>JALHLI010000002.1:3555062-4755062 GCA_023349425.1 Anthopleura sola
TATTTGCAGCAAAATGGCTTTGTACCGTAATGCGCATGAGCAGACCGTTATTTGTAGACAGCTATTTGCAGTTCTCTTGACCAATCAAAATGACGGAAAATATAATTTGAATGATAAATGATTTTATTTGATATGGCATTTATGGAATTTGCGTTTATTTTTCGTACACAATAAACTTTTTGCTCTATCACTATTTTCGACTTCGTGCGCTTTAAAAACAATAGGTGAGATCAAATAGTGTACGGAATATAAACATTCTTTAGAATTTGAACAAAAGATGCTTGTATTTCATTGTTTTAATTAACAACGAGTCGGGCCTTACCAATGCACAACACTTACACATGTCGAAATTATAACCTGACTACAACTATTGTTCAATAACAATGAAATACAAGCATCTTTTGTTCAAATTCTAAAGATGTTTATATTCCGTACACTATTTGATCTCACCTTTTGTTTTTAGTGCACGAAGTATAAAATAGTGGCAAAGCAAAAAGGTCTTATAAAGACTAATTAAAATTACCATTCATCATTTCTTAAATCGGATAATTTAATGATAGTATTGGTGACGAGGTATATGACGTCATTTGTTTGCATCAACGTGATGACGTCATTGAATTCCGATTAATTTATTCGATTGACAAAATTCTATAGTTTTTACTCACACTTCGTTAAACTATTTTAATAACCCAATTAAACCTTTTAGTACAATTCAGTTATTGTTTTATTGAATGTTATACAATATCAAAGACGTAGTTGGAATTCTTTTGTCCAACACACACTACGTCATCTTGGCCACATATTTGGAAGTTTTTACCAATGCACGTTTTTGGATCATCTGACATTGGAGCCGACGTCTCAAGCTCAGAACTTGACCAGCATTCCCCTGATTAGATATTTTAGTATTAAGATCAATTGCAATGAAAAAAAAAAAATTAAAATTGTATTTTAATAATATATCCCTCTTTAAAGAATATTATATTAATAAACATCACTTTTGAAATGCTACATTAGTTTTTTTACTCTAATTTGACATGAGGCCCAGTTCAAACGTCGATCTTCTCATGAGCCGAACGCATTGAAAACAATGGATAATTGGCGGTATTTTGCGATGTGATTGGGTTCGGCTCATGTGAAGTTCAACGTTTGAACTGGGCCTTAGATTCTTTTCAATTTATAAAGACATTTAACTTTTTTAAATTCCAAATTTAAGGTTAAAACGTACCTTTTTAATCTTAAATACATTTTGTTTTTAATTTAGTTAACATGTAGATTCTAATTTTTCATGAATGTTTTATTTTCTTCCAATTCTTAAAACTTTCAAGTAAATCCAATTCTTATTTTTTTCTATTTAAAATTTAATTTAGATTCTTTATTCGTTCTTCCAGGTGATCTCTAAAATGTATCAGGCGTCATGCGCGGTCTTCAAATAAACTAAATCCCAAGAGACTTTGCGCGCAAAGCCTCCCCGTGATATTTCAGCACTCAAACTGTTATTTGAACTTTATAGTTTTTTGCGAGTACTGACCATTTCTGGAATTATTGGAATTGTCAATTAGAAATTATTTATGTGTGAGTATGATTTTTTTCGGTATAAATCTAGTTTATGAAACATTTTCAATCCTGGATTGTTCGGACTGTAAACGCTCTTGAATCCTTCGAAATGTTTACTGAAATTCACGCATGCGCCAAAGTTTCTTGTGGTGTTCAACGACAATATTTCGGCATTATAATCAAATCAATAAAATCATGAACTGAGCAAATGATTTTTCAACTCTTATCAACTTATTCAAATACATAATATACTATTAAATATTATAAGTTACAACGTAAATAAAAACTTACCAAAGCTTTGCAGCGTAAAGTGCTTGTATTTGTGTTCCTTGGTTTTCGCAGCACATCTGCATGCCAGGTCCATGATGTAGGAGTTCCAGTTCATTAGATCAAGAGACACGTTGCTGTATCGTGGCGAGTCTGGATTGACGTCCGTGAACAGAAGAATAGGAAACGCCTTGGGTTTCTTGTGGTTGTTGTTATAGCAACCGCCCTTCTCGTAGTTGATGTGGCAAAGGCTTTCTGTCAAGATCAATGATTGGTTAATCAACATAAACCATAGACCAATCAAATATATTTTTTAGGTATGACATTATTTGAATAAACTATATCCACTAAATACAAGAACGATTTTCAAGATTCCTCTGAATATTTCATATTTAATCTATTAAAGCTAGAGTTGCTACTGTTTGTAACATGATAGAATAACAGAAATATAATCACAGAATTAGTTATGCTTCAACTAGAATCGAAGTTAAATAATTCCCAGTCTTTTATTTTCTTTTAATTTCTTCTCTTTTTTCCTCCTCTTTTCCTTTCTCTTTCTTTGTTTTCTACCTCTTCCTTCTTTTCTTTCTTCCCAATGAGTCTATCATCCTCAAGGTCTTTTAATTAACATTAGAATATACATCAATTTACAAACTAATGTCGCACTGATAAAAGAATGAATAGACCCCTTGCATGTGATGTCAAAGTAGCTCAATATGAAGGGAAAAATAATTTCAATCTCCTGAGAAATGGAACCTATTGTTTTGTCCTCCAAATTGAGCTGTATTCCAAAGTGTTGCAAGGGGTCTCTACTTGAGCTGCTAGATATCACAACAACTTGTGTCCATGGCCATAACTTTTTTCAACTGTACTTACCATGAGCCGACATCATATACACGAAATTAGCAAAGCTCTCCCCGACACAGTTCATCTTTGATCTCTCTAGACATTTGTTGAATCCTTTAGACACACAGTGCGGGCTTTTCCCAGCACGGGGAAAAGACGCACCAGCATCGTTACCAGACCAGCATTCACCTGGGCAACAAATAATTTATACAATATTAGAAAGACATTCATCGATTCAACTTTACTTATCTAACAGGTATTTTTCAAATTAAAGTGGCTGCCTACTATAGAAAAATAAAACTACTGCGCACGCTACTACGCAATCACAATGACGCCATGGAGCAGGCAATCTGACGTCACTATGTGCGCGCTCACGAAAAACCTTCAAACTTTTATTGAGGAACCATACACGTTTTGAACTTCAACAGGGCAAAACCCTCAAATTTTGCACGGGACTTTTTTCATGGATTTCTTCTATAGTAGGCAACCGCCTAATTAGTTCGCTCCTAACAGTTGCCTCCTGGTCTGGGAATAGGCAAGCTGACATACCCAGTATAGGTGGTGGATGCTCATAGCACTCTCATTAACTTACCATAAAACTGCATAGCGAAATACCCAAATCTATTTTTAGCTGCCGCATTTGCACACCGACATGTTACGTCATCAACATACTCGTCCCAGTTCTTCCAGTCGATCTCGTGTCCACTCGAACCGTCACGATCATTGAAAAGTAGCTGTGGAAGAGGGCGAGGCTCGACTTGATCGTCTTTGAAGCAACCAATCTTTATGAATTTTAAATCGCAAGTTCCATCTAACAAAGAAAAAATGATGAAGTGATGATGATAATGATGATGATCGATGGTGATAATGGTGATGATGATGGTGATGAGGAGGAAGAGGAGGAGAATTAATTGTGAATCCACCGAGTGGCTCTTCCTCCACTGCATTCCAATTGGAATTTAGAAGTTGATTTTTGCGGAGGGAGTAAAAGCCGGAAAGACGGGAAAAACTCTCGAAGCACAGGAGAGAACCACCAAACAACTCCACTCACATACGACACCGAGCCCGGCGAGATTCAAACCCGGGTCGTCTTGGTGAGAGGCGAGTGCTCTCAGCGCTACGCCACCCGTGCTTCCCAATATGTATAGGAAATACAGTAACCTGGGAATAATAACTTTTTTCTCATTCAAGACCACGAGTTATTCCCTCAAATCGAGAGAAAGACCCAAAAGCTCTACTTTCATATATGTGATGACCAGTTACTGAGGGATCGAACCAGAACACCTTAGAGGGCAAACTTTGCCACCCTTATTGTTCTTAGTGGTCATTCTTTGCACATATACGAAAGAAATCGAAGAGTGGGAAATGAGAAACCAAGGAAACTAACTGTAGATCATGGAAGATCAGTGACGGATCCCGGGGAGTGGTTTGGGGGTCCAGACCCACCTGTCATACGTATACCTGAAGTTCAATTGACTATATTATCCTAGAATTTAGTTTTGCTCTACTTGTAAAATGACGGTAACACTATAAAATTTTATTCTTGATTTGTAAACCAAAGGGGAGGATATATGGAAATGAGTGTCGTGAAAAGGTCTAACAGGCTTTGCTTTGTATACGTTTCAACCCCCCCCCCTCCCCCGCAAAAATTCCTGGATCCACCCTTGGAGAATTTTAAGCAAGACAGTGACAGATCACAGTACAACCTTTGTAGTTTTGATCGAAAGTGACTGATTATGCTAATCAAATTACTTGTTCATACACGTTTACTAGTGTGTGAGACCGCTGAAAACAGCGCTAGACAAAGGTGTCTGTAGCTAGCCATCAACAATGCCCGGATCTTAGATTTTTCAGTTCTTCATATAAGTCTCAAAGTGATGCCGGCAAAAATCAATAGAATTTCTTTAATTTGGGATTCACATTTGTTTGTTTCGCAGAAATACGAGGAAGACATACAAAAAGAAACGATATCTTCGAGGCAATAACAACGATTTGCACAGCTGCTTTCGGATCGTTTGATTCACCATGGACCAAGCGGAGTGTATCGTCAGATGTCTTGGAAATGTCAATACTACGGCAACGCACTCTTGACAGAGAACAGGTGAAGAAGCAAAGAGACTCAAAATTACTTATTCGTATTCGTATTTCACTACAACTTAAATTTGAGGAAATAAAGCCAAGTGTCTTCAAAAATAAAACCAGAAAAATAAACTTTATATCAAATGTAATTAAATACGAAACGTGTTTGTTGATATATTTTTGGAATTTTGAAAATGAATTGGTAAAATGTTGAGAAGATCAAAGATAGAAATCTTGAAGATGATGAGATATTGAGAAAGAGTCTACAACAAATTTATCAACACTCTTCAGAAGAAGAAGAAAACAAGAATTTTACAAACGGCCGTAAGCGTGATATTTTATATAACATATAGATTATAGAAGAATTCACATTCGAAATCTTCACCCATAAATTGAATTTCAATACTAAGTAGTTGTTTTTTGTGCCTTCTTAAAATGTCCCAAAAAAAATTACAGAATTTCACAGCCTCATAATTTTTTGCTATCAGTTTTTGCCAATTTGATGAAAAGCGGGAAAGTTGGCGCGCGCGTATGTTTCTTCCCGCCTTTTTTTGTTCGAGACTAAAAATGATAAATGTTTTCATTACTAAATCTAGGACGATTTTAAACCAAAATAATTATCCACTATTAATAAACAAAATTAACCTACCAACAATTTCTACTGAATATCCAATCCATAGAACGAAAAGAATAAGCGTCTTACTTAACATTACTAACTTTAAAACCAGAATATGTTCTTGTAATTGACTGATCGATCGATAGACTCGGAGAGTCAAGCTACTGAACTGATAACAGATCCGCCTTGTCCTTTTTAAAGACAATGTCAGCGGCCAGCATAGTCTGTTTGTATTTACTGCTAATCTAATAAGACCAAACACTATGTATGATGCTAGGCAGCGGTAAAGTTTGCTTACGACCTGTCAAAGGTTAAAAGTTTCTACGCCTAGTCTGATCTTTTATCATTAAATTTATCTCTCACCAAGCAATATTAGTGGCCTTAAGATTTGCAAAATCTACGACATCCAAGTCAACCGGAAGCGTAAATAATTTCGCATTTGGGTTCTGTTCATTGAGGATTTTATTGAAAACATTATTAGTAAAGTCAACTCATCCACAGGGAAGACAGACTTTGAAGGCGCAAAACCCAAAAGTGAAGTTCTTTACACTTCCGGTTGACGTCGTCCCGTCGCAGATTCTGCAAATCTTTTAAAAGGTCACTAATATGGCTTAGAAAACGTCTTATCTGAAAAATAAACATTGACTTTACTATTTGTCTTTAAAAATATTAATTTCCAAAAAAGACAGCCTAAAAACAGCTAAACTGGATTTTTCATTATTTTAGTGTAAATTTACAAAGAAAAACTCCAAAATTAGTTCTTTCTTTAAAATTAAAATTTTTGAAAAAATCCGTCCAAATTTCCGTTGCAGAGAATAGAATGAGAACAAGACACACAAAAATAAACTTTCGTAATTTCCTCAATTTCTCTTCAAATAGACCGCCAATTGTTAATTGGAAAACATTGTAATAATGTTTTGGATTTTGGTCAACAATTTATGTAATTAAGGATTTGTATCTATATCCAGATGTATATAGTGTTTGTTTGTTATTAATTTCATTGGTTTTCAGTGTGTTAGCCGGGTCTTGCAGAGAGAGGAATTCGAAAACCGGAGAACCCGGAGAAAAACCGGAGAATCAAGGAAGAGGCCTAACAAACTCTATTCATGAGATGTCGAATCCAGGAATCGATTCCGAGACCAAAGAGAAGAGAGGAGAGTGAACTACCGCTGCAAATCTCTTGATTCCCTAGACATCCACCCGCCTGCTCATTGATCTGTCTGGTTTTCACCCTCTGTCTATTCGTGCATTAACCACTTGCCGGGAAATTCAGTCTGTTAGTCCTTCTGTCTTTTATTCAGTCTTTCCATCCGTCCATCTGCCGCCTGCTGTTTTGTCCATGTATCAAGCAGACAGTCTGTTTGACGTTTGTCCGTCTGTCAGTGAGTTTTAGATACTCAGTCCTTGTATCTGCCCGTCTGTCTGTCTGTCTGTCTACTCGTCTGTCTGTCTGTCTGCCCGTCTATCTGTCTGTCTGTCTGTCTTTCTATCTGTTTGTTTGTCTTTTTGCATGCGCACGCAACGCATATATTATGCTAAAAACTGATCAGAAGTTGCTGCAAATGCATCTGGTATGGAACTATCCTAGAAAAGTTTTGAATTCTAATATTTGTGTCAAATTTATTTATACAATGGGGGGGGGGGGGATTTCCAAACAAACACTTATGTTTTCAAGAGCTAGAAAGTGACGTCCTTTAGGTACAAACGCGAATTGATCAACTCTGATGTTTGTCTTTTAACGTTAACGCGATGCTAAACTGTTTAAAGTATAACGTTAACCATGCATTGTTATTTTTCCTCAATATAAAGTTATTACATTTGACTTCAACAGTTATTACATTTGAGGTCAGTTATTACATCTGAGGCCAGCTGTTACATCTGAGGCCACACAGTTACTACATTTGAGGCCAACAGTTATTACATCTGAGGCCACACAGTTACTACATTTGAGGCCAACAGTTATTACATCTGAGGCCAACAATTATTACGTTTGAGGCCAAACGTTATTACATTTGAAGCCGGTTATTACATTTGAAGCCAGTTATTACAGTTGTGGCCTCTACAGGGGTTAGCGATTTGAGTGTTTTGTTGGAGAATAAATGCACGCACTGACGCGCTGACTGTATATAATGAACGAGAAATTTTAATACTGCACGAGCGTTCGAAGTTTGCATATTAATTTACATTAATTTTCATAATAATATGGTCTGAAAAGGCTTATTATTCTTAGACTACCTTTTTAAAATTACATAAATATCTCCAAAAGAAATGCATAAAGTTATTTAAAGCTACGGACAAGAGAACTGCTTAATAAACTAAATGCGAATAAGTAATCAAAATTTATTATTATACATATAGGATACAAGAAAAAAGAAAGAAATATTGGGAAAGGAAAGGAAGGAAAGAAAGGAAAGTCGTTGAATTATCAATTTTTCATATATTTTGTAGAGATATAATTATTATCAGAAAGCTTATGGTTTTGAATAAGCCAAACAAGTTGTTGTTTATCGTGCCTAAAACATGAAATTGGAAATACTGAGCTACCACCAAAACGTTCGCTTATTGCGCTTGGCTTATTCGTTAGGGCCGAGAGAGGTGAATTACCACCTGGTACCTTTTTTTTCTATACACACAAGCCTTCAAGTGAGTTTTCGTACAAGGAAATACAAAGTGACTAGTGGGATATTCCAAGCTATGCCACGAGAAAGCAATGCCAACATCATACGCATAGGCCGTTATGCCGGATGAAATAGTAAAATATACAACAGCTTTCTCGTATTCTTATTGGCTATGTTTTCATTGGTGTAGGATAAATTCATAGACATAGCGCTTCCTCATCAAGTAAAGATCCCACAGGCCATTGCATATCACATTGCGCAACCACAGGTGACGTAACACCACCCCCAGGGTATAATTATCTGATAATAGTACGATTAATTACGCCTTTTCAAGTGGAATTTTTGGCCAAGAAAATTCATCACGTACTAAGATTAATTTTTTTCAAAAGCTCAAAATCCCCTTGTTTCATCATAATCCTTTTTGTTCGCTTCCCGACAATAATCCTACTGGTTCTTAAAAGATTCATGAAATACTTTATTAGGATATATTATTGATGTTGCACGCAGACTTTCAGACGCCGAAGAGAACGAACCTTACACAATACTTTGCCTCGGAAATATATATGTGTACTTTCTTGTGGGAGGGTTGGAACTTTTTTAACTCTCTTTTAAAATATTTCTTGGCACTTTTACTGGCTACCTTTTTATGGATTTTTCTGATAACCTAAACAAAGTATATGTACACAGAAGTTTTAAGTACAAAAAGACGACATTATAATAATAATAATAATAATAATAATAATAATAATAATAATAATAATAATAATAATAATAATAATAATAATAATAAGGAACTTTATTTAATGAGGGTAAACACCTGACAATATATCAACTGATTAATAAGTGGCCCTCCAAACATTACCTTGACTTTCAAAAGAGGGAAGTTGCAGAAACATTACGTACGTGTTGTTGAGAACTATTCGATTTAACTAGAACTAGTAATTCTCCTCGTCAAGCGTAATCTACATGTAGCGTTAATTGAGAATAGACAATACGTCACAAATGGTAGAATTCCTTGTGTAAAGTAATTGAAAAGGTTTCAACTCAATTTATAGTCTGTGAAAGGAAGTTTGAACCACGCACTGGAAATAAACTCGAAACTATAAGATGTTGACGTTTCGACCAAAAACGTACCATTGATCTTCGTCAATGAACTGAACATAGTTCAACCGCAAAATCTCCTCGTTTTAAGTTTATTTTCAAGTACGTGATTCAAACTTTCTTCTATATATATTTATTTACTAACCGGATGACTGAGAAAACATTTATCATATGATGCATAATGATAGTCAAGCTCGATATTATGGTGAAAAATAATTATTCTCAAAAATAACCTCAGTTTGAAAATATCCTCCAGTGATGCATAACAAAAGGAGCCTTAATTTTTTTTCTCATTCAAAAATGATTATGAATTGAACGAAATAGTTATAACAAAAATATAATATAATAACAATCTTTATAAACTTGTACAAAATACAGTATTTTTGAAATTTCTGCCAAGAACAAATTAGTGAATTATTACCGACGCCTAAAGTTTTCATTTGTTGAGTCTTAAAGTCATTTCTTTAGTCATTACTTTTAAAGACGAGTATAAGTTATGGAGAAAAATTAAGCCTTGAGCTAAATAACCAAGCGTCTGGTAATGAATAAGTGATAATGAATTCATAAAATGATAATGAAATTTTAATGCTAGCTCAACAATATACGTCTCTAACTGGGTAGAAATTGCTTGAACGTCGCTTTAAGCTAGAATTACATCGAGAAGGCTACTATATTAGAGAATTCTTGTCAAGTTTAATTTGCCAGCTAGATTGTTTCATCGAAGTTCATTAAATGACATATATGTAAACGATTCTAGACAAGCTAAATAAGAGAATCGAAAAGCAGAGAATATTTCTGGTTCAAAAAGGTAAGCAAAAAATATTTTTTTATTTTTTTATTTTTTATTTATTTTTAATATTTTTTTATTTCACTTCACTTCCTTCACAACAAAGTTTTGAACTCTTTCATTTGAAACTTCACTTGATACAATATTATATTTGAAAATGTTTTCCAAGTCGTGAAAATGATAAAACTTTTGCATCTTAACTTGCCATTATCACTGATTAATTTTTGGTATTAATATTTTCAAGAACTTAAAATTTTAAAGTATTTTTCAAAACTAAAGCTTTATAGATGTATTTTAAGCCATATTTTGCGCCTAAATGGTTGTAAACTTCAACACGTTCAGAACTTTGTCGCTCGCCTATTATCAAGAAAGAGAAAATACGAGCATATAACACTGACAATTACAACCGACAAGCAACAACGATAACCTTAATCTTCCAAAGTGCCGTACTGCTCTGGCACAGAAAACTACCTTTACACTACCTTCCACTCTTATTCTCTCTTTTACTCCGACGAAGGACTAGCGTCCGAAACGTCAGTAAGTGATCTCTCTTATTTTTTTACGGCGTAAAATTTAACATTTTATCACAACTGGCACAGAAGACGTTTAGTTATGTGGGCCAGCAGTCCGGAACTCGCTGCCTCTTGACGTCCGTAACTCACCTACAGTAAACATTTTCAAATGTAGATTAAGAAGACATTATCTTAGAACATGGCTTAGCAAATGAAGTTCTTGTGAGTCTTGTAAACACCCAATAAGTCAAGGTCAGTTCTAGCCAACTTTGCTATTGCTATTGGCATGCCGCTAGGTCTGTCTAGCTTCCACGTATATTGTGTTTTCAAAACGCACTATAACATTTTTTCCTTGTCGATTTTTATAAAAGGCATGAAAAAAAGTAAAAAAAACAAAGAGATAAAAAAAATAGAAAAAATTCAAATATTTACAGAATGACATTGACAGGTGGCTTCATAGAATTCTAATCCAAAAAAAAAAATAAAAAATTGGTAATTTTCGACAACTAACAAAAAATTGTTAACTTTTCATGAGATGACTTTCAACACAGCATGAATCCCTGCACACAATTATGTTCGACTTCAAACAGATATGCCAATTTCAATATTAATTTGAATTGTCAATATTTTTTGCCTTATTGGCTGACCAACCTTTATACACAGTTAACAGTTTCTCTTTTCCCTCCTAACTCAGTCGAGTCGGGTTTTTCCCCTGCCTTGGACGCGCGGGGGAGTGGGGTTCAAACTAGCTCTCACTCCCCGCGCGACCAAATTAAGCAAAAATTCCGACTCCAGTGAGTTGGGAGGGACTGTTAACAGCTTACGTCAAATATGGCTGTGCTCGTTGGTAACAAACTCATTTACTCAGACTTAGCCTCGTTTTTCTCAGTGTCTAAATATTCACAAATTTTACAAATGATAAAGTAAAGAATGTACGCCTTCAACAATACAAACACTTTGAAATTCCACGGACCTTTACTGGAACACGTGATTATTCTATACGTTCCAGACATCAGACCAGTCTCATTCCAGACTGTTCTCTCCTGTCATTGTGAAATGTATTCAGTCATGAAACATCAGGGTTTTTTTAGTATTTCCTAATCAGACTATATCTATATTACCTATAGAAAGTTAAACATCGCAGTATTCGTGCTAATTTAGATTGTCGGCTCGTTGGTCAATAGTCAGAATAAGAATGTGTTTTTCATTTATTTTTAAATTTTTTTTTTTTTTTTTTTTTTTTGTTGCAAATTTTCATCACATATTCTATTTATTTTCTTGTCTTTCAAATCATTATATACTACTTATTTTCTTCTTGTTATTCATTATTATTCATTTTTCTTTCTTTCTTTCTTTCTTTTCTTCTTTCTTTCTTTCTTTCTCTCTTTCTTTTCTCTTTTTTCTTTCTTTCTTTCTTTTCTTCTTTCTTTCTTTCTTTCTCTCTTTCTTTCTTTCTTTCTCTCTTTCTTTCTTTCTTTCTCTCTTTCTTTCTTTCTTTTCTCTTTCTTTCTTTCTTTTCTCTTTCTTTCTTTCTTTCTTTCTCTCTTTCTTTCTCTCTTTCTTTCTTTCTTTTTTTCTTGTTTTGAAAATTCCTAAATTTTTAACTTCTTATGCTCGATATTTTATTAATCTATTCATTATCATTCATTTTTTTCATTTAAAAAAATATATATTTCTTTCCTTTCGCCTTTTTATTTATTTATTTTATTTGCTAAATGTTCAGCGCTCGGAAACATTGGAAATATATATGTGTGCTATAACGGCAAAATATTTAGTTTATTATCGTCTAATCTTTTCCGATACGTTCAACTTCCTGGGTAAATTCTCTTGACAACAAGAAATATACTTAGTTACGGGTTGTCAGCAATCTCGTTCTCAAGCAAGACCGAAAATTAATTGCTAGAATTGAAAACGAATCAAATTGCTTTTTCTCTCAACGCCACTAATCCTCATAACAAGGAGTCAAAAATAAGGATAGTTTTGCGTAATATATTTGGGATATTTTTTTAGTATTTTGGACAAATAATGTCAACAAGATTCTACCTGGCACCTTGAGTGACTCGTATCCAATTTAACTGTCGATATTTTTGCTAACAAATCAGGCTGAAGCTGAATCGAATTTCTATCGCAAGTTCGTTGCCTTAAAAACAGGTGGCAGAGGTAAGAAGAATATGTTTACGAAACACAGTTCTACTATAACTATACTTTCGTTTATATGTCTTTGTTTTTGTGCTGAAGTTGGTTGTGTTGAAGGGTTCATGTTTGGTTTTAAAATTGCTCCAATTCGTTCAAAAATATTTGCGAATACAGAATGCCTTTGGTTTTGTGCTGATATTAGTTGAGAGATCTATATGCATGGTTTTGAAATCGCCACAATTTTTGAAAATTATTTGCGATTGTCATAAAATGAAAAATACAAAGGAAGGGACAGTCAATTTGCCACAATAGTTTACACTTTTCACTACCCAGTTGCTTGCCTGGACTAATTTTTTATGCTAGATTTAGTGTTTAAAAACATGACAGATATACGACCAAGGAGAATGGATTACACTTGTGTTCTGAACACACGGAAAGATATTGCAGAAGTACTTAACTATGTATGATCTACATGCTAGCGACCTTTGTATGTATCAAGAGTGCATCTGCTGTATTCACAGTAAGGGAGAGAGAGAGAGAGAGAGAGAGAGAGAGAGAGAGAGAGAGAGAGAGAGAGAGAGAAACTACTAACTAGTGATGGGCAAAAGACTTAATTATACAAATTTCTTGGGAAGTACCCAATTTCTTACGCCTAATCAGAAACAACGCTATTCCTTTTCACATTTCTTTCTTTCTTCGTTTTCTTTTGTCCTTTTCATCTTTCCTTTTACCATACCTTTAATATATTTTGAAAAATACATTTTGTTTTGATATTTCTAAACATCTTATGAAATACTTATCCAAATCTTTATTGATTTCTAAACATGTATAACATTTTGTTTAAATATCAAAATATCTTAGTATTTACTAACTATTTTTTAATATTATTTAACTTTTATTGACTTGAAGATAGCGTAAATTAGAAATAGCTGTATAATATTCAACAATTTTTAAACTTACTTTAATAATTTGAACAAACCGTAGTAAGAATTTTATTAGTGAAAAAATTACAACGTAGAAATTGTCGTCCTGAATTAATGTTCATTATCGTCGACTATCAACTATTGAGATTCCTAATGGTTCCATAAGATTTGTCTCTGTATATATTTAACTTTTTCTCTTTTCTAGATCTTTACTTTTAACTTCTTATTATATTTACTGCTTATTTTCAAAGCGTTTAGAATAAAATACCACATGAAAATATTTCCAAAGCAAAGAATATATTCTAATCATACAGGCACTAAATACCTTTTTCCTTTTCAAATTATTTGTGAATTTTTATTTCACGTATTGCCTCGAGGCAAGGAAATATAACAAAGCAACCAATCTTTTTTCCTGAAATTAAATTGTAATTAATCCATTTTCAAGGAGATCGATAGATCGGGGAAAAATTTTCCCAAAAAAAATATTTTCTTTGTATATCATTATGAAAAAAAATCAAATTTTATTTGCTATATCATTTGAAAAGGAAATGTTTGTCGAACACTGACTTGAAAAGCATGACAAGTTGGAGTAAAGGAAGGAAATGGTTCAGACTTCAAGGACAGTTCTTTTGTCTTAAAGACAAATAATATTTAATTTACACAAAAGCAATATTACAAAAAAATTAGGGAAAATAAGAAAAAAAGATTATTTTAAGTTTTTCAAATTGTTTTTTGAATGATTGTTTTTGGTTTTGATTGATATTGCGCTGAACTTGAACGTGATATGATTATGGAAGATCGATAGTACGATTCTCCTGAGGTGTTGCATTGCTTGAGGCGATTTGGTCAAAGATGAATGGGAAAAGAAATGATATCAAGAAAGATGAATCAATTGGGAAAAATATGGATGGATGGATGGATGGATGGATGGATGGATGGATGGATGGATGGATGGATGGATGGATGGATGGATGGATGGATGGATGGATGGATGGCAGGATGAAAGAATGGATGGATGGATGGATGGATGGATTGATGGTGGATTGATGGATGGATGGATGGATAGATGGATGGATGGATGGATGGATGGATGGATGGATGGATGGATGGATGGATGGATGGATGGATGGATGGATGGATGGATGGATGGATGGATGGATGGATGGATGGATGGATGGATGGATGGATGGATGGATGGATGGATGGCAGGATGGATGTCTGTCTGTCTGTCTGTTAGTTCTATTTTCTCTTTGTCTGGATAGTGCCAGGTAGTGCTACGTTTCATATCTCATAGATCAAACAATCAATCAATCAAATACCTTTTAGGTTACCTGATTACGTTATTATTATTTATTCATTCATTCACTTATTCATTCATTCATTCATTCATTCATCCATTCATTCATTCATTCATTATTCCTTCATTCATTATTCATTCATTCACTTATTCATTCATTCACTTATTCATTCATTCACTTATTCATTCATTCATTGTTCATTCATTCATTCATTATTCATTCATTCATTCATTCATTCATTATTCCTTCATTCATTATTCATTCCTTTATTATTCACTCATTCATTCATTATTCATTTGTCTTCATAGTCAATGCAACACTTGACTTACACTTGTACCAAGTATAGAATTTTGGCTCTATTGCTATTGCGTGTGATTGAAAGTGGAAAAAATTAGAAACCTTTGGAGTATTACTAAATTTGCTTAACCTCTATATGAAGTATATATAAAAGGGATCTATTTGTTAGCTTTGGATTAATGGAGCTACTCGTTTAGCACTTCCAAATCAAATAACAAAGTTAATGTACAAGTACTATAGCAAATTAACTAATTCGTTAAAGAGGTCGGTGTATATGCCTAGAGTGTACGAATGCAAAATAAAGATCCGTTCAAACTTATCGAGATGTGAGAACCACACGTTTCTATTTTTTGGTTAAGGTGTAATGTACTTAAGCATTAATCAAGTATATTGAGTGCACCAATCAAGGGCCACCTACGCACACTTAATAGGCTTACATTTGATCAAATATAATAACTGGTTCGTGTTAGAACATTAACGGAATAAAAGGCAGACCAATGGCTTTCCTCGAGTCAGGAAATGGTTGCTAAAAGCCTTAACGCTTCGATGTCAAACAATATTGATGTAGGAGTACTGTATTTTAATGGATAACCGTTTATTTTAGTTTTAACGTTAGAACCCAAGCATTTTCTGTTATATAAGAACGAGGATTTGACCAGTTGACCAGGAAGTCTTTTTATTCGGAATCAGTGATCACGGCGATTGGTGTTCCTCAATACGTCTTCTTTAAATCAGCGAACGTAAACCGTTAAGGTAAATTTCGTGGCAAAAAAATTAACTTTTATGTTTTATCTTGATCGAACAACAACAACAAAATACAGTTTTATGAAAATCTCAAACAACCTCTGCAGTGGGTTGATCTAAGTCAGGGCACGGCTAACACACATATCCAACCCTGAAACAACCTCTGGGCTGATCTAAGTCAGGGCATGGCTAACTCACAGATTGAACCCTGAAACAACCTCTGGGCTGATCTAAGTCAGGGCATGGCTAACTCACAGATTGAACCCTGAAACAACCTCTGGGCTGATCTAAGTCAGGGCATGGCTAACTCACAGATAGAACCCTGAAACAACCTCTGGACTGGTCTAAGTCAGGGCACGACTAATTAACACAGATCCAACCCTGAAACAACATCTGGGCTAAGTGATCTAAGATTGATATTGAAATTGCTTTTAAAAATGAAATTGTTCACGATTTTTTCGTAATAGCTTTATAACTTTACCGCAACTTCAAATAAATTCTTTATTAAAACCTTCGGTATGTTCGTCAGCCATGCCAGATAATCGGTCATGCGTACTCATGTGTACTGGACGTGATAGCTTAAGGTATAAGACCAATCTGCTACTTAGAAGTACATAGAACACCGATCAAAGCTTGTAAGTCTTTGATCACTAAGGTAAATAACTTTTTTGGAATTATTATTTTTATATGAGGTGGATATTAATTTGCAAGAATTGGTTTTAAAAACTTATGTTTTATAGGAGAGAGTACGTTCCTAGACTTAGTTCATTGTTATTTTTCATCTATTCATTTATTCGTTCAGTCAGTCAGATCAATCTTTTCTTTCTTTCTTCCTTTCTTTCTTCCTTTCTTCCTTTTTTTTTTTTTTTTTTTAATTTTTTTTTTATACATACATATATATCATTTATATCTACTTATTTTCTTTGAATAAAAAGGAAAAAAAATTAAAGATAGGAGGTTATTTTGTACTTTTTCCTCAGTTTAATTAAAAAAAATTGCATATAAAATTCATATAGACACGATCTATCCCTAAAAATACGCATGGCTAAAATCTCCGAGTCAAGATAAAGCAATTTTTGTCTCTTTTCTTAACATATTTTATTTCCTTTTGTTAATTGGTTAATGTAAACTACACTCTAACGAAATAACGCAGACAGATCCTTGTAAGATCGATCTAATCACCAGTCAAGTACACGATCCTATCCTTGCCACGTCGTCATTTGACCGGAATAAAGCAAGAGAGTACTATGACTCAAGAAATGTTCTCATATATTTTTAAAAGTATGTTCTTGGTTCTATGCATAGGGTTGGAAAGATAATAGCTTCATACTGCCTTAAGGTAATATATTACGGTCTTTATCAAAAGAAGAGAGTTTTAGGAGTTCGGATTGATCCTAGTTAGTGATAGACTTAATATAATATTATCCTCAGGGCGTTTTTTAATCTCCGGAATCGCCATAATATGTGAATGACTAAATTAATTTTGCTTAATATATTGTTCAATTGGTTGTCTCCTCTCAGGTTTCGAGGGTTTCTCTTCAGGTTCTCTGGTTTTCCTCCCTCCACAGAAATCAACTCGTAAAATCTAATTCAATGATTATTTATGAGAATGAGGGCCATAGGTTTGTTAGCCAACGGCTATAAATGCTATCCTGCCTTGTAAAAGAAGGACGATTTGGGCTCAGTTTTTTAATTAACCACTGAGCCATTACATACTGCATATGAGTGGCATGAGATGACTGGAATTATTTGATGTCCTGTTCTGTCGCTTGGCACGAGATTTTTTTTTCGACCGGGTTTTCCTCCCTCTATAAAAAGCAACCTGTCAGAAGAGTTGAACGCATAGAAAAATCAATCAAATATAGATTTTTTTTAAATTAGAAATATGCCATGTTGGAAATATCAATTATGACTGAAATTCTAGCACGATACAGTGGCTTTCCGGAATAAAATGTTCAAAATTGCACTAAACGTCAAAAAGTTCAGTAGAATAGAGTGCTGTAGATCTCAGATTCGATTATAACGTTCGATATATGATATATCAAATGTGGCTTATATTGGAAGTCAGTGTTAATAACGAGTTTGATTATAATCTACAATACTATACTATAATCTATCCTACACTGTCACTGTTAGAACAGGTGGTTGAAAATGAGTCAAATTTTACTAATGGCCAGCTATTGAAAGCTGTTGTAAATAGGAACTTTTAATATTGGAATTTAAAGATAGACGTATTAAGTCACTCCATCTTCTGTAAAGAAGAAGAGCCAAAACACACGTATGTAAGTATGTATAGAGCTGCGGTTCACTATATTGCAATACTCATCGCCAGAAATTCCGAACGGACATGCGTATTAGCGGCGGTATTCTTACGGAGTAATCCTATACTTACAGTTCTCAAATTAACAGAAAATGTATGGGGCTAGAGTTTTAATTCCTCGATATCTTACAAAATATTTAATTACAACACCTGCACGGCTTGGAAGTCCAACAACTAACTTGCAAGCTTTAATAAAAATAATAAATCAGAACCAAAACACTAAATTACAATTCGGTTTTAGAAAAACAAAAATACCAGGGTTTTAAGTGCCCATTTTAGTGAAGAAGACCGGGAAGAGCGCGAAATCCCTCAACTATTTTGGTCTCAAAATCTCAATATCTGCCGTAGATAAATAATTTAAAGCAGCGAACAAACCTTTATATTCAATGCTAAGTTGTGATGTATGAACCAATTACAATTGAGATAAGACAATAAGAATGATTGGCATTTATTTTGCATGATTCTAATTTTGCATAATATAGTCCCGCCCACTTTGGTTCGGAATTTCTGGCGATGTAGTTCTTGAAGCTCAATATTTTTTAAAAACGCACTTTTTAAACAAATAATGGACAAAATAGCAAATGCGACCGAAACTTAAAAAAAGCGGTTAAGAGATATTAAACAATTTTTTGATGAGGTAGAGGATGATATCGTAAATTATCAAGACCAAAGCCGTGTTATCTGCCGAAGCCGTAGGCTGAAACCTACAGATAATACATTTATGATGTCGCGTTCAAACGATGAGGGCTCTCGGCCAATCAAAAGCGAGATAGTGAGTAAAAGGTATTATAATAAATAAGCCGAAAAACTGACATTTCAGTAAATATCTCCAAGTAGCTTTACTCAGGTCCGATAGGATTTTGTAACAAGTTCGAAGCAACAGTGACAAAAATGAAACGCTTATAGTTATACGTTATCCCTGCCAGTTAAAGAAAACATCGCGAGCCTTGTCGTCTTTATTTTCTGTTCTTCCGCTACCTTGTGTTTTGTCGCACTTTTAGAGAAGTGTCGCACTTTGACATACCTGTCACGATCTGCAATGAAACTTGTCGCACTTCGAAACAACTTCCGTCACACTTTAAAATAAGCATGTTGGATATTACAGCTATTTTCATAAACATGCGAACTCAGTAGCTGCCAGCTGCACGCTCATGAAATTTGGCTTTTCACTTCCGTCCATCACAAATAATCAGTCGGTACCTTTTATATTTTTGACTGGCGGCAGTGAAAAACAAAATTTCAACGGGCAACTTGCAACTGCAGAGTTCGTATGATCACTGCATGAGAATAGCAGTATTATTCTTGTACACCAAATACACAGCTGGCGTGAATACAATGGTTAGTAGGACATGACATGTGTTGTATGACATAATCTTAATTGGGCAGTGCCAAACCCGTGCGTATCTGTGCCGCCAGGCACGTGAGTTTGTTTGTTTGTATTTTTGTTTTTGTCTTTTGTTTTTATTGATTTGTTTGTTTGTCTGTCTGTCTGTTTGTTTGTTTGTTTTTGTTTTTGTTTTTGTTTTTGTTTTTGTTTTTGTCTTTTGTTTTTGTCTTTTGTTTTTGTTTTTGTTTTTTATTGATTTGTTTGTCTGTCTGTCTGTCTGTCTGTCTGTCTGTCTGTCTGTTTGTTTGTTTGTTTGTTTGTTTGTTTGTTTATTCTTTTGTTCGTTGTTGTTTTTTTGTTTTTTGTTGGTTTTTTAATCATACTGCTAATTCAATCTTTCAATCTTAGCTTTGGGCCAAGTCAGAGAACTGCTAACTTGTAGATTTTAATCTACAAATAATTTTAATAATTTTAATAATTTTAATAATTTTAATAATTTTAATAATTTTAATAATTTTAATAATTTTAATAATTTTAATAATTTTAATAATTTTAATAATTTTAATAATTTTAATAATTTTAATAATTTTAATAATTTTAATTTATCATATCACCGTATTTCACTGTACGCGTGATTCTAAAAAAAACCTTTGGGGAAAATGGCGTCAGCAAAAAAATACGCTTTTCCGAAAAGTGTAATAATTTCCCGTTCGGACTCGCCGTTCGGACTCGCTCCCTTCAATCATGTAAAAACTACGCATTTTGATTCGCATTTATTAAAAACGCTTTGAAATCGATTTTTTATATGTGGTCATATGATAAAATGCTTATTGACTGAGTTAAGGTCGGTCCGAACGGCAAAATATTTGGCTCTCGGTCCTTGGCACGGAACTCGCTGCGCTCGTTCCGTACTTCAGGACCTCGAGCCAAATATTTTCCCGTTCGGACCTCCCACTCAGTCAATAAGTACATAAATTTTAATAATTTTAATAATTTTAATAATTTTAATAATTTTAATAATTTTAATAATTTTAATAATTTTAATAATTTTAATAATTTTAATAATTTTAATAATTTTAATAATTTTAATAATTTTAATAATTTTAATAATTTTAATAATTTTAATAATTTTAATAATTTTAATAATTTTAATAATTTTAATAATTTTAATAATTTTAATAATTTTAATAATTTTAATAATTTTAATAATTTTAATAATTTTAATAATTTTAATAATTTTAATAATTTTAATAATTTTAATAATTTTAATAATTTTAATAATTTTAATAATTTTAATAATTTTAATAATTTTAATAATTTTAATAATTTTAATAATTTTAATAATTTTAATAATTTTAATAATTTTAATAATTTTAATAATTTTAATAATTTTAATAATTTTAATAATTTTAATAATTTTAATAATTTTAATAATTTTAATAATTTTAATAATTTTAATAATTTTAATAATTTTAATAATTTTAATAATTTTAATAATTTTGATAATTTTAATAATCTTAATAATTTTAATAATTCTAATATTTTTAATAATTTTAATAATTTTAATTAACTTTAATAATTTTAATCTAAAAATAGGATTTAGGGTGATTTGTTTTCAGGCGGTAGAAAAACTCGATATTGAGGTCTAAAGAACCATACCTGAAGAAAAACCCTCGAATAAGAAAGAGGCCCAATAACTCCGGCTATACTCTGTGATGCTCAGTCCTAAGGAATCGAATCCTTTGATTTTTTCGATTTTTTTTTAACTGTCTTTACTTTTTTACGCAGTGGTAGCTTTGAAGAATAATTATTTCAGAACAAATTAAGCGGAATAACCAGGTTTAAATATTTTTCTTATTTTATGAAGGACGAGAGCGACAAGCTATATCATGATCTAAGCCTATATGCCACTGAGTCGTAACTAATGAGTTACAAGTTTTCTATATTATATCATGACATATACTTTATGTTAACTAGACGTCCTTATGATTAGAATCATGACCCAAAGCAGGTGTTTTAATTTCATTAAACAATAACAAAATATATAACGAGTTTAGAACGAGTATGGAATATATACATCAGTGTAAAGATGCTTTTTATAAATTATATAAAAATGATAAATCTGCGGTTCAATAGTGTAGAGAAAAAATACTTGGACGTACGTTTCTAAGTATCGTTTTTCCAATGTAGTATTCAGCATACATTGGTCATTTTTATTTACGTGTGAGAAATGGTATTATAGTAAAAACATTGATGCGAATTAACCTTTAAAAATCTTCAAATTTTATCGAAACAAATCTTTGGGAATGGATAACCTTAGATCAAATCGAAATTTACCGTGCTAGATATTACGGAGGGAGGAAAACTGAAAAACGTGAATCAAGAGAGAGATTTGACATATAATTTTGAGTCAAGGAATCGAACTTGAGACCTGAGAGGGATTGTTGCCATGGTTACGCGAAACATGTTTTCGCATGTCTATGGCCCGAAAAAAAGCGAGTCAAACTGGTTGGTATGGGCGGTCTTGATTGGTCGGATCGGTGAATGTCGATCATAGTAAAGAAATAATTGGATAAATGAATGAAAGTCTGAACCAATGAACCTAACGCCGGATCGACTGATCAACCGACCGACCATGACTGAGCCAGCAAACAAAAATAGAAATGATGGAACGAATTTAAAATGAATAAAAAAAACTACTAAGAATGAGAAATGGATCGTTGTTGGGAAGATAAAATGGATGAATGGATTGCATGGATTGATGGAGGACGAACAAACGAAAGCATGGAGAGCGGGCGGGAGGGATTGATTGATGAATGGATGGATCAGATCAGATAGTCAAATAGATTGAACAATTATTTTTATAACATCTGTTCTCCTTAGTCTTGCCCAATTCTTATGAATTTTTAGAAATATTATTTTCTATATACCTGAATGAACGTTTTGTCTCTCGTTCACTGAGAAAAGATTTGAAAGAAATTTGCTAGAACGCTTTAATTCTTTCCAAAAAAATCATTTTTTGCCAAAAAATAAACGTCGTCTGTCTCATCATTATTATTACTGGTCGCCAATCACACATTTCATGCTGAGTATCTGTTTTATTTTTGTATTTTATTGAATAAAACATTGCTTCAAACGCACCTATGTTTTCCATTTTCAAAAATACCCCAAGCGCCCTCTTGAGACCCTTTTGTAAACCTTTAAACCACTTGCACTGCGAAAAAAGAACATCGACTTCAAAATCTTAGTCACCTCAGTAATTTTGCTATTGTTTAATAAGTTAATTCGGATCCAAGCATTGGTTTTGTGCAGATGCATGGGAATTCTATATCAGTAAAAAAAAACGAGTATTGCTGAGAACGTGAGGTTCAGACACGTGCATGAGCCGAAATAAGTAAATCATTTGCGTCGCTGTGATTGGTTTAAAGGATGATATTCGGCACTGAAATCCATCTCAAGAGGTAGAATACTTCATTTCTGCCTTTTTTTCCCTCACTCTATTGTCTATCGATTCTTTCAAGGATTATTTGTCATCACCATTCACTAGCTTCCTATTGGGGTATTCATTTTGTTTGGTTCAAAGCCAAATCAGAAGGCTAATTGTTTTGTCTTATTTCCTTTATTGTTTTCAGCTGCTCTAAGTCAAAAAAACAAACCACTGGGGCATTCACTCATGGAAAGTAAAAAGACATTGATTTGAATAACATCTGGACGAAGCAAAGAACCAAGAAAGAAGATTTTACTGGAAAGCGCCGGAGAGTGACGTTCTTATCGTATCAGAAAGGTTGGAATTTCTTCGAAAACTCAGAGACCCATGGAAAACTTCTTTTTTTGATCCAAGCAGTTGGAAAACAGAAAGGATACTAACTCCTAGCGACTACTGGGAAATCCATTTCAGTGTTTGCGTCATAGCTCTTGATTTTGCAGCCGAAAAGACGTTGTTAAAGAGCCGAATAAATGTGACGATTTTGACATTTCAAACTATCAGAAGAAAGCTATCTTCAAGAATCTCCAGGCTAGAAGGTAACGAGTTACAGTATAGTTAAAAATTCAAGAGCGTCGAGGGATTTTTTTCGAAATATTATGAGTAAGAGATGAAAAAGTCTTGATTCTACGAAGAGTTGTTTAATATTACAAATCTGAGTAGTTTTGCTGGAAGATTTATTTAAAACCGTTAGAGCAAGCCTGAATTATTTACGGAAAGAGCAATATTAAAGATTGTGCATGATATATCCCTATCAAGACTTGATAACGAAAGAAATCTTGTTTATCAACTGCTATTGATACCGCCGGTGTTGCCTCCTCAACGTTTTCTCAATTGAAACAAAGCATTATCAAACTTCCGAAAGATTCTCGTGTTAGAGCCGAAATGTTCCCGAACAGTATCCGAATCTGCTCCTGTATACTTCTTCTTATAACATTTTTCGTTGGTTTGGTCGGAAATCTGTTAGTTTGTCTAGCAGTTCGCAATAATGTGAGAATGCGCACTTCGACAAACTTGATACTTTTAAATCTGGCGGTTGCCGATTTTTTGGGCTGTGTAGTCAACATGCCGATAATGTTCTATACGTTCTGGACTGATTTAGAAGACGAAAGTACAGAAATCCTAGGCGAAGCCCATTTTGTACTCACCGTGTTCATAGGCTGTCCTATCTGTTGTTGCCACGTTCTTCTCTGTATTGATCGCTACGATGCCATAAAGTCTCCCTTCCACCGACGCATTACTAAGAACAGAATGAAACGAATCTCTTTAGTGGTGTGGTCTGTGTCGTTTGCTACAGGGGTACTGACTATTCCTCTAGTTGTCATGGTACCCACGCACTGGTTGACACTGCGCCAAGAGTCACCACACTACATCGCAGGCGAGATAGTGAATGGAATCGGAACATTGGTGATACTAGCTATTCTATTCTTAATGATCTACTCGTCATGTGTCGTCAAAAGAGGGATCAATTCTCATAATAATAACATGATGAGCACGTTGGGTCGTGCTACAATAGACAGAGAAATGCGGATTACAAAAATGACCTCAGTTTTAATAACCGCGTTCACAGTCACGTGTCTTCCATGGGTCTTCTTTAGATTGCTGTACGACATCAAAGGACATCAGGATAAAATAAGCTACGCTGTCTCTTATACATTCTTGTTTGCCTCTCACGCTGTAAACCCTATAGTCTATGCGGGGTTGATGCGAAACTTCCAAAGAGCGATGAAACGAAGCTTGAAATATATTTTGGCAAAAATATGTTGTGGGATCGCTTGCGCGACGGAGAGCAATTTGGAGCCAGATGAAGGAACGTCTGTGAAGGTTTTGCAGCCCTGTGGAACCTCATTGGCAGCGGTTCATCCTTTGGGCCCTGAGAAACTGACTGCATAGAGTTATGAACGACATGTGCTTGCAGCTCACAAATATGTTGCAACTGTAATATACGACTTATATATATGATTCCGACTCAGACAATAGCGAACCAATCACCGTTGCAGGAGTTTTCTAATGGAATGAAAATATTGTCCCTAACTATCTGTTTTAAAGAGTACTACAAGGAATACGAGGCAATTTGATTTCGTTTTCAGAGGAAACAATAAACAATTGAAACAGTTTATAAGCAATTTTACGCGATCAGAGTTTTTCGTTTTGAGATATGTTAACTAATTTGTTGAACTTGTGGGACATAGCGACGGTAATTAAGGCAAGTTGGAAACATAAATTAGCCAGCTCTGTTTAGTATTTTCATTCTTCCTTCATTCATTCACGCAAACGTTAATTTTGTTAGTTTTTTCTCTCGTTCTTCTACTTCTTTCCTTTCTTTCATCAGTCTTTCCTTCCTTCCTTTCCCATCCATTCTTTCTTCCTTTTCCCTTTCTTTCTTCTATCCACCAATCCATTCATTATTTTTTTCATGCTTGAATTAATATATAAACGAACTATATACTGAAAGAGTGACGTAGCAAAACTGCAAAACTGAGGTGTCATGAAGCCTGAAAAAATTGACTCATAAGAGTTTATATCTGAGATAACTCTAGATTTTTAGGAGAGGTTTTTGATATTTTGTATAGATTTACTATGATATTCATTATTGAGTGGGATAGATAGATTTTTTATTTAGTCAACGGCCCTAACAAAATTATAAAATCGAACTATAACTATAAATAATATACATATAAACTACATCACAAAGAAAGGGAATAATGAATAGAAATAATAAATGGGAAAAAAATATTATATATATATATATATGTATGTATGTATGTATGTATGTATGTATGTATGTATGTATGTATGTATGTATGTATGTATGTATGTATGTATGTATGTATGTATGTATGTATGTATGTATGTATGTGTGTATGTATGTATGTATGTATGTGTGTGTGTGTATGTGTGTGTGTGTATGTATGTATGTATGTATGTATGTATGTATGTATGTATGTATGTATGTATGTATGTATGTATGTATGTATGTGTGTGTGTGTGTATGTGTGTGTGTGTATGTATGTATGTATGTATGTATGTATGTATGTATGTATGTATGTATGTATGTGTGTGTGTGTATGTATGTATGTATGTATGTATGTATGTGTGTGTGTGTGTGTGTGTGTGTGTATGTATGTATGTATGTATGTATGTATGTATGTATGTATGTATGTATGTATGTATATATAGACACATATAATAATAAATAACCGTTTCCCGAGTCGTTGGCTGCAAAGAATGACACCTCAGTTTGGCTTGTATTTTTTCTCAGATAAGCTGGCTGGTGAAGTCATTTAGTAATATGTAAAGTAGAGAGCTATTCTCTATTAGTGTAAAAATACTGCGGTATAAAAAAGCTTGCATTCTGATTGGCTAGCAGCACACTAGTAGAGAGCTTTTCATTATCAATGTAAGAAATACTGCGCTTTAACAAAGCCCGCATTCTGATTGGCTAACAGCACACTAGTAGAGAGCTTTTCATTATCAGTGTAAAAAATACTGCGCTTTAACAAAGCCCGCATTCTGATTGGCTAACAGCACACTAGTAGAGAGCTTTTCGTTATCAGTGTAAAAAATACTGCGCTTTAACAAAGCCCGCATTCTGATTGGCTAACAGCACACTAGTAGAGAGCTTTTCATTATCAGTGTAAAAAATACTGCGCTTTAACAAAGCCTGCATTCAGATTGGCTAACAGCACACTAGTAGAGAGCTTTTCATTATCAGTGTAAAAAATACTGCGCTTTAACAAAGCCTGCATTCAGATTGGCTAACAGCACACTAGTAGAGAGCTTTTCGTTATCAGTGTAAAAAACACTGCGCTTTAACAAAGCCCGCATTCTGATTGGCTAACAGCACACTAGTAGAGAGCTTTTCATTATCAGTGTAAAAAATACTGCGCTTTAGCAAAGCCTGCATTCTCATTGGCTAACAGCACACTAGTACAGATCTATTCTAATAAGCCCAATTAGTAAAGTAAAGTAAATCAAATCAAAGCAATGGTGCTTCCTTCCTGAAGGTTTTGACGAAATGTCTGAAATTTTGCATATTTTTTACAACTATTCGAATAGTTTGTTTATACTAAAACCACTAGACCTCTCGCCCTTGGGAACAACATGGGAAAAAATAACCCATGTAGAGTGTCATTGTAATTATTTCTAAATAGAAAACTTGTAAATAATGGATAAATTTAGATAAAATCCTGTAAAGCATCGATTTCACTAAATCATCAGGTTAGTGAGTACATGCCGATTGAAATTCTCACGTGCAATCTCGCTTCTGATTGGTTACTAGTAAATAATATATAATTCAAACCTTTAAAAAAATTAGAGTGCATTCAGTAAAAGCGTGAAACACTAATTACTAAATTGTGCTAAATAGTGCTAGTTGAACAAAAGAAAACAAAAGAATTAGCATAAAATAGTACAAAATAATGTAACTAATGTTTCATGCTTTTACTGAATGTACTCTACTGTAGATTTAAGATTACTTTATCAATGCTTTTTGCATTATTTGATTACTACTAGAATAAAATGTAAAGATATACAATATGAATATAAACTGTCGTAGTTATTTGGAGACAATAATAAATTTGAAAAAAGCAAAATATTCTGGCAAATATCTTACTTACTTTGGTCAACAAAGTAGACGACGATTGTTTTCAGAACAAGCTTCATAATCTTGAAATATCCGCTTTCATTGTATTACTGTCTGGAAATGTCACTTTAGCTCCAACTTTTAGTAAGCTTGTTATGTATCCTTTGACAGAAATTGAAAGTCTTATTTCCGAGACTTGCTTCCGATACTTCATGTTGACGTCTCCGGCTTCGAGCCTCATGTTGTAGTCTTGGAAGTACAGAGTTTTGAGCCTTTCAAAACATGCTTCCTGTGATTTTCGTTCTTGAACACTAACTAGAAATACTTTGTATTCATTTTTTGGGGTGTTTTGATCCTAAACGTAGGAGAAAAGATGCATTTTTCAAGGTTTTTTGAAGAGTCTTTCGTCGCTTCATTGCAAAGTTTGCAAATGGTTGCAAATGAGTTTGTAAATCCATTGATGGCGCTAAAACAATCAAGCGAGCTGATTGGTCACGTTTGATAACCGTTGGTAGGGAGAATTTAGAGCTCTGTCACTTGATTTTAGACTAATTTGGATATTTATTTATGAATTTTGCCTTCTCTTGATTTAAAAATGAAAGTAAAAAGAAAAAAAAAAGATAAAAAATTAACAAGCAAACAAAGGGCCAATCAACTATTAAATAAACAGACTAAAAGACAGGCAACAAGCAAGCTCAACAAACAAACAAACAAACAAATAAACAAACAAAATATAAAATACGAACAAAAAATTCAGTTCATGGGTGAATTTTGGTAGATTTTTTTTCTGATTTTTTTTTTTTTTTTTTTGGATCTGATGATTTGACAAATAGCTAGCTAATCATACCTTAAATCGATCGATCAGAGTTTCATGACGAATGATTGGAAATTGAAAAATTATATACCTAAAGGAAATAGGTATGACTTCGATTTTGATTTTAATTAACCCCAACCTTGGGTGCGCAAATGGACATCAAATGCATCCCACATGGAAAGGAGTGAGCACAGAGGCTAAGACATCAGAGTTAAAATGGATCTATTGGGTATGCTGGTCATAGCAAGGGGTTAATCATATACAGTCTAGGGGCCGATTAAACTCTCCCTTAGGCTTCGGCCGAGCTTCCTGATTAGTCTGTAAATCCTCGGATAGCGGTGTCGGGACCAAAATCTCCGACATAGCCGTTAATGGTTCAAGCTGACTTACTGAGCTGGTGGTATGGTCCTAAATCAATTTTTCAATAAAAATAAATAAAAAACAATTTAATTATCTAACAGATGGAAAGCAAAGGGAATCATAAGTGCGCATGCGCATTTTTCTGATCAATTTATCGTTCCTTGTATCGATCAGAATAATGCCGATTTTGTGTGCTACATAGTGTTCAAAATAAACATTTTTTTAGGGACTGAAGCGTACTTCATCATCTAACATCTGGTGTGAAATTCTGAACTTTTGTTCACTGCAATCAGAGGAGAGCTCAGATAAGAACTTGTTAGAGGCGCTTAATTGGAGGAGATTTCGTACGAGTGTGAAAAGTCACGGCACACGGCACGGTTACGGCAAGGCACGGTCCGTACCTTGAAGGGGCACTTGGATGAAAACGCCTTATTTTTGAAAGTCCGAATAATTCAAGTATTTGAAGATAAACTCAATTATGATTATGAAAACCAGAATGGTGAACATTTTAGCCTGGGGGCCACTTAGTGTAGAGAATTTTTGGTTTACTACTAAAAGAGCAATAGGGTTGAGTTAATGACATCATTTACTCACAATGTAGATGCTGGGAAAAAATGATAATTTTTATCCACCAATTTTGACCTTGAAAAAAATATGTTGCTTTGCTACTATTGGGGTCACATAGATAGGTTTTACCAAGTTTAAAGTCATTTTCATTGATTTTTGTCATAGTGGCGCGGCAATAACATCAGACCTAACAAAGAAGACATTTTATTTTCTAAACAAAAACTTACAAAATAAGGCAAATTGATGAACTAATATTACACATTTTAAAAATTCTAGAGTGAATTGGATTCAATATTCAAGCAGGTCAAAGTGATAAATATTGTGACTTAAATACCATTATTTTACGCAGACTCGCCGGCCTTTGAAAGGCTATTGAAGCGCAATGTATGTGTTGAGCCGCTGTTTAGTACATGTCATTAATTTATTTGCGGGTTCCTTCTTGTTAAACTTAAAATAAACTAAAGCTGTTTCAGAACTGGGATTATTTTTACCAAAGCTAAAAACTTATCTTAGCATAATGAAGTCATTTTTACGGTTTTGTGTGACGTCACAGCCGCCATTTTCTCAGCCAAACTTTTTATTGAGCATAGTGATTACTACAAGAATACCCACGTCTCGAAATTAAGCTCTTATTACAAAATATATAGCAGATTAAAAAGGGGTTTTCGATGGACTCGCCACAGGTATCCCGCGTACATAAACGAGGTGAATTACAGTTTTATGTAAATGCTACTAAATTAATTGTAATTATATCTAAAAATCTGTTCACTTTTCTGTTTAAAAACCACTTTAGGAAGTTCTTTTTGAATTTAAGTATTTATAGAGAATTGACGTTACGCGTAGAGCATTGTGGGATTTTCTCTCAAAAAATTGCGCCGTGTTTTGTACGATAAGTATCTTATGACGCATTGCTTAAGGAGATGTGACGTAAATTTCCGTGTAGTCCATTTTAGTGCTGTTGAGTGAATGATGACGAAAGTGTTCGTTCTTTGGCGTTACCTAGTGTGCATTGCGTGACTATCAATACAAGAATTTAAGAAGACCATGTTACACGAATCTGTCATGCAACTAAAAGTCACTATATATGTTTTTTATCAAATTGGATGTTGTGTTGATTGCGTGACAATAAATATGTCGGTCACGCAACAATGTGGACTGCAAGTCGTTAAACATGGCATTCATGAGAAATGCATTCAAAATTGCTGCTTTAAATTATTCGCTAAAACGTCTTTGAATAAATATATTCAGAGCATAAATAGACGAGGCTGGCGAGATTGGTGATTTTCTGAAATGAGTTTGGAGAAATTATTTCTTGACTCCTCGAAGTGTTGGAGGTTTTCGTTGCTTATTCAAGTTGGAGAGAACGAGAGAGATGTAGGAAGTTAACAAATCGTCCATTTTGTAGCCCTGAAAGTGAAATGTATTTTGGGAGTTAAGATATTTTTCCATGTTATAACAATACCCGTCACAATATGTATCCATTAATAATCATCAAGATCATCGTCTTCATCATCATCATCATTACCACCACCATCATTTTAATCATTATCATTACCGTAAAAGTCATTTTCACCATTATCATCATTGTCTTTATACTCATATTCATAATGTTCGTAGTCATCACCCTTATTGTTTGTAAAAGCGAATCATCATCATCATCATCATCATCATCATCATCATCGTCATCGTCATCGTCACCGTCACCGTCACCGTCACCGTCACCATCGTCATCGTCATCGTCATCGTCATCGTCATCGTCATCGTCATCGTCATCGTCATCGTCATCGTCATCGTCATCGTCATCGTCATCGTCATCGTCATCATCACCATCATAATCATGATCACCATCATCAATAATCACCCAACCTGCATTTGGATTTTGTCAAATTTTCCAAGAGGAAGTGCGATTGAGAGCCCCACTTCAAGATCTTCTTTTCAATATTATCGTAATCAACATCAACATCTGTCATCATCATCAGCAGCAATGACATCATCATCATCGTCACAATATGCATGTATCCCTCTATCATCATCATCATGATCATCATTTATCATTACCATCACCATTTATCAGAACTAGAAAACCGATACTAACCAGTGCTGTTTCACACAGGAATCTACTGCCCTTCACCACGTTTCCTATCGTCATGTGAAAGTAGGTATTACCGCTGCTCCAGTTTGAGATTTTCGTGAAGGGATACGTCGCTAAGATTTCCTGCAAAGGTCACATAAAATAACCTACATAAATGACTCAATGTCGAGTAAGTTTTATTATAGGCAGCATTATCTCTCATCATTGATTGTATGTATGCATTCCTTATTAAACGAATAAAATGGCAAAACACATGGCCACCATTTTGGTTGGCATAACAAAAGAAACCGCACGCAATTTGGCGGCTATGACGTCACGTGTACCATAGGAATCCATAGTGACCAAGAATAACGCGGGCTCATATATCCAGATTATTATAAGTACAACTAGTATAGTTTCCCACAGTTTACATATATTTACCACAAGAATAGCCCCTTGTAGTCTTTCCTATATTCAGGTGTCTTATGCCCTGGCTAACATACCTTGGTTTTAGGATCAATCAGATTGACGCCGTTCTTGTTGATGGCGATGAGGAGAAGCTGAGGGAAATTCTGTTCTGTTGTTTGCTGGAGAGAAAAAATAATACAAAAAAGATAATTACTGGGGAAAAAACACACACAAAACACTGTTCAGTAATGTCTTATTCCACTAGAGGAAAGCTAACAAAACACACCAACAAAGAATATAACTTGATTCTTACTTTAACTTCGAAGAAGGCGGACCCAAACGTCGGCCATCTTTGGATAATTTTCAAAAAGGAAACTTTAGCGTCACTCTTGGTTTTTCCAGTGTGTTTGTTGAATGCAGCGACGACAGCCTACAAATACAAAGAAACAGAATCTTCACTCTCTTCATCTCTCTCTTCTCCACTCATACTTGTTGCTCAAGTGGTTGCTCAAGTGGGGCTCCAAAAGTCGCAGAGTTTTGGTGGATTTTAACACAGGAAACAGATAAAAGATTCATAAAACTGATCATTTGCAGAAAGTAAGTTTTATATGGATTTTTCATATATAATTATATAACAAGAAAAAATGTACAAGTATTGGCAGCAGTAACTGTCATGTCTCACCCTTTTCCAGTCATCAGGAGAATGTTCTTTGACGATGTCTTGTGATACGAGTTCCTTCAACATTTTACTAAAAAGAGCAACAAAGTCTTTACTTTTGGCAAAACGTCATTTTGTTGAGTATTATTGATTTCTTTTAAGGCATTTGAGCCAAAATAAATAAAAATAAATCAACGTTGTTTCTAGAGGATAACACTCGACAGTAATTCTACTGATAAACAAGTGGTCCTCTTTTAACGTCACTAGCTGATTAGAGACGGAGATCACTATTAATGTGGCCATCCGAGCCACTAGCCTAGCAATATGCAGATGCAATAACAAAGGCAGCACTTTCTCCTCGGTTATTTGTTGCTCCGGCCTGGACTCGAACCGCGACCTCACGCTCGAAAGTCCGATGCTCAACCAATTGAGCCAACCGGTTTGCGGTCTATAAAAATGTAAAGGTGCTCTGATTTTGCAGATCTAAACATAGGCATGTTATTGCGATGCTACGTGTGACGTTAGCCTTTGCTATTCATGTGCCAACAAGAGATGGATTTGCTGGTTACACAAAGCAACTTGTGAAGAGCTTTTGTGAAAATGGTTGGCGTATTAACATCACAATACTACTGTTAGTAAACATGAAGTATCGCTATATTCAGGACTCAAATCTTAATCAATGACCTCATGACCTAAACCCAAACTACCACAATCCTTTTCAAAATCTTTTTTCATATATTCAAATGTTAAAACTCCTTTGAGAATACCAAGACAATAGTGAAAATTAGCACGACAAAAAAAGCTACCGAAAGGTATTCTGGAAGTGTAGATATAAAACGTTATCATGCTTGAGGCGTATAAAGTATAGACAAAGTGATAAACAGAGGAGAGTGACAAAAAAAGAAAGAAACTATATTTAACGTCGGTAGTTCCTTCAGCTACGTGGCTGGTATCTCAGGAAGCCTGCGCCGCGCACGTTACCCCTTCTCTCCATCAGTGCTCTGTTTTAAGAGTATTCAAAAATGAAGCTACACGGATTAGAAAAAAGTCGAAACAGACAAAGAGATCCTGAGGATCGAACCATGGACCTCTAGCTCCGAAGGCCGCGTACTAACCAACTGAGCTACGCCTGCTCCTAAAACAACTTACGGAATATTCTGGAACTCTCGTTTGTCATCTCCATACTTGACTCTGTAGATAAGAGCAGCGAGTTGTGCAGCTTCTTCTTTAGTACACTTGTGGTAACCTCGTAAATATTTAGGCAGCTCCTGGGGGTCAAAATAACAAATACTTGATCAGAATTTAGGTTCAGATTAAGTTTATCAAACAGGCATTTGGGAACTTTGAGAAACAAGGTACATAGACCTTTCCAGAGATAGCAAACATGATCCATTGCGGTCCAGCTTTGATACAAATATAATTTTCCATCGTAACTTTTTTGATGTTGTTTGTACCTAAACTAGGCCATAATGAATCCTGTTTATTGAACTCAGGTCTAGTATCAGTACAAACAGTACCATATACACCGATTCTAAAAGTGGCGATTTTTCACCTTTCTATTTAAACTTCGTCAATCAAAAATTTTATCAGTACATCACTTTACATGAAAGATCATCCAGAAGTGAGTGTACAGGAAAAGTTTGAATGCTGTGGTATTTTTTTCTTTATTACGGAATGAATTTACAGATATAAGTATGAGATTTTGCTGATCAATACTGACTAGCATCGCTTTGGTGTCATTTATACACTCTACACTGCAATATCAATATCAATATTTGTCCCAATTTTTGTCGACAGAATCCTAATTTATATTATCTTCTTTCAATTGACATGTTTTGTTTCTCTTGAGGCATTAAATCTAAAAAATATGTAAAATGAAGGCTGCCCTTTTTCGAATGGGTCAATAAGGCATGTTTTTAGATAATATTTTTGCCGATGCGCACTCAAAAGAAAGCGTGAATGTATCATCTTCGCAAAAATAAACTTCTAATATAAAATTCAAATTTTATCTTTCGGGAACCTCTGTAATAATTGGGTTGTAAGAAATCTTATACGTGGTATGTTCCGGTTGTATTTTATTCGAATACCTGGTGATAGTGGAAGATACAATCTGCGGCGTTGTCTTTACCAACCACTGTGTTGATCCAGAGCTTCTTCATGAAGAACACTTGGTATGTCAGGTTAGGAAGCTGACCTGGTGACAAAAAGTTGCCAAATGTTACCAAGATAGTGATTGACTATGAATATACATAGCGATAGGTGTGGCTGCGGACACACACATACAGTTGCCATGGTTATAGTTATCTTCCCTTGTTACCATGGTAATGTCATGGTTATGACATCATAGTTATTGATAATAATTGAGAATTCGTATAGTGCAGGTATATATTACGAGTGCATACCGTCTCTAGTAGGTCTTGCTTTCTTCAGCCATTCTGTCAAGTGCCTGACGAAGTCGAAGAAGAAATCACCCTCTGGAACACTGATGACTGGAATAGAAATAAACTGGTATGAATAACTTGCTAAGCTTGGCTGGAAGAACTGGATGGATTGATGGATGTTGCATGAATTGGTGGATAAATTGGTGGATGGATTAGTGGATTGATTGATAGATAGATGACAGAATGGATTGGATGGATAGTTGATGCATGTAATGAATGATTGGATGGATGGATGAGTGGGTGCATAATAAATGGATGGATGAGTGGATGGTTGCCTGCTTTGTGACTGAATGGCAGGGTGGATGGATAATTATTGGTCACATGATACAGATTCATTATTACATGAAGATATCACGTGATCACCTCGGGTAAGTCACATACCTTTATCAGTTATTTTGACGAATAAGCTGAATCCATCAGAAGACTTGAGTCCAAGACGTTGAGCGACGATCGAACAGAACTCTCTGGCCTTCGTACTCGAATCAACTTCAAACGCCTAAAATTCAAAACAATAAAAATTCCTCTTTCATTGGAAATCTGTTTAATCAAGTCTAGACTTTGAATGCAGAACATCTGAAATTATCTACATCGACATAACATAACATAACTTAAATCAGGAAAAACATACCTGGTCGCTATCATCTGGGAAATATACTTTATGGAAGATCTGTGTTGTCTTGTGCTGTGTTTAAAAACAAAAATATTAGTTAAATTTGAATGACAGAAGCCAAAAACCCAGACGTCTTGAATTATATGAGCGAGATATGGCTCGCGTAATCTAATAGTTACATAACAAAATATTTATGAAAAACTACTATCTTGTCTTACCTGAATGGCTTCTACTTCGACGAGATGAGGTGGGTACTTCCGTTGACCAACTCTGATTGTCTTCTGCAGGCGCATTAGGCAGTCATTTGCCAATGGCTGTCTTATTCTCCATGACTTGAACACTTGGTTGACTTCTCGAAGGAGCAAGGAACTAAAAATCCAAACATAAATGGTTATCTGTTATCTTTCATAAACTCGATGAAGCGAGTGAAATGCGCATGCTCGTAGTCTGTATACAAATTAACCCAAAACGTCACCGTGCTATTGTAAAATATGAAAATTTGAGTTTGAAACTTGTTTTACAAATTTACTTCACAAAATGCCAAAACTTAAAGCCAATTCTTTTACATGTTCTTTGTATATACAGTATTTTTGTGTCACTGCAGAAGTATATATAGACATAACCCTTTTTGTTCAATTAGAGAAAATAAGAATTTCTTTGAATTCTTGGAAAACTTGAAAAAATTCCCGCATGCACAAACGATTTCCTCTGCTGAGATTTTTTAATGAACAGGAAATTCAACATTGCGGCCAGGATGAAATGTAAAACGAACTCAACAAGACAGTTATAAAACAACTCACCTGCAAGCAAATACTCCAGTACAAAGCCATAGAAGTTCCCAACCCTTCTCTGAGCTTGACCTGGATGAAGTTTCAAAGAAATCAGAAATAAGTTTTCAAAAACTAAATAAAGACAATTATCGGAAAAAAAATTCCCGATAGTTTTTTAGATAGTTAACATTTGATTTGCAGAACCCAAAAATTCTACTTAATGCAAAAACTATACATATGAAGTCCATTTATCTTATCTTTGCCTTCATTATAAACCACACTGACTACCAGTTAGGCTTGTTTACAGCTTAATGCGAAAAACGCATGCGCAAGCGAGTCAACTTACGGGAGCCTGTTTTCAGTTATTTGTTTAATCAGCTGACAGTAGACTTCATCCCGAAGTGGTTCCTGGAAAAAAGACATTTAAAAATTATATTTAGGTTACATTCTCTGATAACAAAAGACCTGGTGGGCATGTTGTTAAAATCAAAAATGGCGGCTATGCAAATCAGCAATGTGATAGATTTGGCATGTCAGTGGAAAATATTAGAATACGTCACGGTCACGATAGCTCTTTCAAGCCAAACATGGTGCGTGACATTACTCGTCATCCAATCAAAATGTTATTCTGGTTTCGTCACAGCAATTCCGTCCGTAATTAATTTTTTTTAGAGTCAGCTCCGAACATTCTGTAGAATACTTACGTGTTGAAGTGCTGGTTCTAGAATAGCATCAGTTAGTTCAGTGGCTTGTCTGGCTCGTTTAGATGGGTAGTCGCCCATGTACTTCATGATAGGTAAGAAATAGTTAAGATCAACAAAACTGAGAAATCGTGACATTCTAATTACTATAACCACAGGAAGCCCAGCTGCAAGTATTTAAGCCGCATAATGGTAACTCATCAAATCTAGCAAAACAGGAAGCTATTTATCCCACTGGATTTAAGTATTCATGCCATTCTAATTGCTGGAACCACAGGAAGCCCAGCGGCAAGTATTTTAGCAGCATAATAAATTCTTCAAATTCATTAAAACAGGAAGCTATCCTACAGGGTTTAAGTAATCGTGTCATTCTTATTACTGGGACCACAGGAAGCCCAGCGGAAAGTATTTTAGCCGTATAATTAATTCATCAAAACCAGCCAAACAGGAAGCTATCCCACAGGGTTTGTATAAGTATTGTAAAATATGCAAAGGATATCTAAGAAGATTTGTGTTGCTTTCTGTGCCAGTTCTTCTTGACCTCCCAGTCTCTTGAGTAACGGCTGCTTTATAGGATCCTGACCAAATTAAAAAATAAATCATATAAATATCTTGCTTTCTGATTGGTTGAAGCGCGTGGTTTGTGATATCACACAGCACGCATGCGCACTTCCATTTCGTTATTCGTATCCGAGGGAATAGACCTCCACACGTGGTATGAAATGAAAGCAAAACCCCCCCTAAGCATAGAGGTCTATTTAAAGACTAACAAATTCTCTAGTTTGCTCCAAGAGCAAAATCTCACTAGAACTATCAATATCAAGAAGAAATACCTTAGAAAACGCCCAAGGAGTATTCTTGTCCTTTTTCCTCACTTGTGTCTGAAGAGTCTTACTCAAGGTTCTCTTGGATGGCGGTAAGAAATGATCAATGGAGAAGGGCTCTAGAGTGTAGGGTTTGTCGAAAACCTCTTGGTCTTCAGGATACATGGCTGTCTTTGTGGTGGCTATGATTTTGTCTGATCCTTCAAGGTTTTGGTCACTAAAAGTCATCTGCATTTAAAAATGACAAGAACTGTTGAAATATATACGATTGAAGCCCGCTTTACTGCGCACAGAGGAACAGCGTGCCCTTCATGGCGAGTATGACGTCAAATTTAAGGATAAAAAAATATAGTCGCCATGTTGGATGACATAGCAAAAGAAATCAAGTCCAAATCTTGTGTTCAAATCAACCAACATGGCGGCTATGACTTCACATGTACGAGGACAAAAGACATGTCCGCCATGTTGGATGACATAACAAACAAAAAAAAAAACACAACCAAATATTTTGATCAAGTCAACCAACATCGCGGCAGTGATGTCACATGCAATCAAGAGCATTTTTAACAAAATCGAGGTAAACCACAAAGAGAATTCAAAAATGGAATATTGCTTGACATCTTACCAGGGTGTCCTGCCCAGGTTTAGTCATGGTTGGAAGAACATAGACACATTCAGCAGGGAAGTCTCCGACCTTTCCTGTTCGTTCACAATGGCCAGTACACCAGCCGGAGTTAAGGACAGTCTCTCCGGTATCGTTCTCTAGGACGATGAGATCACCTTTCTTGAAACTTAGGAAAGATGATTCTTCGCCTAAAATAGAAAATAGAGCATTGCTGGGTTAGCGAAGGTTTTCGTTAGAGGGTTAACGTTATGGTAAAGCTGAGGAAATCTTCTTTGGCGATTCACCGGCGCACGAGTAGCCTATACATTAAAATGCTTGGTGATAGTACAGTTACACAACGGAATTATGATTCATCCATCCTTTCCTTCCTTCCTTCCTTTATACATGTTCTTGCTTTTGCTTTCTTGATCAACTACCAGCTCATATCCCCTTTCACTTTCATATGATACACGCTTACGCTTTAAGCCGAAAATGAGTTAAAACAAAAGAATGGAAACGAGGTCTAAGGACCATTTGCTAGCACAGATAGAAAATGAAATATCTAAAGATTCCGTTCACCTGAGGAAAAAATAGTTGGAGAATGAATATAACTTTGTACACCGTATGATACGTGAGAACTTGAAACTGACGTTTCGGACGTTAGTCCTTCGTCGGAGTAAATGTAGAGTGATGGAGGTGGAATTGTGTTTAATTGAGGAAAGAATAGGCTTGTTTGCAGCAATAGGCCATTTACTGACATCTTATGAAATAAGATTAGTTTGTTTTGAAAAAGAAAGCCCTTCAATACTACTCCCGGTATAGAGCGTTAGTGTGTTATTTATGACAGTCTAGTTCTATTCACCTTGGCTCTGGTAATCTATTAAAGCCACGACATATTTGGATCGGTTACGTAAACCATCCCAGAAGAACTGCACCAGCTCACAAATGTCTTCAGCACTCGTGGAGGTAAAGGTGTACTCGTCTCCTTTGACTGTGGATATTGTGAAGCTTGAACCTTCCAACCGCTTGGTCCTGATAGAAAAAAGGGGATACGCTCGTAACTGCGTCACGTGATATTATAAATGGATATCAACAAACCAGACGAAAGGAGGGGTGAAAAGAAAAAGTTAAAAACATTTTTATATAAAGAGGCTTATTGTTAATTATGCTATTAAGTAAATTTTAAGGGGTGTGGTGGTGAGGGGGGGGGGTGGGGGTTGTATTAGTTACTTCTTAATTTTCAATTGTATTTTAATGAATTAATTAGTTATATAGTGTTATTATAATTATGGACATTTTATTCTTTTTTGATATAATGCAGTATTTCTATTTAAATTGTTGTAAAGCACTTTGCGCATCCTATGTAAAAGCGCTATAGAAATAAAGTTATTATTATTATTATTATTACTATTATTATTATTATTATTATTATTATTATTATTATTATTATTATTAAAGAGAGAGGACAAAATCCTTCCCCATCCCTAGAATATAGGTTTATATTTGATGTGTTATATTTGCCAAAAGAAGTCAAATAAGTTTGAGCCCTTTAATAGTAAAACGTTATTTCAATGGCTTATATGATTTAATATGGAGTTCCTGTGGATTTGGCGGGAATTTTGCCACCAAAAATCGCGCGCTTGCTACCCCAACTGCCCTAAGCAGTAAACCGAATGATACAAATCATCGGGAATGGTTTTGGCGCCACTTTGATCACGTGATTCTAAGTCACATAATTTCAATCAACTTACTGGTTACAGTTGACGCGAGCAATATCCGGGAACTGCAGATCGAGTAGCACATGCTCCTGGTCGTCCACTATGTAAACACCGGTCCAGTTGACCGCGATGATGACATCATTCTTGGGGAGACTGGGCCCGGAAAATTGGTAGGCTTCGTAGAAGCGAGAGAACAACAGCGGCCATTTGTAACGTGCGTAGTTAACGACGTCTTCCTTGACGACCTGAGGTTCGACTCGTCTTAGAGTGTAATATCCCTGAAAAAGGTGTCATGAATAGGCGAGAGAATGAAAAAACATGGCCGCCATGAGAAAGAAACCAAAGAACAATTTAAAAAAATGTTTACTGAATTTACTTGTGGGAAACGTACAGTACATGCTGTAACACTGAAATGGCTTCTCATAAGAATGGTTATCGTTGAGTGGGAAACATACGGTACTGACTTACAGCACATACACGGTACGACATGCCGTAACACTGAAATGGCTTCCCATAAGAATGGTTATTGTTTGAGTGGGGATCGTACGGTACTGACTTACAGCACATACACGATACGACATGCCGTAACACTGAAATGGCTTCCCATAAGAATGGTTATCGTTTGAGTGGGAAACGTACAGTACTGACTTACAGCACGTACACCGCACCTCACCGTGACATTGAAATGGCTTTTCATCGTCTCATTCAAACAGAACGAGTAGTAAGATCGGTATTGCTACCATGCGAGCTTTTGATTATTTTCCATGTCTTACACTTACTTTTCTATGAGCATCGACAATCAAGGCCTGCCAGTGTTCCATGGCGCCTCGTCCAGTTTGAAGCAAAGTCTCCGGTAGATACGAAGGCAGTAGACTCATGAGCCGATCAGCAACCATGTCTTTACCATACTCTATATAGTACTGCTTGGCCGCAATGTCAGCGAGGTCTTCGTCCTGAAAACAGTATAAATACATTAAAACCTTTATAAATCGACCAACCTGTATTAAGCGACCAGCTGTCGAATTCTCAAAGAGTATTTTTACACTACATTATTTAACCCGCCAATCCTATTTTGCGACAAGTTATCAAATTCTAAAAAAAGGATTTTTTTGTACTAATTTATGACATTGTTAGCCAGCCAACCTCTATTTAGCGACCAGTTGTCAAACTCTGAAAGAGGATTTTTTGTACTAATTTATATTATTCTATTACGCTGCCAACCTCTATTTAGCGACCACTAGTAAAATTCTGAAAGAGAATTTCGTAGCACTAATTTAGGCATCCAACCTCTATTTAGGGACTAGTGGTCAAAGCATAAAATTCTAGCAAAATCTATTTTAAATTAAAAATTGTTTGCTTAACTGAAATTCTAAATGTAAACAAGCTGAGAAAAAAAATTAAGAAAAAAGGTTCAGTTTTTGTTGAAAATACAATCGTCGCTAAATACAAATTAAAAAAAGGATTCATGAAGCTAAAAATGAATAGAGAAGAGGATGTGTTTATGCCTCGACAATTTGTAGACGTTTTTCTAGCTTTCAATCAAAAATATACTAAACACAGGACAGATAAAAACTTGATGTAGCCAAAGCAAATAAAAAAAGATATGCAGTGTCTAGAGTTCTGTAGTTCGTAGAAAAATGACTAATTTTACACAAAAAGCGAAAATATGAGAACACTAACCTTACTTAACTGAACTTCGCCAAATTTGACAAATTTGACAAAAAGATTAAAATCCCGGTCAAAGTCGCTGTAATCTTCATATATCAATGTTAAATCTTTCAAATCACAATGCTGTTTCTTCGTTTTCTTTCTTCTTCGGTTTTTGCGGATTGAATTCGACTTTTTACCATGTTTTTTAGCTTTTTTAGCTAGAAGTATTCTCATCTTTGCTATAAAATGTTTGTCGATGTATTTTTTTCTGTAACTACGTGAGCAAGTTGAATTTGAATAAATTGATGTCAAAAAGGATGTTTAACAGGAAAAAAAAGAAAAAGAAAAGAAAACAGGAACACCTGCACATTTATTATTAAAATTAATAAAAGAAAGTTATGAAAACGTAGGTCATTACTCTTTCAAATTACCGAAATATTCTTTCATTGTCCTTTCGTGAAAGAAATTATTTTTCATCCTGAAAATTTGTCAATATTTACTATCATTTACCATTTTTATTTTTATTGAAAAATAGATAACTTTGTAAAATGTTTTTGGGCTCAAATTTACTAAAAAATTGAAAACTCTTTCAAAAGATTAATGAAGCAATTTTGGGACTTTAAGAATAAATGTTTAATGGTGTCAAAGTAACGACGTTGAATGTTGAAGTAAAGCTTTTACATTGATAAAAGACGAAATGCTGTTATTCATTAATTCAAGAAAGAAGACTGAAAACTTTACATTTGTAAATTAATCCATCACGACACGAACATTTTTAAAATAACAGGGGAGGGGTGCAGGGGGTGCGCAACCCCACTGGGTCGACTTTGTGCTCCGATCCTAATTCGAAGATAACCAGTACAATATAATATTTTCTTCTTTCGACTCTAAGGGGTGCACCGCTTATTGGGTCGATCTTATGCCCCTAATGCAGCTTTAAAGATATCCAATAACTTTCTCTTTCTTGGGTGATATCGTATTCAGCAGAAAACAGCCAATACTGACAAAAAATAATTCCTAAGATTACAAACAAACATTGAATAACAGCGAATATTTAACAATTAGTCCTCGAGTCCGAATGGTCTACGAGTCAATAGCCCATGAGGTCGAAGGCCGAATGGGCTATTGACTCGTAGGCCATGAGGGCGAGAGGTCTAATTGTTTTAGTAAAAACCTACTAATCGGTCCAATAAAAGGATGCAAAAAGTTTTGGATTTTGCTTCAAATATATATTTTTTTCGTTTTCAAAACCGGCGCTTTTCGCTACTAAAGGTCTATCACTATTAGACCCCTAGTAGCTCAGCCAATCACAGGGCTCGATTGGTGATAGACCATTAGTAGGTTTTTTCTAAAATACAATAAGCAAACTAACTACCTGAAATAACAACATACTATAACGATAATCATTACAATAAAATAAAATATCTATCTAAAAACAACAAGAAACAGCGAATAATGCAATAAGCAAACTAACTACCTGAAATAACAACATACTATAACGATAATCATTACAATAAAATAAAATATCTATCTAAAAACAACAAGAAACAGCGAATTCAATGAAAGCTTACCTAACACAACAAACAATTAATACAACAAACAGTAAATACCACAATACAAAAAGCAAACTAACTATCTTATTACATGGAATTTTCGCGACACTTTAATTTCTCGATTTTCACGATTTGGAGAAAATCGCAAATTTTAAAGTGTAGCGAAAAATAAGTATCCCGAAACTATAATGACGCGAAAATTAAGTGACCCTCCATTTTTGAGAGAGTGAAGAATTTGATAACCATTCAAAAGCATGGATAAAGGACGTTGCTATGAGAACCAAGTACTAGCGCCTATTGATCCTGATAAACAATGATTGGAACAAAACAGTGCTCAATATGCTAAAGTCAAAACAAAGTAATAAGGTACCCGAAACAACACTACAGCAACAATAATAAACAATAAAATTAAATACCTATATGAAAACAACGAGAAATAGGAAATAGGCTTGACTCATATTCATTACTAATGGATTTTTGTTTTGTTTTTTTGAATAATCGGGGGGAGGGGAGGGGGCTTGTAGTTGGATGGGGGCTTATAACTGGATGAAAAAAAGAGTTTGTGATTAAGAGGAAACGGTTATTTCCGGTTTTTCTTTTATTTCCCCCGGGATTCTTCTATATGTCATCAATGCCATAAACACGAAATACCAGAGGTGGGGAGGGGGAGGGGGCTATACCTGGACGGCTATAACTGGAAGGATATTCGCATTAGCAGTCTATGGGACTTATAACCAGAATTTCACTGTATCTATTGCTACGAAATTTCACGGTATCTATTGCTCCTAGATATTCACTGACCTTATCACATCGGTATTCACCAAACTTAATTCCTCGTATAACTTGCTGGTAGATGAGATCTGTGCCACTTTTATCAAGGGAGGGATCGTGCCAAGGGGAGAAGATTTCTTTACGGAAGAAGAGTCTCCAAGGTGCGTTCCTCTCTTGGGCTCCCTGTTCTTTTGCGTACTGCTCGCACTGGGAGATAGCGTCCATCACGTGATCACTCCCACTACCAAGACTAGAGACCTGATTGGATAAGAACATGTCAGTAAAGATGATTGGTTATAATAAATAGTCACGTGCATGAGAAGCCAATATTGACTGTGATTGGTTAATAAACAATCACTGGAGATCTTGCATGGTAGAACTTGGGGTTACTATTGGGTGTCATCAGATATAACTGTAGTCACGTGTGTGACATCGCTGCATGTGCAAACTCGTGACCCCATTGGATAAGAGGCAAATACATTTAATGAAATTTGTGTGCAAATCTGCTTCATCAAAATAAGTTTTCGAGTGAAGAAGCCAACAAGCCAATAAAAGTTGTCAACATCTGAAAGACCCTCTTTTTGAGGTTATTGCATAGTATTCCCACTCACCCCCCCCCCCCCCCCCCCCCCGCCCCCAGTTAGAAGCTCATGAAATCCGGGGGGGACAGGAGAATACAAATGAAGGGGGTTGTAGTAAAAAAAAGTGATTGCAAATTCCAATAAGATATAGATATGTGGACATCCCAGGGATTGTTCTAAGATGTTCAAAGATTAACCATTATCCATAGGCCTGGGGTCAAAAATCGAGGTGATATATTGAAGGAGAGAACTGAGGAAAATAGAACATCCTCAAGCAAAAATAAAACTGATGCAATGACATACTCATTGTATAATGATTGTGTGTAATCCTTTCCAAAACAAAACAAAAAAGCTATACTTATTTTTTTTTTTTTTTTTTTTTTAAAGCGAGCAGGGTGGTAATACGAGCAACATTTGCTCTGCAATTGGCAACGCAACAAGTTGCCGACGATTTTGTTGCTCGTATTTTCATATTTCGAGATTAGATTTAGAACTTAGTTTCTATTGCTTAAATAACACACTATAGAGGATTAAACTGGGCAGCAGAACGACGTGAAATACAGCAAGTGTGTATATAAATTATACTATCGATGGGAATATGAAGAATGAAGGAAGGAGGAAAGGAAGAATAATTTCTTTAAAAAGTCTTAAAATTTGATCTAACCCTGAAACGACCTCTGGGCTGATCAAGAAAGGAAACAAGCGAGAAAGCAAGTGAAAAAGAAACAAAGCAAGGAAGCAAGGAAGCAAGGAAGCAAGGAAGCAAGGAAGCAAGGAAGCAAGGAAGCAAGGAAGCAAGGAAGCAAGGAAGCAAGGAAGCAAGGAAGCAAGGAAGCAAGGAAGCAAGGAAGCAAGGAAGCAAGGAAGCAAGGAAGCAAGGAAGCAAGGAAGCAAGGAAGCAAGGAAGCAAGGAAGCAAGGAAGCAAGGAAGCAAGGAAGCAAGGAAGGAATAACCAGGCAAGAAAAGAAAGGAAAGAAGAAAGGAAAGTTTCACAAAGCAAGAAAGGAAAGGAATTCAAAGAAGAAAGCCAGAATAGAGCACTAACTAGAGTTCAACATGATGTCAAAGTAATGCTAAAAGTAACAAAGTCTAGAACCCACTTTACAAAAAGAAAGTTCTTTCTCCTTCCACGAATCCATTGGATCTGGAGTGAACATTTGTTCATAACAAGTAGCAAAGTCCACAATCATAACCATCTTGTAACTAATATCCACACTCGGTATAAATATGTCTTATAAAGTGATCTTTAAACCAGCACAGTGCTATCGTCACCATCGACGAAAATTTCAATACTCAATCATATTTCTCTTATTACGAAACCTTTCTCTGTTCTTCGTCGATCAAACACAAATGCTAATAAGTAAACGTTTCTACAGTCGCTTTTCCCTAAAATGAATCTTTTGTAATAAACATCGTTTTGACAAGTTTTAAATTGCTAATTACACTTGCTAAAGGTAATGAGACGTCATAGACAAAGGCTGCGTTGAATAGTTCAATTAAATTGAGTAAGTATCATTGAAGAACACTTTGAATATCGGCTTAGAGATAATTGGTACAGCGTTAATGAATGTCTTAAGATATATTTAGGATATCTAAAATTACAATGTTGCAAGAACGTAATTATTTTTGTCGATCAATTTTTTGAGGGTAATTCATCATTATTTACCATCATGTTCTTGTATTCTCTGTTAGATTTGGAGAAATAGGAAAGAAAATATCTAGAAACTATTTTCAGACAGTTTTGTAGGGAGCATTTAGAATTGTTTAACCTTGTGGGAGGAAGAGAAGAAAAAACTCTAAAAACTTTGTCTGCGCATGCTCCGTGATTGCCTAGCAACGGTGTTTAAATTTCCCAAAAGATTTTGACATTATACTTCAATTATGTCCAGAAATGTGACAAATAATACAATAGCTTTAGCCATCCACACATACCTTGTCGAATAGAGCGATGTATAAAGAGAATCCAAAGTTATCCATGAGTGAAATCTTGTCCGCTAACTGGATGCAAAGTTCTCTCGCTGTAGTCGAAGAATCGGCCAGTAAAGTCTTGGTTCTCCCGTCCATGAATGTTATAGGTAACATCAATGGCTTCTTGGATTTTGTTGCCTAGAAAAATTCAATTGAGAATGTTAGAATATATAAAAGTCTAGGGTCAAAATTTGGATCAGTTGTGAGTGATAATTACGTAATCTTCCTCTACACTGCTCGAGTCTTTCGCTATGAAACATGAACAACGCTTCATGATGAGAAACATCACTTCAAAACAAGTCTTTCGTAAGTATTTTTAAGTTGCTAAAGCGAGTGTTTACAGCTCGAAAACTTTGTAAATTCACAAACTACGACTGTGTTGTTGTCACAGACAAGTTAATGCAGGGTTGGTTGGCTCTTGGCAAAGCAAAATATTCACACATTCCAACGGGAAAATGATGGGGGGAAAAATTAAATACCACGGATTTTAACAGAAAATGAATACCCAATAGGACGGAAAAATAAAAAACACTTGCGCAACTTTGAATTGGAATTTTTATTTTGGGGGAATTTCAACTTAATTTTTTAACAACTTATAAAAATGAAAGCTTTTGAGTGAAAAAAAAAAGACTTCCTTTGAAAGTGAAGCGCGAACGATATCTTCAGATTAAAGACAAATTTATCCATTTTAACAGACAGCTGTCAATCAATAATAATGAACGTAATAATGTCGTTGTTTTCAAAGCTCCCGTTCATTTTGGTTTCCGCTTAGAGACGAAAACTATTGTTTCAACTGCGCATGCGCAAAAGCAGGTTAATTATTTTTACTAAAAGTTATTAAATGAAGAGTATTACATTAAGAAATTCTTACCTGAAGCTCTAACCAGCTCGGTGGCTGGTGCCTGCAGCCATTCTGCTGCGTTCTTCGTAATCGTTCTTCGCAGTAGGGAGCGTAACCAGGTGGACCTTCACTGATGAAGCACTTTAGGTATTTCTCGAACTAGAAGGGGATAAATATCTTATGAATTCATATTTCTTTTTTAGTCAATCGATCTTTTCTTCAGTCAGTTAGTCAGTGGGTTGGTCGCTCAGTTGGTCAGACAAATAGACAGATAAGTAGTCGGTCAATCAATTAGACAGTCAGTCGGTCGGTCGGTTGGTCAGTCAGTCAGTCGGTCAGGCAGTTAGTTAGTCAGTCACTCACTCACTAGAGAACCACGGATGACGTGCGTTGCTAATGCGTCACCTCTCAAAATGTGACCCGGGTGTGGAATGTGAGTTGAGTTGTGTGTTGTTTTTCTCTCCTGTGCTTTGAGGGTTTTTCTCCGGGTCTTTCAGTTTTCCCCCTCCATTAAAAATCAACTTCTAAATTCCAATTTGATCAGGAAAGCACCCTTCTCAAAATTATCTTGAATGCGAGGCCAACATGGAAATACAAAAGAAATACCAAAAATTCCATCAAGAAAAAGTGTGATTTCTTTTGTGTTTCATGTTAACCTCGCATCCAAAATGATTTTAAGAAAGGTCCATTGAGAGCCAAATTGAAAAACAAGCCTCCGTGCTTTGTTATATACCCTCGTAAAATATGGCGTATTTTTTCTCTCAGTCAGCCAGGATGAAAAAAATAGAGTTTAAAATAGAAGACTGGCAATTACTTACCTTATCTGAAGGAGCAAAGCATCCCAGACACAGTGACAACAATATCCACCCTCTTGCGTGACTAGTCTTGGAAGGATTCGAGCTCAGCTGTTTACATATTTGGCAATAAATCTCGTCACGCAATTCAGGTCTCAAGATTCCATGGCCGATAATGAAGTGAAGTTTTTCCAGGTTAGATGTGGGGCGGTCCTGTGCAGATAAGGGGCCATAGCCACCATCTAGAGTACCGCTCTCTTCGGCCTCCCTCAGCCTAGTAGCCACGTCCTGTCAGAAAATATAATTCAATAACACTCCATACAACTCTTTATTCTGCTACCACCAATTTCAAATGAACCCAACGTTTACTCACTAAATGCAAGGGAGGTTATATTCCTAGCCTCCCTTTTAGGCGAGACCCGGTTGCTTTTCAAAATGGCAGCCATTTTTTTAATAGCTTCAAGTTCATGCTAGCTCACAACACGATTTTACTAAAAGCGCGGGAACACGGTTGCGCGCAATATTGCAGGCAATGTTGCTGAAGTATGATCGTTTTCTACTTCGGCAACATTGCGTGTAACAAATTGCTTCGTGTGACATGGCTAGCAACATCGATTACCTGCAACATTGCGCGCATTTGGTGTAACTGTGAAAACTTTACGACACAGACATATCGTGTCGTGTCGTGCCATGCCTTGCCGTGCCGGTAAAGCATTTAAGTATTCGGATTTGATGAGCAGGGATCTCGCGCGCAGTGATTGGCTCAAAGGATGTCGTTGTTTCCGACCCGTGAAGGTACAATTCTAGTCTATTATTCATTCCATAGACATTCTTTTGATGTGGTACAAACAAAGTATTAGTTTTTACCTTGGTGATTTTGGATTTTCGTTTTAAAGTCAGAGATACGATTCTTTTGCGATTTGCTTCTCTCAATCGTCCAGGGGACTGGGAACCCTAAGATAAGTAAAGAAAGAATATACATTTTCATTAGGAATGACGCAGAGACGCAGACAGACAGACAGACAGACATACAGACAGACAGACAGAGCTGTCGAGAGGGGTATAGGCTAGCTGACAATAATTAAGGCAGGTAGAGAAACTGTGCGACAGGCAGACAGACGAGCAAACAAACAGACATACAGATAGACCGAAGAACGGAACGACAGACAGACTGAAATGCAGGAAAGCAGACAGACAGACAAATTAAATATTGCGACAGACAGGCAGACAGATAGAATGACAAACAGAAACACAGGATCATAACTTCAAAATTATCCGATTTCAAACTAGACGGTACTTACAGTAAAGTCATCGACTCCTTCGACTCCTCCTTTCTTGGTGAACTTCTTTCCTAACGTATCGTACAGTTTGCTCATGACAGACGAATTATCCTGTTGAAAAACCAAGAAATAGTTCACCTGGATCCAGACCTCGAGAGAAATACTCAAATTTCTTGCTTTCTTTCTCACTCACCTTGGCCTCGGGATTGGACGTAATGTACTTTGGTTCTGGTAGATCACCCATGAATCGAAGAATTGTGATCCACACGGCGAGAGAAGCCTTGACACAAACAAAAATACATCAAAATTAGTTGATGCACAAAATAATTTGCTTTCTACATCACAACCAGCTGATCTGAGAAAAAAATATTAGCCAATCAGAATCGATAAAATTTGCAAAACTGAAGTGTCATCTTTTGTAGCCCAGCGACTCGGGAAACGGTTATTTCTTTATTTTATTTTCTCACTCAATAATGAATATCATAGTAAATGTATACAAACTTTCAAAAACCTCGCCTGAAAATCTAGATTTATCTCAGATATAAACTTTTGTAAGTCAATTTTTGCAGGCTGCATGACACCTCAGTTTTGCAGTGACGTCATTTCTACGTCACTATTTCAGATCAGCTGGAATCACGACCAAAATATGTATGATGATGTCACTCAGTAAACTATGACGTCACTAGCATATGTGTATATATAGTGATTCACTTACCATGCTATCAGCTTCTGAATTCAGGGGGACTAGTGATTGCCTTAAGGGTTTTCGGATATAGTTATGTGTGGCACCCCCCTGGAAGTATGTGGCTGCGAATTTCGAGAATTTGTACTCAGACACGTCTTCTTCGGGCTGAAAAAGTAGAGGAAAACAGAGTAAAAATAGTTAGTTAAAATATCCATGGCTGGTAAGGATGACAGAAGTGATTATGATGGTGGTAACAAATAATCAGTAAAAACAAAAAAAATAGTTGGTGATTGATGGTGATGGCAGTGATTGTCGTAGTCGATGATGATGATTATGCTAATCAGTAATGAAGACGATAATGGAGAAAGTGATGATAGTTGATGATGATTAGATGATTGATGATAAAGATAGGATGGTAGTAATAATGATGATGGTGATAATGATTATATTACTTAGGATCATCTTCCGTCCTTGTTTTGAGGATCACCTTGGTGAGAGTAGAAAGCTCTCAACGCGACGCCACCTGAGCTTCCCGTAATTTGAATAATCCAGGGGGAAATACTATCCTAGTAATTTCCCCTGATTAATCTCATTAAATTAGACAAACGCGAAAACATTCGCAAATGATTTACATCTAATACCAACCTCTTCTCTCCTTCGCCTTATGACAGCTTGATCCTCTGTTGAGATCATGGCCTGCTGATGTTGTTCCAAATCCTAGAATAAGAAGGCACGCTAAGCAACAACTTTGGCTCAAACATGCATGGGTAAATCGAGTAAAAGACTAAATACTAAAGGAAGGAAGTAAAGAGAGCACAAATGTATACGTAGCAAGTTGAATGACGTCATTGTAATAATTGCGCTGATTGGCTGGTGTGCATAACAACGAAAAGCCATTTCACTGTATCCGTGTTGAAACAATATTCAATCGATAACAATTTTTACTTTTTCCATAGGCCGTAAAAAAAAACTATGAATCGTATCAAATATTTCTAAAATTAGTTAAATCAAAACTATATCACTTAAAAGATTTCAAGACTGAGGAGGAAAAAACGATTGACTAAATATAGCTTATTTGTGCTAAAAAAAGTTGGAAAACGATTTTTTTCTTCTTCTTTCGTTTTTAAAAGTGACTGAAAATTTTAAACCCTTTTAGGAGGAGGAAGTTCGAATTTATCGCAAATTCTAGATAAAATAAAGATATCTATATTACAAAGTTTAAACGATAAATTACTAAAGATTTTCTATAAAGCACAATGAATCGAAGATCTTAGGGAGTAGTTTGGGAGTTCGTACCTTAAAAGCTGATGGTGTTTCTGCTGATGATGTAGATGGTTTTTCTTCAGGTAGAAAACCAAACATTTCATCGACCTACGAGAAAAAGAAAACAAAATCATTGTTAATATAGAAATAAGCTATAATTATGCATCATTATCGCTTTTATTATTGTAGGTTATGTCATATAAATCTTGAAATAATTTGTATCCTTCAACATGACAAAATTACTTTGTTTTCTCAAAGTTTATTTGCCTTCAGGGTTAATTTAGAATTTCAAAATACTCGAGATTGTTTTTGTTTATATAGTTTATCATTAAATTTTAAGGATTTTGGTTAAATCTACTTAGAAATTCACCGAAGACAAATATGAAATAATTATGACAGACTAAAACTCGTTTGTGAATCGAATTCGTGACATAGAAAAATATAGATGTAATCTTACCAAAGATACCAAATAGCACGGATTTTCTCGAAATATTCTAGTATTCTCTCCTTCTTGATCATAATCCTTTCTTTTTTCGCTATGATTATGCAAGTTCACAGGAATTTGACTGAACTCCTTATTGCGATTTTTGTGAAAAATAATCTCGTTTGACTGAACTTCGGAACGCAGTTGGTCAAACTTCCATGGATACGTCGAAGCTTGTGGTCTTCTACGATTTTTCTTTCGGTAAACATTTCGAGCTGCAGACTTCATTTTAAAACAAACCCCGAGATGAACGAGAAAGATTAAAAACTCTCCTCACGATTGGAGAAGATAATTTCTAATTTTAGTGGGAAAATTGTTGAATTATTTTGATGTAATGACAAAACCAAAATGTCTTTGTCTAACACATTCCTTAAGCAATGTTTGTCCTTTGACCTTCTTGGGATATAAATTAAAACGTTTTGCAATATTAAGTTTCTGTTTTTAATACTAAATGTCATGTAATTTATACCAAGGAATTTGAAGGAATTTCTGGCATTTGAGATGTTCGTACCACGCATGCCTAAGTTTTCCCGCGCTTTTATAACTTTCATTTCTTTTATGTTTAAAAAATTTTACACAGCTAACTTAGTGAAAAAATATATATATAAAGAGTTGGCCTAGTTTTGGCTTCTAAAGAACTCTCGTAATAATTTACTGCGATGACTTGAGCTGCAATAGACCCCTTTCACGTGACGTCAATGCAGCTCAATTTGGAGGGCAAAATAAAAGAATTTCAGTCTCGTGAGAATTGGAACCTATTGTTTTGTCCTCCAAATTGAGCTGCATTCCGACATGCTGCAAGAGGTCTTTTGACCCTTAAACTATATCACGCAAGCTAGCGTGACATTATAAGATATTTGATTTATTGGAAAAGGGATTTTATTATCCAATTTATCACATCGATAATATTAAAATACAAAGTATATATATATTGAAAATCATAGATGCACAGTGTAAACCATTAGACAATTTTATTCATTTATTTATTTATTTATTGTATTTTAATTAAATTTTGAATGCTTAGGGATTGGGACTAGGATTGGGATTAGGATTAGAGGGTTATTTAATGAAAATATATCTATATCAGTTTTTATATTTTATATTATATTTTATATTTACAATTATAGTTATATTTAGCTACACTGGATATCTTGTTAAGACCAGTGTTTCTTAATACTGATAGATTTTTCCAGTTTAAATAAAGTATTTATTATTATTATTATTATTATTAAAGTTTCGTAAACTGATGAAGAAATAATTTTTTGAAACTAAGCATTTTTTTCAAAGAAACGTGTAGTAATGCATTGCATGCGTTAATAGCATCGTTATCGGGCTAGACACACATTTCTTTGCAAAAATTCCACGAAAATGCTTAGCTCCAAAACTTCATATCTTCCCCATTTGAAAGAACGGAGGTTTGCATTTTCACTCAGTATTATCGATGTGACAACGGTTTTGATAGTAAACTTCTTTTTCCGATAAATCAAATATCTTACAGTCCCCTTGCAGCACGTCGGAATGCAGCCAAATTTGAGGGCAAAACAATAGGTCTCCAATTCTAAGATTGAAATTTTTTCAGTTGTGTTGTCCTTCAAATTGAGCTGCTATGACGTCACGTGGAAGGGATTTATAATGTCACGCTAAGATATTTATAATGTCACGCTAGCGAATAAGGGTGTCTGAATTCGCTATGCAAAGTAAAGAAAAGCATCCTGTATTTCTACAAAAAAGAAATATATAAGCTACCATAGATAAGAAATGTTGGTTTAGCCTGGTTTTGACTCTTAATATTTCTTTTTAAGAATAATGGCCGGATTTGCGAGATGGATACAAGGTGCTGAGAAATATTTTGATGCAGTTTTTCTTACCATTTTTTCGTCGTCTACATCTTCTTCCTTGCGTCTCTTTGCTTGTGCTTCTGCATTTTCAATATCTTTCTTCTTCTTTATTGCTTGTTGTTTCTCCTGCATTTGTTGATCTCGAACTTCATCTTCAATCTTTGCCACACGCTCCTAAAACAAACCACAAATCATAAATCAATAAACAGTTGCTTCAAAATGATTTACAGCCAAAACAAAAGATATGGGATGATTAAATTCTATTTCCATCAACCAAAAAATAAATAAAAAATAGATAAAATATGTGAAAAATATCGCCTAGTAAAAAATAAAAAAATAAAAAAACATTTTTCATTTTTTTGCGGAAAAACGAGTTTCATTTTGACGAAGAATACATTGCGAGCTAAGAAAAGTCACTATATCAATTTAAAAAAAAAATCATAAATATGTATATATTATAATTTTGTGTTCTTTCATTAACCTTATAACGTCTGTCAGCTTCCATCTTGGCCTTGTCTGATGCCATTCCTTTCTTCAACTTCTTTTCTTCGATTTTCCGTAGTTTTTCTGCCTCTTCGCGTTTCGTTTTCTAAAAATGAAGATAGAAGAAAAATGATTGAGAAATACGGGCTGAAATCTAAATGACAACAGTAAAAGCCGACTTACCTCGAGTCTGAGACGTTCAGCTGTCCTCTTGGCCAGCACCTTTCGTGCGCCGGCTTGGATCTTAATGATACTGCGCATGCGCACATTGAAATCTCGTCGCGCCATATGACCGCGGCAATAAGCCTGAAAAATGCAGACGCGTAGACGAAGGTTTTGGAACTTGGCCGCTTTTTCTCGAGCACGGTAGACAGCCTGGAGACGAGCGTAGCCATTACGAATCTGAAACAAAACCGGAAATCAAATTTAAGTATTTTTGGTATCCCTGTGGTGGGAGAGTCCACAGGAAACCCACACTGCGATAACTTACCTTAAGGTATCTGGCTCTCTGGTGATGACCTCGCCAGACTTTCTGGATCACAACCGCACCCTGTTTTTGTTTGACAAACCGTTTCTTGGTTAAGAAGCCTCTGACGACCTTCTGGATGAGAATAGCGCGTTTGGTTAGCAGTCTGTCGCGGCTTTCTTCAAGTTGATGGTCTTGGGCATCCTGTGGTAAAAAAGAAAAATATTTAAGAAGACAACAAGTTTCTTTTGACCAAGAAAAACTCAAGGAATTACATGGCGTGTTGACCGTGACGTTCATGTGTCCAATCATTTTCATTGGCTGAAAAGAATCCCCGGCAATGTGATTGGTTCAAAGGATGTCATCAATACCGTTTGACGGTCATTGTAAAAGTTTTCTTCATGACACAAGTACGCGCAGATATACGAGTAAACAATGGTAGCATTAGGACTGTAAATGTTCTGGGAATCCGCGTGAAATCGGTCATGTTCGATGACAATAAAAGACACTTACTTTTCACAAATATTCGCTGCCGAACAAGCGCAATGCGGTTTTAAGTCATGCCTTTAGTCGCAGACAAAAAATTACCGAAAAAAAAGTTTTTTTTTCTTCCTCGTCCCGCTTCCTACCTCTACTCCTCATCATGATCATCATCAACACCATCCATGCGACATGTCACAAACTAAAGTTAAGCTCGGTTCAAACGTCGAACTTCACATCAGCCGAACGCATTGAAAATAATGGATAATAAGTCAGTCTTCTTTGATGTCATTAGGTTCGACTCATGAGAAGATCGACGTTTGAACTGGGCCTTATTTCCACTACAGATAGATAATAGCGAGTTAAACAACAGGAAACTGCCTAACAATCTCATACCCTACCTTCAAAAAGAGTTTCGTCTTTCCCATTTGCCAGTCAGATTTTCCCAGAATTTTTTTCGAGATTTCCTCGGTCCCTCGTTTCAGTTTATCAAAATCGTAATTGCTTGGTAGAGCACCGCTGCCCAGCATGTAGTACCGGTCCATGAATTCCTTATACGTGTGACGGATAGGATAACCTGCTTTACGGATTCTTATCGTTTCCATCATCCCTGAATAACGAAGCTGGCGACAACACAGGACTCGATCAAACATCAACGGCTTTTTGAAATCGTTTGGTTTGATACATCGTACGAAGAATGGATGACAAGCTGACAAGGTTTTCATCAGTAGGTCTAGAGACCTGTTGAACTGTTCTCCTAATGTTGGGGATCTTTTGCGTGTTTCTTCGCCCTGAAGAAATGAGAGCAACAGTCATACTTAATAATATATATAATATATAATATAATATATACATGTAATCAAACATAGAATGAAATATATAATGAAATTTATATAGTCTTGATTTACTGCGATTCTCAATATTCTGCAAACTCAGACATTTCAATGGCTTGTTGTGAAATTGGTTTTTCGCTGCCGTCAATCAAAACTAATCAGTCGGTACCTTTTATATTTTTGACTGGCAGCAGTGAAAAAACAAATTCCAACGGGAAACTCGCAGAATATTGAGAATCGCAGTAAAAATGAGATAAATAAAATGAATAATTGAATACTAATAAAGCAAGTCAAATAAAATAGTAAAATAAGAAATTGGGATGTCCAGCGGGCAAAAAAAAAAAAAAAAAAAAAAAAATAGCGGAGAGTTTCGTTTATCGTATTTGCATTTCTCTTTCATGTCCATCTTCAAATTTCATCTCAATTTGTCAAATTGTCTTGTGGTGAACTGTTAATGTTAATCGACGCCATTACAGTAACAAACATCTGTATATTTGCCCTCTACCAAGATGGCCGTCGTATCGTCGAAAGTAGTCCATTAGAAAACCGGTTTCTTACAACGATAGAAAAATATAGAACCATCGTACTTACCATTGCACGTTCTTTGGCGAATATCTCCAGCAGGAAAGGTGATTTACTCTTTCCAACAAGATCAACCAAATCAGCGCTGAAGGTGTCTCGGTTCTTCTCCAGAAAACCTAAACAACAGGATACGAAAAACAAATTTTATATGAAAATCTGCTACAAAAAAACAGGGTGTTTTATCTCCAGGCTTGGGCCAATTTTCCTCCCTTCATAAAACCAAGCACGCTAAATTCCAATTCGCTTTGAGTTAGCCGTGCCCTGACTTAGATCAGCCCAGAGGTTGTTTCAGGGTTTAACCTGTGTGTTAGCCATGCCCTGACTTAGATCAGCCCAGAGGTTGTTTCAAGGTTTGATGTGTGAGTTAGCCATGCCCTGACTTAGATCAGCCCAGAGGTTGTTTCAGGGTTTGATCTGTGAGTAATAGCCATGCCCTGACTTAGATCAGCCCAGAGGTTGTTTCAGGGTTAAATCTGTGAGTTAGCCATGTAATGACTTAGATCAGCCCAGAGGTTGTTTCAGGGTACTATCTGTGAGTTAGCCATGCCCTGACTTAGATCAGCCCAGAGGTTGTTTCAGGGTTCTATCTGTGAGTTAGCCATGCCCTGACATAGATCAGCCCAGAGATTGTTTCAGGGTTCAATCTGTGAGCTAGCCATGTAATGACTTAGATCAGCCCAAAGGTTGTTTCAGAGTTTGATAAGATCGTTTGTCCTTGTGTACAGGAATAACCCACACGGATCCCAATTGCTAATGAATGCCTCACCTGTGGATCTGTAGAAGACTGTGCCAGCAAAATGCTTGATTCCAAAAGTCTTGTCAGCGGTATTCTTGGGGGAAATGTATAAGTCATTCTTCTTGTGATTCGACTGGAGTTTCTGCAAAAACGTTGCGTCTGTTCCCTGAAACCCATCAAGTAACGTTAGCTGAGTCATAATTGTTGACCAATCAGAAAGTCTCAAGAAAGTGATGGCGTTGGTTTTGACCAATACAAAGAGAACCTGAAGGTATATCACCAAGGTTACGCAAATCATAAACCACAAATGGAAGGTGCATCACCATGGTCATGCAACATGACACAAAGGTATATCACCATGGTTACGCAAAACCTAAACCAGAAACGCAAGGTACATCACCATGGTTACGCAAAACCTAAACCAACAAGCAAGGTACATCAACCTTGGTTATACAAAATATGACACAAAAGCATATCACCATGGTTACGCAAATCATCAAATGGAAATGCAAGGTGCATCACCATGGTTACGCAAAATATAACGTCATTTTCAGCAATCAAAAATACTGGACCAAGTCTATCATCATGGTTGAGCAAGACAAGGGGTCATATTCGACTAATAAGAAAAGTTCAGGTAAGGATATCACCATGGTTACCTTTGGGAATCTGCTCTCTTCGTTAACAATGGCTACGACGTTCATTGGTTTTTTAGCCAGCAGATCAAGGATGGACTGGTTGTCTATAAACGTGATGTGTTGCCACTTAATGTGTTCCTTGTCGTATTCTTCCTATTGGTTCAACACATTCAAATTTCAAATACAATTTGTCAGTACATCTTGTTGTATTGTTAAAAATTGATGATGATAATAGTACTGTTGATTATGGTGATGATCGTGATGATGATGATATGGATGGTGGCCAATGTCTAATAATGGTGATGATAGTGACGATGATGATGATGATGGTGGTGGTGGTGATGGTGATGATGATGATAGCGGTGGTGGTTGTTGTGGATTTTTAGTGCTGATGGCTGATGCTGTGGATGATGCTTATGGATGGTGGCCAATGTTTAATAATGGTGATGATAGTGACGATGATGACTAATGTCTATGATGTTGATAGTAGAGGTGATGAGTGATGATGATGATAATGATGTTGGTAATGATGGCCAATCGATGATGATGACTGATGACTGTGATAATGTTGTTAATGACAGATGATGATGATAGTTTTAATGTTGGGTAATGAAAGACTGATGATAATGAAGTTGGTAATGATGGCTAGTCGATGATGATGACTGATGACTGTTATAATGTTGGTAATGAGAGATGATGATGATGATAGTTGTAATCTTGGGTGTGTTGGGTGATGAAAGACTAATGATGATGATGTTGTTGGTGATGGTAATGACTGATAATGACGATGACGACAGATGTTATTGAACATGATGGACACTCCTTTAATTGTATCAACACCATTACCTGTTCTAGCTTGAAGATATGTCGCACGAAAAACTGCTGAAGATTTTCATTAGCATAGTTGATGCACAACTGCTCAAAGCTGCCAAATAAAAAATAATTGTTATCAAGATCAGTAACAAATTAAACATTCGTTTTAATCTTATCCACAAGCTTTGCCTTTACCTGTTGTGTTGAAAATTCTCGAAACCAAAAATATCCAGTACACCAAACGAGGTCCGCACTGCATTTTCGTATTCCTTGATAAAAGAAAACAGCATTAAAAAGAGCTTTATATTACGTGTGCAAGAGACCTATGGTCATAACGTTTGTTTGTCTTTCTTTCAGAGCACTTGTCATTCCCTTGAGAAGTACTTTTTCTTCTTTACTGACATGACTTGAGATGACATGATTGGATACAACCGAAGCTTCATTGTAAAAAAGGTAATATATTTTACTTTTATGAAACGGGGAGTGGTAGCTTCCTTCGCAGACGTTCTTAGGGTCGTCACGTTGTCACGCAACGTTTTTTTCCAAGAGCGTCTGCGCTGATTTTTGCGGCGATGGTTTTGAAAATATAATAAATTTTGTTATATGCTTCTGAAGAGACATTTTTTCAAGTAATCTTGGAGCCCGGAGTAAAATAAGCTCATCCTTTACCATTCTTGACTATGACCAAAATCGCCGCAAAAATCGCACATCAAATGACAGAAAAATAATCGCCAGTGTAAACAACCCTTAAAAAGGTCCACACACTTGTGTTAAAAACAGACTTATCCTCCCCTTCTTTCGTACTTACCTTTGGTTTGAAGATAGCCTTGTTGATCTTACTAACGATCCACACAAACGTTCGGCCGTAGATGCCCTTGACAAAGGCATCACGAACGTCTTTGGCCTTCTCGATGGACACGGGGGAGAATATCATCTCGCCACGAGCAAAGGTCGATTTGCTGGTGAATGCGTCTGTCAGATGTTTATATTGAACCTGTGGAGGGAAGGGGTGAGGTGTTACAATGTGATAGGAAGCCTTAGGAGGGGTGGGGTAGGGACAAACGTTAGATTGATAGGAGACCTATTGAGGGGAGGGATGAGGTGTTATACATAGATAGGAATACTTAGGAGGGGTAGGTAGCAACAAAAACTAGAACGTACATGCGGAGAGAAGGGTGAGGTGTCAGACTTTGATAGGACCCTAGGGGGTTGTTTGCAGATTATGAGCCGTGTGGGGGAGGGGGGGGGGGGGTAAATAATAGCTACCTCTAGCATTTTGGCTGCAGTTTGTCCTGTGTCTTCATTACTGATGTCACAACCTTCAACTGTGTTCTTTTCCGCTCCTATTGGAAAAATAAAATACATTGTAGTCAACACAGTTGTCCATTATAATAATGGTACTACAAGTTAAGGGTACGAAGCAGTCTGTATTCCTAAAGATTCTGAATGAATGTGTAAAATCACCCAGAATATGAGATATAAGATACCTTCAAACTCCAGATTTCCCAAGTGTAAAATGGCCGCCAGAAGTTTGAAAATGGCTTTTGCTTCGGCATCAACAAACAGCAGAACCTAAAAAAAGTAACAAAAATATGTCATTGCGACCGTTCAGCATCTGTTATTACATTCTCTGATGATGACTTTGTGGATGAAAGTCGTAATATATCGTTTCATATATTGTCAGTCATACATGGACTGGATAGCGGTTGCCAGAGGAGCCGTCAAATACTTTCAGTTCGACCCCCATTTACTTAGATCAGCACAGACTTAGATCAGCCCAGAGGTTGTTTCAGGGCTCAATCTATATATGAGTGTGCTTTGTGCCCTGACTTAGATCAGCCCAGAGGTTGATTCAGGGTTCAATCTGTGAGTTAGCCATGCCCTGACTTAGATCAACCCAGAGGTTGATTCAGGGTTCAATCTGTGAGTTAGCCATGCCCTGACGTAGATCAGCCCAGAGGTTGATTCAGGGTTGAATCTGTGAGTTAGCCATGCCCTGACTTAGATCAGCCCAGAGGTTGATTCAGGGTTCAATCTGTGAGTTAGCCATGCCCTGACTTAGATCAGCCCAGAGGTTGATTCAGGGTTCAATCTATAAATCAGTGTGCCCTGTGCCCTGACTTAGATCAGCCCAGAGGTTGTTTCAGGGTATTGGTAAAATCAGTTTATTTTTATTTTACCTTCATAGCTGCTTTAATAATGAAAAACTCTTCCTTGTCATCCATTCCGTCACATCTGATGCACCCCCCTTGAGTCAAGTAGGTGAAGTGAGAGGGCTCGGTTAGGTGAAATTCACGTTTCTCCTCGTCTGTCATACCAGCAAGCATTCGATAGAAGATATGGTAGTTCCTTTCGTCGCGCATCTAGTACAAGGAGAATATTAAGATACATACAGTCATGCAGATTTAGAAAGGATAGCATTTTTGATAAAACACTTGTTCATTAGTCACTAGCTTGTGCAGGGGCTTGGGAAAAAATCCAAGTCCACCTGACAGGAATCAAACTCTTGACTTTTCGGATACCGGTTGGATGCTCTACCACTGACCTACAGGGAGACTCATATGGTTATTGTCACTTTACTGGTAAACCACATGAGTCTCCCTGTAGCTTAGTGTTAAAGCATCCGACTGGTATCTGGAAAGTCTTTCCTCCTTCCTTCCTTCCTTGCTTGCTTCCTTGCTTGCTTGCTTGCTTCCTTCCTTCCTTCCTTCCTTGCTTGCTTGCTTGCTTGCTTCCTTCCTTCCTTCCTTGCTTTCTTGCTTGCTTCCTTCCTTCCTTCCTACCTTTCTTACTACCTTTCTAACTTCCTTCCTTGCTTCCTTCCTTGCCTCCTTCCTTCCTTCCTTGCTTCCTTCCTTGCTTCCTTGCTTCCTTCCTTCCTTCCTTCCTTCCTTCCTTCCTTCCTTCCTTCCTTCCTTCCTTCCTTCCTTCCTTCCTTCCTTCCTTCCTTCCTTCCTTCCTTCGTTCATTTTTTCCCTACCTTTCTAACTTCCTTCCTTGCTTGCTTGCTTGCTTGCTTCCTTCCTTCCTTCCTTCCTTCCTTTTTTTTCCTACCTCTCTTACTACCTTTCTAACTTCCTTCCTTCCTTTCTTCCTTCCTTCCTTGTTCCCTCCTTACCATTCTGTTATTCCTTTATTCTTCAACGTGAATGAATTTACACATGACGTCCTACACATATCATTCCTAACCATAATATCTACACATACTGTACTGTATACCTGATTCACAATTCTTGATTTCTCCAGCAGATACTGTTCAATCTTTGCTCCTTCAATGGCTCCTGACCCCTCAAAATGAACATCAATGTACTTGCCAAATCGACTGGAGTTATCGTTTCTGATTGTTTTGGCATTTCCAAATGCTTTAGATCATACAAATCAAGAAAACACTTCAATACAAAACTTGAGAGATGCAGAGCATGAGCGACATATGCAAGGTAAAATAAAATTTTTTCTCAAACTTCCTTATTTCAATCCTTCCTTCCGTCCCTTCCATCCTTCTTTCAATCCTTCCTTCCATCCCTTCCCTCCCTCAGCTTTTTTTTTATTTCTTACTTCCCTCCCACCCATCCATCCACTTCCCACCACCCATCCATCCATCCTTTCCTCAGATTCCTTCTTTATTTCCTTACTTTCATCCCTTCCTCCTTTCTTCCCTCCCTCCCTTCCATCCATCCATCCCTTCTTCTTTCCTTCCTTCCGTCCCTCAGCTTTCTTCTTTAATTTCTTACTTCCCTTCCACCCATCCATCCACTTCCCACCACCCATCCATTCATCCTTCCCTCAGATTCCTTCTTTCATTCCTTACTTTCCTCCCTCCCTCCCTCCCTCCCTCCCTCCCTCCCTCCCTCCCTTCCTCTCTCCCTCCCTCCCTCCTTCCTTCCCTCCCTTCTTCTTTCGTTCCTTTCATCCACTTATCAATTCTTAGTTTCTTCCTTTCCTTTTTTGCTTCTTTTTTTATTCATCTATTGATCTATCAATTCTTTTCTCCATTCCTTTCTCCCTCCCAATTTCCCTTCTCCCTTTCATTCATAAATAAGCATACCTACCCTCTAAGATAGGATTGGCTTCCAGTATTTGTTGTTCAATCCATGAATGTCTACCACTAACAGCTGCCAGATACTGGAGGATTAGTTTAGTGGACTCTGTTTTGCCTGCTCCACTTTCTCCACTGGATAACAGAATAAGAGAACAGTTACAAACAATACAGAACAGGGAGAAATGGAGAATGGTTGGGAGAATGGAGAATGAGAGAAATGAGAAAGTAAACTGGACTGGATGATAGAATGAATAAATGGATGGAAGGATTGATGAATGAATAAATGCATGAATGGATGCATGAATGCATGAATGAATGAACGAATGAACGAATGACTGAATGGATTAATGAATGAATGAATGAATGAGTGAGTGAGTGAGTGAGTGAGTGAGTGAATGAATGAATGAATGAATGAATGAATGAATGAATGAATGAATGAATGGATGGATGAATGAATGACTGAAAGAATGAATGAATCAAGTAGGAAGGAAGGAATTTAAGAAAGAAAGAATAGATGAAAAAATGGATAGATGAATGAGTGAGTAAGTGAATGGTAGAATAAAAGACAAAATGAAGAGGGAAAATACAGAATCAATAGTAAGAAACATAATTAAATTTTAAAGAATGGCAAAAACTGGATACAAACAAGCATACAGCATCAACTTACCTAATAATAACACATTGATCCTGTTGTTCTCTCTTCATAAAGTTGTACGCATTGTCAGCAATGGCAAAGATGTGTGGCGGCAACTCTCCTAGTTTCCTATCCTTGTATTTCTTGATATGCTCGGCATCATATATCGGGTATAGTTGGTAGGGGTTGACCGCCACGAGAATAGATCCAGTGAAAGTCTGAATAAGAGAAAAATATATAAGGATATATTTAGTAAATAAGTTAAGGGTGAGGGGAAATTTTTGGAGGCGAAGAGCCATTTATGGATGTACTCTTATTAAATCATTATTATTAATATCGCTATTATTATTATTATTATTATTATTATATTAATAATAATATAAATAGTGATATAAATTTTTTTTTTATAATTTTTTTTCCTTTTTTTAATTCTATATAAAATATATATTAGTAATAAGCTTCTGAATCAGTTTTAAGTATAATTAGTATTAGGATTAAGTCTATTTTTAATTTCTTATTGATATTATCATCATAATCATCCATTATTATAATTATTATTTATCTTTTTAAAGGAATTAATAAAGTATTATTGTTTTATTATTATTATTATTATTATTATTATTATTATTATTATTATTATTATTAATAAAATGATTCACTGATAATTCATTTGAGCCCTATTTCACTCAACTTCCTTGAATGTATCATAACATATAACATATAATATTTTTTTTAAATACTAGAAGATTTGTCATTCTTTTTAATTTGAGAATATTTCAGTCTTTCTCCAAAGGCCACCAACAGCAAATGAATCAAGCCTGAATGAACAGGGGCAATCTATCCCCTGATCCTTCTAAACTAAATTTAATATGTCCTAATCTGGTTCTTTTTGCTGTCGATAGCATTTAGAGAAAGGCCAAAGGCCAAAATATTCTCAAAAATTAAAAAAATTAATAATCTTCTCGTACTTTTGTTTGTTATTAAGCTATATACCCAAATAAATATATCATAACATATAATATTAACCATTTAATTCCACCCCCCACCCCCTCCTTCAAACCAACCTATACTCACACACCCATCTCCATTGGATATCTCTGTCAGAAAATCTGGAAATCTGGGCAATGAATTTCCAGGAAGTCTGGAAATGCAGGGAGAAGGGGGATTCATACTCACATAAATTTGGTGGCGATAATATCTTGCATACAAATTATGCAGCATCCCTGCTTCATTGAGATCACCAAGCTGAATCTGATCAAAAAAATGCTTCATTAAAATCAGTATTTAATCATTTTGATTTTACTTTTGGTGACAAAAGAATTTATCAGATAGGATATTGATGGCATAATTATTATTGTAAAGAAAGGTCTGAACCCAGGTGAATGTATATTTATCTAAGTAACAATATTTGTCGAAGAAACAATATTTGTATCATGATCATCCTGGTTGATGTAGTCCTGAAAAGGACTGTTTGTCACGTCAGTCACATCAAACAGTCCTTCTCGGGACTACATCCACCCAGATGATCATAATACAAACATTGTTTCTTCGACAAATATTGATAATTATTATCATAATATATACTATCCAGATGATCTGAAATAGTGATGTAGAATTTATGACATCACAGCAAAACAGAGGTGTTATGCAGCCTAGCTACTAAAATAGACTGCTAAAAGTTTATAATAATATCTGAGTTAAATCTAGATTTTCAGGAGAGATTTTTGATATTTATCACAAATAATCAATAAATCTAGATTTATTTCGTATACATTTACTAATTAATGATATTTATACTTGAGTAGGGCAAAATAATATTAAATAAAGAAGCCGTTTCCCAAGCCACTGGGCTACTAAGCATAAATGACACCTCAGTTTTGCAAATTTTCTTGATTCTGATTGGCTAATATTTTAGGAATGCAGGATTTCTTATCAGTTGTGTCATTTTCCTCAACTAGACAAGTCTCAACAAACAATCTCTCCCTCCCCCCCTCCCCCTCCCCCCAAATTCATTTGATATTGATATTGTTGCGATTTTCACTAATTGTTGCGATTTTCACTAATTGGTATGAAAACTCGGTAATTGCAAATTGCCCTGCTTTTTTTTTGGGGGGGGGGGGGTCGATTTTTCAATACCTCCATTCAAAAATGGGGAAAAAAAGCAAGGACTCATAAATTTTGATTAACAGCAACACTTTTTCCCAATTGATACATACAATGAACCTCTATTCAGGGCAAGGTCCCAAAGCGGCTGCTTAATACAGATACCAATGCACTTACCATGTCGTCAACTCCCGCTACACTTGAAGGATGCATAGCTTTGAGTTTCTTGGACATTGATGCTTTTACCCAATGTTCCTGCAGCAAATCAGGAGTATAATATGTATTTAGCACTTACATATGTAATGACTGGTCCCGAGGGAAACAGTTAGTTTTGTTTCCCAAGAATCTCAATTTTTCCTGAGGCTCCGGCTGAGAGAAACATTGAGATTCGAGGGAAACGAAACTAACTGATTTCCCGAGGGATCAGTCATTAAGTGTTTTATTATATACTCTAGTCAAACAAAGAAAAACTTTCTCTCCATTTTAAATTTTTTTATTTACAAAAAAAATTTATTCCCCTCTCACGCTTTGATCACGTGCATTTATTACCCACGCGGGAGTTATTGAGATTTATTTCCCTCCACGTGATGTACTCTTGACCAATAAGAAAATGAGTTTGACTAGGATATATAATAATAAACTTTATTTAAACAAACTTGTCAATGATCGATGGTGCTGTGATATGAATAACAAGCAGGGCTTTTAATAATGACCAGTTATCATGCAATTGTCATTCATGATTACTGGCCAAATCAGTTTTAGCTCAGCCATAACTCATTTCTGGCAAGGCAAAGTCTTGACTGCAAAAAGTTCCAATTCTTGCAAGACATTTTCTGTTGACTGGCAGTTAATTAAGGCCCTGCATGAGTTAGTTTGATGGTAAAGAAAGATCATTCAATAGTTAGTAATCTGAACTCACTCTGCCTTCATCGTCGATGACTTGTATCTGTCCCGTATCTGCCATTTTGACCATACCACCGATAGGCAGGTCAAATTCTCCTCCATCTCCAAGGTCAAGCCAAACATGTTCCCCCTGAAGAATGAACAAGGATTTTATACTTAATACAGTACAACCGAAACACATAACATTCCTGGGCCATCCCCTCGGAGACCTGTTTTAATGCTTGGTATCCATGGTGATTACTTCTATACACAAATATTTCACATCCATGCCATGCAAACAAACAATACATTCATTTCTGCTATTTGACTTTAGGGGTTAGAATTTCAGCTTTTTTTAGTGACAAGATAAATTCATCTTGTGCATTGAGCCACTACAAGATAAATGGATTGAATGCAAACACAAAGACTTTGTTTTTCTTTACATTTAATGATTATTTTCTAAAAAGAGAACTAGCTAGAAAATGCGAGTTTAATTTCTTTTCACTCGATATTTGTAATTTTCAACTTAGCATTTAGCCAATTATCTTGTGGGAATTTCGAACCCTGTGACTTGGAAGATATTAATAATTTTCCAGAAAATAAATTTTTGATAAAAAAATTTTTGATAACAAAATATTTCACTTCCCAAGGTGGTGAGTACCAGGTAACTCCACCCCTCCCCCCTAAATTGAGCCCCCTGTATGACGACAATAAACTATTAAATTTAATCTAAAAGAATGTACATGATTGTATAAGACATTAGTATGAATACAAGGTCAATTGGTAATACAAAACTTTGTGTCAAAAAATTATTTTCTAGAAAATGAAAAGCTTAATACAAAAAAAGCTATTCATTCAATGAATTCTAGATACATTTGTGCTGACAAAGTTATAGGAAATGTCATGCCATTAATGATGACTATTTTTATTTTTATTGCACATCATTCAAGTTGTCATTTATAAAATGCAATAATATTAATTACAGTAAATGAGATTTAGACTAAGGTATTTCCTGGTTCAAAGATGTATTGCAATTAAGCAAGTTAATACTGTGCGTGCTTCTCAATAAATTCTGTGAACTCATGTAGTTGCAAGCTTCCCAAGGCATAGAAATTTAGTTTATCACTGCCGCCAGTCAAAAATATAAAATATACAGACTGATTAGTTTTTATTGACAGAAGCGAAAAACAAATTTAACAACATGCTATTGAAATGTCTGAGTTCGCAGAATAGTGAGAATAGCTGTCAAATTATTTGTAGCAACTTAACATAGAGTAGCTGAATGAAAATATTGGTATACAACAAATGTAAATAAATCTTAAAATCACTCAACTTTTCCAAAAAAGCTTAATGACGAAAACAAAGTTTTTTTAACTAGATATATAAGGAGAGTAGCTTGAAATTCCTGCATCTCACTTTCTCTTTAATTTTCCAAGAATGTAGAAAATAATAAAAATTTTAAGTGCAATAAAGATGCATGAAATTGTACATCAATAAAGTTCTGGTTTTTTTCAATAACAAGCGGTACTTGAAAAATAGTTTACTTTTGTAATTAGACAAAAAATTCACACAGTTTGTGCACAAAAGATACTAAAATTCTTGATCTGTCCTAAAGTATTGAAGGGATTTGGTTGTCAGGTTGTCTTTGTCCTAATAATTTATAACATTCAGATGAACATTTTGATAGGATCTGATTGAAATGTCTGAGTTCGTAGAATAGTGAGAATAGCTGTCAAATTATTTGTAGCAACTTAACATAGAGTAGCTGAATGAAAATATTGGTATACAACAAATGTAAATAAATCTTAAAATCACTCAACTTTTCCAAAAAAGCTTAATCATGAAAAGAAAAGTTTTTTTAACTAGATATATAAGGAGAGTAGCTTGAAATTCCTGCATCTCACTTTCTCTTTAATTTTCCAAGAATGTAGAAAATAATAAAAATTTTAAGTGCAATAAAGATGCATGAAATTGTACATCAATAAAGTTCTGGTTTTTTTCAATAACAAGCGGTACTTGAAAAATAGTTTACTTTTGTAATTAGACAAAAAATTCACACAGTTTGTGCACAAAAGATACTAAAATTCCTGATTTGTCCTAAAGTATTGAAGGGATTTGGTTGTCAGGTTGTCTTTGTTCTAATAATTTATAACACTCAGATGAACATTTTGATAGGATCCGATCAGCTAGAATTTTTAAAGTTTAAAAATTACAATTTTCTACATTTGTTTCTTAGAGAATTAAAGGAATAAAAAATTTTAATATGTCATTTTAGGCAAGAAAAAAATTAACCATGCATTGAAAAAAATTCTTTGACAACGGGGTGCAATAATATTTTATGCGTTAAATATTCAGCACTTAGTTTCTTGACAAGGCAGTCAAACGAAAAATCAAGATTTATGACCAAGATAGAAAAATTAATTGCATTCTTAGAAAACACGTAAAACGTAGATAAGTAAAACGAAGAAAGATTATATTTTAGCTTTAAAAAAATTCCATATTATCGTTCTATCTTTATTCATTTTCTTAAATTTTTTTCGATATGCATTCGTTATCACTCGAGTCTGGAGTAAAATAATTAATTCCCAAAATACGTAAATGTTTTCCTTATTATTCGAGTTTAAGATATACTCTTGTAGGATTTAGAAGTAGAGATAAGTTTGAGATAAAAATCTTTAAAAAAGTGGTTTAAAAAGCTTTAAAAATCCGACCCAGATGCAAACCGCAAAAAATATAATAAACATTAGAGTCGCTCCTGTCATACACAATTATTTTAGCCATAAACGCCTTACCTTGGATACGATTACCATCTTGTCTACAAAATCTTATAAACCTGACATAAATCTAAACCTAGACGGAAAAATATCATAAAATAAACGTTAGAATAATTTTTAGGGTTAAATTTTATTCGAAGTTCTGAGAAACAATGAGGGTGTTCGAGTAAACTAGAGTACACTAAGTTTGGTTTTAGAGTAAAATATGAATAAATAATACCTTCATGGTTGTAATGTTAGCTCTCTTTTACGTTTATGAGGCCTAGGAAGGGTAATTTTGGAAGATAACGGAGGAATAAAGGGTAAAAATTAAATAAATTAATAAAAAATCTTACCGTATATTCTCGAATATGGAAATTCAAAGCCGCAAGATTTCAATGACCGCCTTCATTCAAGCTCGAAAAACCTAATGTTTTCCACTTCAGTTGATAGAATTCTCTCGCATAGTGTTACCGTAAGCCCTCGGCGTTGTCTTGGAGTCAAGATACTGGAAAGAATTATAATTTTAGGTGGCTTTTGGGGGCGAATTTGGACTTCTCTTCCGAAGCGAAGCCCTCGAAAAGTTTGAAAGTAATAACATTCAGACGAGGCTGTGATATATTAGACTCCCGACCAGGGGTAGAGAGGGGCTTAAATTGTCATGAGTAAGTCATCGTTTTATTTAGTTTTGGCTTTATCAAGGTCAACTTAGACAAAAGTTTTGTAAAGAATTCAAAACTAAGGATTTTCAATGAATATTTCAGGATCTAAGGAATTATGTCCAGCGTGAGGACAAAATGAAATCGAAGGTCAAAGCTGGATTGATTTATTCCTAATAATTTGGAAACAATATTGTGTGATAATTGAAAACAATAGTATAAGAATGAACCTTTCAGAAGCTCAACCATCCGATTAGTTTCTATTCATATTAGGACATAGGGCGCTGGCTTACATTATGAATCTATTGACGTCAGAAATTGTTTGGATTGGATCATAGTAAGCCCAGTAATCTAGCTACGACTTAGTCGAGATGATGCTAATTTAATGCAAATTTTCGTTCCGCAATTTTTCTTTCTTAAATCATTATTTCCTCTTTCATTATATTTTCACTTTTTTTTCCCTTATTTTCATCTACTTCTCCCTTCCCTTCTTTCTTTATTTTATCTTGTTCAAATTTTTTTCATTACAAAATGAAAAAAAAAAAAAATAATAATAATGAATATTCAAAGCTCTTTCCTTCTTTATTTTTCTTTTGTTAAATTTTCTAATTCCACCAGTGGTTAAATTTTTGGATCATTCAAGAGGAGAAAATTTAAATTTACAAAACAGAAGATTCCCGCCAAAATGGTTCTAGCGGGTAAATTTTATCGGCTTCCATTTGAACTGTCATTGCAAGAATTAACATTTTTTTACTTACAGGGATTGGGCTGGGGATTTTGAGCCTATATTTCGAGAACTTCCTGTTCATTAAAACTAAAAAAGCAGGATTTATTCAAGTTATCCTTGGTGAATACCTGTAGTGAATAATTATCTTTGAATTCAGCATTCAGGTGCACGTCACTTAATGATACTAGAATTTTCTATCCAATTCTATTTATTTATTTATGATTCCATCCTTCTTCCAATCAAACTATTGTTTTTCTACCGTTTTGTGATTGAAAAAGGTGAATTGGACAAAGAAAGCAGATGTTGCTCTTGCATACCATGTTGCTGTGATATTATCATGTAATTTATCAGTCAACGCTGTTTGACCCTGAATTTACACTGAAACACAAAGAAATTAAAAAGAAAAAAGAAAAAAAAAGGAAAGAAAAAGAATAAAATGAAGTCCTTTTTTTCATTTATCTCTCCTCGTATTTGAAATAGAGAAAAAAATATGGCGCTTGTTTTGCTCCATAAGATTTCCCGCCAATTTGCTGCACATGCGTAGTACGTACCTGTCCGCTCATGATACGTCATTCCTTCCACAAACTTCACATTAACTCGTGGGCGAAACGAAAAAAGTGATAATGTGGTAACGTCATCAATAATCCTGATATTTATTAATACACAGGTTTATTTGGGGGGGGGGGGGTGTTCGGTGCACCAATGAACCCCCCACCTGGATCAGTCGAGGCTTCGAGGTTCAATTTTGAATGATCTTTTGAAATTATCTTGGAGCTTCACTTGATTGTTTTGTCTGTGACCAGTGAACCGATATATGGAATATGGTGAAGAGGATACCGTCAATAGGGCTGTATGCGTGGTAGTGACGTCAAACTCAGATAAACAAACCGAATTTCTCATCTCTTTGAGTCCGATTTCTGCCGTTTGGTTTTTAATGACAACTTTGTTCGAAAAGCAATGCTTTGTAATAAAGGATAATTAAGTATGAACGTGTTTCTCCGTTTTCTTTTCATATCACGCTTGTCTGAGTCATGCATCTTAAGCGGGCTATATTTTTAGAATAGACACACATGGCACCTCCGTGTGCATGCAGTGATGATTCGTGAAGTCACACGCATGGAATCCACTCTATAGTATAATGGCGGCGGTTTATAGATGTAATACATATACAGAAATAAAACTTTTAATGTTAAAGAAAAACCAGCACACCGTATTTTTATTTTATTTATTTTTCAATCTTACAATATTTGGTCAAACCTTCTTCAGGTAATGAAGAAATTACATTGGTATTCAATATTATAAAATTTTAGCTTTTGCTCATGTGACTACGTATACATGCAACTATATGCTAGAATAATGTGTGCACTAATTTACATATGTATAGCTTTGCATAAGCATGTTATATCGTCTCATTATTATTGAGTAAAGCCAGTGGAACGGACTTAGAAGCTACATTTTAAAGAGGGACGACGACGAAATTAACGTAATTAATATTTTTGTATTTATGAATTCCTCAAAGCATTCACACTAATATTCTAAAGCTATTTTGTGGTACGATAAAGGGAACGTCTTCAAAACAAGTTTTATTTCTCAGATTTCGCTTTCCGCCATTATTCAAACGTGTCTCTTTGTGACGTCAGTTACTCAACATTGATAACCCCCATGGCTTGTTGACATATGTGGATATTCTGTAATTGAGGTTTCTTTCTTGAAAATAAAGCCAGGAAGACGCTATTGGAGAAAGAATATAGCAATAAGTCCTAAACCTGGACGCTAAAAGCAACGCCTTGAGTAACTGACGTCAAGGGTAGGAACCAGAATGAATTAATGGCGGACGATATTCTTAAACAATTTAACTCAGAATTTTAGCTATGATTTTCTTGTTCTTCTTTTTTTAACATCTAAAGTATTTTTGTAATTTTTCATCGAAATAATCTCGTTTGGAAAAAGTTCAGTTTTCATCGTCGTCCCACTTTAAAGAGGTGGGATACCTGCGCCCATCCATCGAAATGCTAACCGGTAGGCTAATTTTCCCTTCAACATCATTCTATTTTCTTTGAAGAGAACATAAAGTTGAATATGGGTAGTGGCTGAATGGCAGATCTAGATACTAGGTAGTATAGAAGGGGTAACGGTTTGAGGGTGGCTAGCCACACCCTCCTACCCTTGGATTGATATCGATATCCGCCATTTTCCCTAGGTAATTTTGGCTACATGCAACGAGCGATTTTTAGCTTAAGTTATGAATGATTTGTTTAAATTAGATCCTTAATCTTAATCCTACGTATTTTCTAGTTATGATGTGAATATTTTGCTTTCAGCCTAAGTGGGTCCCAGTCCCAAGTCTTACTGGGAAACACAGGAACCCCAAGTTAAGCCTTTTAATTTACGTCCGGAAGGACTCCATTTATTTACTTGCTATTTGCGTACAAGTCTTGGATTAAATGTAGTTCGTTCCTCTCCTCCCCTAGTACAATAATTTATCTCCTGTTTGTGACAACAGAGGGTCGCCTTTTCGATAGTCGTCCAGGAGTATGTTGCCAAGCCTTTTCATCTCCACGGCTCCTACTGACTTGAGGATATATGTTGACTTGTCGTACTTTTGGAATGACACGAATGATGATGGAACAGCGTGTTTCATGTTTTTGGGACTGTAAAAAGAAACATGGATAGAGCTATATATATGTGAAGAACTGTTCATGATATAACAGGAGGGACGAAGAATACACCTATTTCAAAAAGCGTTGTTGGTCCCAAGGGCAGATCCAGGAATTTTTTTAACAGGGGGTTCAATGATGTCAATGAAAACGAAAGTATAATGCTACCCTGCTTGCAGAGGTCTTTTTATGCCCTCCGTTTTGGCTTTAGGTCGACGAGCCGCTCAGCTCCACGGAGGAGAAGAAAAATAACCTCTGGTCTCATGGTAGTATAATGATATGCCTATTTGAATTCAATAATGTGGGAGACAAACAAACAAGAGTTTCAATCTCCTGAGAATGGACTACTTCGACGATGCGGCGGCCATTTTGGTAGGGGCAAATATGCAAATCTTTGTTACACTTATGGCGTCGATTAAAATTAACGTTTCACTCCTAATTCAGATTCAAGATGGCCGCCGCATCGTCGAAGTAGTCCATTGGAACCCATTGTTTTGTCCTCCAAATTGAGCTGCATTCCGACGTGCTGTAAGGGGTCTACTCATTTTTATGCCATAAGAACACGATGCTTACCTGTCATTTGTGATTACAGCCAAGTGGTCAAAGTCGAGGGTCAGGAAGAACGACCCTCTTTGTTCCCGGCCTACAGAGAGAAGATCAACTCCTTTGCTGTGCATGAAGACTTTGACTTCGCCCTTAGGGATCTTACGTCCAGAGATGACAAAGGCATTGAAGATTCTGGAGAAGTCATGTGACCACTTTGCCTTGGCTAGTGATACTACTTCCTGTTTGATGGCTTCCGGTTCGGCTCGAGCTCGAAGAGTAGGAGTCTGGGTAAAAATGTGAATCAAAATAGTTCTTCAATAACTGATCAACAATATATTTCACAAAATATACACAGAAAAACCATAAATAAAGTAACAACAACGGCTACAACAGATACAGCCACAATGTATATAATACTAAAAACAGCAAGAACAATAATAGCAGCAGTAACAACAACAGTAACAGCACCACTAAACAGCAACAACAACAACAATTACAACAACAATATCGCAGCAGAAACAACAACAACAGCAACAACAACAGCAACAACAATAATCACAGCAACAACAGCAACAACAACAGCAATAACAACAACAACATCAACGACAACAACAATAGCAACAATGACATCGGCAAAAAAACAGCAACAAGAACAACAACAGCAGCAGCAACAAAACAGCAGAAACAACAACAACAGCAGCAGCAACACAACCGCAGAAACAACAGCACCAGCAGCAACAACAGCAACCGTAGCAGCAGGCAGCATCATAGAAGGAGCAACATCGATCAGCATCACCAATAGCTGCAACAACAACAACAACAACAACAACACCCACTGTCAACATGAACACTGTCAACATGACCACTGTCAACATGACCACTGTCAACATGACCACTGTCAACATGACCACTGTCAAAATGACCACTGTCAACATGACCACTGTCAACATGACCACTGTCAACATGACCACTGTCAACATGACCACTGTCAACATGACCACTGTCAACATGACCACTGTCAACACGACCACTGTCAACATGACCACTGTCAACATGACCACTGTCAACATGACCACTGTCAACATGACCACTTTCAACATGACAGATACCTACCGTGTTGATGGTATCTCTTATCAAACCAACCAATTGCATCTCTTTATGGTGTGTATCCAGGAACCAATCTGGTACAGACTGCTCCAGCAATTTACCTGCGAGATTTTCATCGAACGTGTTTCCATGTTCGATGTAATATTTTCTTGCCAAGAAATCTGCTAACTCTATATCCTACGATATGAAGAAAACCATCAAAATATCTTGTAAATAGTGACGGAAGTTTATATGGCTGAATCGCTTGATTTCGCGAGACGTTATTTCCTCAGTTTCCGGTGTAGTATTATCATCAACCCGGGTTGGGGGAGGGGGGGGGGGTACTCCCTATAGTGGACTATACGGGGATGCTCCGCTCGAAAGGGGTACTTTTTTCAGCCCGCACGTATAGCAAAGGGGTGGAAATTTGTGAGTTTTGGTACAAAAAGGGGAAGATTTTCTTCAAAGGTATATGAAAGGGGTACCTTTTCAGGAAAAAAAAGTATATAAAAGGGGTACGTTTTCGCTGAAATTTGGTATAGAAAAGGGTAAGGGGTCGAGAATCCGGGCGGGGTGCAAATATCAAGTTTTTGAAGTAAAGAAATGAAAATATCATGTGAAAATATCAAGTTTTTGAAGTAAAGAAATGAAAATATCATGTGAAAATATCAAGTTTTTGAAGTAAAGAAATATAGGTATTTCATTGATAATCATATGATAAAATGTATTATCTTATTTTCTTCTCGGACGCTCCGATAACCAAAGATAAAATACCAAAAGAAATGATGCATGATCTGTTTGCACTCAGTATTTACCGTGTCACAGGCGTACTCGCCAATCTTGATGCCTCCAATGATCTGGTGATAGATCAGGTTGATCTCCACAGGGTCGCTGGAGGGTTTGCGGCTTGAAAGGAAGACGTCTTTACGGATGAAGATGCTCCAATTGCCTCCGATTTCCTCGGATTTGAGGTTCTGAAATAATCGGATTTGTATAGTATTATTGTTCATCATCATCAGCAGCATCAGCATCAGCATCAGCATCAGCATCAGCATCAGCATCAGCATCAGCATCAGCATCAGCATCAGCATCAGCATCAGCATCAGCATCAGCATCAGCATCAGCATCAGCATCAGCATCAGCATCAGCATCAGCATCAGCATCAGCATCAGCATCAGCATCAGCATCAGCATCAGCATCAGCATCAGCATCAGCATCAGCATCAGCATCAGCATCAGCATCAGCATCAGCATCAGCAGCAGCAGCAGCATCATCATCAGCATCAGCATCAGCATCAGCATCAGCATCAGCATCAGCATCAGCATCATCAGCATCAGCAGCAGCATCATCATCATCATCATCATCATCATCATCATCATCATGACTATCATCATCATCATCATCATCATCATCATCATCATCATCATGACTATCATCATCATCATCATCATCATCATCATCATCATGACTATCATCATCATCATCGTCGTCGTCGTCATCATCATCATCATCCAGGGTTGTAGATTAATTTACCTTGTGCTGTGCGTATTGTTCACAGAGCGAGATCACGTCCATCACACTCTCTTGTCCAGATCCCCAGTTGAACACCTGAATAAAGACCGTACATCAATAAAAAAAACTTTGGCCTCTTGACCAAAATCCTAGCTGAAAAGCGGGTTGCTACCACTATTGCCTTGGCATGGGCTCATGAAGAAGTTATATCTACGAGTTTGCTTCAGTTTGTGCCCACTTCGAACCATGTCCATAAGATTCTGAGCACTACACTCGTAGGCATAACTTTGCTTTTAAAGTTCTTTAAGAGGATGATTTATATGCATTATGGGTTGCCTGTGGTTTAGAATACCTCGTCAAATATTCTGGCAAAGACAGAGAATCCGAAGACATTCTTCACGCCAACTTTCTCGTGCATCTGTTGCAGAAGCTCTTCACATGTTGTAGACGAATCAACTTCGTACTTGAGGGTTTTTTTATCCATCGTTGTCACTGGGAGGAAGATTTTTCCTTCTACTTTGGCAGCCTAAAATTCGATTGAAGTAAATGTTACACAAATATGCTTTGAGTTCGAAATTTGGACTTTCTTCAGTCCAAAAGTTTGATAACCGTTAAGTTTGTTATCGGAGGGTCCTGAAGGGGTACAATGGAAGCTAGGATTCGCCTTTTTGGGGGTCTGGGAAAATAGGATTTCATGCACTGGGACTGGATTTAGCCATTACTGGAATTGGGGTATTTGTGAAATCTTTACCACTAACTTTATCAGCTTGAACTGAGATTTTGCAAAATTTTGGTCTGCGAAATAGGATTAGGACCCTCCTCCCTCCTCTTCAGGACCCTCATAATAGTTAACAACATATAAAGAATCACCGAACTGTGAAACACTTATTGTACGATCATTGTTATGGTACGCCACGGTCACGGTCATGACACCCTACATTCGTAACGTAAGTTTTTCACAGTCATATAAACTCTGCCTTACACATATCTTACATGCATTTCTATGAAGGTTGGTGTAAGCTTTCGGTTGCCGACCTCCAGTGTTCGCTGCAGACGTTTCAGGCAATACTCTCCATATCCATTGGGTCCTTTTTTGAGGAAATTCCTCAGGAAATTCAAAAACTAAAAACAATCAAGAAATATTCAACGTCAGTTGGTATTGAAAAGATATACAAATCCGAAGGCCGTGGGTTCGAATCCTATCGAGGTCGGAATTAATTTTTCCGAATTTATTTCCAAGGGTTTTTCGCCCGGAATAACCTCGTTTCTCTTAGCACTATAACTTTAACTTATTTCCTTTCTATGTATTTCACAGTGCTACGCGGTCCTCATATTCATATCTTTACATTTCAAAATACCGCGAACCTAACATCTAATTTCACCCCTGTTTGCTCCCAGTTCAACCTTTAGCTCAGCTGGTAGAGCGTCGGTGTACAAATCCGAAGGCCGTGGGTTCGAATCCTATCGGAATTAATTTTTCCGAATTTATTTCCAAGGGTTTTTCGCCCGGAATAACCTCGTTTCTCTTAGCACTATAACTTTAACTTATTTCCTTTCTGGTATTGAAAAGGCATGGTAAAGAGATGGTCGTCACTTGGGCTTCCTGTGTCGCAGACAATGTGGTGAAAGCAACAGGGCTGAAAAACGAGCCAGAAGTTGGTGGTCAAATCGCGGGCTCATCTTGCTTTTATATAAAATGTTTTTGAATAAATGCCAAAACCAGCTAAATAAGTGCAAACGCTAAGCCCATTTCTAAAAAGTTTTAAAAAAAATTCAATTTAGATATATTTATCGATGACAAAGACATGTTTTTTATCGTGTGTAGACTTTTTCTAGTCTTTGTACAAACGCGCTATTTACCGAAAACCTCGACCAATTTACGTAAAAAATGTGCATTTTGCAGACATTTTGCAAGGTTCACAAAGCGGATTTGGCGCATGCGCATACGTTATCTGTGAGTTATATTTTTGAGGTGTTTCACGGCAGCCATCTTGTAGGAGAGAAGAGGGAAGAAAGTAGAAGAATGATGACGTCAGATAAAAAAGAATAATGACGTCATACCTTCTCAGATGGAGGGAAGCAACCAAGACACAAGGCCATGAGAATCCAACCACGTGACGAGCTCGTTGAAGATGGGTTTTCAGTCAACTGAATACAGATCTGGTTGTAGATCTCGTCTCTGTGGAACATAAATTGAGTCTTAATTTCAATCAGTTCCTGTGATGATCTAATCTATATTACGTCATGCCATATCACGTCAATTTTTCTTGTAAATATCCCTGAAGATATGATATATTTTGCTACAAAAATGACATCACGTGATGTCACGCCGTTAAATACGTCATGTTATTTAATGTCGCGCTTTTTCATTCCATGTAACGCATCGTCTGATCATCGTATCGTGTCCCGTTTCATCGAGATTGCCCGCCCATCATTACAAAATATACCCCCTTATATGCCTTATTGAAAGGCAAATGACCATTAGTTAGATTAAGATTGGCTAGATATCATTCCTACCTGAGCTCAGGGCGGAACATTCCATAGCTGCAGATGAATCTGATTTTAGTGATGTTCGAAGTTGGTTCGGACATCAAAGAAAGCTCAGGCAAGCTCTGCCATCCTGGACGCTGAAAGACAATGAAAGGAATATGAAAAGACAACGCCAGTAACAACAACGGCAGCAGCAGCAATATAAAAAAAGCTTATAATAGTCCCCTTCACAGTTCCCTGCGCCATAACTTATATAGACGAGTCTTTACATCGAAGCGAGACATGAGGTAACCTCAATTGCAATAACAGATCTAGAGACATCAGGGACAGCGAAGCACTACCCTAAAAAGTAGGGGAGTATGGGAAGTATGGGAACAAGTGGGGGTGGGGGGTGGCTTAGTTTGGAAAATATAAGAGACCATTATGGAAAAAGGGAGAAAGTGGGGGCTATAAGGGTCTCCGCGGTCCCTGGACATGTGAATATTTTTCCAAGGTGTTAAAAAATGTTCTCTATCATTGCAAGGTCACCGTTCGTCTCGCTTCGATGCAAAGGCACGGCTAACTTTCCAGATGGCGCAGGGAACTGTAAAGGGGACTATCAGCATACAGATACAATTACATTATGTATTGTACTGCTTACCCTAACTGAATCCATCTTGCGTTTAAATGTACCAGCTTGTCTCAACTCAGCGTTCCTATGCAGTGTTCGTTTGAACACATTGTCCTGTTTAGAAAATGTATAGTTATGACGATACTTGTCCCCTGTAACCATACTTATCTATTTTTATTTATGAACTTTACAACTAGATGGATACAAATGTCTAATTGAAGGCAGAGTCAACGGGACAAGAGTCTCATGAAAAGACCAGCTTGCATTTGATTTTTTGTAATTTTTTTGACACTTTTTTAAAGCCCATAATTGTGGGTTTTTTTTCTCATTTAAACATACAAATTTACCAGACTTACTAATCTTGAAAAACTTTCTCAAATGACAAAAAACAAATTGTGCCAATAAGATGAAAATGTAAAACTTGCCCCAAGTCTCTTGTTCGTTTCTAAAGTGTCCAATAGGGCTATAGTAGCAATTAGCCAATAAGAATACAGGAATGTAGTGTTTGTAGTCCACTGTTTATACTAACAGATGTTATTCTATTACCGACCTCTTCACTCAGTGTTCCTTTTTTAGGTTCGGGTAGATCCAACATGAATCGTTTGATGACAGTGAAGATTGTTAGCGCAGCCTAAATATGATAAAAAAAATAGTACTTATATATAACAACAGTCACCCCTGGGGTCTCAGAATCGATTCCTGGACTCGGAATCAAATGTGCGCAAAATTTTCTCCAGATTCTCTGTTTTTTCCTCCCTCCGCAAAATCTAACACGCTAAATTCCAATTTGCTCTGTGGCCATGAGCTACCCGTGCCCTGACTTAGATCAGCCTAGAGGTTGTTTCAGGGTTCGATCTGTGAGTTAGCAGTGCCCTGACTTAGATCAGCCTAGAGGTTGTTTCAGGGTTCGATCTGTGAGTTAGCAGTGCCCTGACTTAGATCAGCCCATAGGTTGTTTCAGGCCGGTTCGATCTGTGAGTTAGCCGTGCCCTGACTTAGATCAGCCCAGAGGTTGTTTCAGGGTTCGATCTGTGAGTTAGCCGTGCCCTGACTTAGATCAGCCCAGAGGTTGTTTCAGGGTTCGATCTGTGAGTTAGCCGTGCCCTGACTTAGATCAACCCAGAGGTTGTTTCAGGGTTCGATCTGTGAGTTAACCATGCCCTGACTTAGATCAGCCCAGAGGTTGTTTCAGGGTTCGATCTGTGAGTTAGCCATGCCCTGACTTAGATCAGCCCAGAGGTTGTTTCAGGGTTCTATCTGTGAGTTACCCGTGCCCTGACTTAGATCAGCCCAGAGGTTGTTTCAGGGTTCGATCTGTGAGTTAACCATGCCCTGACTTAGATCAGCCCAGAGGTTGTTTCAGGGTTCGATCTGTGAGTTAGCCATGCCCTGACTTAGATCAGCCCAGAGGTTGTTTCAGGGTTCGATCTGTGAGTTAGCCATGCCCTGACTTAGATCAGCCCAGAGGTTGTTTCAGGGTCACATCTGTGAGTTAGCCGTGCCCTGACTTAGAACAGCCTAGAGGTTGTTTCAGGGTTCGATCTGTGAGTTAGCCGTGCCCTGACTTAGATCAGCCGATAGGTTGTTTCAGGGTTCGATCTGTGAGTTAGCCGTGCCCTGACTTAGATCAACCCAGAGGTTGTTTCAGGGTTCGATCTGTGAGTTAGCCATGCCCTACCTCATGGTTTTCTTCGTTGCCGTTTAAGTCATGCAGAGAAGTGTAGAGATGTGTTCTGCAGTAAGCATAGGGCGAACCATCCTGGTAGTGATCACGTGCATAATCTGAGAACTCGTACTTCGCAAGATCTGCTGGCTCCTCGACGGACGTCAGCTAAAGAAAAAAATATATATGCAGTTATTTTAGAGATTTGGATTCCATCTGTACCATATATGCATCAATCGATATTAATCCTATCCCTCCCATCCCTCCCATCCATCCATCTATCCGTCCACCCATCCACCCACCCACCCTTCCACCCACCCAACTACCCATCCACCCATTCACCCATCCACCCACCCACCAACCCATCCAACCAACCAACCATCCATCCATCCATCCATCCATCCATCCATCCATCCATCCATCCATCCATCCATCCATCCATCCATCCATCCATCCACCCATCCATCCATCCGTCCATCCATCCACCCACCCACCCACCCACCAATCCATAAACCCATCCACCCATCCACCCACCCACTCATCCATTCATCCATCTAATACATGGTCATCCATCTACTTTCTTATTCGTTTACGTCATACTATTCAAATCTTACAAGTAGGAATCCAAACAATTATAACAATTCACTTCGTTTTAAAACAAAAATCAACCTTAAAGAATTTCCAAATATATCATCACATGAAAGTTTGATTGAACTAACTAAAAATAATTACTCTATAGAATTTAAAAATCCACATTATCAGAGGAAAATTCAAAAATTATATGTCAAAATTTAACCTTTTAAAACAATAAAAATCTTGTTTACTTCGCAAAATATAAATAGTAAAAAACTGGGATGGAAGTATATGCCAATAAATGATAAATAAATTAAATTAATAATACAATAATAACTTGATCCCCATTAATAAATATTATTGTATTAAAGTAATTTTTCGTACCTTTTTTATTGGCGAAAGCTCCATGTCTTGGTTCAAGAACTTCAAAACAAAATTTCTACAAAAAAATATTATTATATCAAATTAATTGAGTTTCGGAGATCATTTTCGTTTTTATTTTTTGGCCTCTTGAGACTTTATCCTTAACGTTTGCTATAAATTGTCTGTAGTTAGTTTTCACAATAAGAAATATAATGTTTAAAGCTTTGATAAGAAGGAATAATTATTATGATAGCAATATACTGTGCTGCGCAGTCTAGCGTTAATTTTTGCTATCTAATCTTGGATACAAACAGTCGAAATCCAAACACAAACCTGCTCAAAAACGATCAAAATTGGCTTAATATAATAACTAATTGTGATAATGTTCTCTACGAAAACAAAGAATACTTTAGAGTCGGAAATTATGGGTTATTAGATCGTTTTTTTCTTGCATACTTTTGGAACGAAAGTTGAAAACAAATAAAATATTTGCTGAGAAAATTTGTCGCTTATTTAAAGCCTATGCTGGAAAAAGATATGCCAATATTGCTATTTAAGTTTTATAATTCTTGTACTTACCTTTGATGTTGTCACTTTTAAGCTTGTGGATAATAACAACTAGCTAGATAAAGCCACGACGAACAAAAGGAAAGCTATATGAGCAAGTGGTAAACGCTATAGCATGTTCTCGACCTTCAAGTGGTTCGTCAGTCATGTAGAACTCATTATAAATATCTAGAAATGAATTAAATTTATTTACATTCTCAGCTTCTCGTTCGGTCTCCGTTAAGAAAATAATTTGCTTGACTTGGGAATTAATTTAAGATTTCAGTACAAAGAAAGAACAAGATGGAATGACGAACTTTTTTAGTAAAGAAAAACCCAAACATAATAAGGAATGTCCAGTATGTATTTTTGAAATGTTTTGAAGAAGGTATTTATAAAGTAGTCAAAACACTCGAGATATTTTTGCCTGCGGTTATGTGACGACAAACTCACGCGTCACGACATGCTAATGATGGTGGAATGGAACTTCGATAATATAAACAAATATTGGACTTTACGAGGGAGTGTTTGGGAAAAATAAATGAACAAGTGAGTGAATGTACAAAGAAATTCTTAGCTCGCTCTTGTCGGGTTGAAACTATTTTTCGTTAACTACGTATTGTGCGTGCTTTTTCACAACCCGGAAGATGCCCGCTTAGACCGAAAGCTTTGTTCAAATAAATACAAATCTAAGCGCAGATAAAAAAAAATTAATTAATCTTTGCCTGCGTACAAACAAGTACTTGACTTAATGTTCAGAATACAGCATGTTGCTTCAAACGATGCATGAGAAAATGTCTGTTTGATTAATGCCATCCGAGTCTAAAATTTGTAAATTCTATATTAAAATTGAAAAGCTTGGCAACGAAAAGTGATATCAAGGATAGTAAACGCCATTGCGAGTTTCTGAACTGAAGCCAAAACCTCGCAACTCAAAATAACGAATTTTTCGCAACGTTGCGCGAAATATCGATCGTCGTTGCAAATCGACTCGTGGCTTTAGTTGCTGTAAAACTGGAAGTAATCATTTTTGGGTGTGGTGCTACATCACAAAATAGTCAGCACGTGGTCTTCTGTCGTTGTGCCAATTTTCATGTTTCTAATCAAAAACTGAACAATTCGGTACAATTCGAGCACCTTATTCCTGTACTGTTTGGTTATTTATTTGGCTCAGGGATGCGAACCGTGTTGACAAATGAAACGTTGCTGCGCATGAGCAGACCATCTTAGATGTTCACCTTAGATGTTGGGCTAAAAAGTTAGCCGCAATAACATATGTTTCATCATAAATGATTAAAAAACATTTCTTTTTATTAAAATCATCTATAACTTTACTCATTATTTAAAAATATTTGTTACTTACAGTATACATTACATTCATTCTAATAAACCTGGGTAATACTAATTAAATAGTGTTTATTAGATGCAAAGGAACAAAAAGAGACAAAACGTTTGAGATCTAATAATTTTTATTTGATAAATTAGTAAGGTCCAGGTTTATTGGATTGACTAAAAGGAAAAAAAAAATCTGAATGTAAGACTTGTCAGTTCATTCTTAAAGTGCTACTACGATCAAATTTTAATGTCTCCAATTGTTACTATTTTAAGACATGTTAAAGTACCTTACAAAAGAAGAAAAATGGCGTTTACCATTTCTAGTTAGCATCTTTATTTCGCGAGATATTTAATTTTCAAGTTTATGCTAATTAGGACTTTGATGACGTCATATTCTCAACTCACAGTTTCCTTCAATTTCAGTATATTTCTGAGAGTATTTGATGAATGTCATTTAAACTTTGAAGTATACTTGTATTCAAAGCATGTAACATGAAAAAGCACAAACAATTCCTGCTATGACAACGTTTCACTTCACTATCAAAGGTCTTTCAATTCATGTACAAAAACCGCAAGTCAAATATTTGATCATACTAGCACTTTTATTGAATTTTTAAATTGCTCTAACTTTGTTTCGCTTCGTTGATTGTGTTTGATTACTTACTTCTTTGATGAATGTTAGCTTATTTATTTGCTTTACAATTATTTTGTTTTTTTCTTTACTTATTTCTCTGCATATTTATTTGTTTGATTGTGTGTTTGTCGGTTTGATTGTTTGTCGGTTAGCTTGCTAGCTAGTTTGTTGATTAGTTGGATAGTGTTATCACGTAGTTATCATAATGACTTGTTTATTGATTTGTCAGTTGCTTATTTAATCTAATTTATCCGTTTATTTAGTTTCTATATAAACTTTGTCTATTTTGGGGATAGGGAGCTGTTTGTTTTTTGATTGTTTGAGATCGATAAATAATTTGCAAAACATCTTCCTCTCCAAAGCCGTTCAAATCACTCCGTCTACCCAATGAATTCGAAATCACTTCTGAAAATCGTATCATGAACTCTCTCACTCAACGAATCAAATAAATAGAGTTTAAGATAATTATTTTAAGTACTTACCCAGGAAACGTATAAGACCTATAAAAGTACCTGCCTCTCTACATTATACAATTTCAAAAAACTATAATTTCGGAAATTTAAACTCATAAAAAGAATCAAAGAGCGGATAAGAAAGAACCATTTTAAAGTACGAAATATCAATCTCATGGTATCCTGAAACAACATCTAAGCTGATCTAAGTCAGAGCATAGCTAACTCACAGATAGAACCCTGAAACACTGAACCTCTGGGCTGATCTAAGTCAGGGCACGGCTAATTTACCGATGGAATTGGAATTGAGCGTGTTGAGGTTTCAGTTCGAAGGGAGGAAAACCGGCCAGAGAACCCGGAGAAAAAAAACAAATCCTCGAATCAAAGGAAACCCAAAAATAGCCGAATCAATTCACAAATTCGATTCAATTTGAATAGCAGAAAATCCAGAGCTCGGTAAATACGCCCTTAAGTTACTCCTAAGATGTTCCGGGATGTTGTCGAGCAGTTGAGGTCTATGTTGGGATTCGTAGGCTCTTTTTGCCATTTCCATCAGGTTCGCAGCATTTTCTTTGCCTGTTTGTTCGACGAGCCTGGAAAAAGCGCTGTCTTGATCGAGCAGCAACATACAAGGTTCATCGAATTCAATCAAGCGACCGCTTTCGAGGACCTGATAAAACAGAGGATAATACGTATTGGAATATCTCAGAACAAGAAGGACCAACCGACTGTCTAGCTAAAAACCTGACTGACCGACCGGTTGAACGACCTATCGATTCATTGACTGAATGATAAACTAACATACCGACCAAACGACTGGCTAATTGAGAACCTGAATAACCGATCGGTCGAATGACCCATGGATTCATTGACTGACCGACCTAAAGACACTAACTGACCGACTTAATATCCAACCGATCGATGACTGACTGACTTATAAACTAACTGACCAACCAACAAACTGGCTAATTAAAAACCTAATGAGCGACCGGTCGACATGGCGATTATTGATCGACCACCTGACGGACGGACTAAAAAAATGACCACATTTTAAGCTAATGAAAGAGCTAAAGATAATATATAATTCGTTTGCACATGATGTCAAAGCAGCCATTTTGGAAGAATCTGACAAGAGTTTTCAATGAATTATTTTGTTATATCTTCCAACATGGCGGCCATGGCGGCCATGTACTCCCTTGGAAATGATTGCCAACCAAGAATACAAACTCATAACATGTATAATAAATTTGAGAATATTTCATCTCTTACCATGACGCGATCACAGTCAATGATAGTGTTGAGCCTGTGAGCAATGGTCAGCACCGTGCAGTCCTTGAATTTCTTACGAATTGTTTGTTGAATTAAGACATCAGTTCTGAAATGGAAAATAACTTACTGAATCTCACATAAAATATCTCTAAATTTGTACAAGAAAATAAATTATCATTATGGACTAAAGCGGGATTAAAAATAAAATCAGACATTTCGAATAAATTCAATGCTCGGCTGCCGTAAAAAAATAGGATGTACTTACTTGGAATCCACATGAGAAGTTGCTTCGTCAATAATCAGTATTGCATTGTGTCTTAGCAACGCGCGTGCTAAACAGATGAGCTGCCGCTGACCAACGCTAAAATTTGATCCCGATTCAGTAATAGTGGTCTCCAGTCCTCCTGGTAGGTCATGAATAACTCGGCTTAGCTCAACCTGAAAATGATCCGGTTTAACATTCTGATTAGTTTGAATTCAGCTTCGTTGCTGAAGGAAGCTGTGGTTGCTATGGTGTTGATAGTTGCTATGGTAACTTACCTCGTTCAGGGCGATCCACAAGTCTCGGTCAGGATATTCGTCAAAGGGATCCAGGTTATATCGAAGAGTGCCACCAAAGAGCACTGGGTCCTGAAAAGGAGAAAAAGCGCGTTAAAAAAGACGACACTACGAGATAAGACGCGGTGAAGCTTTTACAGAATATCTGTACTATTGTAAAAATCTCGTTTCAAGGACCGTGGCGTGACCGTGGCGTGACCGTGACGTGACCGTGACGGTTTGTTTTGTTGAAGCATTTTCATTGGATAAGCGGTAATCTCGTTCGCTATTGGTTTAAAGAGTGCCGTCAGTTACGTTACCGTGCAGTGCGCCGTGCCTTTTCACATTCATAAGAAATTTACTCTAAATTTGTGTACAACCAGTTTCAAGAGGTGTTATAAAGTGTAATTCCTTGTGGATCCTCGATCCTCGGAAAAAACAGGAGATAGGTAATGGGGCCTGGAAGAATTAGGCTCCAGTGGATTGGGTCAATCGAATAATGCTAAAAATCACATTTTAGACCATGTGTCATTCCCTTGAGTAGTATCTCTTTGTTTAACGGTTGACGGCACATGAGAAGACACATAAATATGGATACAACTCAAACAAAGAATCTTATTATAGGGAATGTCACGTGGTCTTAAAGGTGGGAATTAAGGAATTACGCCCAATTAACCTGAGGAATGACAGAAATCTTGCTTCGTAGATCATGGAGTCCAATATCAGTGATATCTATGCCGTCTATACGAATCGAACCAGTAGGCTCAACCATTCTTAGTAGTGCGGCCATCAGTGATGACTTGCCCGCTCCAGTACGACCAACGATTCCGACCTGAAAACAAGACATATCAATAAGCAAACCTGTGGTTAACGACCAAACTTGTCTTGTAGGGACGGCCGGAATACAAAATAGTATAAATTTGAACCTGTTCTTATCGACCCTATGCTATAGCAAACTCGTGGTTAGCGACCAAACTGGCCTCGTAAGGAAGGTCGGAATACAAAACAGCATAAATTTGAACCTGTTCTTATCGACCCTATGCTATAGCAAACTTGTGGTTAGCGACCAAACTGGCCTCGTAAGGAAGGTCGGAATACAGGACATAGCATAAATTTGAAACTGCTCTTATCAACCAAATGTGATAGTAAACCTTGCCTGTAAAGTCCACCAGAAGGAAAAATATATAAATATAAGTTGAATTTGTTCTTATCGACCTTATATGATAGGAGAACCTCTGATTAACGACAAAGCGTGCCTTGTAAAAGAAGTCAAAAGTCAAAATATGCGATCGAATCGACCCTCTTTTTATCGACCGCCCTTGTCTTCGATTACCTACTTTACCGACCACGTATTGAGTATTCGAAATTATACTAACCACCCCAAGTTACCGACCATAAGACGAACATAATTAATACAGATATGAATATGAGGACCGCGTAGCACTGTGAAATACATAGAAAGGAAATAAGTTTTTATTTCCAAGGGTTTTTCGCCCGGAATAACCCCGTTTCTCTTAGCACTATAACTTTAACTTATTTCCTTTCTACATAATGAATACACACTAGTTCCGAAATAAATATACAGAACCTCTGCTTAACGACAGCTCGGATATGAAATATAGAAGAAACAGGTCCGACCAGTTTTACCTTTTCTTTTGCCCTGATGCAGAAGTAGATGTTCTTCAGAACCCGTGGGAGGGAGGGGTGGTACTGGAGGGACATTTTTTCGGCAGTAATAAGACCATGGATGGGCCAGGCCGAGGGAACATCTTCATTAGACTTCGTCCAGTCTCCTTCAGGATCAAGTCGACAGTATTCTAACACTCGCTCTACAGATGTCATCTGGAAAAGATAAAAGAAGTTATAATAGACCATTTTCGAGATGTGCGAGAGCTTTCAAAAATATCGCAGGCGCGTACATGATCTCGAGGCATTTTCGGGCAGAGTCAATAGCGCGCGTGATCTTGCCCGAAAATGCCTCTTTTTCATGTCTGCGCCTGCGATATTTTAGAAAGCGCTCGCGCATCTCGAAAATGGTCTATTATGACCTTAGCTTAGTGCTTTTGACCTTGTGATGTCAGATGTGCTGCCGCGTGACTCGAGTCATTTAGTAACAGATTCTCACTACCAGAACTGCACCTCTATTGTTTGCACTGTATGAGATTAGACATGAGGAAAAAATATTCGGGAGTGCAGGATAGAGGTGCGCTCAGGGATATGTGAAGCCGGGAACGTCGCAAGGGGAGGTGGGTGGATAAATCAGAAATCTCTCCTGTGCTCTCGCCGGCTGAAAAAGAGACAAGAACGAGCCAAGATCACGTGACACTCAACCGATAGTGGGCCAGTATTTAGATAGTGGGTAATCACGTGACATCCAACCAATGAGATTTCGGGAATGGAAGATAATTCTATTACCTGGTTTTCTACTTCAGCGCTGACTCGTACACACCACTGAAACATGCCGGTCAGTACTATGGCATACGTCAGGGCCAGACCAACAACACCTTCATCCACAGCTAACAAAAAGAATATTATTTGCTATTATTAGCGTTCTGATTAGTTGAAAAGTGTGCTGACGCCTGCTGACGCTATACTTACGCGAAAAGAAGCGTTGCACATTTTGTGGTACAGACGTGCCGTGACCGTGTCGATATCGTGTTTGAGCAATCTAATTGGATAAGCAGCTACACGTATAATCGTTTCCCAATTATTCATAGCTTTTAAAATATTCAAGAAACAGTGGTTTCTAGAAAAGTGCAAAATTCTTACTTTGTTTTTCGGAGATGAAAAGAGGCGCAAACGCTGCCATGGTAACGAACAAAAAGCACAAAAACTCCAGGCGATAGGCGAACCATCTGGATGCAGTCAAGTGAAGGAACCAAGCCTCGGTGTGGTAATTCTGACATTTGTTCAGCTCCTGAGACACGAGCTTTTGACTCGACATGGAACGAATGGTTGATACCCCTTCTAGTGTTGAAGAGAAATGGTTGAATACTGGGCTACGACCTGGAGAAAAGAATAGCGAGGATGTATATAAGTAAACTTGGAAGACTTTGTGTACGTACAAAATTAGAAAAGCCTTAGTTAGAGAAGTACTCAAGCTTGCCCAGAATGCATTCTGAGTCTCTATCGCAGAATACAAGAAGTAGGAATCAATGGAAAGCAGTGAAGGGTTTTTCCCTCTGCTGCCACTTGTCATCATCATCACTTTTTTAACATCAAGGCCACAACTACCAGCATTGTCATCATAACAATCATGAAGACCATCATCATTACCACCACCACCAATACATTGCCACTACCAACTTTATTCCACCATTATCCCCAGCACCACCGGCACCAACACCACCATCATCGCCATCATCGCCATCTTCATCATCACCACCATCATCACTACCATTACCTCCATCATCATCATCGTCAACATCATCAACATCATCATCATCATCATTACTCACTAATAGCCTCAAGTCGTTTCACTTCTCTTCCAGTCTTCAGATAATAGGTTCGTAAGAACATGAACACGGCGATAAGGGGCACGATACCAATCAGTATCCATGGCAATGAAGCAGCGTTCACAATCACTACGGCAATGCTGACAACTGACATCTGTTGGGGAAATAACACCTTATTAGATGTTGGGAAACTAATAGATGTAATGATGCGTTTTTATAAGTAATACCGTGGCAATGAGGGATATTAGTGATTAAATGTCCCCGAAGCCGAGGGACATTTAATCACTAATATCCCGAAATTGCCATGGTATTAGTTTCTAAATTTCCCTCATCCTATTCATGAAGGAGGGATGTTAGCCATTAAACGTCCCTCCAAAAACAATGAACTCCGAGGAGATCATGGTATTAATTAATTTATTTATTCATCTTGTGGGTCAAAAGAAAATAATTCCCTCGAGCCTCTTGAGGACCCAAAATCGTTTTACATATATTTCAATAAAGGTTGTCGCAGCTGAAAGCAACAAGCCAAGACCACCTGCAAATAATTCTGAATAGTAGCTGAATATTCGGGATAATACTTTAAGAATCGAAAGTTGCAGCCTAAGATTACAAAACGACTAAAATAATCAGGTCAAAAGGTTGAATAAGAAGTAAAATACAGATGTTCATTGTCGTCGTTGTGTTGCTTTTTGCTTTCCGCTTTGACAACCATTTGTTGAAATAGGTGTATAAACCCCTTGCAGCACGTCGGAGTGCAGCTCAATTTGGAGGACAAAACAATAGGTTCCTATTCTTTTTTTTTGCCCTCCAAATGGAGCTGCTCGGAAGTCACGTGCAAGTATGCTAATACTTTTCATCGTTTTTACAAAGTGCAAGGGATCTATTCACTCACTCACTCATCAACCATCTATCATAACTTACGTGAAGAAAATCGTAGAATGACTCAGGAAGCAAGTCGTCCATAAACCCGATGTCCTTAGAGAAACGATTCATTATTCGTCCTGAAAAAAGTAATTTTAAGTACAGTTGTAATAGACCCCTTGCAGCACGTTGGAATGCAGCTCAATTTGGAGGGCAAAACAATAGATTCCAATTCTCAGGAGATCAAAATTCTTTTGTTTTGCCCTCCAAAAGGAGCTGCATTCCTACGTGCTGCAAGGGGTCTGCTGTACTGTCACTTCAAAGCTAGGTAACCATTGCCCCTGGAAAGTAGACCTCTTTACCTTGGTTGTAATATTTTCCCATTTCAGAGCACGTGTCATTCCCTAGACTACCATTTCTTTATTTAACGCCTGCACACGAGAAGACATGAATGTGGATAAAACTCAAACAAAGAGTCATATTCTTAAGAGAATGACACGTGGTCTGAAATTACAAAAAACATTACGCCCAAGGTAAAGATAAAGGTAAAGTTAAATAAATAAATACGCTCGCCTCTCATCTCTGGGGTCTCGGGTTTGATTCTCAGATTCGGCATCACGATTAAGTCTGTTGGGTCTCTCCCTTGATTCGAGAGTTCTTTTCACTTTTCAAAACACAACGGTCTAATTCCCAATTCGATCTGTCAGTCACGCCCTGACTTAGATCAGCCCCGAGGTTGTTCCAGGGTTGAATCTGTAAGTAAGCCATACCCTGACTTAGATCAGCTCAGCTCAACGTTCAATCTGTGAGTTAGCCATGCCCTGACTTAGATCAGCTTAGTGAGAGGTTGTCTCAGCGGTCAATCTGTGAGTTAGCCATGACCTGACTTAGATCAGCCCAGAGGTTGTTTCAGGGTTCAATCTGTGAGTTAGCCATGCCCTGACTTAGATCAGCCCAGATGTTGTTCCAGGGTTCCATAATATTGCTTTCTCTACAGTGGATACTGACCTACTGAGTTTGTATCAAAGAAGTAACACGGCAGTCGAATCACTGACTCGAACATAGCATCGTGGAGGTTGCGAGATGCGTTGACTTTGACATAGAAAAACAGAAAAGCCTTCAGCATCGAGAAGAAGATAGTACAAACAACTAGGCCAGCAAAAACCGAGATGTAGAAGTACTGATTGTATTCTAATGGTGCGTCTTGTGTGCTTGAGGAATTGAAGGAAGGCGAGGAGAACCGCTTTTGTTGAGCTGAAAATCTTGAGTTTATGTCTGACCTGGAAAATAGAAGGATTGAAAGATTGCATGAAGTATACATTGAAATGAGAGAGAGGGAAGGGATTGGTTAAGATACGGAAAGGAAGGGAAAGGACAGAAGAAATATGAATAAAAACAAAAAAGAGAAGAGAAGAAACGCTGAAGGAAAGGAATGGAAGAGCCCTGCTGACAACATGTGAATTGAGTTTGTTTGATGTGTTGTTCTCTCCTTTGCTACGAGTGTTTTCTCTGTGTTTCGGGTTTTCCTCCCTCCGTAAAAAACCAACATGTGATTTGAGCGTTGTGTGTATATAATATTGAATATAGTGGTAGTGTGTGTGAGAGTGAAAGTGTCCCCAACTAGTTCGGAAGCGCTAAAACGACTTGATGCTAAGATAAAGATACTTATTTTGTTTCAAGGGAAAAGAGAGATAAATGCAGAGGAAATGGAAGGGAAGGGAAGAGAAAGGAAACAAAAATAAAAAGAACGAAAGGATTGTTGCATTTACCAGTGGGCCAGCCACCAGTCGCCCATAGTGTACGCTCCCTGCAAAAAATGAAAAAGAAAAAAATATTGCTGAAATTCATTATTAATACATCTCATGTAATTATATAGCTTAGATAGTACGCGTGCTCTGATTGGTCGAGAACTGTGCTTTATTAGTAAACGGAGCATGGTTGTTGACGCCATCCGCGTGCGCAACAAACTCTATAAAGAAGTGTAAGGAAACAACATTGATAACTACAACGGATTTTTTTTTTGTGCTATATTTAACTAATTTCCGATGGTTTCGCATGGTGTGTCCTCTTATTTACCACGATCAAAAGTAGATCAAAATGTTATGCACCCACGAGATGTAGCCGGTCATTACAATCATCACCATCTTCATCAGCAGCAGCACCACAATCAAGATCATCATCATCATCATCATCATCGTCGTCGTCGTCGTCGTCGTCGTCATCATCATCATCATCTTGAACAACCAACCTCCTTTTCGTGTTTATATGAAGATATGAATAACGTGCATCTAACATATCCTACCTGAGTAATGATGAAAACAAGGAAAAGAAACATCAACACACAGCAGTTGGCGCCTGCGCTGAACAGTCTTGTGTAGAAACTGATCGGTATACTACCACGTGGTCTCTCTTCTGGCTCGAGATCAACATTAGTAACTGGACCCCCCTGAAAATAGAAATGATGGTTCATCCACTGATTTTGCCGCCATTGCGTATTCATTCATTCATTCATTCATTCATTCATTCATTCATTCATTCATTCATTCATTCATTCATTCATTCATTCATTCATTCATTCATTCATTCATTCATTCATTCATTCATTCATCTATTCATTCATTCATTCATCTATCCATCCATTTATTCATCAGTTAGTCAGTCAGTGAGTCTGTCAGTCAGTCAGTCATTTAGTCATTCAGTCAGACGTCCAGTCATTCAGTCATTCAGTCAGTGAGCCAGTCAGTGAGTCAGTCAGTGAGTCAGTCAGTGAGTCAGTCAGTGAGTCAGTCAGTCAGTGAGTCAGTCAGTGAGTCAGTCAGTGAGTCAGTCAGTGATTCAGTCAGCCAGTCAGCCAGTCAGCCAGTCAGCCAGTCAGCCAGTCAGCCAGTCAGCCAGTCAGCCAGTCAGCCAGTAGCCAGTCAGCCAGTCAGCCAGTCAGCCAGTCAGCCAGTCAGCCAGTCAGCCAGTCAGCCAGTCAGCCAGTCAGCCAGTCAGCCAGTCAGCCAGTCAGCCAGTCAGCCAGTCAGCCAGTCAGCCAGTCAGCCAGTCAGCCAGTCAGCCAGTCAGCCAGTCAGCCAGTCAGCCAGTCAGCCAGTCAGCCAGTCAGCCAGTCAGCCAGTCAGCCAGTCAGCCAGTCAGCCAGTCAGCCAGTCAGCCAGTCAGCCAGTCAGCCAGTCAGCCAGTCAGCCAGTCAGCCAGTCAGCCAGTCAGCCAGTCAGCCAGTGAGTGAGCGAGCGAGCGAGCGAGTGAGTCAGTGAGTCAGTTAGTGAGTCAGTGAGTCAGTGAGTCAGTGAGTCAGTGAGTCAGTGAGTCAGTCAGTCAGTCAGTGAGTGAGTCAGTGAGTCAGTGAGTCAGTGAGTCAGTGAGTCAGTCAGTCAGTCAGTGAGTGAGTGAGTGAGTGAGTGAGTGAGTGAGTCAGTCAGTTTATTAAGTCAATCATGTCAACAGACCTCGTCCGCATCGATTTCCGTCCGCAACTCAGTCGACGATGTAAAGCTTCTTCTAAACAGCACATTGGTGGAGCTTGACCGCTTGTCCTCTACTTTGACCGAAGGCATCAACATATTACTCTCACTTGTCTCTTCATCGATAGCACTGTCCCTGTCATCATCTTGGGCTTTAGTCTTTATTAGAGATATCAGGTCAATGCCGGAAGAGGCGAGCTCTGTGTGTGTCCCGATACCAAGAACTTGACCCTGGAAAGAAACATCGACGATCCAATAATTAATATTTTTGTCTTTAACTTTCTTACTTTGTTCATGTCATTCTAATCTGTAATTTTGAATTTAGAAAATTATGATAATGAAGTGGCGTCCATATTGGCATTCGGTCATTAAATCTCTTGCAACAATTCCTAGCCTATGGACGAACTGTAATTGGAGCCTACCTCGGTTGTGTGTTCCTTGCCCATTATTATTTTTCCTGATTATCTAATTTAGTTCTATTTCTAGTTGGGTGAAAGTTGGGGGTCAACCTGAAAACAAAAGAACTGCCTTTTCTTGAGGATTGAAATCTTTTTTGATGTTTATATTTTTCATTGTTTTGACCACAAAGTTGGAAGTTAGTGCAAAAACATACTGAACTTTCAAGAACAGTACTTACCTCTTTCAAGCACAGAATCTGGCTTGCTTGATTCAAGAACTGTAGTTGATGTGTCACTAGAATTCTTGGGCAATCTTTTAACAGTCCATTGATGCATCTTTGAAAATATTAAAAAAATTACCATTATTATTGAAGTTATCCAACATGAGGGCCGTAAGTTAGAAAACCGTAAAAGGTTATTATGTATCCATTCTTAAATAAAGTTATTGTATTGTATTGCATTGCATTGCATTGCATTGTAGTGCAGTGCAGTGCAGTGCAGTGCAGTGCAGTGCAGTGCAGTGCAGTGCAGTGCAGTGCAGTGCAGTGCAGTGCAGTGCAGTGCAGTGCAGTGCAGTGCAGTGCAGTGCAGTGCAGTGCAGTGCAGTGCAGTGTAGTGTAGTGTAGTGTAGTGCAGTGCAGTGTAGTGTAGTGTAGTGTTGTGTAGTGTAGTGTAGTGCAGTGCAGTGCAGTGCAGTGCAGTGTAGTGCAGTGCAGTGCAGTGCAGTGTAGTGTAGTGTAGTGTAGTGTAGTGTAGTGTAGTGTAGTGTAGTGTAGTGTAGTGTAGTGTAGTGTAGTGTAGTGTAGTGTAGTGTAGTGTAGTGTAGTGTAGTGTAGTGTCTTATCTAAAAAATCGAATAGAAACAACTGATTGGATAGGGATGCTAAACTTACTCATCAAATAAATGCCTGGCCACACGAGAATCAACTGAGCTCAAGGGATCGTCTAGTAAATAGATATCAGCATTGTAATAAATAACCCTGGAAGAAGGAAAAATAACCGATATTAGTTTTTGTCTTACCGCTATTTTCATAAACAAGCGAATAATAATAATAATAATAATAATAATAATAATAATAATAATAATAATAATAATAATAATAATAATTATTGTTTCCCCGGAGCCTCGTCTTGAATTGCTTTGTGGGTGATCACTCAACCAGAATATCGAAAGTGGGCTATTTTACGTAACGTCAGAGCAGCTCAATTTGGAGGACAAAAAAAAAGAATTTCAACCTACTGAGAACTGAAAACCTATTGTTTTGTCCTCCAAATTGAGCTGCATTCCAACGTGCTGGTAGGGGTCTATAATAATGATTGTCAATGACTACTAACCTTGCCAAGTTGATCCTAGCTTTTTGTCCTCCACTTAAAGCAAGGCCTTTCTCGCCGACTAGTGTCATGTCTCCTTCAGGCATTAGATCGATGTCCTGTAAGATATGAATGCACAGACTAATAAACAAACAAATAAGCTAATACAAAATAAGAAATACGAAAAACATGGATAATAGAAGGAGCGGAAGAATGGATCGAAAGAACGAAACGTTCAGGCATTAGATCGATGTCCTGTAAGATATGAATACACAGACTTATAAACAAACAAATAAACTAATACAAAATAAGCAATACGAAAAACATGGATAGAAGGAACGGAAGAATGGATCGAAAGAACGAAAGAACGAAAGAAAGAAACGAGAAAAAAAACAAAAAAAAAAAAAACAAAAAAAAAACAGAACACATACATGAATGATCAATGGACTGAACAACAAAGTTTACGATGGAACAACCGTGGGGCGACTGACAGAACCCAAAAAGGAATAATCAACCGAGCAAACGAACAGGTGAATGGCTGAACGACACCGATCGACCGAACATAGAGGTAATAAAATTTAACTTTTATTAATAATAAACTGATATATTTTCTATTTGTGGTTTATTTGAAGAATTTTCCCTGGCAGATGATTATTTCAATATTGATTATATTATCCAACCCCACTTATACAAAATGTTCTAACTACTTTACAGTGAGGACACTCGAACCATGAACACTTGAAATTTTTATACTTTTTTATTTTATGAACTTTCTACTGCTTCAAACCTTCTGAAAATGAAGCACTGAACTCAAATAATCTTATTGTTCAAAATAAATCATATTTCCATAAGCCCATATATTTCAGATGATACATTTCAGATGATATATTTCAGATGATATATTTCAGATAATATATTTCAGATGATATATTTCAGATGATATATTTCAGATGATATATTTCAGATGATATATTTCAGATGATATATTTCAGATGATATATTTCAGATGATATATTTCAGATGATATATTTCAGATGATATATTTCAGATGATATATTTCAGATGATACATTTCAGATGATATATTTCAGATGATATATTTCAGATGATATATTTCAGATGATACATTTCAGATGATATATTTCAGATGATGTATTTCAGATGAAGCAGGTGAAACCAATTTCAACAAAAAGTTTGTTTTTTAATTGCCTAATCAAAATTTTGTTCAAGGCTGAATGTTTTTTTCTATCGCGTGTAATGTCGGTGTGTCACCACCATGGTTACAACACAATGAAAAAAAACAAAAAGACACCTATGCTTCGGCCAACATGGCGACAATGACATCACATCAAAAGAAAAAATGGCGCCACCATCAATGGATATCAATGAACTTATTCTATTGACTGTTTTTAAAGAACTACTCTATATAGAACGTGTTTCTTTAGATTGAAAAGCGGTTCAGCCTTTGTCGGCGTCGAGCCCAAAATTTGAACTTCCAAAACTAATTTTTACTCATTCACGGAGACGGACACTTGTTTCCGGATTTAAGATATATGGCTACCCTGTTACGGAATAAAATAAATAGCCGATTTATGCTAAACAAAATGTCTAATGAAATAGGAAATAGACACAGCTCGAGGAATGATTTTGCATGTTGTACGATTTTTCATGAAAAAAAGTTGAGTAACAGCTGCAATTTTCGAGTTTTTGTTTTCTTCTTGAAAAATAAATTCCAGATCTAGAAAATCCAGACTTTTCAAATTATTCAGTTTTTTTGCCTGTTTTCAATAAAGTGAAAAATGATTTTTCATTTATTCAATTTTTTATGAAATTTTTTTATTTATTTATCTATTCATTTTTTTTTCTTTGATCAACTGTTTTGAGAAGCAGAGCAAGGTGTTAACTATTATTTCAGGTGAAAATTTTACACTTTCTAGCAATGAAAAAAGGGGGCAAACATCAGTTTTTTGTGATTCAAATATGAGATTTTTTATAAAGAATCTTAGGAAGGAAAGGAAAACGGTGCCAAAACGAACCTAACTGATTAGCCCTTTACTGCAATCTTACTTCAGCTGTAATTTATATCCTATACGCTCTTCGAGTCCATTCACAAAATGTTTATCTTTAATGGGAAAATTTTACCGTAAGTTCAAAAATGAAGCTGTGTAAATGAGCCTACACTTCAGCGCTGAGAACAGGTGATGGATCAAAATAATCTTTCTTTATTATTGCCAATTGAACGAAGGAAAATAGGATAAAAACGAATTAAGGTTTCTTTAGCGCACAGTTATTTTGAAAGAAAGAAACAAGGACCAAACGCCTTTTATTTGGTTTTTATAAGACACACTTTTAGCTTGAATTTATTACTTTTCCTGAAATGCATTTGAAAAGATATGTAATTGAAAATACCTAAGAAAGAAGACATCTCATACATGATTAATTCATTGTTCCTCAAATTTCCATGGCTTTTCTGTTTGATTAACGGCTTTGGTAGACTGCCTTTTACTGTCTCTTTTCAAGCACAAATCCGCGGGAAACAGGAAACCACAACAATGTAGTCACTAAAGCAGAGTGTTATTGTCAACGGAGTTTGTTTCTAAGTTGGTTGTCAAGGCAACCTGTCTATAAAAGGGAACATCCAAAGTTCAGAAACCTAGTCTTCGATATACGACCAGATATCTAACTACATAACTAGGTTGGTATCGCGTGCAGCAAGTTTATCTAAAAATGATGTCGGATCAAAACGCCAACACTCTCTTCAATTCCTCATTTGTGCCGAGACGACCACCACCGCCATGGATCATCAGCATCCCAGAAAGTCAGAGAATATCATTTATGATTTGTTACGCCTTGATTCTGGTCTTGTCTGTCGTAGGCAATACCTCCATTATTGCTATAGTTGCCAGAAATCCATCGATGCGAAGTACCATTAACTATCTGATCGCAAACATGGCTGCCTCAGACTTGGCTTCGACAGTGGTGGTGACGGGACGTTTTTTGTCCAACATGCACAATCGCTCCACGGAATTTGAAGTTTCGGGAGTTCTAGGGAACATGTTCTGTAAGTTAGGTCCATACATCAGGGACATCTCGATATCCGTTTCTTTCCATAGCATGGTAGCCATCGCATTTGATCGGTTTTTCGCTGTTGTTTTCCCGATGAGACCAACACCTCGACTTCTAGACCTCCGTGTCCTCTTACCAATCATTTGGTGTATATCATTAGGGACATTTGCAGTGCATTTGGTCAACTATAAACTTATAACACCTATCGAAGGAGTTCATATCTGTATCTATAAATGGCCTACTGGAGTGGACCCAATCAAGGCCCAAACCATCTTTTACTTAAGCATTTTAACTGTATTTTGGTTGATACCGCTAACAATCATTGCCATATTGTACACCATTATTGCCCTGAAAATAAGGCGCCAGACAATTCCTGGCCAACAGTCGTCAGAGGCTGAAGAAGCGAGGCGAAAACAAAACAAGAGTATCGCCAAAATGGCCTTTGCAATCGTGTTTTTCTTCTTCCTGTGCTGGTTTCCGTTTCACGTTTTTAATATCATGGACCTCTTCGTGTGGAAAGGAAGCATTCCAAACGGTGTCGATCCTCATGTGTTCGCCATTCTTCATGACACTATAACCATGATTTCTTTTCTCAGTTTTGTAATCAACCCATACATCTGTATTACGTTCAGTTCTAAATTCAGAAAATGCCTCAGGAATCTCTTCCCGTTCTCTCTCTGCTTCGCCACAAGAATCGGTCCTGTTGGTGTCTCTTCTCAGGGCACATCGACAACCGGACACCGAACGATGCCCAGTCTTAACAGGACCACTTCACATGCCCACCACGAGAACGAATCCAAGACTGAATCGCTCTAAGATTATCATCAATTACTACTCTACAACACATGGACAACTATAGCAACACTTCGATACAAGACGATGGCCAGTTTTAACAGGACCACTTCACAAGTCCACTACACAAGGACACATCTGAATCAGTCGAATTGGCGGGAAAACGTTCGCCTTTCATGACACAAATCCATCGAGAAAAACTGCGATTTCTTTTTAAATTTTTCTGTTAGTCTTGTATCGAAGATAATTTTGGAAGTGGTCTATGAGGATCAAATAGAAAAATAGTATCTGTTACACCAAACTCCAATATTAAAAGTAATTTACTCAAACATTAACTATGATAAGTTCTTTATTATATACACAATCAAGCGAAAAAAATTCAATAATTGAAGTTTTCGAAAATAAATCTTTTTTTTTTGTCAAATTTGTGTAGCCGAACATTTCATATGAATTACGATTCCAAATGGCAAAACCCAAAATCGAAAACTGTAGGAACAAGCTAATAAATATACAGTCGATCCCATTAACGTTGTTCTAGTGAAAAGAAGTTTACAAGTTTACAAAAGTCACGTGTCTCATTAATATTCAATTTACGCGCGTGTGGAACAAGCCATTGGAGCGTACAGCATAAACACATGTGTAGAAAATGGCGACGGCGGGAGATTCGAAACAGCTTTTAAACACTTTAGAAGTGCGGGTTTTAGACGCGAAGAAAAAAAGTAGCCATTTGATGAGAAGAATTACTAATTTCCCAGTTTTGGAGAGCGTTGTAGAACTCCGCTCGGAGCTAGCTAAATTACTCCCAGACTTAGCCGATAAGATTACTCAAGGATGTCAGCTTGGATACATTTTAACCAGAAACAAGAAGATTTCCATTATGTCGTCAAACGATTTAGAAATTGCGTATGGTTATTTCATAAATGGAAACCATTTGTGGATAGACCCTGCCTCGATAAAAGACCAAACTAGAGAAGACGCAGGCGGCTCAACTACGGCTATGACCGCTGGGAGTAAAAGTAGGTATACTGACTATAATATTTTATTTTTGAAGAATTGTTGTTCTAATATTATCCATTCAGAATCCACGTAGTTTTTTCAGTGCTTAGTGTAAGACTATGGGCTAGATTAAGATGCTAAACACCAGTTCAAAGTTAGTCTTTCATGTCCCAGGAACTTTAGACCAGAGCGACAAGCATGAGCAAGTTTTGGAAATAATGGATGAACTGAAAGAGAAGCATGGAAATGTACTTTCGCCGTACAAGTTTCGCCTGTGGGCTGAAATGATAGTAAGAAATAATTTTCATAGACCTCAATTTTTAATTATGCATTATTTTTTCATTGTCCATTATTGTAACTTCTGTGATTTAAATTAACGTTACAGTACATACCGCAAGCTAGCACACATCGGCCATACGTGCAAGTGTGAATTTGATATGCTTGACTGATTGCTTGTTTCGGTTTTTATTACTAGCGTGTTGGAACTGCCGATCAAGACAATATTCCAAGCCACCCAATGTTCAACTCAAATCCAGCGAAGCGACCGGCAAAACGAGCCGACACATTTGTGGACGCACTAAACAATGCTGGAGCAGCCATTGCAGGTGCAATGCAAACTTCCCAGTCTACTCCGGTATTATACAATATATCTACTATTTTCCATTTTTTCACTGATGGTTAAATTACGTATCGTTGTTTTCCCTTTCTAGGCTAGCAATACTGTGACCACTGGCAATAGCAGAGCTGAAGTTTTAAAGCAGTTGAAAGACCTTTTTGAATTAAAAAGCATAGGAGCTATAACAGAAGAAGAGTATGAACAAAAGAAGCCAATACTAATGAAGGAACTTTAAAAATCGTTTCAGAGTTTAATTTTACAGGCACCTTTTTTTCGATAGCTAACATTTGACATTTACTTGCAAGACTGTGCAAAACATTAATTTATCTATTTATTTTCTACGCACTCTTTTGATAATTAATTTGTAACTAGTTAACAATTTCGTTGTTTTTTGTACTGACAGTGATTAAAGTCAGTATAGGGGTTTCAGTTAAACAAAATAAATGTAGTAAAATGAGGTTACGTAATTGTCTTTTCTTTAAGCTGGACTATTTCTTACAAATATCCTGCATGCCGCATGAATCCCTTGCAAAAATCCGATGATAAGTGGCCAAAGGCATCCCAAATAAGTGGCTCGGGGTTCGTGAGACTTTGGAAGACCAAATCGTTTTGCCTAAGATAATGCTTTACCACGGCAAAACATTCCTCTATGGGATTCAAGTCGGGACTGTATGGTGGCAAATATCGGACAATAACCCCGGAGTTGTAGATCAAGTCGACTATTTCTTGAACATGATGTACAGGGTGGTTGTCTGACAAACACAAACAAAATTCTAGAATAAGGTATTGAATGAAAGAAAACTGAGTACAATGAAAAGTTTCCGTGATAGTGCTTTGGGTTAGTTAACTTACCCATAACGATGACAGAACGGGGATTTTGACCATTGAAAGCGTTCATAACGGGCAGTAGTTTGTTCCTCAGAAACGTTTCGAAAGTGTCCGTTACAAATCGTTCACCATCGCCCAACAATTCCAAAGCAATGAGACCCTCGGAAGAAATTGCTGATACTGCATTGTAGCGGGGACCCCATCTGGAATAACAATGATTTTGAACTGAGGCTCTTGTTCCACGTTGGCTATAGCCGTATTGCCGAGATATTCGCTTATCCTAGAATTGAAAGATTAGAAAAAAATACATCAAATGATATACCTGTATGCATTATCATATTCTTTAACTGCAGTGCGTGAGACTTACAATTCCAGTTTCATCCAAGAATACCAAATGGCTGGGATCAAAAACTGTCATTTCGGCTTTGTATTTGATTCTCAAATTCTCATTCCTCCTAGCCGCAACCTGTTGTAACTTCAAGGAGATTTAAAAATCTTAATTCAAAACCTGTTCATTATCAATATAATGAGTGAATCCACGTGTACTATTACCTTCTTACGTGTAAATCCAAGTCTGTGCACAGTTCTGCACAATGTTTGTGGGCTAAAAGCGGAGCCGGTTGCATGAAATATTTTCGATGCTATTTCATTTAATTGCATTTCCGGATGCTCTAAAAGGCACTCCATGACCATATACTCTTCATGTGGAAAAAGTGAAATTGTTTCGGATGGACGACCGATGGGCCAAGGCTTTATATCGCCGCTAGCATAGAAGGTCGCACAAGTGCGTTTAACAGTCATTGGACATACGAAGAGATTAGTAGCTATCTCTTGGTCTGTTTTTGCATAAAACAAATGTTGATATACCATTCTCCACCTCAAATCATCAGAGAAAGGTCGCGGCATCTCCTAATATCAACGACTTATCGTCAACGTGTTTTCAATGCATATGCTCTTGTATCTTATGCAAATTAAAAGTCCCGCGCGAGGAAATTGAATATTTAATTATTTTGTTATCTTGTAAACTTGTAAACTTCTTTTCACGTGAACAACGTTAATGGGATCGACTGTATCCAATAATAATAACTTGGATATATCCGAATATCAATAAAGTCATTAAAAAAATATTTCAATATTTAAGATGAGAAAATGTCAAAATGTAGTAATAAGAAATTTTCTGAAAATTTAAATTTAAAAAGATGAATGTTTGTGACCGAGTTTCTGGCTTCCGGTTCAAGTGGAATCAAGATTGAACCTGTCTCTGTAATGAACCTGTAATGTAGTAATAATAAAATATTGAAATTGAAGGAAGATTTGAGTATTTCTAGGGATTCGTTGTGCTTTAAAGGCCCGTTTACACTAGCAACTTTGTCGCGCGACTTGAGCCGCAGCGATTTTATGGCGATTTCACGGCGATGATCGCAGCTATGTCGCCGCCAATTCATACATGATCGACATTTAGTGCAACTCGCTGCGATTTGGGTTGCGATAAAATCGCCATCGAAATCGCCGCTCAAGTTGCGCGATAAATTTGCTAGCGTAAACGGGTCTTAAGGCCAGTTTACACTAGCAAATTTATCGCGCGACTTGAGCGGCGATTTCAATGGCGATTTTATCGCGACCAAATCCCAGTGAGTTGCACTAAATTTCGATCATGTTTGAATTGGCGGCGACATAGCTGCGATCATCGCCGTGAAATCGCCATAAAATCGCCGCTCAAGTCGCGCGACAAAGTTGCTAGTGTAAACGGGCCTTTAAGAGAAAACTATGACGGCCTTGAGTTATAGTTTTGGAATCTGGATTCACATTCAAATATCATTTTACTTCTCACAAACTAATCTACGTTTAATACGCTTTTAGAATGGCACAAACTCAGTGTCTTGCTTTTCTGATCAAAGGTTTGTTATTTAGCTAGTGATAACACCAGTATACATAAACTGGTTTATCTACCCCGAGCAGTAAGCCGCGCGCCTTGCAGTTTTCCGAAGTCATATTTTGGCTTTGGATTAAAACTCTAATTAGAATTTACTCAGTAAGATGCAAACGAAAAAAGCTAGTACTTTGTTTACATCTACGCTAGCTTAGCAAACTGAAAAACTATTAATTTTGGGCACTCAATTTTCCCGTCTGTAAAAAGCGACTTAATTGCTCAGAAGAAGCAGATGTAAACAGCACAACCCACAAAATCCACAGGAAGCATGGAATCATCAAAGTAATTTTCGAGTAGACTTGGCTAAATAATTTACCACCTGTTTACAGCGCGACGCGCAAAAGTATGACCACTTTTTAATGTATTCGCATACTTCTATGCACAGGCTTTTTGTTCCAAACAAGCTTTTACACACCTTATTTGGTAAAACCAGACAGCTTCGCATCAAATGTGTCGTTTTAAAGTACAAAATCCCGTGCATAGAATGTACAAAATCCCGTGCATAGAATGTATAGAAGTATGCGAATACATTAAATGTGGTCATACTTTTGAGCTTCGCGCTGTAAGAGAATGAAATAAAGTAGACCTTTTTGCTCTATCACTATTTTCGACTTCGTGAGCTTTAAAAACAATAGGTGCATCAAAAGATTGTACGGAATTTGAACATCTTTAGAATTCGAAAAAAAAGATATTCGTATTTTATTGTTGTTGAACAATAGTTGTAGTCAGGTCATAATTTCAGCATACGTAAGTGTCGTGCATTGGTATGGCCCGACCCGTTGTTAACCACAACAACGAAATACGAGTATCTTTTGTTCAAATTCTAAAGATGTTCAAATTTCGTACAATCTTTGATGCACCTATTGTTTTTAAAGCGCACGAAGTCGAAAATAGTGATAGAGCAAAAAGGTCTAGTAAGAAAGACAAACCGTTGTCATCTTTATTTGAAACTTTTTGACACTTTTTGAAACTTGTATATTTTGGATATTAACTCCTGCGTAGCCGATAGCATTCGCAAAAACGGCTTAATATTCGAAATTTTAACCCTAAGAGAATTTAAGAGAATGAAATAAAGTAAGAAAGACAAACCGTTGTCATCCTTATTTCAAACTTTCTTGACAGTTCTTGAAACCTGTAGTTTTTGGATGTTGAATCCTGTAAAAATTGTATGCTTAGCAGACAGCCTTCGCAAAAACGGCTTAATATTCGAAATATTGAAACCCTTTACAGTTCCTTGCGCCATCGTGTGATGTACTGAGCCGAGCCTTTGCATTGAAGCGAGACGAATGGTGAGCTTGCAATGATAGATACCTTTTTTTAACACTATGGAACTATTCATTGTGTTAAAATGAATAAAATAAAAACGTGTAAAGATTAGAAAAATAATAAAAAAGAAAAGAAACAAACAAACAAACAAACTAAGAAAGAAAAAGAGAGAAGGAGAAGAATCAAACAAAGAATTTAATGAGAATAAAGGAAGAAAAGAGAGAACGAACTGAACTGAACTTTATCTTATCTATACACGATAATTCCTTTCAATTTTCGTTGTTTTAAGAGAATGTCATGTATCATACAACGAAGAGCAATAAATAAAATATTATAAATAAATAAATAAATAAATAAAAACCAGAAAATGGGAAAGTCTTCTTGAAACCTTCCCTAAAATAAGAAATATAAAACAAATGTAGGGACAGGCGATGAAACTGATATTAATTGAGAGTAAGATATGGAGTCCAGCAAATGAAAACAGTCATTTTAGCGCCGATCTTCCTGTTACGTTTTTATCTGTTTTTTTTCCTACTGAAGATATTTCTTCCCCGTGAAAGGATTGGAGTCTCATTTTCAAAGCTATAATACTGAGTGTACAAAACAGCGACAATTACAAATGGTACAACGTAAAATGCCACTAAGAGAGTCATATAAAGGACTTTGTATGGTACAGGATGCCATATAGCCAAACAAATGTCGACTCCTCGAAGAGTAAGCAGTTTGACCTTAACGAAAGGCGCTAGAGTCAATTGGCCAGTGTCATGTTTAAAACCTTAAATGGCCATACTCCAAGCCCTATTTCAAGCACGAGGTTGAAACCCACGACTTATACGTAGCTCTAAAAATGGTATCTTCGTAAGGAGAACAAGCACTGAAACCATGAAAAAAAATATTTCTTATAGTGAGCCCTATCTATTGAATTATTTAACTGACTATCTAACTGGCAACTAACTGATAATTTATTAATATATTATAATTATATATTTTATAATATTAGTTTTAGTTTAGGCTTAGGTTAGAAAGGAGTTTTGGTGTTTTATTATATTTGCTTGTAAAATTTGATACCATAGTGGTATATCAAGTCTCGCCGCTCTAGAAGATATTATATTTGGCGAAAAATCAACAGGGCGGCCTGTCACGGGCCTGTCTCCTGATTGGCTTAAATTAAACAACTGGAATGGAATGTCTTGCTGCAGTAAGCAACCGTTAGAGGGATTTTGAGACCGACACTAAGAACGGCAAAGGAGACTATTTACATCTACGTTAGCATAGCAAACTGAAAAACTAGTGACTTTGGGCGCTCAATTTTCCCGTCTGTAAAAGGCGCCTTAATTGCTCAGAAGAAGCAGGTGTAAACAGCACAACCCACAAAATCCACGGGACACGGAATACATCAAAGTAATTTTCGAGTTGACTTGACCAAATAAATTACATCGTACGGCCACCTGTTTAAGAGAATGAAATAAAGTAAGAAAGACAAACCGTTGTCATCCTTATTTCAAACTTTCTTGACAATTCTTGAAACCTGTAGTTTTTGGATATTGAATCCTGTGAAATTTGGATGCGTAGCGGGCAACCTTCGTACCGAATTTTTCAGCGGTTCCTTCCCTCTATAAAGCAAAACGTCAATATTAACTGACCTTCAAACCAAATAATCTTCCTGGAATTGTGAAGCTTAAAAAGGTCGAGTTTTACTTTGTGCTTTTCGTTTACCTGCAGCACATGGCGGGGAAGCTGCTGAAGGTTTAGTTTGACGTGGAAACACGCCCGAAAAGAGGTTGTCACACTTTCGTATGCAGTGTCACGCTTGTCACGCACATAGTATGAAAATTAAATTCTTTAAAAATTCGTTTCTCTTTAAAACGCATGGACCATTTTTTGGTGTGTAAATTTTAAAGTATATGTCAAGTTAGTCTTGTGAAATAAAACATTAGATTTATGATTGGTTTTGAAAAGAATATGGGAAATAGGAAGTACGAAGAATTGAACTGGGAGCTCCGCTTTTAGGCAGTGCCTAAATATATATATATTATGCTTAATAACAAGAGAGCATAAAGAATTCACGGTTGGGATATTTTTAGCATTCCCATCAAGTCTATTTTCGCCTCACCCTACTCTAGTGCGTCAAAATTTGTGTCTCTTCCTCTGTCTCTTTCCAAGCACAAATTCGCGGGAAACAGGAAACCACAACTAAAGCAGAGTGTTATTGTCCACGGAGTTTGTTTCTAAGTTGGTTGTCAAGGCAACCTGTCTATAAAAGGGAACATCCAAAGTTCAGAAACCTAGTCTTCGATATACGACAAGATATCTAACTACATAACTAGGTTGGTATCACGTGCAGCAAGTTTATCTAAAAATGATGTCGGATCAAAACGCCAACACTCTCTTCAATTCCTCATTTGTGCCGAGGCGACCACCACCGCAATGGATCATCACCATCCCAGAGAGTCAGAGAATATCATTTATGATTTGTTACGCCTTGATTCTGGTCTTGTCTGTCGTAGGCAATACCTCCATTATTGCTATAGTTGCCAGAAATCCATCGATGCGAAGTACCATTAACTATCTGATCGCAAACATGGCTGCCTCAGACTTGGCTTCGACAGTGGCGGTGACGGGACGTTTTTTGTCCGTCATGCACAATCTCTCCACGGAATTTGAAGTTTCGGGAGTTCTAGGGAACATGTTCTGTAAGTTAGGTCCCTACATTAGGGACATCTCGATATCCGTATCTTTCCATAGCATGGTAGCCATCGCATTTGATCGGTTTTTCGCTGTTGTTTTCCCAATGAGACCAAAACCTCGACTTCTAGACCTCCGTGTCCTCTTACCAATCATTTGGTGTATATCACTAGGGACATTTGCGGTGCATTTTGTCAACTTTAGACTCATAACACCTGTCGAAGGGGTTGATCTCTGTATCAAGAAATGGCCTACTGGAGTGGACCCAATCAAGGCCCAAACCATTTTTTACTTAAGCATTTTAACTGTATTTTGGTTGATACCGCTAACAACCATTGCCATTTTGTACACCATTATTGCCCTTAAAATGAGGCGCCAAACAATTCCAGGCCAACAGTCGTCAGAGGCTGAAGAAGCGAGGCGAAAACAAAACAAGAGTATCACCAAAATGGCCTTTGCAATCGTGTTTTTCTTCTTCTTGTGCTGGTTTCCGTCTCACGTTGTTGTTATCATGGACCTCTTCGTGTGGAAAGGAAGCATTCCAAACGGTGTCGATCCTCATGTGCTCGCCATTCTTCATGACACTATAGCCATGATTTCTTATCTCAGTTTTGTAATCAACCCATACATCTGTATTACGTTCAGCTCTAAATTTAAAAAATGCCTGAGGATTCTCTTCCCGTTCTCTCTCTGCTTCACCACAAGAATCGGTCCTATTGGTGTCTCTTCTCAAGGCACATCGACAACCGGACAACGAACGATGACCAGTCTTAACAGGACCACTTCACATACCCACCACGAGAACGAATCCAAGACTGAATCGCTCTAAGATTATGGACCATTACTACTTTACCACACATGGACAACTACAGCAACACTACGATACAAGACGATGGCCAGTTTTAACACGACCACTTCACTTTTTAAATTGGTCTAAATTAAAGTGGTCTATGAGGATCAAATAGACCAATTGTATCCATTACACCAAAATGTCCATTTAATTGACAGAATAAAGATTCCAATATTAAAAGTAATTTACTCAAACATTAAGTATTATAAGTTCTTTATTATATACACAATAGATGATAACTAGCGGTGAGCTAGTGTGGGCTGCGTCGGTGTTTCTAATGAAACAGTTGTGATAAAAAGTTAAATTTTACACCGTGAAAAATAAGAAAGTTCACGTTTCGGACGCTAGTCGTTCGTCGGAGTAAAAGACGGTGTAAAATTTAGCTTTTTATCACACCTATCATATACACAATCAAACGGAAAAAAAAATCAATAAATGAAGTTTTTGAAAATAAATCTTTTTTTTTTTTGTCAAATCTTTGAGTTGCCGAACATTTCATATAAATTACGATTCCAATCGGCAAAACCCGAAATCGAAAACTGTAGGAACAAGCTAATAAATATATCCAATAATATATAACTTGAATATATCAAATCAATAAAGTCATTCAGTTAACAAATTATCCCAAGATTTATGATGAGAAAATGTAAAAATGTAGTAATAAGAAATGTTCTGAAAATTTAAATTTAAAAAGATGAATGTTTGTGACCGAGTTTCTGGCTTCCGGTTCAAGTGGAATCAAGATTGAACCTGTCACTGTAAGGAACCTGTAATGTAGTAATAATAAAAGATTGAAATTGAAGGAAGTTTTGTGTATTTCTAGGGATTCGTTGTGCTTTAAAGGCCCGTTTACACTAGCAACTTTGTCGTGCGACTTGAGCCGCAGCGATTTTATGGCGATTTCACGGCGATAGATGGCAGCTATGTCGCCGCCAATTCAAACATGATCGAAATTTAGTGCAAATCGCTGCGATTTGGGTCGCGATAAAATCGCCATTGAAATCGCCGCTCAAGTTGCGCGATAAATTTGCTAGCGTAAACGGGTCTTAAGAGAAAACTATGACGGCCTTGAGTTATAGTTTTGGAATCTGGATTCACATACAAATATCATTTTACTTCTCACAAACTAATCTACGTTTAATACGCTTTTAGAATGGCACAAACTCAGTGTCTTGCTTTTCTGATCAAAGGTTTGTTATTTAGCTAGTGATAACACCAGTATACATAAACTGGTTTATCTACCCCGAGCAGTAAGCCGCGCGCCTTGCAGTTTTCCGAAGTCATATTTTGGCTTTGGATTAAAACTCTAATTAGAATTTACTCAGTAAGATGCAAACGAAAAAAGCTAGTACTTTGTTTACATCTACGCTAGCTTAGCAAACTGAAAAACTATTAATTTTGGGCACTCAATTTTCCCGTCTGTAAAAAGCGACTTAATTGCTCAGAAGAAGCAGATGTAAACAGCACAACCCACAAAATCCACAGGACACGGAATACATGAAAGTAATTTTCGAGTAGACTTGACTAAATAAATTACATCGTACGGCCACCTGTTTAAGAGAATGAAATAAAGTAAGAAAGACAAACCGTTGTCATCCTTATTTCAAACTTTTTGAAACTTGTACTTTTTGCAATTGGATATTGAATGCTGTGAGATTTAAATGCGTAGCGGACAGCCTTCGCAAAAACGGCTTAATATTCGAAGTAATGAAACCCTTTACAGATATTTGCGCCTTCTTGGCAGTTGTTTGTGGAAAGTGGCTTCCTACTCATTGTCTCCCACACATAGAAAATACCGTCATTAAAAGACTTTTTCTCAAGGAGAAGCCGAGTGCAAGTTCCCGGCCTCTGGCATTAGGTTGCTTGCGGTTGTTTGTGTAAAAACCAAAACCAGTTTATTTATTTGAAAAAGAGAAAAGAAGAGAAGAGAAAGAAGAAACAAAGTACGAAAAAAAAACAAAAAAACAAAAAAAAAACAAATAAAAAGGAGGAAAAACAATGAAATGACTGAATTGAATTTTATTTTATATATACACTACCGTTGCTTTTAATTTTCGTTGGTTTATCATATAATAAAGAGTAGATAATATGGTATACATAGTGGATAGATTAATGAATTAAAAACGTATTGCTTTTAAATATATTAATGTTGACTACCAAGATACAATTCATGTTCTTGAAGTTTAGTCTTGAAAGTATCTCAAATTGAGTAAAACGGAAACTTAAGTTTACTCTATATTATTCGTCTTTCGTTCCTAATGATATAGATGAAAAACGTACTCGATTCTAATTGGCAGAGAGCAGTGCAGTTAATATGCAATTAACACAAGTGCAAAAATCTGTAAACGCCGATTTCCACGGTGTAACTTTTGCTTACAACTGTCGCATACAATCTGCTTACACCACGCTTACAGCACGAGTTGTGTCGTGTAAATCAACCCTACAACTTTTTTCTTGTGGTACACAATGTTCAGTTGTTTTATCTCCTAAAACAAGAGCGCCTTGTTTGGTAAGCAAGAGGGTTATAGTTGGATCATCAGCTGTTGACCTCCCGCGCTTGTTTCAAGGAGTGTGGTTTCGTTGATCGTTGATTTCTGTGCTGCCTTAAATAAGGTGTCCATAATAGTTTGATATCAAAGAGTAATGATAGCATTCCGTCAAAAATGAGGGATTTTTCTGCGCGTTATAATCAATGTGACATGCAACCGGCACCCACGCGCGCAACTTCTAACTCATCTTAGGTTCGAACTTCTTCAGGAACAATTCGTACGGCATGGAAAACAGAAAATGGAAAAGTCTTCTTGAAACCTTTCCTAAAGTTAGAACTAAATATAAAACAAATGTAGGGATTGATGATAAAACTGACATTAGAAATGAAGGTAAAGACATCAAAAACCAATCCGAGGTGATACTCGGAAATCTCTTGAAGGACTATCTGTGGAGCGAACAAACTCATGATTCTTAGGATATGATATGGAGTCCAACAAATGAAAAAGATAAAAACGATTGTAAAAGCCATTTTAGCGATCTTCTTGTTACGTCTTCGTCTAGCTTTTTCCACTGAAGATGTCTGTTCCCCGGGAATGGGTTGGAATCTCATTTTTAAAGCTATAATACTGTATAAAACAGCGACAATTACAATCGGTACAACGTAGAACGTCCAGAAGAGAGTCATATAAAACACTTTGAATGATCCTGGAGTCCATGTAGAGTAACATATGTCGACTCCACGAATAGTTTGTTTGAATAGCAGTTTGTAGTTCAAAAGTTCTAAGGAAAAAAATCCGAGGGACAAAAGCCATATAAATGGTAAAACAATGCGAATGTTCAGAAGTCGAGGCGTTGCTCTCATTGGGAAGACAACAGCAAAAAGTCGATCAAATGCGATGGCTACCATGCTTTGGATGGACACAGCTATCGAAACGTCGCGAATGTAGGGACATAATTTGCAGAAGATATTTCCAAGAACCCCGGGTACTTGCCATTCTATCGAGAGATTGTGTGTGATGGAGAAATACCATCCAGTAACAACCACTGATGCTGCCAAGTCTGTTGCAGCCATGGTGGCGATCAGATAGTTAATGGTACTTCGCATCGATGGATTTCTGGCAACAATAGCAATAATGGATGTATTGCCTAGCACAGACAAGACCAGGATCACCACGTAACACACCATAAATGATATTCTGTAACTCTCTGAGATGGTGATGATCCATGGTGGTGTTAATTGCTGCGGTGGGAACGATCGATTGAAAAATGTTTCATTAAGGCTCAAGTTCGCAATGGTGAACATATCCACTTCGTGAAAACTTTCAAATAGATGATCAAGAGATCGAATACGATCGAATTTGTTCTCTTGCTTAACTGCTAAACGATTAGCTAGTGCTTACCAAAGCAACCTTAAATGGGTGAATATATACAAAAATAGATATTGAAATCAACCCATTGAAATCATTACTCCGTTAAGTAAACATTATTACAATTAATCAAACGGTAACATCCGCATGCCATATAATTGATATTTAACGCATTCCAAAAAATCGCCCTACTTGAGTGAAGTAGAGCTATTGACTAATGAGCTTGCTTTTCACATGGCACAAAACACTCAAACTTTAAAATATCGCATGACAAATAAATGTCCCACGGAACATTTTTACTTGTTTTATAGTTTTTATCTAAATACTGAATACTGAATACTGAACAGTGTATTCCAAGACCAAATGACATTGTGGGTAATCTAATATTGTTTAACTGAGAGGAATAAAAAATACTTATTTGTTTTCTTTTTAGTGCATTCCATTCGTAAACAACATAGTAGCTACATATAGACAACATATCGCTGCATATTTACTTTTTATTTCAAATTAACGAGACCCACAATGCCCTTTGGTCTTGGAATGCACTATTCAGTATTCAACGTTTTTTGAAATAGCTGTATATGATGATGATGTATGACGATTACGATGTAGATGGTGATGATGAAGGTGATGGTGAAGAAGTTGATTGTAATGAAAGTGATTAATAATGATGATGATTATGATGATGATAATGGGTAATGACGATGTGGATATTGATGGTAATAAAACAGTTAATTGTGATGATAGCGATGGTAACGTTGATTTCGATGAATATTATGAATCTGGTTGATGAAAACGTGAATATCAAATGAATAAGAGCAAAGGAAAACAAATTCACCGCCAAAAAAACAACCGTGTCGGCACTCAAACACAAACCACATGTTTATTGTTCCCACGTTAAAACATCAATACCTTACAACTCATGTTATACAACAACTATTACAATGTTATAAAATAAAGTTTCATCCATCCAAGATTTAAGATAAATTGCCAAACTTTCGGACAAAGCGTCCATTATCAGGGCAAGTGAAAAAAATGTACAACACGCGCAAGATAAGTTGGTAAGAAGCGGTAACTATGGTAATTAACGGCATTAAATCGCGTTTGGGAGAGCTCGAGGAAAATTGAATTAAGAAGTTACAGTCAAGTTTATATCGAGACAGATAAATAGAATAAAATAAAAAAAAAATAAAATAAAATAAAATCTAGTATATGGCTAAGAGGAGTCTAGTAAAATTTCATAATTGTCTTTATAACTATTGAAACATCAAACATTAAATTACGTTTCGGTTTTGGGTTTATAGTTCTATTAGTGCAGCTGTACAGCTTATCAATTAAATGAAAAAATCTGAAACGTAAATTACGCTTCGTCTTAGCGAAGGTTTCAGGAGGCTAGATGGGTTTGGTGGCAGATGACACCACTAGCAAAACTACTCATTTATTTTTCCCGTTTTCCGGTTTTGGAGTCATAATTTTAATTGTACAGCTGTTTGTAATTTCAATGTGCAGTTTATCAATGAAATGACAAAATAAAAAACTGAAACGGAAAATTCCACTTCGGTTTTGTAAAGGTTCCAAGTGGCTAGTTTGGTGGCAAATAACACGACCAGCAAAAACAGTCAGAAAATAACTTGACATGTGTGATAGACAACAAAAACAGCCAAAACACACGAACACACACATTCACAAGTTTGAATGATAAAACAATTATTGTTAGTCTCGCAAGCAATTATTTGTCTCTGCCTTCGGCATCGGCAAATGACAAAATCTAAACTGATACATTAAATTACGTTTCGGTGTTAATTTTAATTGTGCAGCTGTACAGCTTATCCATCAAATGACAAAATCTAAACATTAAATAGCGTTTCGGTTTTGTGAAGGTTTCGAGTGGCAAGCTTGGTGGGAGATGATACGACCTGCAAAACAGTACTCAATTATTCCGCCAAAAAAATCATTCTGGAAGATTAGTATAACCCCACCTCGTAACCTGGTTGAAATATCGAACCTTTGTTGATATTTCTGCTATTTTTCAGATGTTATTTATGTTACTTATTTTTGATCGAGGAAAAAGGGATAACAAATAACTGAATTTCCATACAGTTATTCTAAAAGAAAGAAACAAAGGGCAAACGCCTTTTATTTGCTTTTTCGCTAGGATTCAATACTATTTATCATATGCAACATTAAGATACCTAATTGGAAACGTCTAAGACAAATACGTCTTATAGATGATTATCTATAAAAGGCAAGGTCCGAGGTTCAGAAACCTCGGTTAAAGAAGATGATGTTGTCGGATACACTCGCCAACATGACTTTCTTCAATTTCTCATTTGTGGCAACTAGCAGACCACCACCGCAATGGATCATCACCGTGTCAGAGAGTTACAGAATATCATTTATGATTTGTTACGCCTTGATTCTGGTCTTGTCTGTGCTAGGCAATACTTCCATTATTGCTATTGTTGTCAGAAATTTATCGATGCGAAGTACCATTAACGTGCACAATCGCTCCACGGAATTTGAAGTTTCAGGAGCTTTGGGGGACATGTTCTGTAAATTAATTCCTTACATAAGGGATATCTCGATATCCGTATCTTTCCATAGTATGGTAGCAATCGCATTTGATCGGTTTTTCGCTGTTGTTTTCCCGATGAGACCAACACCTCGGCTTCTAAACCTCCGTGTCCTCTTACCAATCATTTGGTGCATATCACTAGGTACATTTGCAGTGCATTTGGTCAACTTTAGACTCATAACACCTGTCGAAGGGGTTCATATCTGTATCTTTAAATGGCCTACTGGAGTGGACCCAATCAAGGCCCAAACCATCTTTTACTTAAGCATTTTAACTGTATTTTGGTTGATACCGCTAACAATCATTGCCATATTGTACACCATTATTGCCCTGAAAATAAGGCGCCAGACAATTCCTGGCCAACAGTCGTCAGAAGCTGAAAAAGCGAGGCGCAAACAAAACAAGAATATCGCCAAGATGGCCTTTGCAATCGTGTTTTTCTTCTTCCTGTGCTGGTTTCCGTCTCACGTTGTTGTTATCATGAACCTTTTCGTATGGAAAGGAAGCATCCCAAACGATGTCGATCCTCATCTGTTCACCATTCTTCAGGACACCATAGTCGTGATTTCGTATCTCAGTTTTGTAATCAACCCATACATCTGTTTTACGTTCAGTTCTAAATTCAGAAAATGCCTCAGGAATTTCTTTCAGTTTTCTTTCTGCATTGCTAGAAGAATCGGTCCCGTTGGCGTCTCTTCTCAAGGCACATCCACAACCGGAAACCGAGCGATGGCCAGTTTTAATAGGATCACTTCACATGCCCACAACACATCCAAGACTGAATCGCTCCAAGCCTCTATTAGTCTACATCAGATGGCATAGGTGATTGGGCGGTTCGCTTTTGATGACAAAAATTATATCGATAAATGGGACATTTCTTAATTTCTTTGTTTGTAAAAGGATGACAATTTAGATTTTCTGACGTACGGGTATTTTTCATAGGAAGTTGGTTTTCGCTTCTTTTTCTTCAAAAAGTTGTTGATAGGCTTGTGTTTAATCGTGAATATCTCGAAAACGTCCGCAGGGGACCCTTTTATCCTTCAATAATGTTTTCATGGATTTTTTCTATAGTAGGCAAGCCACGTTAACGAATAATTCTCATAAGGAAATAATATGTAGCAATAAGAAATGCTTCGAAACTTAACTTGAAGTTGATGTAAATGCTTGTAATTAGGTAATAATAAAGGGTTCAAGTTTATGGAAGGTTTTTTTCTCTTTTTACAGTTTCCTTGTCATTTGAAAGGAAAGTGCGCGAACATTATACCACATCAATGCTTCAGGCTCAACATTCCAAATTGGGTATTAATTACCAACTTGCTATCGAACTGGCCGGTTATTAAAAAACTATTAATTTTGGGCGCTCAATATTTCCTAGGGGCAACCTTAAAGGTGTATTCCTCACAATTCTCCTCACAACTGCTTAGAAACTGCTTAGAGAGCGCGAGCTCGCCGTGCATGCTATTTACATTATCAACTGAAACTTTACTTTCTTAATAATGATCGAAATACTCTTTACTTCTGGAGCCTTCATTTTGACACTGTTGCTCGATTTAAGTAGGGTTGGTCACGTTAGATGTTAGCGTAATTCCATTTCATACATCTTGACATAAAAAGGCGTTACCGATGATGTCTGGTATCCTTTGGCTTGTCATTCAAATCAATAAATTAATTTTACAAAAAAAGTGCCCAAAATATACTTTCTTTATCCGAAGGTGACTTAAATAATGCCATGCTCAAACTTCAGCACGAGGTTCAGGTGTTCCTGGCTTATGCTTATATTATGCCCATATATTTTGATTCATTTTCCACATAATTTATCCAAAACGTAGTCAAGTTAGAAGGCTTAGCAGATCGTACTGTTGCGCTAGCATTTGTCAGAAATAATAAGGCTAAAACCTAAACGATGGCAGTTGCCTGTGAAGAGATTAAGTTCTCGAAGGCATGCTTTTATATAGACATGTTCTGATCATTCGACCTCTAAACTGCGTGAATTGCACTGTGAGATTGACAATGGAAAAAAAGAGGACACAAGCAGAGAATGAGAAGAATCTATGTACGATGGTGCAAAAGAAGGGACATTCCAAAGAATTCCTTTCTTATAAAAATTGTAATCGTTACTCTTGAAGAACAAAATGAAGAGTATGAAAAGGCAAAACAGTCGTATTTTTTTACGTTTTATTATCCTCTCTATAAAAACTGAATTTTAAATTCAAAAACAAACAAAAAATAAGGGAAAGACAGAGAGAGAGGAAGAAAGAAGAAAAGAAAGAAGAAAAAAAGGAAAGAAAGACAAGATAAATAAGTTGAAGAATTGACCTTTACCGAATTCGCTTGACTGACCACAGAACAATAGATTCAAGGCGAAGCTGGCGTAGACAAATTCAGTAAATGTATGATTTGAAATCTCCAGCCTGAACTTGATTCTTTTGTTCTGTGGTCAGTCAAGCGAATTTGGGAAACGTCTATAATGATGCATTTTTACTCGTGCCCAGGCCTGTAGGCCGGGCCGAGTCTAGGTTTGGGCTTTATATCTATCTTCTACGTCGAGAATGTGCATTCCACGTGCTTGAATGATGCATGAAAAAGAGGCAAGTCACGAGGTTGATGTGGCTGCGACACAACGCCATTGTTCAGATTTGGACTTGTAGAAGGTTGTGATCGAATTGAAGTTAATTATGGTAAGTTATTTTGCTTCGGGGACGCTCAAAATGCATACGCCATTCGTGATAGACCCACACTAAAAGATGTCGAGCGTTTTCGGAACGGATCGTTCCACGAACTCAAAGAAAAATGCCAAACGAATGCCAAATGAGCTCAAATGAATTTCAAATGAACTCAAAGGTACTCAGAGGCTGATCAGTTCTCACTAAGTCTGCTATATATTTTAAGACCTCCATGTTCGCAAAAGCTTACTCCTTTCACCATTGGGCACGAGTATACGCTCCCAGAGCGTCTAATTTAAATACAATTGCTAAGTAACAGAAACAAACTTCGGGTGATCTGCGGAAACCCCTTGAAAGAACAGCTTATATATGCTAAAAATAGCCCAACCGGGAATTCACATTTTTTTTTTTAAATTTTTTTTAACTTTTTTAAACACGGAAAATCATCAGTAAACACATGGCGAGCGTGGGATTAAGAAGTTTCCCTCTCTTATTTATGCTCTCTTGCTTATACTCAGAAATCCTATTTGTTTTCTTCTTCACGGTTAAACTGGCACCAAACGGCCACTACTGACGGCTGGTTACATTTGAGGTTACATTTGAGGTTACATTTCCTCCAGGAACAATTCTTACTGTCCAAAAAACAGAAAAAGGAAAAGTTTTCCTGAAACCTTTTCTAAAATTAGAACTAAATATGAAACATATGTACGGATTGATGATAAAACTGACATTAGAAATTAAGACAAAAATTTCAGATACAAATTTCAAGTGATCAACGGAAATCCCTTGAGAGAACCATGATTGAGGAGCGAACAAGTTCATGATGTTATGGATATGAAACGGAGTCCAGCAAACGAAAAAGATAAAAACGATGGCAAAAGCCATTTTAGCGATCTTCTTGTTACGTTTTCGTCTAGCTTTTTCCACTGAAGATGTCTGTTCCCCGGGAATGGGTTGGAATCTCATTTTTAAAGCTATTATACTGTACAAAACAGCGACAATTACAAATGGTACAACGTAGAACGTCACGAAGAGAGTCATATAAAACACCTTCATCGATCCCGGAGGCCATGTCGGCATACAGATTTCGACTCCTCGAAGAGTTAGCAGTTCATGGTTCAATAGTTCTAAGGCAAAAAATCCGAGGGACAAAAACCATAAAAGTGGTAAAAGAATGCGAATGTCCAGAACTCGAGGCATAGCTCTCATTGGGAAGACAACAGCAAAAAGTCGATCAAATGCGATGGCTACCATGCTCTGGATGGACACAGCTATCGAAACGTCGCGAATGTAGGGACATAATTTGCAGAAGATATTTCCAAGAACACCGGGTACTTGCCATTCTATCGAGAGATTGTGTATGATGGAGAAATACCATGCTGTAACGACCACTGTTGCCGCCAAGTCTGTTGCAGCCATGTTGGTGATCAGATAATTAATGGTGTTTCGCATCGAACGATTCCTGGCAACAATAGCAATAATGGAAGTATTGCCTACGACGGAGAGGACCAGAATTAAAGCGTAACACGCCATAAGCGATATTCTATTACTCTTTTGGGTTGTAATGATCCATGGCAGTGGTAACTGCTCTGGTAGAAACGAGAGATTGAAAAACGTCTTATTAAGGCTCAGGTTTGAAGGAAGGGACATATCCAGAAACAACCCTGCAAGGTTTCAGTTATCTCTTTGACTTTCAAAGCTTTGTAATAGATGATCCACAAAAAAGCCCGAATTCAACCTCAGTTAAGTGCGAAATGATTTGGTTATGTTTACCAAAGCCTCAGTTTAAGGATGATATTTGTAACATTAACATCAGTTTCAAAAAACTCATTTATTCGTTAAGTAAACGTTATCTATTCTCAAATTGAAGCAATCACTTAGCGATGACATCTGCACGTAAACTTACAGTCCTTTTCATATTTCTGCGTTCTAATTAACCAAAGGCGCCTGGCGTTTTGGCTTCCCGGCGTCAATCAAGCTTACAAAGAACCGAGTTCATTTCGATCAAGCGATAAGGAAATTCCCGTGACTAAACAGCCATTTTCACATGGGAATTTCTTTATCGCTCGCGATCGGAATGAACTCGGCCCGTCGTAGTTTGATTGAAGAACGCTAGACGTCTGGAGTCGGTTAGGTCGCAAAATAATGAAAAGCGCTGTAATACTTGACAGTGCCACAGGACTGATAGTTTCATCATTTATTTGAAATATTTGAACGTTTTTTTCCCAAATAGCCCTACTTGAATGGAGTAAAGCTCTTAAAAACAACGATAACGCCGAGCACTTTAGGCTTTTTAAGTGGCTCAAACCACTCAAACTTTAGAATATCGGAAGACAACTAAATGTCCCACTTCCTCTGAAGATTTGACACTTTTCATATACTTTCGGGAAAAAATGATAATTTATTTACACAAGGTTTTTAATATATTAGACCAAATATTAAACTGCCTTCACTAAAACGTTCAGTGTAGAGGGCCAAACATTGCTATTGACGTCAAAAATGATAATAATTACTTGATGATTGTGCTGTAGGTGATGATGATAGTGATGATGTTGATGATGGTGTTGATGATGATGATGATGTTGATGATTGTGCTGATGGTATATAATGATTATAGTGATGATGATGATGATGATGTTGATGATTGTGCTGATGGTATATGATGATGATAGTGATGATGTTGATGATGGTGTTAATGATGTTGATGATTGTGCTGATGGTATATAATGATGATAGTGATGATGTTGATGATGGTGTTGATGAGGATGATGTTGATGATTGTGCTGATGGTATATAATGATGATAGTGATGATGTTGATGATGTTGTGATGATGATGGTGTTGATGATTGTGCTGATGTTGATGATGGTAATGATGATAGTTATGATCGATGTTGATGATGGTGTTGATGATGTTGATGATGTTGATGATTGTGCTGATGGTATATGATGATGATAGTGATGATGTTGATGATAGTGTTGATGATGATGATGATGATGTTGATGATTGTGCTGATGGTATATGATGATGATAGTGATGATGTTGATGATGGTGTTGATGATGATGGTGTTGATGATTGTGCTGATGGTATATGATGATGATAGTGATGACGTTGATGATGGTGTTGATGATGATGATGATGATGATGTTGATGATTGTGCTGATGGTATATGATGATGATAGTGATGATGTTGATGATGGTGTTGATGATGATGATGATGTTGATGATTGTGCTGATGGTATATGATGATGATAGTGATGATGTTGATGATGGTGTTGATGATGATGATGCTGATGATTGTGCTGACGGTATATAATGATGATAGTGATGATGTTGATGATGTTGTGATGATGATAGTGTTGATGATTGTGCTGATGGTAATGATGATGGTGTTGATGGTAATGATGATGGTGTTGATGGTAATGATGATAGTGATGTCAGTTGATGATGATGATGGGGTAAATGGTACCGAACATACTGGTGTAATGATGATTGTTGATGAAAACTTGCATGGGTTTCATTTGAATGTAAGTCGTTGCCATTTCCATCACCAAAGTTGAAACAATATAATGATCTATTCAATATACTTTTTATGGTTGCTTATCCATCTGCTTCTCAAGAACTCGAGAGAGCGAATGCCACTGTAAACTTAGATCATATTATTTGTCATAATTTCTACAACAACAACAACAATAATGATTTATTTGCACTCAGGTATGAAAGAATTACATGGAAAGGATAATTGAAAATTGCAAAAGAGGAGCACAGCTACCCAAAATAGCTAAGAAGCTGAACGAGTTAGGCAGCTAAGACGTCAGAAATTGCAGAAAACAATGTTTACAAAAATGTATGGAGGATGCAAATTGATACACAAAGAACGAAGAAATATAATGAAAAGAAAAGAAAAAACAAAAAGACAAAAATTTACGAATGAGCATTAAACAAGGAGATACATCCATATACCAGATTAATATTCGTCGAGAAAAGAATTGATTTGATGTTTTTTTCTTCTCAGGTCTATGATCATGTTATCATCTTTATTTATTTATTATTTATATTTTATTAGCTTCGCCAAATAGTACAGATTAAAAAAAAAACAACTAAATATACGTAACAGGGCGAGAAAATAATTGCAAGCAAGTACACCGCAACAGTACACTGCGGACCCAGGAGATTAAAAGGACTAAAAGACAAGAGCGAACATGAACTACATACAACAGGAAATAGGGCGGTTTAGATCGAGGTCTAGCAACGTTACACTTGAGACATATTGTCTTCTATGTGATAGATAAAACATGAGTGGCCGTGTTGTATCAGATATACAACTGCATATTTGATACAACACGGACACGAATATTGTATATTACTTATGAAACGTCTAGGTGTATACATTCATGTTCTACTAAAATTTTAAAGATACAATTGAATTTGGTTGAGAAAATTGGAGTTAAAGTTTATGCAAATCAGGACGATTTTGTATCAGACATACAACCTCCTCCACGGACAATGATTTCTATTGTGTTTTCCTCATTACTTATTCCTTGGATTGTCCGGGTTATAACTAGTGGCTAATCCTTACAGATAGTAACTGAACATCGTTGTCTTAAAAGTGTCTAGATATTATTTGTCCATGTGATTAAATAGAGTGTTCCATAGATATGACAAAGTAGGACTTTTGATATGTGACAGTTTTACATTTTTTCTGAATGAATTTATTGACATTGCTTTAACTGGAAACTACTTAATACTTCAAGTCTGCAGAGAGCAATATTCATAACGACAAACTTCTGCAAAAAAATTAATCTAATAACCAAACGTTGAAGCAATCTAAGCTCAATCTAACTCACAGATCACATTGGAAATTAGCATTTGGATCGTGTGTAGGGAGGAAAACCAGAGAACCCGGTGGAAATCCTCGAATGAAGGGAGCAATATTCAAAACGACAAACTTCAGCAAAGAAAATCAACCTAATAACCAAACGTTGAAGCAATCTAAGCTCAATCTAACTCACAGATCACATTGGAAATTAGCATTCGGGTCTTATGTAGGGAGGAAAACCAGAGAACCCGGTGGAAATCCTCGAATTAAAAGATAGACTTGATACCTGGAACTATTACCGATGAAATGCTGAGTCCGGCAAGGAATCGAATTTGAGACCTAGTAGCTGAGAGACGATAGCACTAACGCTACACCACACACAATGAAGACAGTGATGGAAACGGAATGGAAATAAAAATGTTCAAAGAAAAACAAATTCCCCATTAACGCCAACAAATAAAAAAAAAAAAAGATGAATGAGAATAAAATGGTAAATGAATTTCGAAGACGATCGTCAGTTTGTCTGAATCTTGACTTCAAAGAAAAAAAACCTGAACCTTATGTCAGCCTTGGTTAAATAACTAGCATGATTTCATAATAGCACAATTTCATATCCATTTACTTTTCTCCAAGGCAGGTGCATCTCGTGTTTATCGATTCTTTTTCTATATTCTACCAAGACTAAGTTCCATGATTCCTTTTAAAATTCGGAGAGCCTACATTCAAAAAAAAAAAAAAAGGGCAAATGGAACAAAATAAAAGATACTTGCCACTTAAGGTTTTTGATTGCAAATATCATTCAGGATATATAAGTCATCTTGTATTTGCTACAAAAAACATTTGCACTCTTAACTGTCCTACACCGGACATGAAAATAAAAAAAAAAAAAACGCCAAAAAATTAGTTGTCAGACACGTAATTTTTATATCATTATGCAATGTTGTATTTTTATCACGAAGCCTAAAATATTCCCAAGGAATACTTTTGAAAACCGAAAAGATTCCTACCTACGCTCGAGTGACCGTTCGACTTTTTTGACCATTTTCGTCTACAAATACTGAATTTATATAATGCACAGTTTCGAACATTTTGAGACATGTCAGCGCTTTTGTAATTAGCTATTTTGTACATCGTATTTACATTTTTGTGATTAGACATAAATTTTTGGAGATCTTTTACCAAACTGCCACATATCTCATATAGTTCAGAGTGCCTTTTCGAGCGCCAAGGTGGAATCATTTACCGCCTTTCTTGGGCGCAACAATATGCAAGATGATACATTTGCCATCAGATAACGAAAAAGATTATCATTTCTTCGCCACCACGTCTCCAGTAATTTACTGGTCCGATCTTAACTTACTTCGTCCAGTATACAGAAAAGTTTGATGTGTACTTTTGTACCTGTTTAGCCCATTTAAAATACGCTTCATTAAAGTGGTGTTATTTAGCACCAACTCTACTGATTAATGACATACATTTCAGTCTGTTGCACGCGATTCGTGGCGGCTGATATTTGCGAAGTTTCATCTAACGGCCCGATTCTGGTCGCAAAGAACAACGAAAATGGGAAAAGTTTTCGAACTGGCTTTCTATAATTTGAACTAAATATAAAACAAACGAAGGGATTGATGATCAAACTGATATAGGATACTAGAATAGTAATGTCATAAATAAGAAAATAGTTAAGACGAAGGCCTTGCGGAATATTTCCTTTCCAAACAAAATGAGCCAGAAATCTAAAGACATGGTTGGGAAACCAACAAGCAAAAAAACAAATTACAATGCTCGAAGCCATCTTGATGATATTTTTGTTGCGTTTTCGTCGCCTGGTTTCAGATGAAGATGACTGTTCACCGGGTGCGACCTGACGTCTAATCTTCATGGCAATAACAGCATATAGGAAGGTTACGACCAACAGTGGCAATAGAAAAAAGAAAGTTAAAGCTGATAAGTACAATATGATGTTTGCTTTTCTGCCATCGATACCAGAAGGCCATATAAAAGAACAAAGAAGTACTCCATGAAATGATACGACCTTATAAGTCACGAGTTCCACAGAATAACATCCCAGAACTATGAACCAAATGGCTGGTAGCAGGAAACGAATTTCCAGAACTCGAGGCATGGCTCTCATCGGGAAAACAACAGCGAAAAACCGATCAAATGCGATGGCTACCATGCTCTGGACTGACACAGCTATCGAAACGTCGCGAATAAAGGGACTGAGCTTACACAACATGTTCCCAAGAACTCCAGGAACTTCCCATTCCTTGGAGAGATTCTTCATGACGGAGAAAAAACGCGCCGTCACGACCACTGATGCTGCCAAGTCTGTTGCAGCCATGGTGGAGATTAGATAGTTAATGGTAGTTCGCATCGATGGATTTCTGGCAACAATAGCAATGATGGAAGCATTGCCTACCAGAGACAGGACCAGAATTAAGGCGTAAGACAACGTGAACGATATTCTGTAACTGTCTGGTATGTTCAAGATCCATGGCTGTGTTAATTGCTGCGGTGGAAATGAAGAATTGTAGGTTGAATTGATGCTTGAATTCGTTACGGGCGACATCCTCGTAAAATGGTGATGTGTTGGTGAGAGATTCGGTTTAGTAATTTTCTCTCTCCTCTTTGCTGGCGTTCTCTTGAAATTAATGAGTTATCCTTCTACGAGTGCAAAATGATTTTGACAAACTCAAAAGCAGAGAATGCTTTTTTAAATAGTCTGTGTACATACACTTTGCAAACTTCCCCGTCTCTGAATAGACAGTCTGTCATCAAGAACCAACAATATTAGGCACGCTTTCATCAATCGAACTTACAAAAAAAAATCGACTGACAAATATTTTTATCAGGGCCTTTTTAAGATTAAATTGAGAAAAAAAATTTCATACCTAATCAGGTATCTATTTGTGGACTTTTAACGAATACCTATTTTTAAAGGAGATATGATGCCCGCGGCTTTTTGTCGCTGTAAAGTAGCAATTATAAAATTCTTACGGAGCAGACTACACAAACTGTAACAACGCTGTTGTCATAAGCAGATAAACAGTTAGATTTACACAGCTAGCGCTCTTGTATTTTTTAGAGCAGAAATTCTTGTCCCTTTTTCTATACCTCCAATTTATTTTTGATTACCTTGCAAAGGAAATTTGACGGCGCTCTATACAACTCTTTGTACAGCCCAAACATTCATATTTAAAAGACTCTGCGTGTTTCATAAGCTGGCCTTTATAATACATACATTCATTAAAAAGAGAAAACTTAGATCAAACTGTAGGTGTTTTTTTTTTTCTTTTTTGAAATTAGTGTGTACGTACTACAGGTATTTGAAGATGCCGCCAGCCAAAAGTTTTCCAATGATGAGTACCCGGAAATAGTCAACCAATAATGAGTATTTGAACAGCATGCGAGCTGTAACATCTAACATTTCGATCCAGTTTCCCTTCCCGAGTATGTATTCAGTAGATCCAATGTTTTTGGGTGCATGTGACGTCATAGTCGCTATTTTTATAATGAATTATTCATCATGTCTTTTGTGTCTGTGCATGGGACGTCATAGCCCCCATGTCAGTTCACTCAAGCAAAAACAAATTTTCCCCGACCAAAAAACATTTTTAAGAGTTAATTACCGAGAACCGAGGCAGTTCGACTACAGAAAGGTTTGGTCTAAACCGAGTTGCAAGATACAAAGATACAAGGATACAAAGATACAGAGATACAGAGATACAGAGATACAGAGATACAGAGATACAGAGATACAGAGATACAGAGATACAGAGGTGTCGAGTTACTTGTCTCCAATCTAGTCTCATATAGTACCTAATGATTAACTCTTGAAAGTTTACACCACTATACCATTAAAGCCCAATAAGCCTTTTCATAGTCTCGAGGCGCCATTTTCAATTAGGCCCAAGGCCCAAGGCCAAGGTCATTAAGAATAAAACTCCTTAATGATCTTTACCTTGAGTCTAACTAAAAATGGCGCCGTGAGATTATGAAAAGGCTTATTGAAAATTTCGAATGTAAAATGATTTTTTTCAAAGCCGACAGAAATTCCCTAACTTTTCATTGACTTTTGGGTAAATTGCAATAATAGACCAATTCACTGTTTTCGGCGGCCATTTTAAATTAGGTCAAACCCGGCAAAATATATAGAAATCTGGATCACTTTGACTTCCCGTAAGTCCGCTCAATTTTGTCGGATTTTCAAAACTGTAAACTTAGATCACATTATTAGTCATATTCTTCTTATTATTGTTATTAGTCATATTAACGAGGGACATATTTTTTCAGATATGACACCTTTATTTAGCTGGAAACTACTTCAGTAATACTTGCATAAGGTAAAACCCAGTGCAATATTCAAAGCGACAAACTTCGGTGAAATATAATTAATAACCAAACCTCGAAACAATTTAAGCTCAACCTAACTCACACATCATATTGGAATTTAGTATTTGGCAGAGAACCCGGTGAAAATCCTCGAATGAAGGAAGAGACCTGATAAACTCTACTGCCTATAAGGTGTTGAGTAAAGGAATCGAATTCGAGACTCAACAAGTGAGAGACGATAGCACTGACGCCACAGCACAATTGACAGTGAAAATAGAGATGGCCGAGACGTCGTCGAAATAAAAATTAGTATTCAAAGAAAAACTTTCTCCTATTAATCTGAAAGAAGATTGTCAGTTTGTCAGAATCCACTTGAGAAAAAAACGAAACTCATGCAAGCCTTGGTTAAATAACTAGCACAATTTCATATCCGTTTACTTTTCACCAAGGCAGGTGCATATTTTTATTTATTGATTTTATTTCTTTATTCCACTGACTTAGACTAAGTTTCCTAATCCCTTTTAAAATTCGGAGAGCCTACAAATTAAAAAATGGACAACAGGAATAGAAGAATAGAGGAAACCACATGGCATTTTTGGTCCGGAATATTATTCATAGGATATATAAGTCTCTTTGTATTTGCTACAAAAAGCCTTTGGACTTTTAACTGTTCTACACCGGACATGAAAAAAAAAAAAAAACAACGCCAAAGATTTAGCTGTCAGACAAGTAATTTTTATTTCAATATGCAATGCTGTATTTCATCACGAAGTTTAAAATATTCCCAAGGAATGCTTTTGAAAACCGAAAAGATTCCTATTTACACTCCAGTGAAATATTCGTAACTATTCATAAAGTATACAGTAAAATATATAGACAATTTTTGAGCCTTTTTCGACCTTTTGTGGTGTGGTATTTTATACAGTATATTTATATTTTTTCATGATTTGAAATCAATTTGAAGACGTTTTCTTTTGCTAAACTGTCACATCTCATACCTTTAACAGTGTCTTTTCGAGTGCCAAAGTATAATAATAATATGATAGTAAGTGTGCCATCAGATAACGAAAATGATTATAGTGTTAATTCCTGCTATAAAATTTCAGATTCAAAACAGATTTGATCGGCTTAACTTTCTTCGTCAACTAATACAGAAATATATGGAGTGAAGTTTTGAACCTGTTTATACCCTTTCAGTGTTATTTACCACCAACTCTACTGATTGATATCATACATTTCAGTCTGTTGCACGCGATTCGTGGCGACTGATCTTTGCGAAGTTTCATCTAACGGCCCGATTCTGGTCGCAAAGAACAACGAAAATGGGAAAAGTTTTCGAACTGGCTTTCTATAATTTGAACTAAATATAAAACAAACGAAGGGATTGATGATCAAACTTATGTAGGATACTAGAACAATAATGTCATAAATGAGACCAAAGTGAAGACGAATAACTTGCGGAAATTCTCCCTTCCAAACAAATGCAACAAGAAAACTAAAAACATGATAAGGGAACCAGCAGACAAAAAAGCAAAACACAATGCTCGAAGCCATTTTGATGATATTGTTGTTGCGTTTTCGTCGCCTGGTTTCAGATGAAGATGACTGTTCACCGGGTGCGACCTGACGTCTAATCTTCATGGCAATAACAGCATATAGGAAGGTTACGACCAACAGTGGCAATAGAAAAAAGAAAGTTACAGTAGTTAAGTAAAATACAGTGTCTGCTTTTCTGCCATCGATACCAGAAGGCCATATAAAAAAACAATGAAGTACCCCATAATATAATATGACCTTATAAGTCACCAGTTCCAAAGAAAAACCTCCCAGAGCTATAAACCAAATAGCTGGTAAGAGGACACGAATTCCTAGTACTCGAGGCATGGCTCTCGTCGGGAAAACGACAACAAAGAAACGATCAAATGCGATGGCTACCATGCTCTGGATTGAGACAGCTATCGAAACGTCGCGAATAAAGGGACTGAGCTTACACAACATGTTTCCAAGAACTCCAGGAACTTCCCATTCCTTAGAGAGATTGTGCATGACGGAGAAAAAACGCGCCGTCACGACCACTGATGCTGCCAAGTCTGTTGCAGCCATGGTGGCGATCAGATAGTTAATGGTAGTTCGCATCGATGGATTTCTGGCAACAACAGCAATGATGGAAGCATTGCCTACCAGAGACAGGACCAGAATTAAGGCGTAAGATAACGTGAACGATATTCTGTAACTGTCTGGTATGTTCAAGATCCATGGCGGTGTTAATTGCTGCGGTGGAAATGAAGAATTGTAGGTTGAATTGACGCTTGAATTCGTTACGGGCGACATCCTCTTAAAATGATGTGTTGGTGAGATATTCGGTTCAGTTCTTTACAAATTAATGAGTTATCCTTCTGCAAGTGCAGGAAAATGATTCTGACTAACTCAAGAACATAAAATGCATATATGAATAACTTGTGTACACACAATTTGCAAACTTCCCCGTCTCTGAATAGACAGGCTGTCCTCAAGAACCAACAATATTAGCCACGCTTTCATCAATCAATTTTTTAAAACGCTTATTTCAACTTACAATTACGTTTTCTAGGCCCTTTCTAGGATTTAATCAACTAGAAGAAGAAAACCTTATAATACCTAATCGGGTGTCTAATATGTCGACTTTTTAGGAATAAGTATTTTTGAAGGAGAGAATGGCGGCTTTTGGCAGCTGCAAGGTGGCAATCATAAAATTATTGTTAAAAATGCAACAGACTGTAACACCGATGTTGTCAGATAACAGTTATATTTACACAGCTAGCGCTCTTGTATTATTTAGAGCGGAAACCGTTGTCCCATTTTCTATACCTCCAATTTATTTTTGATTACATTGCCCTAGGATATTTGATGGCACTCGTTACAACTCTTTGCACAGCCCAAACATTCATATTTAATAGACTTTGCGAGTTTCATAAGGCGACATTTAAAATACAGAATTCATTAAAAAGAGAAAACGTAGATGAAACTGCAGTTTTTTTTTTTGTTGAAATTAGCGTGTAGTACTTCAGATATTTGAAGATGCCGCCAGCTAAAAGTTGAGTTGGAAAACATTTCTTCCAATGATGAGTACCCTGAAATAATTAATATACATTTTACTCAATATCTCTTTTTGGATTGGACGAGATCCCTTAGCCAATCCCTGATATCGTGTGAACTCGACATGATAAATGTATCATAATTATCTGTAGGTTTTACTTACAGATAATACATTTGTCATGTCGAGTTCACTCAAGGTCACAATGGAAATGGATATACGTTTGCTATTTCTTTCTCAGCCTACGGCTTCGGCACATAACGCGGCCTTTGTCTTGATGATTTACGATATCATGCTCAACCTCATCCAATAAATGTTTATTAAACAGCATGGGCTGTAATATTTAAAAGTACGATCTAGTACGATCTAGTACGATCTAGTACGATCCCATCCTGAGTATGTAATCCTTTATCCTATTCTCTTTAGAATTGAAGTTTGCAGCCTATAATTCCTTGTAGTATTGGCTTCAAATCTTAAACAAATGAGCTTATTCATTTACATTGGACATTTCCATACTTTGTTGTACGTGATTCCTTTGGGGTGTTTCCTCGAGGATCTCTACTCTATTGACAATGAACAATGAGCATGGAAAAAGATTGCGAATACCCTTTCTATAGTTTGAACTAAACACAAGACAAATGAACGGATTTGTAAACAAGCTTATGTAAGAAACAACAGCAAAAAAAGATGAGAGGAGTAAATAGTGAGGACGAATACTCCGTGGAAGGTTTCCTTCCCAAACGAAAAGATCCAGAATTCGGAAAATTTGAAATGGAGACCAACAAGCAAAAAATCCAAAGACTATTGCCATGGCCAACCTTATTATTTTATTGTTTCGTTTTCGGCGTCTGTTTTCCGTTGACGACGTTTGTTCACCTGGAATGTTCTGCTGTCTTAATGTGATGGCAATGATTGAGTAGAGGACGGTGACAAGCAACAATGGAAGAAGAAAGAAAAATGTTAGAAATAAGACTTGGTAGATAACCTGAGCTTTTTGTCCATCGACTCCCCAAGGCCATGAAGCATGGCACATGTCTACCTCAGGATACGACACAAGCTTGTATTTTATCAAATCCAAAGTAAAATATCCTAGAGCTACAAACCAAATGGCTGGTAACAGAACACGAATTCCTAGAACTCGGGGCATGGCTCTCATCGGGAAAACAACAACGAAAAACCGATCAAATGCGATGGCTACCATGCTCTGGATTGACACAGCAACTGTGACATTAAGGATAAAGGGATATAATTTACAGATAATGTTCCCAACAACTCCATGAACTTCCCATTTCAAAGACAAATTGTGCATTACAGAGATAAGTCGCACCGAAATGACCACTGATGCTACCAAGTCTGTTGCAGCCATGTTTGTGATCAGATAATTAATGGTACTTTGCATCGATGGGTTTCTGGCAACAACAGCAATAATGGAAGTATTGCCTAGCACAGATAAGACCAGGATCACCGCGTAACATACTATTATTGATATTCTGTAACTGTCTGGCATGTCCAAGATCCATGGCGGTGTTAATTGCTGTTGTGGGAAAGATGAATTCACGAAGCTTTCGTTGAGACTTGAAGTTGATGGAAACGACATTATGAGAAGACCGTTACGAGATACACTGACAGAATCTTTCTCAACGTAAAACTAACCTTTCATGAAGGTGTGTTGGTTTTCATGGGTTATTTCTCGCGTACGCAAATGAGACTTGACCCTTGACGCAGCCAATGAGCAAGAATGACAAATGTGTATGCTTAGAACAGATGAAAAAAATCGGCTGTAAGCACAGGGCTACTATGTAAATACTCTTGTCATTTTTATGTCAATAAGACAAAATGAAAAAAAAAATGTTGCGTTCTACGATTGATGATGACAATATTTCCGTAATTTAGAATGGTGTATTAAAAAAATAAATAAATAAAAATCTCACAACAAAACTATTAAATAATACAAACAAAACTCTCGATATCCTTTCATTTCCATGACAGGTCTTGAGTGGATAACACTAATTTTTTCCCCGATTAACCCCTAATTGCAAGAACATTGTTATATAAAAAGAAAAAAGGAAAAATTAGAAATGAATTCCATTTTGCAAAACCTATTGCACAGGGAGCCCACAGCCACTGGTAGAATCAGTGATTAGAATAAAATCTATTATGCGTAAATGCACGTGCTAGCTCCCGCACGAGCTTCAAATCAGAATAAATTATCAGCTGCTAACGTTGCTAGCGTTGCTTAAGTTGAAGGTCGGCATCAAGAAAGAATGACTTGCTATTTATTTGAAACAGATGAAAAAGACCGAGCATAATCACAGGGCTACTGTGTAAATATTCTTCTTTTTTCCCCAGTTTAAGCCAATGAAACAAAATGGAATAAGCATGTTGTGTTCTACACATTTGATGATGGTAATATTTCAGTTCCGAAAAGGCTTTGCGAAAATACAATTTTTTTAAAGATAAATTTAGATTTTTAGAACATGATTGAGTATTAATGACAATATGTTTTGACTTATAGGAAAGAAATGAAAATTCAAGAATTCGCCACCTGTTTAAATATTTTTGTCCTTTTTAAAGCCATCGAAAAGACAATGAGAAAAATTGTCCGTATTCTACACAATTATGAGAATATATTCAAGTAGATAGGATAAGAAAAAAAGAAATTATTTCAGTAACTTGAAAAATTAATTTGTGATAAGCAAGGCACGAGATTGGTAGAAGTGAATATTTTTCGGGTACTGCGACGTGCGTTCGTTTGTAGCGGGATCGGAGTACTTCAGTTCCAGATCATGGGTCCACTTTGTTGACGTATGAACACCTTTATTGACACAGCTTTTACACATGCTCTTTAATGTTTGACAACAAACAATTTTTTTTCTAGCTAATATGCATTCAGTAAGTTTTCAACCTTCATGTATTATAAGAGATGCAGTCTATCCCAAAGAATTAGATCAAGGAATGATTAGCGTAAAATCCTACCTACTTATGAGTAGTTTCACAAACGTTTGAATCTGTAAACACTTGGCGTACATTTTATGTTCCTCGTATCAGTAGTTTCTGTAATCGTGATTATCTGTTGTTTTTTTTTTTTGTTTTTTTCCCACACTTAGAACTACATGTAGTATAAAGAGTTATAAATCGAATTTTCCAAGAAAATTATTTCATCCATTTCCCTTAAATGAATTTCAAATTATAAGGGAATGTTTGAATCACTAAAACCCTTGGCCTACATTTTGTAAGTTCTTGTGCCAGTGGTTTCTGTAATTTTGATTATTTGTTCACACTTAGGCTAGCATTTGATATTCAAAAGATAATTAAACACTTTTTCAAAGAATATTTTTTCTTCCACTTCATTCCATCGTTAATATTACAAGATACACTGACAGAATTTTTCTCAACGAAAGAATTTCAAAGATTACTTCTCGCGCGCGCAAATGAATTAAAACCTTTAAGGTGGGCATCAAGAAGGAATGACTTGCTATTTATTTGAAACAGATGAAAAAGACCGAGCATAAGCACAGGGCTACTATGTAAATATTCTTCTTTTTTCCCAGTTTAAGCCAATGAAACAAAATGGAAAAAGCATGTTGTGCTCTAGACAATTGATGATGACAGTATATCAGTGTCGAAAAGAAAAGGCTTTGCGAAAATACAAAACATTTTAGATAAATTTAGATTTTCAGAATTTAGATTGAGTATTAATGACAATATGTTTTGGCTTATATGAAAGAGATGAAAGATTCAAGCATTCACCACCTGTTTAGATTTGATATTAAAAAGATAATTAACGACTTTTCCAAAGAATATCTTTTCTTCCATTTATCTTTAAATAGATTTCAAATGTGGGCGTTTTGAAGAGTTAAGTAGTTGCACGAGCCCTGACTTCGATTCAATCTTTGGGCTTTTACTTGGACTGTATATCTGGTGATTCAGTCCCGCGATGTGATACAACGACGAAGTACGATATTTTGGGGTTTTGAAAAACCCTTGAAAACACAGAAGAGAACTGACAAACAATCTAAGTATTGCCGCTGACCTGCGAATTCGTGTGATTCAACTGGGTTTTTGTTTTGTTTTTTCTTCTTCTTCGTTTTAAAACAAAGTGATACTGTGCGACCGGCGCCCACGCACGCCACTACTAACTCATTTTAGGTATCAACTCCTTCAGGAAGAATTCTTATGGTACAAAAAACTGAAAATGAAAAAAATCCTCTTAAAACCTTTCCTAAATTTTACAACTATATATATGGAACAAATGTAGGGATTGATGACAAAACTGACATAACAAACGAAGCTAGTGAAGTCCATTACAACTCTTCCTTGGTCAGTAAAAAATCTATTTCATCGACTCCTAGCATGGGCATTGGTATTTATCGAAGTACCGACATTATATGTGTTCGTGTGGTGAAAAGGATTCCCAAAACCCTTAAATTCCTTCGCAGGACCCAGCGTGGTAATACGAAGGAAAGGAAAGGAGAAGAGATTCTTGACGTGTTTTCTATAGTTAGCGCTAAATATAAAACAAATGTATGGATTAATAACTAAACTCCAATAAGAAAATAATGAAGTTATTTCATGAATAAGGAAATAGTATTGGACACGATTTTGTGGCACTTTTCCTCTCAAGCAGCAAATATGTATGATCATAAAAATGTGCAGGGGAAACCAACAGACAAAAAATAATATAACTATTGTTACAGCTATTTTCATAATATTGCTGTTCATTCTTCTTCTTCTGTATTCAGCAGTGTGGGAGTGTTCTCCAGGAAGAGTTTGGCGCCTCATTTTATGGACTATGAAAGAGTACAAAACTGTGACTAGCACAAATGGCACCATAAAGAACAAAATGGAAATGGTTGCATATATTATTATATCTGATTTTTGTGGGTTGAGGCCGGAGGGCCACGATGATATGCACAAGTCTACTGAGTTGATTGATACAAGTCTACGGTTTATTAGATCAAGAGAAAACGTTCCCAATGCAATCACCCACATAACAGGCAATAGGAACTTCAGGTGAAGAAGCTGGGGTATGGCTTTCATTGGGTAAACAACCGCGAAGAACCGATCAAATGCGATTGCTACCATGCTCTGGATTGATACGGCCATCGAGACGTCGCGGATGTAGGGACAGAGCTTACAGAAAATGTTCCCAATAAATCCAGGAATATGCCATTCAGTTGAGAGATTGTGTAAGAAGGAGAAATACCATCCAGTAACGACTACTGATGCTGCCAAGTCTGTTGCAGCCATGTTTACGATCAGATAGTTAATGGTACTTCGCATCGAACGATTTCTGGCAACAATAGCAATAATGGAAATATTGCCTACCACAGACAAGACCAGAATCACCGCATAACACACTATTATTGCTATCCTCTGACTCTCAGGGATGGCGATGGTCCAAAACGGCGCGTGCTGCTGCGGTAAAAACGATGAATTGGAGAATGACTTGTTTAGACTTGAGTTCATGTTTGAGATAAAATATCTTGAGAAAAAATCGATAGAAAAGCTCCTCTTTGCTGTACTGAGATGATCTTTTGTGCACTTTAATTTAATATCTAAGAACAGCACGATGCAGTGCCTTTATTTATACATTTCCCTAAGAAAGATGTGATGAGAGCCTGACATTTGACATCTGTGTCCATGTCTTTATAATTTGCGTCGGAGAAAACGCGAAAATATTTGTTGTCGCGACTCAAGGCAAATATCCTGAATCCTTACAGGTGCTTCATAAAGTCCGGCCTGTTGATGTAAAACCAATATTGAAAACATTTCTGGCATGTTTTTTTAATTTTCTGAATCAAATTCCTTTAATTCTATTTGTTTTCCATTTGTATTATTTCAAACATTGACTTAAGGTGACTGACTACTTTTGAACCGTTCAATTCATAACCGCATAACAACCTTCAAAATGTTATCAGTTGAAGAACCATACACGTTTTGAACTTCAACTGGACAAAAACCCGAATTTTGCACGGGACTCTATATTTTTCTTTGAATTTCCTAAAACAACAGGTAAAAATCACTCTTTTGAGAAAGTTTGGAAAAAAAACGTAATTATTAGAACTTATAAAAAAAGCGTTCTAAGTGTTTTTGTTGTTGTTATTTGTGTACGATTTTAGCTTATTTTTAAAATTTTTCTTCGAATATTTTCTAGTTAGTCTTCGAAAATAATGTTTAAAGTAGATGTCCTGAGAAAATTGCTTCCAGAGCTTTTTAAATTTTTGAGTTATAAATTTTCGTTTGCAAAGCTTGATTTCCGCCATTTTTCTTTCGAAAACTTGTCAAGATGGTCATATTCAAAATTCATTATCTCGAAAACGAGCTCGGGACACTCCATTTGTCTTTTTATTTTTGGAACCGTACCAGCGTTACATTCTGTGTAAAATATCTTTCTAAGAACATATGTATTTTGTAAACTTATTTCTTGCTAAAGTAGTCTGTCACCTAAACAAAATCTAAAACTAAAAACTCATCTCAAAGGTTTTTTTTATGTAACTATGCTTTGAAATGTCTTATTATTGTGATATGATTAAATGAAAGCTCAGTTTTGACAATATCGCGGAAAAACCCCGTTGTTTTTATCTTTCTTGTGTGTGAATATATCAGGAAGACGTGACCGTCTCTTTCACTGAATCTATTTGCAATCTAGAAGTTGATATTTGCGGAGGGAGGAAAAACGGTTAAACCCGAGAAGAACCCTCGAAACGACAACATGCGAGAACCATACTTTTTTTAGAAACAGATATGTGTTGGCAGCCTTGCTGATATGTTAAGGACGTTCATGGGCATTGCTCACGCGCATTATCCCTACGCATGAGTTTAGCGTGCGCATGTTCATCGTGATGACGTCATTCAATGTTCTCAGTGATAGGCAAAATATCAAGGAAACTTTTTCACTTCTTCAAACTCTCATAGTTGTGAAACAAAGTCGGTTAACCCTATTTAATTTTAATTTTTTTTGAATTAATAATTTACAATGATATGATAAATGATAATATATGGGAATCTGAGCCCAGATGGGACTATGGTTGCAGTGGTTCGACTTGCTCCCAAGGAAAATAGAGTCATAGAGTCTGTCTGTCTGACGTCTTTATGATCCCCTGTCTGCCAGTGTCTGTATGTTTGTCTAACGTCATCAGTTTGAGTTTGACTACCGTCTTTTTGTCTGCGTTTGACTGTCTGTGTTGCAAGGTCTTATGTCTCAATATCTGTCTGTCTGTCTGCCTGTTTTCCTGTCTTCTTCTAGTCTGTCTGTCTGTGTTTGGGTATGTGTCTTGTTTTTATCTCCTGTCTGTCGTTCGTTCTGTCTGTCTGTCTGTATGTATGTGTGTCACCAGTCTTGTGTTGTTCTGTACGATTGTCAGCCTAACACACCATTATGTCATCCTAATCGAATCACTCGACACTCTATTGGCAAAGAAAAGAGAAAACGGAAAAAGGTTCTTGACACACTTCCTATAGTTAGAACTGAAAGCAAAGCAAATATAAGGATTAATTGCCAAGCTCATGTACGACAATAAATTGAAAACATGTGTCAAGACCATGACGCTTGAAGCAAGAGAGTTAGGGATGCCGTTTTCCCGCCAAATCAAAACTTTCTTGAACAACAAAATTTGATAAGGACACCAGCACAAGAAAAAAAGGAAGACAATCGTCACAGCCATCTTTAAAATGTTGTTGTTGCGTCTTCGTCTTCTTTCCGCGGCATCAGAAGACTGTTGCCCAGGGATTTTCTGCCGTATCATACGTAGAGCAATGATAGTGTACAAAATGGCGACGATAACCAATGGTACAAGAAAGAGCCCTATCAGTTTGGAAAAGTAGAAGACTGTCTCAAATTTACTTTGATCGAAACCATGAGGCCATTTAGGTAAACATAAGTTGACTCCTCGGATAGATATAAGTCTATAGTTTATCAGATGCACTGTAAATGTCCCTAGTGATATACACCAAATGATTGGTAAGAGGACACGGAGGTCTAGAAGTCGAGGTTTTTGTCTCATCGGGAAAACAACAGCGAAAAACCGATCAAATGCGATGGCTACCATGCAGAAGATTGAGACTGCTATCGAAACACCGCGAATGAAAGGGCTTATCTTACAGAAAATGTTCCCTAGAACTCCAGGAACTTCCCATTCGTAAGACAAATTATGAACAACCGAGAAGTATTCAGATATCGCAACGATTGAAGAAACCAAGTCTGTTGCAGCCATGTTTACGATCAGATAGTTAATGGTATTTCGCATCGATGGATTTCTGGCAACAATAGCAATAATGTAAGTATTGCCTACGACAGACAGAGTCAGAATCAAAGCGTAACATATTGTATATGGAATTGTGTAGCTATGGGAAACATTCAGAACCCAAAAAGGTGTTTGACTGAGTATTGTATCGTTGATGCTCGAGTTTGAATCCAGCGAAGATGACATATTCAAGCTTTCCTAGGACAAAAACTTCTTCTCCCAAAACTGGGAAATATTTTGTCGTGACTAAGCTCAGCGTCTTCGTCTACGATGCTTGCTCAAAACTGATAATGCTAAATCAGAATAAAGCACTAATATGATTTCCTTACTTAGATTGATGTATTTACAGAAGTGAAATTGAACCGCTATGACAAAAACTGCCATCCTAATAATGGCATGATGTAAAATTTCGCACTTATTTGCGCAAATGGACCTCAAATGAAAAATCCAAGCAACGCTCTTCAAATGTTTACCAGTCCTGCACTTCTGTCTTTCTCATATTCATATGACTTTCAATTCTCAAATTCTCAATTGTCTACAGTTTATTGCATATATGACGCAAGAACCAACATCTTTCTTATCAGTACTTTGATCTTTGATTTCCCATGTTATTTCAAAATATATTAAAATCATACAATATATAAGTTTGAAATGAAAAAATATAAATTAAAATTCCAAAAAAATTTCCGGAAATCTCCGGTTCTTTTTTATAGTTTTCATTATCGCTTCAAAAGTAAGAAATTATTTTTTAAAAAATCTTCGGCTCTTGGTACCAGCTGTGTGGAAACTCTACATTTGATATATGTAACATGTCAAGGTTTTTGATTTCTTCCTTAATCTAGACCAGAAACCATGACAACCATTAATTATGTGTATTCGACTCGAATTAAAAACGAATGGCTTGGTAAACTGACCAACATTCTTATATTGAAAAGATTTATAGAATACTGAAGTTGTTAAGGACAAACGAATTCTGGCGCCAGGTATATATTCCAGATGTAGGTAGTTTAGCTAAATATCTTTTGATCTTTTTTCTGATTGTGCTAGTGATATTTTTTTTTTTTTTTACCATCGCCATGAATCATTACTTCTGGGTTTTTTTCGATGAGAAGAAAATTATCACAAAAGTGGTGATGGTGATGATAATGCAAGATGGTGATGGATGACAAGTCCCAAAGCTCGGAAAAATATTAATTGTAAAAAAAATTATAAAAGAACTGTGATATCTAAGTGATGGTGTTGTTGTTGATGAAGATGATAATAATGGTGATGATAGATGATGAAGGTGGTGATGTTACTATGATGGTTATGGTGTTGTTGATGATGATGATGATAGTGTTGCAGATGATGGTGATGGTGTTGTTGCAGATGATGATGATGGTGATGATAGATGATGAAGGTGGTGATGTTACTATGATGGTTATGGTGTTGTTGATGATGATGATAGTGTTGAAGATGATGATGATGGTGTTGTTGCAGATGATGATGATGGTGTTGTTGCAGATGATGGTGTTGTTGTTGATAAAGATGATAATAATGGTGATGATAGATGATGAAGGTGATGATGTTACTATGATGGTTATAGTGTTGTTGCAGATGATGATGATGGTGTTGTTGAAGTTGATGATGAATATGATGAAGTTGATGATGATGATGAAGTTGTTGATGATGATGATGATAATGACGATGTTTTTGAAGATGATGATGATGGATGTTGAAGATTTTGTTGATGTCGTATAATATGATTATGATGGTGATGATGTACATGTTCTTAAAGATGATGATGAATATCTTTGAATTCTCTCAAATGAAAAGTTCAGCATTTAATAAAAAACTTGAAAGTCGTAATTATTTTTAGATCTGTCTAAATTCTTATTTTTTTCTCTTCTTCTTTGAACGACTGATATCCACATGTCCATCAGTTTTGTCAAAGTGCCAGGCTGTTTAAACAACTTGCTCTAACCAAACACATTTTTGCCTCCTAATCTCTAATACACTGACAATCAGCTGCATTTCTTTTATCAAACATCACCAGAAAACAAAAAAAATAAATAAATAAAACTAAATATTTTTTGTAATCTTAGAAATTATTCCTAAATTCATTGCCATGACCAGCATTGTTCAAGGGTTGAAAAAAATTCATAATCAAACTGATGGAAGAATATGAAATTTTCAGCTTTCGTTATTTGGTGTAACTAATATTTTACAAAAAAGATATGGAATCAAACCCTAAAATTTGAATATCTTAATAATTATCTAATAGCTAAAAATCAAGGCAAAAATAATACAACAATGAAAAACAGCTACTGAAATACTCTATCAAACTGCTGCTCTCTTTCTTTCTCTTTTTTCCCCCTTTTTCCTTATTTCTTTCTTCATTTTTATCATATTTTTACACAAGCTATTATTCTGATTTTAAGATGTATTTCTTTACGTATTTTTTAGCTTTCAAACTACATCCATAACAAAATAAATAAAACGGAAAGAAGGTGCCAGTAGCTGTTTAAACATGGTTCAATGTCAGGAGACACTAAAGTGAGCCATATTTGACTTAAACAAACAGGGTTTTCATATCATTTGATAAAAAAATAGTAATAAATTAGCAGAGCTAGAAATAAATAAAATATAATATTTTTTCGTTTTTTTCTTGTAACCTTGCCTACCTTGCTCTCATTGGTTATCTATTTTCTATCTTTATCATATATACACTACCTTCCACTCTTATTCTCTCTTTTACTCCGACGAAGGACTAGCGTCCGAAACGTCAGTAAGTGATCTCTCTTATTTGTTACGGTGTAAAATTAAACTTTTTATCACAAGGGCTAAATATAGGTTGGTTGAGCTGACTAAAGTCTCCATGCATCGTATAGAAACTATTTACAGTCATTAAGAAAATTGCAGAGAAAATACTTCACAACTGAAAAAAAAATATTTGGTCTAAATGGAAAAGTTATACAGTCAATGTCATTAATGTTGTCCACCAAAAAAGACATTTAGACCAAAAGAAATGTCACGTGATACCTAATACACTCACTCTAAATGCTCGATACCAGCAATCATTGATAACTAGAGTTAATAATTTTTTATTCTCTGTCTGTTCATTGTTACTCATTATAGTGTTTGAAACCAGAATTCATATCGTTTAAAACAAATAAAAAAATCATCACGTGATACTTCTTTTGGTCTTTAAATCATTTTTCACAGGACAACGCTTTTGACAACGACTGTATAAAAAGGAAAAAAGCTATAAAGGCAGACAGAATGGTTGTTTGTAAGTCCTTTTTCTGATGCTTTTTCGAGGGTTTTCTCCAGGTTTTTAGGCTTTCCTCCCACCACAAAAATCAACTTCTAGAGTCCAAAATCAGGACGATTGATTTATTTACCTTTTTAGCACGCCATTCCATGACTAATGTCTTACGCTAAAAAAATATAGTTGGTAAAAATACCTCAAACATTTTTGAAGCAGACAAAATGACATACCAATCAAGCTTTATTTGGACAGGTTGGAAACTCGATGACTGAAACATGTAAAAAAAAAATGCGGTTTCATAGGATAGCTATCAATCATTCCTTACAATGACGTCATTGACCGTTTTTTCCTTCTACGTCAAAAACGCGATTTAAAGTAGAAAAAGCTGCTGAAGTAAGAACCGGTGAGAAAGAAAATCTAAGTTATCTAAGGTTACTATCTTTGGACGTGATGTTTGTTCCCGTGTGGGCTCTTTTTCAGCTGAATCTAAATACGTTTTCAGTGAAGCTGCATGGAATTGCGATTGATACAGCCGATTAAGTACCGGGGGGGGGGGGGGGTACTTAGGGTCGTTTCATACGGGGATGCTCCGCCCGGACTCTCGACCCCTTACCCTTTGATATACCTAATTTCAGCAATAAAGTACCCCTTTTATACACTTTTTTGCCTGAAAAGGTACCCCTTTAACTATACTTTTGAAGAAAAGCTGCCCCTTTTTATACCCCCGGGTTAAGTACCAAGCAATAGAATACTCTCTGTTTGATAGCACATGACGGCAGTGTTTAACTGTCATTGTAAACTGATAATCAGATTCATGAGATTCATTCTGATTGGTACCAAGCAATAGAATACTCTCTGGTTCATAGCACATGACGGGCAGTGTTTAACTGTCATTGTAAACTGGTAAAGAGATTCATGAGATTCTTTCAGCTGATTGGTACCAAGCAATAGAATACTCTCTGGTTTATAGCACATGGCGGCAGTGTTTAACTGTCATTGTAAGCTGGCAAAGAGATTCATGAGATTCTTTCAGCTGATTGGCACTAAGAAATTAATCATGACCATGAAATGTTAAAATTACTCTTTCTCAATTAAAAACAAACGATCGCGAATCAAAATCGAATCACCAAAAATTCCGTTCATTAGTTTTTAACCTGTCGTCTATTTTTCCTAACTTTCATTCTTGATGCGTCTTTATTTACACGGCTTGTATCATAGTACTATATTATCTCACAAAAATTTGTATCAATACAAACAACATGTACACTAAGTCAACAGTGCACGACATTATTAAAACCATCATCGAAAAAAAAAAGCTCATATCATAGAACTATATTATCTCACAAAAAATTGTATCAATACAAACAACATGTACACTTAGTCAACAGTTCACGACATTATTAAAACCATCATCGAAAAAAATCTTTTCTTGGAACTCTAAAATAATCTGTTTCTTAAGAAAAATCTGTACAAAGATTACAAGAAAAACAAATGTTAAGGGAGTTAATATATCTAAAAAGACAAAACCGAGAAAGTTACGCAAATATTTTAGTTGATAAGCTCTTCAAACTAACCCCTAAGTGTCTATATATGTTTAAAGAGACTAGCTGGTTGCAGACCCGTTACAGTTTCCAGTAGCTCAGTTGGTTTAGCATCCGACTAGAGTACAAAAGGTTGTTCGTTCGAATCCCATCTAGAGCTCAGCTTTCTTCTGTGTTCTCGGTTACTCCTCGGGAAACATCGTCGTCTCGGGAAAACACACTGTTTTCCTCGGTCCTAGTCAATAAGCGTTAAATATTTAATATGATTTTTTTGCCAGTTTGATTTTCCCGTGTCTACAAGTCACAAGGTACAGTCAATAACTGTTGCTTGGAAGCAAACTTATAATTACAGCTCTGCTTCTTTACAGCTCTATCGAAGAATTTTACGGCTTGTCATTCCAACTATCACAGCTCAAATAACCTCAATAAACGTATATTCTTTAGTTTTTTATAGCCTGCAATTTTGGCGGGAAAATGTCACGTGATCAAATAGTTGAACCAAATATTTCCAAACATCAAAATGCTTTGCCAAATTGTTCCCTTACGCCAGTGGGAATTCCTGGATTTCTGGAACGATTCTTGGAGCAAAAATGACAGAAAACGGAAAAATTCTCTTGATGTGTTTTCTAAAGTTTGAAGCAAAGGCAAAGCAGATGTACGGATGGGTGACGAAGTTCACACGTGAAATTAAGACGAAAATGTTTTGCAAGAGAGGGTAGTAGGGAAGAACAGCCTTTGGGACCTTCTGAAGCCACACAAACCTTCGTACGAATCTGAGAAGATAACGAGGGGACCAACAGATCCAAAAGGAGAGGACAACAGTAATGGCTACTTTCATGACACTTTTACTGATTTTCCGCCTCCTGTTTTCGGAACTCGTTGACACTTGTCCTGGTACGATCTGCCGTTTCATCCTTATTGTGATAATGGAGTATAAGATAGCAACGACAATCAATGGTAGGACATATAGGATAATTATTTGAGATGTCTTGAAGACATTGCTTCCTTGTCGTCCTCCCAGGACAGCAGGCCATTTAGAAATGCAGATTTGTATTCCTTGGATAGACACGAGGCGAAACTTAAATAAATGAACGGCAAAAAGTCCGATACCGGTAAGCCATATGGTTGGAAGCAGGACTCGAGTGGTTAGAAGTCGGGGAGTGGATCTGATTGGAAAAACCACGGCGAAAAAACGATCAAATGCGATGGCAGCCATGCTATAGATGGAGACAAATAATGAAACATCGCGAATAAAGGGAAAAAACCTGCAGAAACTCTCTCCGAGAATTCCTGAAACTTTGAACGCCGCGATGGAGTCGTTGGCGGATGAGAAATAGCGGATTATGATAACCACTGATGCAACAAGGTCTGTTGTAGCCATATTGGTGATCAGATAGTTAGTGGTACTTCGCATCGATGGGTTTCTGGCAACAACAGCAATAATAGAAGTATTGCCTACCAAAGACAATACCAGAATCACCACGTAACACACAATAATTGGTATTCTGTGTTCTTCTTGTACATTGTGGAGCCATATTGGTATTTTTTGTCTTGGTTGAACGGAAGATGTTTTTTCGAGGCTAAAATTCGTAGGAAAAGACATTGCTGTTCAATATGGCACTCCGTTCTCTATCAGTACTAGTGCTGTTTGGTTGGAAAGGTCATTACAGGGAGAAAAGATCCCAATATAAGTCAATAGAATAAGCACAATTAATTATCAATTTATTCCATAGCTGAATTTTTCCCCACGACATTGAGCTAAAATAGCCAATAACTGATGCCCAATTATTAAGCGTCCAATCCAAGCTCGGCTAGAAGAGAAATGATATGTCAAGAAAACTCTTGAATGGTAGCTTACTTTGCCTCTTTATCCAAAACTGCCCGCTTCATAACTTTCTTTTTCATACTTAACACTAAATCTTATTTGCACAGCTTAAGCTGAGCTATTACAATTACCCTTTTTAATCAACGTGTCTGGAACAAATTTGAATCTAAAAGCAAGTGAATATTAATAAAACCAAAAAAGAGCAGTTGGTTGTATCTCTGGGCTTTAATTACGACTTTTCCATATAAAGGTGTTTATTAAAGTGACAACGGTGTTTCGTCTACAAAGACCAAAAAATGGCCTCGGGTTTGATTTGTGGACATGTGAGTAGATTTTGCTACCGTCGTCTCTTTCTTCATTCGATGGTTTTTCTCCGCGTTCTCCGATTTTTCTGCCTCCGCAAGCAAATCCTATATAAGATACCTATCACTGAAGAATTCAAAGTCAAAGCCGAAACATATAATTGCTCGAAGACCTCGACATCTGGAAAACCATCTGCTGACTGAAAACACCACTCATGTTGTCTGTTACGTTGTCCATTTAGATGTTCCAGTCATAGACACTTGACAAGATCGTTTTGATGTTCTATTTTTTTTTTCTTTTTCGAAAACTTATAACATAATATCATATGTAACTAATAGTAATTGTTTAAGGGCCAACAGTAAATGGCGAAAGCTGTTCTGGTGTCCCCGCCATTCAATTCACTATTTCTTGTTTTCATTTTTTCCCCTCCCAGTTACCAATCTACCAAACTGATCACTGATTTTGTTTTTAAAAGGCGAAGTTAAATAAAATAAAAATAGAATAAGACGCTAAATTCCAAATCAATCTGTGAGTTAGCCGCGTCCTGACTTAGATCAGTATAAGCCCAGTTTCGTGGTTCAAAAAAAAAAAGTTTAAGGCATTGGTCTCAAGGTTGTTGATCAGAGTCGTTGATTCTAGCTGCAAACAATACTGAGAAAGGAAAAAGATTTCGAAAGCACTTCCTGAATTTAGAACTAAACCCAAAACAAAGGAAAGGATTGATTATCATACTGACCCTAAAAACAAAGGTACAAATGCCACTTATAAGGCTGTAGTAAGGAGCAACACTCCTAGGCACCCTCCCCTCCCATGCAAACCAAAATATAAGCCTGTTTACGACATTAGGAGTCCAGGACACGAAGAAGAAAAACACTATGCTAAAGCACATTCTGACAATGTTCTTAGTTTGTTTCCGTCTGTTTTCTTCAACCTCGGATGTTTGTTGTCCTGGGAAAGTGTGACGTCTCATCTTTAGGGCGATGATGGCGTACAAAATAACTATGATCACCAAGGGTACAAGATAGTAAAGAATATAAACGAAGACGAAATAGATAAATGTTGTCTTAATGGGCCATTCTTTGACACAGTGGTTCACTCTGTGAGAAGACAACAGTTTCCAGTAAAACAAATCATGGGAAAAACTTGCCAAAGAAAAGGTCCAAATGATTGGAAACAGGATACGAGTGTCCAGAACTCGGGGTTTTGGTTTCATTGGGAAAACAATAGCAAAAAAACGATCAAATGCGATGGCTTCCATACTGTAGATTGATAGCGCTACTGAGACATTCAAAAAGTAGTAATAAAACTTACAAAGTATATTCCCTAGAACTCCAGAAACTTGCCATTCTATCGATAGATTGTGCATAAGAGAGAATTGCTGTCCTGCAGATAATACTGAACAAATCATGTCTGAGGCAGCCATGTTTACGATCAGATAGTTAATGGTACTTCGCATCGATGGATTTCTGGCAACTATAGCAATAATGGAAGTATTGCCTAGCACAAACAAGACCAGAAGCAAAGCGTAACACACCATAAATGATATTCTCTGGCTTTCTGGGATTGTGATGATCCATGGCGGTGTTTGCTGTTGTGGTTGGATGGATCGATTGAAGAATGAATTGTTGACACTTTCTATAGAGAAAAATGACATGAAGAACAATTGCACAGCGCCTGGAGGAAGCTTCTTCAATATTGTATTGATACAATGTCGTATTTCTTCAGTTCTTCTTCTTATTTTCTTTCCTTTGCCTTGTTTTTTCTTCCCTTTCTTCTTTCCTATTTTTCTTCTTCTCCTCGTATAATTCTTCTGTATTTATGCCTTCCTTCAAAAATGGGTTTTTCGCAACTTGGGTTGAAAAAATCTCGAATGAAGTCTTAATGATAGTTGCCTATCGTAATAATCCATAATTATCGTATCATTATTAAAAGAATTGACTCTGAATTAACCATATTAAGCGAATTAGACGGCATCAGTGAAATGTTTGAGTTCGAAATAAGCCTGAACTTATTCGCATTGCATGCAGCTGAGCCGGATATTCATCTTATTGATCCAGAGAATTCAAGAATAAACGTCACAGCTCAGGACACCTGAACCAAGAGTCATTCTGATTGGGCTAGAAAAGAAGTGACAATATAGCTCATTGTCATTTGCAAAAAAAATGCAGGAAAGGATCGACGAACAATATCATAATAAGTACGATATCGTAAATCAATCAAATATCGAAGTTCAAAATTGAGAATAAAAGTTTGACGCGACGTTTCGGAAATGCAAAATGTAAAAATGTTAAAATTGAATACGAATTATGAACATTTATAAGATAATTCCTTATTCAGTATATGTATAAGTAATATCAGTATAAATATTTTTCCTAATTCTATGGACACTAGAAAACATGTTTGCGCATGCTCGTCGTCGCTATGCAAATTAGTCTTAAAAAATTAAAATCGTAACTTTTAATTGTCATCAAAAATTACTTAACAAAAAACTAGAAGTCAGTTCTTGAAACATAAAGCTAATATTCATTCAAATTACTTTTTTTAAATACCTTGGTCTTACAAAAATATATTTATTAAACTTTTTTTGAATATCTTGGAACAATCAAAAGTGGCTTACCTTCTCCAGTGCGCATGCTCGGATGACCCTCTTGTATCGTGATTCAATCCAGTTCTGTCCAAATAAGATGTTCTGTTTAACGCTGCCCGAGAAAATCCAAGGTTTTTGAGACGCGTATCCAATCTTCCCGCGAATTTTTATGTCTCCCTTGATCAAGGGGAGCTCCCCGAGAACGGCCATTAGCAACGATGACTAAACACAGAGAAACTTAAGATTAATTCATTATAAGATATATTTTGAAAAGACTTTCGAAAAAGCATCAGGTAGGTTATAATGCGCGCCCCGTTCACACTACACCGGATAAATTTGATAACGCAACTTTATTGATACGGTTAGGCCTTCCGTCAACACTAATCAGGATAAATTGTCCATTGAAAACCGAACTTTTCACAAACACTCTCCAGAGTGGATAAACGCCGGTTAAGCGTACTGATTAGTGTGGACGGAGGACATTTTGAAAACGGAACTTTTCGAAAACGCTGACGTCACGATAATCATGTGATTTCTCTGCTCGAGTCTTCCTCGAACATTAATCCAACGTGTGCGCATGCTTAATGGTGCATTCAAGGATTTGGAACCTATTGTTCTGCCCTCCAAATTGAGTTGCATTCCGACGTGCTGCAAGGGGTCTATTGAGCAATGCTGTGATTATATCAAACAAGCAAATGGTATGTCATTCATATCTGAGAGTTCCGGTCTTCCAATAGAGGTAATTCACTTTTCCCGCTCTTTTCGGTTCTGTCGTTAGGACCGTGGACCATTTGTAGGGAATACCTATTACCATTTACCCGGGAAACCATCAAACGAATTTTCAACCGGATTGATTGGTTTAAATATACCCTTTTCGAATATGGCGTCTATGACGTCAAACGAGGAGAATGAGTATGTCCCGGATGTCGAAACCCAATAATTTCCACTAGCAGCATCCGGGACTTGAATGCCCCGGATTTCAAAACACAATCATTATCACTCATGACATCCGGGACATGCTCGGACTCCTCGTTTGACGTCATAGACGCCAGTATACAAAAAAGGGTCTATATATTCTTCATATTCTATATGTGGTACATGAGTTTTACCTTGCCAGAACCAACAGGACCAACGACTATCAGCAAATCTCCCTAGGTAAACAAAAAATAAGTAAGAACAAGTTCTTCAACTGGAAACAAAATTCATTTCAGTAACCAATAAGTGTTTATTAGAGTTGATTACTGTCTATCCATTTCATTCCATGTGCCATTCCTTGAGTATTTGTTTTATGAATCTTGCTTGAGAAATGTTATCGATGTGGATAAGATTATCTCATTCAATTCTCAAGGGAATAACAGGTGGCCTGAATAGGACATTTGTATAGATCCCTTGCAGCACGTCGGAATGCAGCTCAATTTTGAGGGCAAAACAATAGCTTCCAATTCTCAGTAGTCTGAAATTCTTTTGTTTTGGCCTCCAAATTGAGCTGCATTCCGACGTGCTGCAAGGGGTCTATTATGGCGTCATTAACCTCTACTACCAGAATCCCTTGCACTCTTTCTTTTGTTCAGTTCATTAGCACCAATTGTCTTACTATTCTCATGAGGAAATACAAATTTGAGGATGAAAGAAAATTCGCAAAGCATTCTGGTAATGATGGTCAAATGACGCCATCAAGAAAAATGGAATTAGGTCTATCAGATGAACTTTTCATTTTTCTCACCTTGCCAATCTCAAAACTAATGTTCTCAAGAGTTGGACTTTCAATGTTCTGGAAAAAAATGTATTTTAGTTATCTATCAAACGTTGCTGCTAATAACGACAGTTGCTGTAGCTGTTGTTTGCGAGCTTTCTCTTTTTGTTGTTGTTGTTGCTGTTGCTGTTGTTGCTGCTGTTTTTGTTGCTGCTGTTATTGTTGTTGTTGTTGTTGTTGTTACTGCTGTTGTTGTGCTGTTATTGTTGCTGCTGTTGTTGCTGTCATTGTTGTTGTTGTCGCTGCTGTTGTTGCTGCTGTTGTTGCTGTTATTGTTGTTGTTGTTGCTGTTATTGTTGCTGTTGTTGCTGCTGTTGTTGCTGTTATTGTTGCTGCTGTTGTTGCTGTTGTTGTTATTGTTGTTGTTATTGTTGTTGCTATTGTTGCTGCTGCTATCATTGTTGCTGCTGTTGTTGTTGTTGTTGCTGTTGCTATCATTGTTGCTGCTGTTGTTGCTGTTTTCGTTGTTATAGTTGCTCTTATCACTTACCTTATCCCAGGCCGCTGTAATACTGTGCACCATAATCCCTTTCTCACCCGACCTTGGGTTCAACCTGGTCATCCTATCATACTTCAATTCATCTAACTCAAGAAATTCCTAGATTAACAACAAACAACTCCAGTTATTATTATGAAACCTATGAAACCAAGGCTAGTGTAGTTGTAGTGCACTCGCCTCTCACCTCTGTGGTGTCAGATTCGATTCCTGGACTCGGCATCATATGTGAGTAGAGTTTATTGGGTCTCTCCCTTGATTCGAGGGTTTTTCTTTGGGTTCTCGGGGGTTTTCTCCCTTCTGAAAACCTAACACACTAATTTGATGTGTGAGTTAGCCGTGCCCTGTCTTAGATCAACCCAGAGGTTGTTTCAGGGTTCGATCTGTGAGATAGCCGTGCCCTGACTTAGATCAGCCCAGAGGTTGTTTCAGGGTTCTATCTGTGAGTTAGCAATGCCCTGACCTAGATCAGCCCAGAGGTTGTTTCAGGGTTCTATCTGTGAGTTAGCCAGCCATGCCCTGACTTAGATCAGCCCAGAGGTTGCTTCAGGTCTCAATAAAGGTTGAAGGTGTATTCATGAGGAGTAACATAAAGCTGAATGTACCTGAATTCTTCGGACAGAGATCCTACTCTCGCTTAACTTTTTAATTCCATAAGGGAAGTGTTTTCCCATGGTTACTATCAACCTGTTAAGCAGAGCAAGTGAGGAGAAGACCGTTGCAGCGGAAAGTGTGTTGCCAAGGAGAGCATAGGTGGTAAACATCAGGAAACTTAGCAAGCTATGAGATGCAAACTCGAAGCCACGATCTGCTGCCTTGATAAACGCGGACTGCATTAGCTTAGAAACCTCTTTTCTGATGAGTTAAAGTTAAGTAATTATAAAGAGCTTGAGCACTGTCTCAAATGTCACACTCTATAGATCTACTTGAAATAAAGCCGGTGCTGATGACGGAGATGGTGATGATGATATATGGCAGTGCTGATGTTGATGGTGATGATGAAGATAATGATGATGGTGATGTTGATGGTGATGATGAAGGTAATGATGTTGATGGTGATGATGAAGGTAATGTAAATGATGATGGTGATGATGATGGTGATGAAGTTGATAATGAGATTTTGATGTTGATGGTGATGATGAAGGTAATGATGATGGTGACGATGATGCATGGTGGTGGTGATGTTGATGGTGATGATAATGATGATGAGATTTTGATGGTGATGATGAAGGTAATGATAATGGTGACGATGCTGATGCATGGTGGTGGTGATGTTGATGATGATGAGATTTTGATGTTGGTGGTGATGATGAAGGTAATGATGATGGTGACGATGCATGGTGATGGTGATGGTGATGATAACTGATGACGATGATGGTGATGATGATGACTATGATGTTGATGGTGATGATGATGACTTAGTGATGATGATGATGATGATGATGACCGATGATGGTGATGTTGATGGTAATGAAGACTGATGACGATGATGATGATATATAATGATAGCGATGTGACAGTGGATGCAAGAGTTTCTGAACGTTTCCCTCGATCAAAAAATTCTTCACCGAGACCGTCGAAAAATTGTTTGACAGATGCCAATAATATTAGCAGTGAATGTAATTCCTCCATGTTTTTCTATCCCTACCTTCGTATTCTTCGTACAAGGACTGAATATGGGATCTCCCAGACGTACATTTTAATCACTTTGATACCAGAAATGATTTCGTTCATCAGCCGACATCGTTCATCGGAAAGAACAGCAGTCTTGTTTCTAAAAATATGGGAATTTTTGTTGTTGTTGCTGTTGTTTTATCTTTGGGGGGGGGGGGGGGTTGTTTTTTAATTACCGACTAGAAAACCGACGTTTGTAATTGTTGAGCACTGTTGTTGCTGCTGCTGATGTTGTTGCTGCTACTGTTGTTGTTATTGTTGTTGTTGCTGTTGCTACTGTTATTGTTGTTGCTGTTGTTGCTGCTGCTGTTGTTGTTGTTGCTGCTGCTACTGTTGTTGTTGTTGCTGCTGATGCTGTTGTTGTTGATTTTGTTGTTGTTGTTTTTGTTGCTGATACTGTTGTTGCTGCTGCTGTTGCTGCTGCTGTTGTTGTTGCTGCTTCTGTTGTTGTTGTTGTTGCTGTTACTGTTGCTGCTGCTGTTGTTGCTGCTGCTGCTGTTGTTGTTGCTGCTACTGTTGTTGTTGTTGTTGCTGCTGATGCTGTTGTTGTTGTTGTTGTTGTTGTTACTGTACTGTCGTTCATGCTGCTGTTTCTGTTGTTGCTGTAGAGCCTGCTGATGTCGTTATGTTACTGTTACTGCTGCTAATTTTTTTTGGGAATCGAATCGAGATTGGTTTAGCAATCTCGGGTCGGACTCCTGAACTCGGAATTGCATGTGATAATGATGTGAGGTAAGTAAAGTTTTCTAAGATTAAACAGTATTTCACTCTGACTTAATAACCTTTTTACTTCAAGGCATTTCGACTGTAAAACTTCAATCTTCACCAGTTGACACACAAAAAAACGATTTAATACTGTTTAATCTTAGAAAATTTATTGATCCTGACTGCAACTTTAGCATTTTTAAACTCATGAGTAAAGTTTGTTTGTGTGTTTTTCCTTTTTCTTTTGTCTATGTATATAGCATATCTTTGTAGTCCCGCGGCAATCTAGTTCATTCCTCTCTCCTCCAAAACTCGGTTTCTAAATTTTAACAGGAATGGAAGTAAAGCCATCATGAGGAACCTGTAGCCTATCCCCACTCAAATAGAAAAGCTTGTGTAGGCATAGAAAGCGCCCCTATTCTACTATTCTATTACAAATCATACCTTAGCACGCCAAAGACGTGGCCAAGCCAGGCTTGATAAGGGATCATTAAAAGACTTATGGATATACCAACAAAACAAGATGGCCCTATCAGCCTCCACAAAAGATAGGTTGTGATAACCAGTTGAACGGGACCAATCCATAGATGGTGAGCCATGAGGAGGCACTGAGAGAAAAACAATCCAGGTACATGTTTAGAATGATTTAGGTAGTTAACAAGTAAGTGGTTTGATCATCAGTGACCTCACACGCTTGTTTAAGAGGCAAGTGTGGCTTGGTTAGTGTGCTTTCTGCTAAGCAAGAGGTCCATAGTTTGATACTCAGTGACCTCGCACACTTGTTTAAGGAGCAAGTGTGGCTTGGTTAGTGTGCTTTCTTCTAAGCAAGAGGTCCATAGTTTGATCCTCAGTGACGTCACACACTTGTTTTAGGGAGCAAGTAAGGTTTGGTTGGTCAGTGTGCTGTCTGTTAAGCAGGAGGTCCATAGTTTGATCCTCATTGACCTCACACACTTGTTTAAGGAGTAAGTGTGGCTTGGTTAGTGTGCTGTCTGCTAAGCAAGAGGTCCATAGTTTGATCCTCAGTGACCTCACACACTTGTTTTAAGGAGCAAGTACAGCTTGATTGGTAGGTATGCTGCCTGCTAAGCAAGAGATATACTCAGTACTTACCTCATCAAATTTCTGTGCATCTGTTGATATCAAGTTCATTATGAAACCAGTATTTACTGTGTCAGGCCCGGCAGGACTCAGACTTAATACCTGGAACAAATTAATTCAAATTTAATGTGCCAATCTTTGGTCGATCTTAACAATATTAGGTTCGGTTCATGAAGAGTTTGCCATTTGAAATGGGCCTAAGTTATTCACTCATACAACGAACATTGTATCCTGCGATCAGAGTCATCTTTTACCCCCTCTATGGATGAGAGAAGAAAAATGTGGGAAGCAATTTTCAACATTCCTTACCAATGATGTATGTGCTAAAAAAAATGTTATCACTAAACGCAATAGCAAGTGCAACAGTGGCTCAGCTCAACAGGGTCAAACTGAAAACATGTGAAGGTGACTCTGGCAGCCGCTATACAGTCCATGTATGACCCGGAGCACAGCTCTAACCAGTTTGAACTAGTTTGGGCCAGTTTGAAAGGAGGGAAGAAAAACTGGAAAGCTGGGAAAACCCTCAGAGTCAGAAAGACAACCAACCAACTCACATGGAGTGAAAGGGAATTCAACCCCATACCAATTAACATGCCATCCTAACTACATCGGCATTTGGTACTGTGTTGGTGCTGTAAGTCAGTACTGTCATTTCCCACTCTTACAACAACCATTCTTATATGGGAAGCCATTTCAGTGTCATGGAATACCATTCCATGCAGGTGCCACTCAAACAATAACAATTCTACCATTTCATCCTGCATTCACTTTACCTTTTTGTAAATCAATCCTATGACAGCAACTCTCATCTGCATTCCCAGCCTTCTTGCAATAAAATAATAGATTTGATGTACCACGACTGAAGCCAGTGTCATCATCGTCAAACCCAATGCATACATGTATGCATTGACTTTTGAGATATTGGAGTTTGGATTAAAATAGGAGACCAGGAAGAGAAGAAAAATTGCTAGGGCCATTTGGCAGGCTTCCTGGAAAACAGAAACAATTATATGAATCTCAGGTAAATGAAGGAAGAGGGAGAAGAGAGAGGGAATGAATGAATAGATTAATGAATGAATGGATGGATGAATAAATGATTGAAGGAAGGAAAGAAGTAATGAAGGAAGGAAGGAAAAAAGCACAGAAACAAGGCAGGACGCAAGCAAGGAAGGAAGGAATTGGTGGATGGATGGATGGATGGATGGATGGATGGATGGATGGATGGATGGATGGATGGATGGATGGATGGATGGATGGATGGATGGATGGATGGATGGATGGATGGATGGATGGATGGATGGATGGATGGATGGATGGATGGATGGATGGATGGATGGATGGATGGATGGATGGATGGATGGATGGATGGATGGATGGATGGATGGAATAAGGGAGGCAGAGTGAGAAAGGAAAATATGGATACAATGGAATAGGAAAGGATGGGATGCATGGATGAAAAGAATGAATAAATGAATGATCAGACATACTTTTATGAAGCCAATCAATCCAATATATATGAATTTCCATCTGACCAACTTAAATAAGGCTTTTGCAAGACTAGGTCGTTTGTTCCATGAACCTCTCCTGCATCTCAGCTGTTCTTTCCATTCCCTATAGTTAAAATTCATTACAAATAATTCTGAAAAAAACTAAGTAAAGAATTTTATCAAACCCAGAACTACTCTTCTGGGCTGATCGAAGCAATAGCAGATCAGGGGGGAAATTGAGAGTCAGAGGGTCCAGACCCCCTGTCATACCTAAGGTTCCATTGTTTGCTTTATCCTAAAATTTAGTTTTGCCACAGGTTTGAAGTGAACTTTGTATGAAGTATATATTTAGACCCTCTTTCTACATTTGGACCCCCCTCTAAACAAATTCCTGGATCGACCCTTGCTAAGTTAAGGCATGCCATACTGGCAGATCAAACCCTGAAACAACCTCTGGGCATGGCTAACTCACAGATAGAACCCTGAAACAACCTCTGGGCTGATCTAAGTCAAGGCATGGCTAACTCACAGATTGAACCCTGAGATAACCTCTGGGCTGATCAAAGTCAGGGCATGGCTAACTCACAGATGAAACCATAAAACAACCTTTGGGATGATCTAAATCAGGCCGGGGACTGGCTATAACTTACATATTGAACCCTGAAACAACCTTTGGGATGATGTAAGTCAGGGAATGGCTAAATCACAGATTGCAATATTGGAATTCAGCATTTTAAATTGCTGAAGGATGTAAATTATGGTCATGAGAAAACCCTCAAATCAAGGGAGAGATTTACACTGTAAAAATTACTGGAGGGTCGCGCGTGGGTTCAATTACCATCTGGGGCTCAGAACTTTTTCTGTGTCCATTTCTCAGTATGGTATGATCACATAATTATATATACATTTCATATTCCATCATCATATGCAAATCATGTTTATCACAATAATATTGTTTTGTACAAAGATATGACACAGGAAGCCCAAAATAAGTTAAACGAAATAGCTTGGGATCCCTGTGGATTGTTCACTTACTGTTCAAGTCTACCGGTTACTGTTTCACTTGAGTCTTCTTCTAGAACTTCGTAGAGATCATCTGGCTCTAGTCGTCTGTCATAACCCTTCTTGAATATTCCATTCATCCACCTACCATGACATTAATGCAGTGACAAATGAGAGAGAGCATAATATAATTACACACAAAAAGTCATTATTATTGCAATTTCAGAGGAGAATGAAATTGTCTTTCATACCTAGTAATCAATAATCACAACCCTATTTCTACATCCTAGATTTATCTTTTAAAGTTAGCCAATTTCCTGTTCATGACCTAGACATTCAAATATTTTGTTCTAGCAATAAATATATTTAAGGTTCTGCTTGCTTGCTTGCTTGAACAGATAAAAAAAAGCATTGAACAAAAATGTTGATGATCCTCATGCATGCCTGCTTTGAACAGACAAAATAACAGGAAACAATTAAATTATAGTGTGGGATCCGGGAAACTAGAAAAAAATCTTACGGGATTTGGGACATTGGCATCAACCGTGACTCAGGAATTGCCAAATTCAATGTCCGGGATGCAGGATTTTGCTTTCTGATGGTCATTAAAAACGTGAAAAAATTAATAAATAATAGAGTCAATAATCCTCAGACTATCCAGACAGTAGATCGAGCCTCAGAAGATCTAGTGTTCGACCAAGTCTCCAAGTACGACTTTGATTCGCCCGATGAGGAAGAAGATACACCCATCGGAGCAAAGAAGGTGCAGAAATCAAGTCCACACCAGTTAAGTTTTTATCAAAAACAAAATATATATACACATTCATGCAGGGTGGGCTGTGACCCTGTGATATCTGGCCCAAAAATGTCACACAATGTGGGATTTTGGGACAAAATATTGAGGGTCCGAAATCTGGTCCCTTCCAGACCCTGTCTTAATTTTCCTGTACAACAATTGTTTTTTCACAAATTCACACATGATAAAAGCACAAATAACCTTAAAACTATTAACCATAATTGTGATAACTAATAAAATTAATAATGTAGAGTTCTTAAACGCATCTAACAGAAGTCTCAATGCTTTTGACAAGAGGAGTAGACAGACAGCAGGTTGCAATGGTAAATGAAAAATATAGTTCAAAAACTACGGCTTCGGCAGATAACATGACCTTGGTCTTGATAATTTACGATATCATGCTCAATATCATAAAATAATTGTTTAATATTTCTTTAGCCAGGATGGTCTGGATAATTTATGATATCATGCTCAACCAATCCAATAGTTGTCAAGTATACTTGATAAGTGTGTGTTCTCAAAGTGTGTGTCCTTATTTACATCCTTCACAAGAAGGATTTCAGGAATCAATTTTCCAGAACTTATCAATCACCACAACTTAGGCCTGGTTTAGATGTCAAGGTTCACATGTCTAGAATCTAATGCAAATGAATTCAAACAATAGGTTTTGCTCAGTTGCATTACATTTGGCACATATGAACTTCAATGTCTAAGCTGGGCCTTAGAGGTGAGGACAGCAATAAAAGTACTTGAATGTTTTTGAGTTAGAAGTATATATAGACAGTTATAATATATTGTTAGTGAATGTTTTCAGAGAATGAAGAGCACAATTAAACACAATAGATTGATTGAGAACAAAACTAACTTCATGAAGACCTGATGAATCTTTTTTAAAGTTAGTTTCTAAATAATCTATCCATATGTAATCTTATACTTGCATTCCAGACAAGAAGTTCACTGAGATGAGTGAGCTAAAGTATATAATGTATAACCTTACATCTGCAAGATAATAGACTAAAATAAGCAAGTTGATGTCTAAAATGACCTTTAGGAAATAAAAACGACTTCAACGAAAATAACTTAGCATATTAATTTTGACAGTTAGCTGTCTGGGAAGCGTAGAATATTATAGGGAATATAGGTATGTTAACAAATTGAATTTTGTGATAATTGGCAAAGGTATTGATTGTGATTCTCTGGGGCACGTAATCTGATAATAAACTTATTATGTTACTGATAGTGTAGGATAATCTTAGATATCATAAATGGCGTTCAGTTAGAGTAATCTAAGAACCTACTTATCACTTTAAAGTAAAACGTTATACAATCCATATTCGATTGGATAACCACTCATCAAAATTGAACTTAGGTCTGTTATGTAAGCTTCAGTTTTAACTACAAATCTAGCTCAAATTGCAAAAAAAAAATTATTATGAAATTAAGGCAGAGATATTCATAATTTGCAATAATTATGCTCGTAAGTAAAGCTTATATTGAGCTTTTTTTTAGCAAAACTGTTAACTCGAAGTTAAAATTGCTAAAATTCCAAAAGAACATTTCCTTACCAGAAAGTCAACTTGGAGCAGCAGTTAGCATTTCTCATAGGATTTGGAAGGCTAGTCTTATCTGAGAACTCCATCGTTAAAGAACACACATGGCTTATTTTGTGTACAATATACAAAAGTTACTCGATCGTCTGATCGAACCTACCGCGCGAAACCTTCCAACTGCATTGAAATAGGGGACTGGGTCGAGGCATCTTAAAAAAAATATTTTCTTGGCTTTCTTTGAAATTTTTAAAATTTTTATTCACAATTGTGTTAAATTAACTGACTATGATCCTTCTAGTCTTTAAATATAATAAATTTGGGATATTTTTACGAGTTTAGAATTTTTTTAAACTTCGGCCTATACTCGGATAGTCATCGATAAATTTTCGGGAACAGAGCCTTATAGGACCTTTCACTTCCTTCAACTTTTATGCCAAAAAGTAAGACAACTTTAGATATCATTTACTAAAATGAGCTTTTTGCTAGTTCAAGGTTTGAGTTTTTAACATTCCAATCATTTTCGTGGAGTGAAAAAATGTCATAATATTGTCGGAAAATATTCGTAATATTATCGGTAAATTATAGGGTGTTGATCCGCTGATTAGACTACTGCGGGCGCTTCTGGTTGAATCAGCAAAAATGGACGAAGTCGTGGTTTCTGATGAAGACTTAAAGGTCGATAAAAAATATTTAAAACTACTTTTTCTCTTTATTTTTTTAATATCGATCTCTTTAGATGTTTTTATAATTCACTGAGCTTTTGATTTGTGATATTTCTTTGTTTTTCAGAATGCTCAATGCAATTATGTCGAAGAGCTTTCAACTGGTAAAGTTGATTCGAACACTCAGTTTCGTTATGCTTACTGCCTTGTCCATAGTCCAGCTAAATCTGACATCTTTAAAGGCTTAGAACTTCTACAAGGTAATGGAAGTTTGACTGAATTGTTCTTAGATGTATATGGGTGGTTAATCGTATGTGGGAACCACTGCAATCACTTGGATATCATATAGAAGTCATTCCACACAGACTGACGCAGCACTTAATTCACTTGCAAGATCCTGCAACGACTAGCTATAAATTTGATTTTGAAAGTACAGTACAGATTTAAAGCTATCAAAAATTCTAAATATAACTTATAATATCAGACATTTTTTTTCCTCCACCATGCACATGCAATATAAACCAATCCTTCCCTGAAGTCCATTTGGGACATCCTAAAAAGTGGTCGCACTAAAATAAAATTCAATTAACTGTTGTTATTTGAAATCACATACAGCAAGACACACATTTCGATGCACAGCTGGCTGGTTTTACCAAATAAGGTGACAGCTGCTCTTTTGGCAGCGAAAAGCCAGTGCAAAGAAGTATGCAAATTTATATGTGGTCAAACTTTTGTGTGCCATACAATTAAAAATAAATATGTTATACCAGACATAGTACCCTTCGGCTATCCCTGAGACATAATTACAGGTGCATGACGAGTATGGTCATTTGGAGATTATATAGACAAAATACCTAAAAAAGCTAAGGATACAAGACAGAAGTGGTCAATAATCCTGCCTTTCAAGCTTCAGGGGTACAGTGGTATACTGCATATATAATGTTATGCATTCCGTAGGCTTTTTCAGGGTTCAATAAACATGATGCTTTGTGGTCTACAGCTTCTGTTCAAGCAATGTCATTTAAGGCAGGATATTTGTACCCAAGCTAGACCATAATGCACCATGTTTGCTATATCTCACAAAAAGCTTATGGGTATTGTTTATACAGGCTGTTATGGTAAATAATATTATTCATATTTTTTTCAATAGGGTTATGCCACAGTGGAACAGATCAAAGAGACTACCTGTACTACCTTGCTTTAGGAAACTATAAACTAAATGTGAGTAATAAAGATCATCATAATTTGCATGGATCACTCCCTATACAAAACAAAAAAACAAATCATTTGCTCAAGGCAGCCAACATTGTGGCTATGACGTCACATGCACAAGGACAAAAGACATGGCCGCCATGTTGGATGACATAACAAAAGAAAACAAGACCAAATCTTTTGTTTAAGTCAACCAACATGGTGGCTATGACGTCACATGTACAAGGACAAAACAAATGGATGTATTTCTGGAATTAAAAACAGTCTATCCTCTTCTCCAGTGGCTGCAACATGTGACATTTTTTTTAAATTTTATTTGACAGGAATACAAGACAGCACTAAAGTACACAGGCAGAATATTACAAATAGAACCAAACAACAGACAAGCCTTGGCTTTAGATCAAAAGATTAAAAGCCAAATGCAAAAAGGTGTGTAATTGCATCAATTGAAAAATATACTTTAAAAAAAATAATAATAATAATAATTCAAGGTAATTCATGACATTTATTTTTGGTTCATCATCTGACTTAGTACTCATCAATAAATGAGTTTACATTACATTTTACAATTACTAATATTAAGCATTTGGTACCTTTAAGGGGTAAAACCCATTACAAGGGTAAAACTCATTAGTTGCCACACCCAACTTTACAGTACTCGGGTACCATTTTTAGACATGTGAGCCCCTCCCCCTTCCAATTGTTCAGCATCTGTACTTAATATAATTTTTTTTTGTATTTTTACCAGATGGTTTGATTGGTCTCGGCATATTGGGAAGTGCTGTAGTGGTCGGAGGTGCTGCTCTACTGGTTGGGCTTCTTACAAGAAAAAAATAAATGAAGAAAAAAATTTCACAATTTCACTACAAAGTGGGATTGGAGCTTCCAAAGCTTATGGAGGCTTTTTCTCATAATTGATAATTCCCTAAATTTTCACTGGCTAGGGAGACCCACACCAGTGTATGCCACAGGGAGCCCACATGTACAGCCACTGGTAGAGTCAGTGTTTAAAATAAAATCTGTCATGCAATTTTATTCTAAACACTGATTCTACCCAGAGGGTGTGGGCTCCCAGGTTTTAGTTTTATTTACTTCTTAAATAGCTTTTGCTAATTCAGAGAAGGATAAACATGAAGAAGTAAACTACATAAAAGGTTGTGCGCCCTTAAAAGCATAAGTATGTGGACTTTATGTATGTATGAAAATTATTCTCAAATGTGGAACCATTGTTGTGACAAATAAACTATTATAATAGTGTTGCAAATGTTACGAACAACAAATTTGCCGATATACGGTTGATTAGTGTAGATATAACTGAAATGTTGTGGCAAAATAATTTTAAATTTGATTGAATGCTTAGGCATTACGATGATGTTGAAATGTTTATGTTTACGACTAAATTAATGGAAATGCTTTGATAGACATCTAACAGGATGCTTTTGTTGACAGCAAATTGAACACAGTTTCACATGTGATATTAGGACAAATGTAAAAGTGATCTAATAGCTAGTATATCTAAATGTGAAAACAGGATATAACAATATATTTAAACAGAACAAGGAAAATTTAATTTTATAAATAATGCTTGATAAAAAATTGCATGACCATGTATTTGGAGTGATTTTGATAAGTTAATATAATGAATTGTTGAATAGCTTTTGTACCCTACATAAACCTAAACCACACATGCACGTCGACTGGTTCACTATCTAAGAAAGGGTCTATTCCTTGGTATCAAAATGGACCATGGAGGGGGAGGGGGTGGGATAGCTATAGCCCTACCACTTTTTCCCTTTTCCCTTTACTAGTCTTTTATTTTTTCCAATCTTAGACAAACCACTTTTAGGGTGCTCCGCGGTCCCTGACCAATCAGCTGAATGAATCTCACATACCATTCTTCACTGAGGGGAAAGCACTGCCCCCACCCCCCACCTCCTCAATCATCCATATACACTTGCGTAGAAAATTTGTAATTCTGTTTTTTAAACGTTCCACACAAGACTGGATCTAATTGCTCTGCTGAACCCCCGTTCAGTGTGGATGTAATACCGTAATGCGTCATGCTGTTAAGAAAATGATTCTTTGGAATGAAATAATCAGAACTTCATTTATTTTATGTGTCTACAAAAAAATAATACTCAAGGGAATGATAAGTGGTCTGAAATGGAAAAATAGTGACCATGACTGTTCTGAATAAGGGAACACTATTTCCCTTATGCCTTGATATCCTTTTCGTAGTTCCTTTTGCCAAAAAATGAATTCAAATTCTGTTAAATCTACAAAAAAAAATTCTACCCACCCTCTCCTCCCTTAATAAGGTGTTTTGTCACTTTGCCTCGTACCAGTCCCTATCGTTTATCGCGAGGAACGCCTTGTAAAGACCAACTAGAAGACTCGAGTTTTTCCTTATTTTCCCCCTTTCTACATCTTACTCTTCTAATCCAATCGAAGAACATGCCTAAAAAGCAAGAAAAACTTCCCAAAAGCCCGTTTCTAACAGCATCTTTTATCTCTAAATACATAACGTTTTGGTAAGTATTCTCTTTTAACCAACTACAAAATGTGAAAGCCTTAAAGGATGATAAGCACATGACTGTAAAATTCTGTGTTATGTAACTCGTAATAATGTTATAAATTTGGCCTTAAGAATTGATTTTTTATTTAAAGTAGCGTATTCTGATCTTCCCAGCTCCTTTTATAAGCAATACAATTTAGTTTTAAATAGATTTTGCCGACAAACATAGCAATTATTGACATGTCTTTTTGAGCTGAATGTGTTAAGATCAAATCTGAAGAGTTCAAAAGGCCAAAATAAGCTTAGATAAAGTTAAGTAAAAAAGGATTTTTTCTAAATGTTTTTAGGTGGTTGAATTCTCTCTTCAAGAAAGGAAACAAGCAACAATTAAAATCAGAAGATTTTTATGAAATTTTGCCAGACGATGAGACAGAACATATAGCAGATAAATTGGAAAGGTAAATAGTGATGATGATTACACTCCCCCTAGGATCTGATAAGCTTGATTTCAGCATCACATGTGAGAAAATTTTGTTACTAGGTTTCTCCCTTTCATTCCAGTGTTATTCTCTGGGTTTTCCAGTTTCCTCCCTCCACAAAGCCGAATTAAGCTAAGTTCCAATTTTTTCTGCAAGTTATGGCCATGCCCTGACTTAGATCACCCAGAGGTTGTTTCAGGGTTCCGTCTGTGAGTTAGCCATGCCCTGACTTAGATCAGCCCAGAGGTTGTTTCAGGGTTCAATCTGTGAGTTAGCCATGCCCTGACTTAGATCAGCCCAGAGGTTGTTTCAGGGTTCAATCTGTGAGTTAGCCATGCCCTGACTTACAGTAGATCAGCCCAAAGGCTCTTTCAGGGTGCAATAGATCCATGAGTTAGTTGTACCCTGACTTAGATCAGCCCAAGGGTTTCACTCAGGGTTGGATCTGTAAATTAGTCATATGCTCTGACTTACATGACGCTGACCAGAGGTTGTTTCATGGTTTGGTCATGAGGTATCTGTACACATACTACTGTGACCTATATGAGCCCAATTCAATTACTTTCAGGCAATGGAGCAAAGAACAACAAAAGGCCAAGGTTGCAAAAAGGAAACCTAAGCTAAGCCGAGCAGTTGCTATGTATCTGGGAAGGGACTTCATGGTGGTTGGATTGTTTTCTCTTCTTGAGGTATGTTAGTGGTACAATTAAGATAAAATAAAATATTTTTATGCTGTTAATAGGTATCGTTAATGGGCTAGGGAGGGTGGAACAGGACCTACTTTGTTATAGTTATTGTTTTCATCATCATTGTCATTATCATCATTATTATAAAGTCACCATTATTGTCATCATCACCAATATCATTATCAGTCATCATCATTATCACCAACACTGCTTACTGTCCATCATCACCGTCATTGTCATCATCTTCATCAATTTCATCACCATCATCATCATTATCACCATCAGTCATCAACATCGTCATTGTCATCATCATCATCATTGTCATCATCACCATCATTTTCATCAACCATCATCATCACCATCATTATCAGTCATCATCATCATCGTCATCATCATCATCATCTCCCCCATTATCATTATCATCATCATCACCAACACTGGTCATCATTATCATCATCAGTCATCACGTACAGTCACCATCATAATTACCATCCTCATCTTGTATAATTTCTTTATATTGTTTTTAATATTTGTTCATGTTCTCTATTGTAGGAATCTATGCGTATCAGCATGCCATACTTCATTGGCAGGTTTATAAGTTATTTTGTACCTGCAACAACTACCACAAGACTCCAAGCAATACTGTATGGTGGCATAATTATCTTCTTCTCATATTGTCTTGCCGTCATACATCACCCTGTGTTTTTTGAATTAACTCGGTATGGGATGCAGCTAAAGAATGCTTTAGCAACCTTGGTCTACAGGAAGGTACAGTACATGTGGCAAATCAACAGCTTTGTAAAACTTTGTAATTTATGCATTGTACGAAAGGTTACATATATTTCCTAATAGTAGTTTTGATCCTTGGTAATCATAATATTACAAAGTAATAGCATGACATTTCAGGTGTTTAGTGATTATTTAAGGGATAAAAAACAGTTTTCCGTGTATTATACTCTGATAAAGACACACGGGATGTGGAGAGAACACAAGAGAAGCGTAGGAAACCATGACGCGTAGCAGAGTGGTTTCCAGCTTCTCAAGTGTACTCTCCACATCCCAAGTGTCTTTATCAGAGTATAATACTCGGAAAACCATTTTTTTATTGCTTTTATAAGATAAATAGCGCTTTTAAGAAGCAGAGAGAGAAAAAAAATGACGTGAGCATGTATTATGCTCTCATAAAACATGGCTTTTTGACCAATCAGAGCACGGGTAATATCAAAGTTATTTTATAAATGTCCCTTCAAGCCTCTGGAGGTTTAGTTAAAGTCCCTCTGCCTACAGTGTCGGGACTTCAATAAATCATTCCTCCTCTTTTGGGGATATTTAATCACTAATCACCCTCAAGTCTTGCTATTACTTATATTAATTAATTAGTTAATATATATTACAGCATGACGCGCAAAAGTATGACCACATTTAATATATTCAGATACCTTTACACATGTGCATGGATTTTGTATGTTAAACTGACACATCTGATGCAAAGCTGTCAGGTTTTACTAAATATTGAGTATAAAAACTTGTTTCGCAACATAAAGCCAGTGCATAGAAGTATGCAGATATATTAAAAGTGGTCATACTTTTGCACGTCGTGTTGTAAATAATATTTGTGTCTTTGATATACCACAGGCTATCAGGATGAGTCAAAACTCACTCTCTAAAACCACAACAGGACACATAGTGAACCTGATGACAAGTGACGTCCAAATACTGGAAAGGGTAATATGTGATAATTATTTGTTACTTGGGATTCCTGCGGATCCCTGACAGAGGTGGAAAATGGGGTGTCAACACTAATCATCTTCTGTTCTCTAAAGCACATATGCTTTGTGTAGAGCGAAATCAAAGGCTCGCATCCCCTAAGGGACTGGTCATAAACTTATTGGAGGGTGGGCCGGCAAAACTAGAATTTAATTGGCATTTTTTTATGTTGGTCCATTATTAATGCGGTTGAAAAAGTGAAAAATTGCATAGATGTTAGATGTTCGATTTTATAGATATCCCACCCCTTTCAAGGAGCTCAAAATTATTTGGCCCACCCCCTGTTTTTGCCGGCCCATCCCCCTCTTACTCCTTTTACTTTATGACCAGACTTTTCTTAACTTGTGCATAATGTTTTCAGGGTTCTTGCTACTCTTTGAAATCCTTGAAAAGCCCTGGAATTCGAAACCCATTTTTAAGTGCACTTGAAAAGCCCTTGAAAATAGAACAGTTGTTAAATACTCCTGGAAAAGCCATCTATACCTATAGTAGTTTATTACGATCAACTGCAACCTAATTTTTGTTGACAATTCACTTGCGCTATTTCGATTGTAACTTTGTCCCAAGAACGACAAGGTTGGTTTGCTACTTTCCAACATTTTACAACAATGTTATCAAGCTTAAATAACCTTTAATAATGACTTTGTTTTTATTGATTGTTAAAAAAAAATTTCGGCCAAAACAAAATTGATCCTTAAAAATCGTCATTTTGAACCTTATAAAGTCCTTATAAAGTCCTTGAATCTCCTTAAATTGTGATTGCAGTGTGCTGTAAATCAAGGGAATGAACTGCTTTTGATTAGTAACAGTCAAATAGACTGTCACTGTCCCAGAACAAGATATTAATACTTTGTACTCAGTGCTCACGCTCTAGAACTGTGTTTTGTTTTTGCTTGTGTCTTGCACTGATCCTCTCTCCCCAAAGGTGCCACTGGGGGGGAGAGAAAATCTATATCTTCCTTTACACTTGTCTCTAATTTTATCCGGTACAGTGAAAGCTTATTTTATGGTGCTGTGATTTTGTTTCCGCAGACAACAATATTTCTTCATCAATTGTGGCAGTCTCCAGTGCTCCTTTTCATTGCGGCAATCTTGTCTTGGTTGGAGTTGGGTCCGTGGGCGCTCATTGGTATCTTTGCTCTGCTATTGCTGGCTCCTTTACAAGGCTGGATGGGAAAACAGTTTGCTCATTTGAGGTAAGGAGATTATCATCATCGTCGTCGTCGTCGTCGAAAAATAATATCTTATATAATAATAATAATAATAATAATAATAATAATAATAATAATAATATATAATATATAATAATAAAAATAAAAATAAAATAATACCTTATCATAGGACTGAAATTAACGCTTTATGGAATTAACGCGAATTTCAAAAAAAATGGCGTTAATTTAACTCGTGTTTATTTCTTTTAATGTTAATTTCCATATCATTAATAAAGTGGAACGTTATTTTTTCCACGATATTAATTTCTAGTAATTTCATCTTTAATCTACTTTTGAAAAAATATTTATTTTAAAACTGAACATTACAGCTCAGTCACTTAATAACAACAACATTTCAGTTTTTGTCGGAAATTATCTTTTCGTTTTTCATTCTACAAGCTCTTCATTTTCACTTTCAGATAAGTTATCTTTGTGTCCATCGCGTTAATTAAAAGATTATCAACAATATCGACATTATCAAAAACAACATGCTATAGTGGTCCCAGGAAATGGTCCCAGGTCCCTATAGAAAAAACCAGTGATGTATTTGCAGTGTTAGAACTGATGCACTTCTGTTTTTTTTTATTCCCAAGGCAAAAAACAGCCACCATGACTGACCTTCGCTTCAAAATCATGAGTGAGGTGATCGCCGGGATGCGTGTCATCAAGATGTACAACTGGGAAGAACCCTTCTCTAAACTAGTTGCTGATGTTCGAGGGTAAGACCTTAAATATGCTTAAATTTGCTTTTATCACTGATTGGGCGGCCATATTGGTTGAAACATAGGTTTTGAACCCGGGGGGGGGGGGGGGTACTCCCCTATATTTGCTATACGGGTATGTGCCGCCCGATAGGGTATGGTTTTTTGGCTTTTAGGTCTGGGGTAGGGTATCATTTTTTTACAATTTGTCTGGGGAAGGGGAAGGTTTTTGTCTGGGATAGGGTATCTTTTTGACATTTTTTCTGGGATAGGGTTATGTTTTAGTTGTTTTAGCCTGGTAGGCTACGTTTTCTGCCGGCACAAAAAAAAACAAAAAAAAAAACGACTTAAATTCAATTAAACAATTGCCAAATAGTTATTGAAATCTATTGAGTTTAGTCTGGGATAGGGTTTACAATTCTTAGGTTTAGTCTGGGGTAGGGTATATGAAATCAAAATTCTAGGTCTGGGATAGGGTCAGGGTTTTGAGGACCTGGCGGTACACCCCCACCCAAGTTGGGGTGGTAGTACCCCCCCCCCCCGGGGTTTTGAACCCCTTTAAACTCGCTGTAAAGAGGTTTGTTTGACAGTAAATATGGGAAGAAAATGTTGGGACCGTACAACTAACTGTCGTTTAAAGAAGGGTGTCCGCTAATCGAGGGGATCGAAGTATCACTGTACTTTGGTGTAGCTCGAATCCCGTTAATAAGGGTACTTTCTCTGGTTGCCTTGTTGTCCGTATCACTAAGGAGCTTGGCTCCAGTTTGCTTACGACTCGTGCTTCTATTCACACTTCTTTCGTGCTTACGTCACTTCCTGCTTGCTTTATTACTGAACGGTGTACGGGAAATTTTTTTATTTTATTTGTGATTATGTTCGCGGAACTGCGGAACGTATCACTCGACCTTCCTCTTCTTATCAAATACAATCGATATGACTCAATTTCTTTAATGTCCACAGGAAAGAAATCAGTATCATAGAAACAGCAGCGAGACGTCGTGCAATCAACGGGACTTTATATGCTATGTGTATCCCTGTGATAGGACTGGCAGTGTTTATACCATATGTCAAGGCTGGTAACTCGCTTAACCCAGAGAAGGTCTTTACTGTGTTGGGTGTATTCTACTCTATCAGAGTGTCGCTTACTATATTTCTTCCTGAGTGTATTCGTACATTGAAGGTTGGGCTGGTGTCGTTCAAGAGAATACAGGTAAGGGTTTGGGAAAGATTCGCTTCAAAAAGCTGTTGCTGTTGCTGTTGCTGCTGCTGCTGCTGCTGTTGTTGTTGCTGCTGTCAAGTTATTGCTGTTGTTGTCGTTGTTGCTGTTGTTGTTGCTGCTGTTGCTGTTGTTGCTGCTGTTGTTGCTGCTGTTATTGCAGCTGTTGTTGGTGTTGATGTTGTTGTTACTGCAGTTCTACTTTTGCTGCTGTTGTTGCTGCTTTTGTTGTTTCTGCTGCTATTTTGGTTACTGCTGCTGTTGTTGTTGCTGCTGTTGTTGTTGTTGCTGCTGCTGTTGTTGTTGCTGCTTTTGTTGTTTCTGTCGTCGTTACTGCTGCTGTTGTTGTTGGTGCTGCTGTTGTTGTTGTTGCTGATGTTGTTCTTGCTGCTGCTGTTGTTGCTGCTTTTGTTGTTTCTGTCGTCGTTACTGCTGCTGACGTTGAGAGGCAAGCGTAATACAGAGAGACAAGTAATAGATAAATTCTAAAAGTTTATTCTTAATTTATTTTTTATTATAGAATTTCCTACAAATGGAAGACAAAAAGATGATATCTAATGATAAAAGTACCAAGACTGGCTCAACAACCTCGCTGAAACCTATTGTTGAAGTGGAAAATATATCTGCGAAGTGGAATGAGGTGAACGAACGTTTTTTCTCTAAAGTAGGCTTACATTTTCTGTTATTTTTGAAAAGAAAACAACTGGAAGAGGATAAGCTTGATGAAAACTGAATTATTCTTAATCCACAAGAGGCTAAGCCGCCTATAAGGTCAAACGTCGAACTCCACATGAGCCGAACCTAATGACTTAAAGGAAGACTGCCTTGTTATCCATTGTTTTCATTGCGTACGGTTCATGTTAAGAGCTTTTTTCGAGTCGAAAATTCGAGTGCTGCTGGAGTATCGATATTTCTTCCATAACGATATAAGTACCATAGGTGGTTTCCCATTTTGAACCCGTTTTCAAAGTTAGAAAACCAAACACAAATCTTAGCTTTTAAAATTTGTCTCCAAACTAATAAAAAATGATTTTTTTTTTTCGTTTTTTAAAAATTCGTTCTTCAACGAGATAAATATTTTTTTCTGACCCATTGCAAAATCTTGAATTCCTTTGTTTTACTATTACTTTGAGTTCGTGTTTTAAAATTTCCTTTGTTGTCCTTATAAACTCTTTATTCCCGAGTCACAACTTCATACTTTCGTTATATAACTGTCGTTTTATTTCTTTCAGAACCTTAACACGCAAACTTTGACTGATATTAGTTTCAAAGTCACGCCGGTATGTCATTCTCTCTCAAAAACTATTCTGTTTTTAGCAGTATAGACCCCTTGCAGCACGTCGGACTGCAGGTCAATTTGGAGGACAAAACAATAGGTTCCAATTCTCAGGAGATTGAAATTCTTTTGTTTTGCCCTCCAAATTGAGGCTGAGCTGCTATGACGTCACGTGCAAGGGGTCTTTTATTTTGATCTTTTAACTCTATTTATTTGTTTAACGCTGAATTTTATTTTTCTAGGGCGAGTTGCTGATGATTGTGGGTCCTGTTGGCGCAGGGAAAGTAAGTGGAAATCTCGTAAATCAATAAATACGAATAAAAAATTATTTAAATAGTCAAGTAACATGGAAATGGCTTCCTATAAGAATGGTTATCGTATGAGTTACACTGAGTTCTACTTCGTGCAACGCTACGCGCAACAACAAAAATATCCTGTTACACTGTGCAATTCACCAGCAACTTGTCTCGCCTTTACAGCGCGTACATGGTATAACATGCTGTAATATTGACCTTGTTTCCCATGAGAATGGTTATCGTATGAGTAACATATGAATGGTTTCTCTCATAAGGATAGAACTAATGAGTGGGAAACGCATGGTACTGACTTACATCACGTACATGGTACGACATGCCGTGACATTGAAATGGTTATCTTTTCTACTGCAGTCTTCATTATTGATGGCTCTTCTCGGCGAGTTACGAGTGTCGCATGGTACAGTGAATGTACAGGGAAAGGTCAGCTATGCCTCGCAACAATCCTGGATCTTCTCGGGTACGGTGAAGGAGAATATCTTATTTGATCAAGAATACGATAAGGAAAGATATGATCGTGTGATAAAAGCGTGTGCCTTGGAGAAGGTAAGCTCAGAATCTTGTCTCTTTATGTCACATATGACACTGTCGTTAAATAGATTATGTATCCATATTTTCATCTATCCATCCCTCCATCCGTCCGTCCGTCCGTCCGTCCGTCCGTCCGTCCGTCCGTCCGTCCGTCCGTCCGTCCGTCCGTCCGTCCGTCCGTCCGTCCGTCCGTCCGTCCGTCCGTCCCTCCATCCATCCATCCATCCATATTCTCATTTATTCTTTCATTTTACCACCAGGATCTAAAGCTTCTCCCAGTAGGTGATGAAACCCTGGTCGGTGAACGAGGCGTAGCACTCAGCGGTGGACAGAAAGCACGAATCAACCTTGCAAGGTATGATTACCGAGTCTTATTTTCATTAATCAATGATATTTAACTTCAATGACTATGATTTTCTTACTTGTGTCAGGGCTGTATACTACGATGCCGACGTTGTCCTTCTTGATGATCCTCTCAGTGCTGTCGACACAAATGTTGGGCGAAAATTATTTGATGAGTAAGTAATTGATTCTATGAATGCGAGTTGAGTTTCTTTGAGAGTTACGTAGCCCGTATCATCCACAGCTTTGTGTACTCGTTCTTGGTTACGTGTTATCGCGCGTTTGCTCAATTGTTATTCATTTGTCCGTTAATGAATGTGATCATGCGCACGTTTGTTTGTAGTAAATTCTTTGTGGATTGGTTTGTATGTCTTTAAGTATGCATGCGTTTGCTTGTTGGTTATGAATATGAGGACCGCGTAGCACTGTGAAATACATAGAAAGGAAATAAGTTAAAGTCATAGTGCTGAGAGAAACGAGGTTATTCCGGGCGAAAAACCCTTGGAAATAAATTCGGAAAAATTAATTCCGACCTCGATAGGATTCGAACCCACGGCCTTCGGATTTGTACACCGACGCGATGCTTGTTGGTTTGTTTGTTTATTTGCATGTTTCTTTGTTTCTTTTATAGTTCGTTTTATAATACTTAGTTGTTATTTTCTTTAGGTGCATACGTGGTCTTTTAAAGGATCGTATGTGTATCCTAGTGACACACCAGCTTCAGTACCTCAAGGGAGCGACCAATATCATCTGTTTGCACGACGTAAGTACCATATACGTAATATTGACTTCCGGTAAATGGTACGCGCGTCCATCCACCAATAAGAGCAGGAAATCTTGACTTCTGTTAAATGGTACGCGCGTCCATCCACCAAAAAGAGCGGGAAATCTTGACTTCTGGTAATTGGTACGCGCGTCCATCCACCAATAAGAGCAGGAAATCTTGACTTCTGTTAAATGGTACGCGCGTCCATCCACCAAAAAGAGCGGGAAATCTTGACTTCTGGTAATTGGTACGCGCGTCCATCCACCAAAAAGAGCGGGAAATCTTGACTGCTGGTAAATGGTACGCGCTTCCATCCACCAAAAAGAGCGGGAAATCTTGACTTCTGGTAATTGGTACGCGCGTCCATCCACCAAAAAGAGCGGGAAATCTTGACTTCTAGTAAATGGTACGGGCGTCCATCCACCAAAAAGAGCGGGAAATCTTGACTTCTGGTAAATGGTACGCGCGTCCATCCACCAAAAAGAGCGGGAAATGTTGACTTCCGGTAAATGGTATGCCCATCCATGCACCAAAAAGGGCGGGAAATGTTGACTTCCGGTAAAGAGTAGGGGCGTCCGCTCCCCCAAAAAAGAGCGGGAAATTTATAAATCAGTAAATATTTGTTATTGAGATATCACTAATTCAGTGCCAATAATTCGTGAATGTTTCCTTTCTGCAACAGGGCCATTGTGTTGGAAAAGGAACGTTTGAAGAACTCAACGAAGCAGGTCTAGATGTCATGTCCTTGATGTCAACTCTTTCTGACCAGGAAGTCCCGGTTGACCAGGAAGCCGTCGACCTTCATCAAAATGAACCAGACCATCATGTGATCATAGCAAATGGAAATACCCCTTTGTTAGAGCCAAACCATGCGTATAGGAGATGTACATCGGTGGTATCTGACGCGATGAACGAAACGTGGACGAAGAAGAGTCAGTGTGATCTGCCTTCTTCCATGTCGATGGAGACACTCAATGATGTAAGTTACTAAGAAGTTTTGTGAAAATTGTTTTTCCATTAAACTTAGGGGCCGGCCATTATTTACAGGAAGGGGGCTGGTACATTTTGATTTTCACTTGCATAAAAACGTGACCCCTCCCCCCAAAGTGCCCTTTGTCTCTCTTAGCTCTGTCCTTTTTTGAGCATAAAAAATGCTGGCCCCCTCTATTTGCACCAGCCCCCCCCCCCCTCCCTGTAAATAATAACTGGTCCCTTACCCTGTACCTATAATGTGGTGTTGCACCAGAATCGAATTTTTTTAATATAAATAACTGCCTCACTAGAGCCCAGAAGAGAACTACGTGTCGAAACCGGAAGCTGAAAAACAGATGACTGGGACAGTAACTTGGAAGGTGTATCGGGATTACTTCAAAGCTGGGAGTAGCCTGATTGGTTTTATTATACTAGGACTGCTGGTACTATTATCCCAGGTGAGATAAAAACTTATAAAAAAACTTATATTTTACAACCATTATCCCCCGTCGGGGCTCTTCCTTGAGGTTCACTCCACACGCACTACCAATACATTATATATTCACAACACACAACACACAACACACAACACACAACACACAACACACAACACACAACACACAACACACAACACACAACACACAACACACAACACACAACACACAACACACAACACACACACAACACACACACATACACAACACACAACACGCAACACACACACATCACACATCACACAACACACAACACACAACACACAACACACATCACACAACACACAACACACAACACAAAACACATCTTGATTTTTACAGAGGGAGGAAAACCGGAGTAAAACCCTCGTGGCAAAGGGAGAGAACAACACATGGAACAAACTCAACTCCCATATGCGGTTCAGTCGAGAAATGAACCCGCGACCTCAGGCTTCAACTTACAGCGGTGAAAGACCAGAGATCAGAAGCTCGACTTTTAATTACCCAGAACCCTCTCGACCAAATTCAACCTCAAACTGTTGAGAGGACCTGGGAGCTTGTAAATTCTAAATGGCATCTGACTGGACTTGGGTCAAGAAGTGATTGGCTGAAACATATACGTCGTACCCAGCCCCTCTCGACTTTAAATCCGACAATTGTATCCGAATATAGAAGCGCTGTGTGTCCCAAGGGTATTATGATAATATTTTTATAGACCCCTTGAAGCACGTCGGAATGCAGCTCAATTTGCAGGACAAAACAATAAGATCCAATTCTCAGGAGTTTGAACTTCTTTTGTTTTATCCTCGAAATACTCCCTTTTCGAGTTCTCTTTTACGCTGTGTTAGCCTCAAAACCGTGTAATATATTCTTTTATTCAGTAACAGCCCGTGGAAATTCAAGAGATCTGTGTGTAAAGAAGACAATAAAAATACTTTGAAATTTCACGAGTTGTATCTAAATTTCTGCATAATTTACGCACAATTGAGGCTAACACAGCGTAAAAGAGAATTCGAAACGGGAGTATTGCGCGGCTTTGACGTCACGTGAAAGGGGTCTATGCTGATGATATTATTAACGGATTTTCATGGACGTTTTTCTTGCAGGCAAGTGTATTAGTTGGGGAATGGTGGTTAGCTGAATGGTGAGTTGGAAACTAGAATGTTTGTGTGTCCCTTTGTCCTTCCATTCTTTCGTCCGAGAACCCTGGGAAATAAATAGTGCGAATTGGCGCTGTGCGCGGTCTGGTCAATCTGCTGTACAAATCACAGCGCGCTAGATCACCGTTCATCCAATCACAATGCTCGGTTGCGGTATCGTCACGGTCACGGTACGATTGCACGTCCGCACCGTAGGGTTTTCACAGTCATTTAAAACCTCTAAATACCTACTAGATTTACAACTCGACGTGCAAAAGTATGACCACTTTTAATATATTCGCATACTTCTATGCACAGGGTTTTTGCTGCTAAACGAGGTTTTACACGACTTATTTGGTAAAACCAGACAGCTTTGCATTAAATGTTTACGATTTAGCGTATAAAAGCCCGTGTATAGAAGTATGCGAAGACATTAAAGTTGGTCAAACTTTTGTGCGTCGCGCTGTAATAGCTCCCTTCACAGTTCCCTGCGCTATCTTGAAAGGTAGCTATGCGTTTGCATCCAAGCGAAAACCTTGCAATGATAGAGACGTGAATAATTGGAAGTGTTAAAAAAGGTCTCTGTCATCGTAAACTCACCTCATGTCTCGCTTCGATGCAAGGCACTATTGTAGCTTCGCTTATATCATGAATTTGTTTCTCCAGGGCGGACAGCGAACACTACCTCTCACAGATGTTACAAAACAGAGGTAACTCCACCCTCCACTCGCCCTTCTATGACAGAGACACGTATATCATGGTCTATGGAATACTGGTAGTGATTGCTATGGTAACCAATCTGCTATCCTTCCTCTTGTTATTTCGTCTTTTCGTCATGGCCTCGCGGAATCTTCACAACAACATGTTCAACAGTGTTCTCAGGGCTCCTATTTATTTCTTCGATACGAATCCTGTTGGTAAGTGTCGTACGAGCGTTATGACCCTAAGCGACCACATTACGAACACTTCACGACAACCTTACGAGCTTTATCAGTACTACACGACTGCTTGACGACCATTTTACGAACGGGCTATTAAGGATGGGGAGAACCTACATAGCACTCAGTTGATGTAATGTATTCATAAAATCTACTGTATTCTATTGTCCTTCTATCTATTGTATGAGGTGTGATGTATTGTATTTTTATGAATACATTACATCAACTGCTTGCTACGTAGGCTCTCCCGTCAGTCTTGCAAATTTTCTCGATTCTGATTGGCTGATATTTCTTCTCAGATCAGCTGGCTACTATTTCTGACAGGAGTGAATGTATCAGTAATGTAAAAGATACGTATCTTCTTTTCGATAGGTCGTGTGCTCAATCGGTTTGCCAAAGACATCAGTCAAATGGACGATCTTCTTCCTGGCTCATTTTCGGATTTCATCAAGGTAGGTTTCTTTCGTAAGGCCTCTTTGTAATTCGCGCCACGTTGAGTCATGTCGTGCCTAGGCCCTGCTATAAAATACTGTGTCATGCCGTATTGCGTCATGCATTACCGTGTGCTGTGCAGTACAGGGCCGTGCTATTCTGTACCGTGCAGTCAACTGCCACCCTGTACAATAAATCACCTTGATATTCTGTAATGTGTCGTGTTATGTTGTGCTATACCGCACCAAACCTAACCATGCTGCACCTTATGATACTATGCTTTGCCTTGCCGTATCGTTCTGTGCCATGCGTTGCTATGACAACATATGTGATTACACGCCATTCTTATTCAGCATTCTTATGGATTGGCTGGCCAGAAAAACGGTTGGTTCAATCAATCAATCAATCAATCAATTTATTCCTCATCATTCTGTGAATAACATTTAGGAGTTACTCTACTCGAGTATACCAGAGACTTATCCAATATTAAAGAGAGTTTAGTTTAAAAAAAAATGTTTGTTCATGTGACGCCATTATAAGTCTGATAATTTGCATCATTTATGTCCATTTAATACAAATGAATCTAGTGTTACTCTAAGCAGAGGCGTTTTACTGTTTCCGTGTGCAAAACCGACAGATATAAGAACAGCTTCATGATTGCAGGCGCATTAAATTGTGATAAATCTAATTAATTCTATAAAGGCATTCATATATCATGTATTATTATTCAAGTTGCCATAGTTTATGGTTAATCGTAATTGTATTATGCAATTCAGCTTTAGTGGCTGTATATGTAGATTTTGATAAAGCATCTATCTATCCAATATTACAGTCTGTGCTCACATCGGTATTCTTTTCTTTCTGCAGCTCAGTGTCCTTACATTTGCCATCCTTCTCCTCAACGTGGTCAGCATCCCGTACCTTCTGGTCGGCGCACTACCAATCACTATCCTCTTTGGTTACCTTAGAAATTATTATCTGAAGACTTCTAGAGACATCAAAAGAATCGAAGCTATCAGTGAGTATTGAACTGTTTTGCCATTACACTAATCACTGATGTGATAAGAGATGACGGAGGTCAGAATAATTCCAATCTGACGGGACCCGATTTTTTTTCCACTGCTGATCACAAATGATTTCTATTCTCGCTGGACGTTGGTTTGCATAGAGCTGTTTTCGTATGAGTGGGAAACACACGGTACTGACTTACACTACGTACACGGTGCGACATACCGTAACATTGAAATGGCTTCCTATTGTCTTCCAGTTATTCATCCAATCACGACGCGTGGTTGCGGCTACGGTAAAGTACGTTACGGCTACGAATCTGCGGTCAATCTCGCTACGCTAGTTTATTCCAGTATTTTGACATTTGTCCTTTTCAAATCGATCTATTTAAAAGATTCTCTTCTAAGGACTCTATTTTTTGGGAATAACTTTATTTATAAATTGCGCAGTATGACAATGCGAAGCATTCAGGGCTATGCCGAAGATTTCGGCTATGACTGAGGACATTTTGATAACAAAATACAGGGAATTGTATAGAGCGATGTTTGGTGTAGAGTGAATGACGTCACAGACTTTGTTAAAAATTTGTAAAAATATAATACTTCCCATCGGAATATCAAAAAAAAAAAAACTTTAATCAGTGTTTATTAGACCCTTAAGGATTATTTCAAGAAAGTTTCAACCGAATTAAATCTTGAGCGATTTTCGTACTAGTCCCCCTTTAAAGTTTGGCCAGGAAAAAACTTGCTAAGAGACGCCTCAAGAAGATTGAATTATAAATCTTGAATAAATATCATTCTAAAATGATATGACACTTCACTGCTTTTGAAACGTGTAGGTCGGACACTGACCTCTACCTTGTGTCTTAACCCCTGATGAGAAACACTTGGTAGGACGAACGACCATCCCAGAACCATCGTATGTTTATAGTTCACCTTGTTTTTATATCCAGACCGTAGTCCAGTGTATTCTCACATATCAGCAAGTTTGGATGGTTTGATGACGATACGAGCCTTCAATGCTGAAGGACGATTTATTGACAGTTTCTATGACTACCAGAATTATCACTCTGCTGGGTACTTCCTCTTTCTGACAACTCAAAGGTGGCTTGGTGCCAGACTTGATGTCATGTGTGCCTCGTTCATGGCCCTGGCTGTTATTGGTAGTTTGGTTACCTTGGAAACGGGAACAGGTATGAGAAGGATTTCTTCCTCCCTCTCTCCCTACCTTCCTTGCTTCCTTCCTTTATTCCTTCCTTCCTTCCTTCCTTCCTTCCTTCCTTCCTTCCTTCCTTCCTTCCTTCCTTCCTTCCTTCCTTCCTTCCTTCCTTCCTTCCTTCCTTCCTTCCTTCCTTCCTTCCTTCCTTCCTTCCTTCCTTCCTTCCTGCCTTCCTTCCTGCCTTCGTTCCTTCCTTCCTTCCTTCCTTCCTTCCTTCCTGCCTTCGTTCCTTCCTTCCTTCCTTCCCGTACCCAACCTAACCATTAACTCACACCTATCAAGTCTTCCATATTCATGTATGTCTTTACAGCTTTGAGTGCAAGTGTTATTGGTCTGTGTCTAACATATGCCAAGATGTTAACAGGCATGTTCCAGTGGTGTACCAGACAGAGCGCCGAAGTAGAAAACCTCGTAAGTACATATTCCTTCAGCACCAGCATAATGCGTTCATATTTCAGATCTTGTCAAAAAGAATCTTCGTTGAAGTGCTTTTTCATTGGTACGAATAAACAAAGAAATGATACTAAAGGGAGCGCATAGAGTCTGAAATGGGACAACCTTTAGTGAGGAGAATAGAAGAGAATTTTCTCGTTGCACAACTTCAGCCTCGATAGCGTGTAGTTTATACTTAAGAATTTGACTAAAGCCCGTGGAATTTCTAAGTGTTTCAATTGTTTGATAATGTGTACATTCCTTAAATTACCGTGAGCTGTAGTCAAATTCTAAAGAATATATTACACACTATCGAGGCTGAGGTTACCGTGAGCTGTAGTCAAATTCTAAAGAATATATTACACACAATAGAGGCTGAGGTCGAGCAACGACAACCGTGAAATGGTATATTCATCTTTTTAGCTAAAGGTAACGTTTTAACGTAAAAAAATTCTCTAATAAATCTATGTTTATATTGGACTACAGATGACATCAGTAGAGAGAGTTGTAGAGTACTCAGAACTAGAACCAGAATCAGAGCCCTCGAAACCCTTAGAAATCCCGCGGGATTGGCCTAATCATGGCGTCATCTCAGCAGAGCGGCTTTACTACTCGCATCACAAGACACTGCCTCCTGTTCTCAAGAACCTTACTTTTTGTATCAAAAGTGAAGAAAAGGTAAAAAAAATGATCCGTCCAGTTGGTGGCATAAGGTTTTTGAGGTTCAACTTTTATATGATTTCAGAATCTGTGGTTATTTAACACTTATTGACTGAGATTGAGGGAAACTGTGTTTTGTGGTCCCGAAACGATGATGTTTCCGAAGGCATAGCTGCCACAAAACACACTGCTTTCCAGAGGTTCCAGTCAATAAGTGTTTTGTTATACACCTGATTGCAAAAATGTTGTCATAGAAAAATAAACTTTATAAAAATTAAAAATAACAAATAGGAATTAATTAATTTTTTTTTTTTTTTAAAGTTTATTTTCCTATGACAACATTTTTGCAATCAGGTGTATACCAAGTGTCCAAGATGGTATATAACAATGGGCGAGGTAGTTGTTCAGATGGACGATATCTGGAGGTTCGGTCATATATTATTAAATATATCAGCATGGATGGTCGCATAAGGCCTTGTGAATTATTTTGAACCAGATCTGTTGGTCGGTAAGCACAGGTTCGGCCATACATAAGAAGCTGGAAAATTGTCTTAACCAGACAGATGGTCGGTTCTCACAGGTTCGACCAGCTATTGATTTATTTGATTTCAATGCATTTAGGTGGGTATAGTTGGTCGTACAGGTGCTGGTAAATCATCTTTACTCAGCATGTTGTTCAGACTGAATAACCCAGAAGGACTGGTGCAAATAGACTCTCTACCAATCACTGATATGTCCCTACAAGATCTGAGAAGCGCTATATCCATAATACCACAGGTACGTACGCACCCCTTTCCCCCTAGGGAGCTATAAATGGGTACCTGAGTATTATTTGGGACACTAGAGAAAAACTTTTGCGCATGCGTGCCTTTCAGCACGCTTTCCAAGAATTTACAAGAGTTTTAGTGAGAAAAAAATGTTCGTTTTCTCCAAGTATACAAAACATAACCTGAGTATACTTTTGTGAGACCAAGATACTGTATAAAAGAATTAGCCTTAAGTTTCAAGAACTGCATGACTTATAGGTTTTGGCATTTTGTAAAGACGTTTTCAAAATGGATTTTCCTGTGCGCGCCGTCGCCTTCACCGTTGCCGTCAGCTGAATATCCTTACGTGCAAAAGAATTCAGTAGATTTTATGGATTAGTTTCGGTTTGCCAATACGTCATGTATTGCTGCTTATAGTGGCTCACTATGTATAACAATACTGAAAACGCACAGATACATTATCGGTTGACTTACATGAAGTAATGACCGATTTTTATTTATTTTTTCCCCCTTATTTTCTAATAGGATCCAGTGCTTTTTAGTGGAACACTCAGGAAAAACCTCGATCCTTTTGGGACCTATGCCGACATGGACCTATGGAACGCTCTTGAAGAGGTACAAAGATATGTGACAGCCCAGGGTACCATTCCCTCAATGTACCTTCCTTTATATAGTCCCATACTATAAAAAAAAACTTCAGAATTTGCTAGGGTTACTTGAGTAATACAGAGTAAATTTCATCTCGGCCCTTCTAGATCAAACTAGAATTTAGAAGTTGATTTGTTCCGAGGGAGGAAAACCTCAGAACCCGGAGAAAATCCCTCGAAGCCCAAGAGAGAACAATCAAGCAACTCTACTCGCATACAACACCGAACCCACATCAGCTATTGTTCCCTTAGATTAACCTGCATTTTATGAACCTGACAGGACTCGAAACCAAGTTGCATTGGCGAGAGGTGAGCGCTCTCACCACACCACCCGTGCTTCTCTACAGACCAACTTACCAAAATGTCTTTCTTGTGAAGCCCCCCCCCCCCCCCCTTCTATATTTTTACTGTTTGTTTTAGGTCTAATACGAACTTCCCTCCAACAGGTTCAGCTAAAGGAATCGATTGAAGAATTACCAGATGGCCTGGAAACACTGCTCGCGGAGTCCGGCTCAAACTTTAGTGTTGGTCAGCGGCAACTGATATGTTTAGCACGCGCAATTTTAAGCCATAATAAGATCTTGGTTATTGACGAAGCGACAGCTAACGTGGATCACAAGTAAGTCAGAAAATATATTGGAAAAAATCTTCCTATATCCTCCAATGAGATGCGCGTTTCTTTATTCTATGTTTTGAAGCATGAATTAAGGACGCTCATGTCTATATTCCATAGCGCAGACTTCGTATGAGTGTGAAATGTCACGGCACACGGTACGGCACTGACATGGCTGTCACGGTCATGGCTAGCGCCCTGGTCACGGCAAGACACGGTCCGTGCCATAGGTTTTTCATAGTCGTACAAAACCTGCTCTTATATGACCAAGTTTATCTCGTGCCATGGCACAGCGCCATGAAGAACACGGCATTTCCTCAATTACTCAACTGACCAATCAGAACTGCGCACTTTTGCTTATTATTTTTTAATTATCCTGACCTTGACTTTGTTCATATGTGTCGTGTTTCAGTACGGATTCACTGATTCAAGAAACAATCAGAAACAAGTTCAAAGACTGCACTGTCCTGACGATAGCTCATCGGCTCAACACGATAATGGACTCAGATAGGGTTATGGTAAGGATTCTTCGTTACTGGATTTAGTTCATTTTGAATCCCATAAATTATCTACATCATGCCAAATCTTTATGACATTCTTTACGGATTCGGTTACACTTGGCAATGTTCCTCACCAACTTGTGTCGTAATTTTGTTGCGCAATGAAGGGTGCATTGCAGTTGCATAGACAAGGTATCTTACAGTAGGCAATATCCCTTGCAATTTGTCTTACAGTTTTCTTGCACAATAAAAGGTGCATTGCATTTGCATAGACAGGGTATGTTACAACAGACGAAATTCCTTGCAGCTTGTGTCACAGTTTTGTTGCACATTAAGATGTGTATTGCAGTTGTGCACAGACAGAGTGTGTTACACTAGACAATGTCCTTTGCAAGTTCTCTCGCAATTTTGTTCCGCTATAAGAAAAGCGCATTACATTTGCACGGACAGGGGATGTTTCACTGTCTTGAAATGGTTGCGCAGTCATTACAAAAGGAATTCGAAAACTCGATGACTGATGATGCGAGGCAAGTTTCTGGTATCTTACGCTAGACAGTTTCTCATGCTTTTTGATTCTCAACAATATTCTAAAGCAAATTGCGAAAGAAATTGCCGATTCTAACAGCATCTTTACTGTTTCCTGATTTCCAGGTTCTAGACGAAGGTCGTCTGGTGGAATTCGACGAACCTTACTTGTTACTCAAGAACCCCAAAGGTGTGTTCACTCAACTCGTCGAACAGACAGGTACACGATCCGTTGATGTCTTGCGCGAGTCAGCCCGACAGGCGTACGAACTGCGACACGATGAGCCGCAGAGTACTACCGACGACGGCCCTATAGGTACTCTTAGCACAAATACGACTGATATGGAAGTAGAAAACCCGAATCAGGAATCTAATGATAACGATGGTGATGATGACGATGATGGCAATGATAGTGATACGCCGTTCATAGAACAAAAAAGCCACAGGGAGTAAACACGAGGTCAGGGGGGACTGGGACTAGAAAAAATGAACCCCGAGGGGGTAGGGGCGGGAGGAGTGTTTCCCTAGTGTTTCTTTTTCCCTTTCTTTTGCTCTTTTCTCTTTCCTCTTCTTTCCTAATAGTCCTTTTAACAGTTCCCTGCACCATCTTGAAAGGTAGCCGTGCCTTTGCCTCGAAGCGAGACGAAAGGGGAGCTTGCAATAATAGAGACTTTGGACAATTATTCACATGTCTTTATCATTGCAAGCTCACCGTTCGTCTCGCTTCGATGAAAAACCACGGCTACCTTTCTGGCTGGTTACATTTCATTAGATTATTATTATATATATTTTTTTTAGTTTTGCTTTCTTCTAAATTCGGGGGAAATAAGTAAATAAGTATAATATCATTAGCATTTAAGAGTGATAATTGGTATTTATTGCTATTTATACCCTATAATTATCTATATCCTCAATCAAAATTAATGCATGCATCATAATCATACCTCCGATCTCTCAAATATCGAGTATTTAACATTCACATTAGGGACCATTCATAATTCATCGAAGGAGCCGGGGGGGGGGGGGGAGGGGATCTAGGAGGTTTTAGTGGTCCTGAGATGGAAAGTCTTGAAACAATGGGTGAATTATACATAGGGGAGGCTTCAAAATGTTGGGAATACACAGGGGGCCCGAAAAACTTATGGAGGATTTTTTTAATTTTATTTTATTTTTATTATTATTTTCTCACTCGTCCTCCCCCTCTCCGATAGATTATAAATGGTCCTTATTTCTAAAAAAAAATAATAATAATATATATTTGTGTGAAAAAAGTATTATAAATAAAGGATTTTTTATTTATGTTTATTACTTTTTAACCTTTGATTCCAAATACCGGCATAAATTTTGACGTAGAATAAACAAAAATGAATGTACACAAAATGAAATCAACGCACAAAAACGTCGGTTTTAAAACTACGTTATTGTTGTCACATCAATAAAACATTTTTTTTATAAAAATATAAAAAATATTCAGATTGTTATTTCTCTTATTAATTTGTAACATTTTTGTATTCATCAACAAGTTATTGCCATTGGTGTGTATATGTAACATTTTGTTTTCATCACGTTAATCTATCATGATATTACTTAGCTTGATATGTGTTTGTCGTCGGGTATATGAAGTCATGTTATACAATGTAAATAAGAATAGTTCTACAGTTTGTAGGTCATGAGGTCGGTGATTGACTGGCCATGTTGAAGACGTTTTTCCATCTGGACCAAGAAACTCACACCATCGATCACTTTCTGGATGAGCTGAACCTGGAATAATGAATGGAAGAGCTAGTAAAGTGATGGAAGAACGAAGACATTCGTGTAATAGAAGCAAAAGATGTGGTATAGAGACCCCTTGCAGCATGTCGGAATGCAGCTCAATAGACCTCTTTAGGTTTGTTGCGAGTTGGCTCTTAATGGAAAGAGGATTAAAATGGAAAAAAGAAAAAAAGGAATCTTTAGGTTAGTTTTCTTGTCCCATGGTTTATGATAGTAAAATTCCAGCCCCAGTGATAAGCTCTGTGGGAATCCCGTCTTGATGATTTTACTTCCCATTAACCGTTCCGAGGTTGAGGGAAAACCTGGGTTGAGTTAGTATACAGTGCATTATGGAACTGTTTAGGTGACGAAATAGATGCCATCTTGGAAATATAGCACTTCCATAAAGCACAGTTATGCCAACTCGACCCAGCTTTTCCCTCAACCTTGGAGTCTGAATCACAGTCCCAGTTCCAGAAATTGACCCTTCAAGACGCTCTCTGTTAGTGTACGGGTGTTTTTTTACCTCGGTATGACCAAGCCTGTCCGAATTTGAGATCTCAAATATGCTGTCTTTGACGGGGCTCTCTGATCCTTCTACAAATTGAGAAAAAATTAATTTATACAGTAAAGGTGTGGTAATACGGGCAATAAATTCTGCAAATTGTTCGCACAGCAGTGTTGCGTTGCAAGTGGCAGAGTGAATGTTGCTCGTATTACCACCCCGTGCGCGAATTTTTCTTTATTACAGAGAGTAGAAAGGTAAGAGCTTCTACTTCTGCAACAAAATCGGGCAACAAAGTCTTGTGGTCGCACGGGGTGGTAATACAAGCAATATTCGCTCTGTAACTTCGACCTTAAAGCTACGGATACACGGTGTAACAATGCACTCGATGTTGCAGGAAATCAACGTTGCGAGTAAAGTCGCACGACGCAATTTGTTGCATGAAATGTTGCTGATTCAGCAGCGTTGCCTGCAATATTGTGCGCAATGTTGCACTGTGTCTCCTCGCTTTTAGAAATGAGATGATATCTCAAAATGACTTACCGGTTCCCCTCTTTTGTAACCGCAGATCACTCAAAATAGCTGGAAACTTTGGATACTATTAAACCAAGAGAACAAGGTTTTATGAATTAAGTAAAAGAATGAAGATGAAGATGAAAGGTATTTAAGATAAATATTAATTGATTTCATAGTTATTTCGCACAATCCCTCCCGTAGCTCAAAAGAATAACGCCTGCGCATGCTCGGAGACTCTCAATGTAGTCGCGGGTTCAATCCGAATATCAGCCATCATGTGAGTAGAGTTGCTTGTTGGTTCTCTCCTACGCTTCAAGGGTTTTTCTTCAGATTGTTTGATTTTTCTTTGTCCCAAATCAACACTTTCAATTTCATAATCGATCAAGAAACGAGGCCCATGGGTTTATTAGTCATTGCCTATTAATTCAGTATTATCTTCGTCCAAGTGCGATCTTTTTATTTTGATAAAGAGGTTTCATTTTATTTTTAGTGCTTCCTATTCACACGCGTGGGAATATGAGAATCGTTCAATTTGTTTGTCAATCGATCAAGGCGTTTCCACAACATTTCAGTTGGCACGTGACTTGATAACTTCGGTTTTCCGACAATGTCACGGAAAAGCTTGTTTAATTTTGTCGCGGCGGCAATTGGCGCGTGTGATTGGGAAGCGCTGTAAGCTTGTTTACCTTTCCAAGATTCGGTAGTCTGACCAACGCGCTTACTCTAAGACCCGTTCCCAGGTTACTCGGGCACGTCGTTATATTGCCCAGATGTTTGTTCCGCATAAACGATACACCAGTAGCCTCCACACTTTTTTCAATCTCCTTCAGTCCTAAGTAGAATCTTTCATACAGTTTCTCCAAATCCCCGCCCGTTTCCATGGCAATGATCTTGATGTGGTCCTCTTCGTTAACGCGAACAGTGAAACACTTGTCTTTTGTGTACCAGATGCCGCGCGCGTCCGGCCAGTCACGCGAGAGTCCGCTGCTCGTGAACAGTGGGCTCGTCGGTTTATCAAACAGGGTGCCTTCGGTAATTAGGAGACTGCGGTCTTCAGCAGTCAGTGACGAGATAGCATAGTAATGTCCTTCCATGTCACCTAATCACATGAGAAGAATAGATATATATGTAAGCGGCTAAGAAAACGCCGAGAACAACCATATAAAATAGCACAGGGAGCCCGGCTTTCCTTTGCCGCATTCATTATTCTTTACGTAATTGCTTTTTATGGGTTTTCATGTGGTTTAAGATCGGCTTCGGTTACACAAGCTGTAATCAGATCTGTACTGTAAATTGATAACCGTTGGTAACGTGCTCTTTATGGGTTGCCTGTGTTGTTTGAATGTAACGCACCGTCTATAAAGCATTCAAAAGAAGAGAAGGGACGAAACCAAGCGAGTATCCGATTAGAAAACCCTTGTTTATTTGGTTCATGGAAGTCCTTTATTAATAAAAACCCCACTGAATGTTGGCCCAATAAATGAACTTTGGTTCAGGAAGGTTTATTTCTTTATACTCAGAAATGATGCGATCTTAGGCAGTGATATTTAAAAGCTAAGTCTTAGTCATATGTTCACCTCCAGTTGCTCGGACCGCTTATCTTATAAAACACGAATATCTGGTCAACATCAGTTTTGAAACAAAAGAATTTTGACAGTTTGTTGACAGAGCGATCTAAATTTGCATATAAGTTTGGGATATTTGCGGTATCGTTTCCCGCGAACTCTATGCGTATGGCTCAGATCTGATCTATATTATCCTTAAAAAAAAAACATTTCCAATGTATATATAATTTCCTTACATGAGTCCAACGAGAGATGAACAAAGAGCGATAGATTTATCGATAGCTAGTCATTCGAGCTGCGGGACTGGTAAAACTTTTACCAGTTTTACCCTTGAAGCTGTATATAGAGAACTCAGTAAACTCAAGAAGAACGTCTAAGTCACCAGTGTACTACTGGATTCGCCTGTTCAAATCTTCCCAATGATGGTAGGGGCTCTACACTTTTTTCAGCTACCTCCTGTTCACAATAATTTAGATATATGCTCTTCAAATAAGTATACCTTTGAATCGATCCAGTAGAAAAATACTTTCCCTCATTCTGTACAACTAAAAAAAGTTGTTAGACAAAAAGATCTGGAGTTTGTCGAATTCCTAATAATCAGTATCTTGACCGACATGATGGAATACATGATGTAAACTAAACATGAAAAATAACGAGGCGACTTCCCGCTGACGTCACTAAAGTAGCTGGTCCGAGCAACTGGAGGTGATCATAATACGCTAAACTCGCTTGGTTTCGTCCCTTCTCTTCTTTTGAATGCTTTATAGAGAGTGCGTTACCAACAATTTAATGGCTATCAATTTACAGTACAGATCTGATTACAGCTTGTGTACCACTACAGGAAGCCGATCTTAAACCACAGGAAACCCATAAAAAGCAATTACGTAAAGAATAATGAATAATGAATACGGCAAAGGAAAGCCGGGCTCCCTGTGAAAATAGCAGCTCTTTTGCTTAGCGCCAGGAGACGATATATGTTAAGTTTGTTCCGCATAAACAATACACCAGTATCCTCTACACTTTCCTAATATTTTTAAAGTTTCGATCTAAACTTCGCCTTAAAAGGGAAAACAGCGCTTGACCTCTAAGGCAATTAGATTCGACGTGGCAAAATTATTGACCTTTATCACAAGGCGGTCGTGTTTATTCCCTTGAGAGCAAAAACCTTTGTTTTAACCAATATGGCGGCTGTGTGACAAAAGCCCATAGGCCTTACCTTTCATTGTATACCAAGACTATTTTTTGTATCGATTCTATACACGCCTCTTCCTTGATTACAGACTCGTTTACATAGGGCCAGCCTTATTACCGATTTTTCCGTCAAATTATTCACAAATACCAACGGTAAAGTCACTTTTCGAGGTCGGAGTTTGGCCATTTTGAGTCTAAAATGTACAACTTCAACAATACAAACACTTAGGCCCAGTTCAGACGTCCAGCTTTTGCCGCGGCGATTCTAATTGCATTTGAGACCAACGGCTAAGAAAACGCCAAGGACTACCATATACTGACATCAGCTCTTTTACTTAGCTACAGGACACGATACGTGTTAAGTTTTTTTGCAGTTTTTTTTTTTACTACTATCAGTTTTTTAAAAGGGAAAACAGCGCTTGACCTCAAAGGCAATTAGATTCGACGCGGCAAAATTATAGGCCTTACCTTTCATCGTACCAAGAATATTCTTTAGTATCGATTCTATGGCTCGCCTCTCTCTTCTGTTACATGATGAAGGGAGTCTAAACCCTTTCAGAGATCTACACGCTCTTATTCGACAAGAAATCACGAAATTTTCATCAAATTTCCCATGTTTCAGTTTCGTGGGGTCCATGTCGGACACGTGTACTGACGTCTTTTTATATCCATTTTGACGTTCCTCAATAATGCGATCAAAAAGTTCTGCAAAAACTTGATATGATTCCTCGTCTCCCGCTACAATCCCAACAGAACATATGTGTGTATGATGCGGATTGTCCACTCCTGTCTGAATCGCCTGATCCAACGTGAAACCATTCCGAGTTTTCCGGTTGATAAGCTTGACGTACAAATCAGGGGTCAAGTGTTTTGCCATGAGGTTCGAGTGGTTCCAGAGAGACGGGTAGTTCGCCAAGGCGTCTTCTTTAGGTATATATTCATATTTGTTTCTCGCTCTTCTACCCGCGTATAACAGCAAAACTGCCGCAAGAGCTGCGCCCGCGGCGGCAAACCGTCGATCCTTCAGACGATTGATCAATACCTCTAAACATTCCTTCGCTTCTTCCCAGACGTCTGGTATACAAATGTTCTTCAAAACATCCGCCATTGTTATTCCTAGCAAAATCTTCAATTCATGACGTCATGAGTATTACGTCATCAAAATGGAATGCGGAAAAGCGCGCGCTGTATTACCCAAGATACTCTTCGTGTCATATATTACGTCATAATACGTGGAACCACGGCACGCGCGCACAATATTTACCCAAAGTTCCTGGAGCCAAATACGTCGTAAATCAGAGCTCAGAAATGCGCACTCTTTTTATGTAAAAGTTTTTAACAACTCCAATGTAATTCAATTCGTCGTCTTAAGTATACAGGCTCTATTCCACGTGGAAGCACAAATATTATATTCAAATTCACAAGTTGATTTATGCGGAGCGAGAAATTCGAAAAAAAAAACTCGTAGAAAAACTCTTGAAACAAGAGAGAGAACCAGGAAATAATTCTACTTACATATACTGGCAGGTCTAAGTATCTAACGCATCACAGCAATCATAGAAGACGGATATTAGCGCACATGTCGCGTTCTCTTCCTGACAATTCTCTTTTATCATGTGGCGGCCATAAAAAGAAACCTTGCACTAATTCCCAACTTGGGGGACAAAACAATGAAAAATATTAACATCACAAAAGATTTCAATTCTCAAGAGAAGAGAGTTCTTTAGTTTTGACCCCCAGGTTCGGTGTAAGTGGTCTATTGGTTGAAAGAATAGGTTTTTAATCACTTGGGTCTCCTTACCATCGTTTAGAGGCGTTTCAGAACGTTCCAAAAGGCCCGTTTACATTGGTGGTTTTAGATGCGATTCATTTTAGATGCGATTTTTTCGGCGATTTGGTTCACAGTCAAAAATAGTAATGAATTAACTTGTAAATCAAGTTTTACTCGCGACACCAAGATTACACAGCTAGGGAAATTTCTCTTTAGAAGCATAAGAGATAACTTATTATAGTTTTCAAAAATTGCCTCAGAAATTGCAGCAAAATAGCCACAAAGATCGCTAGAGTAAACGGGCCTTAACAAATGGAATAAACATAGCCGGTGTGTGATAAAATCCCGTATTTGTTCGTTTCCGAATTCTGCCGATTCCGACATTCCTGTTTTCGAAAGTCCATTCCAACATTTCCTCAAGCGTTTCTTCTTTAATGCAAAATATATTTGTCCATGCGGGAGGTACTGAAAAGCTAGATTTACACAAAGATCTGCAGTCATTCATGAATCTTAACCATCCATTCATTCATTTATTTTTCTTATCTTAAGTATCCCAAATCAACATCACATAAAATACTTCAAGAATCTATGAATTTTAATCATGTATGGCCTTCTTTATAAAGAAATCGTTTTTTAAGCCTCAACTCATTCAAATATCGGAATCAATAAGAATTGTTTAGATTTTGAAAATACTCAAGGCTCTTTCGAATGTCTTAAGCTAGATAATTAGTACAGAGGTTAATTAAAGGCGACCATTTCGCAAGACTCATAGATGAACTCGTCACTACAGTATCCTCTTCATACCCAAACAAAATCTTATTATTAAATTTTATGCAACGATATTTTTAAAATTTTGTATTGAAAAATCTTAGCTCGCTCGAGATAAGATTCTTTATTTATTCGTGAATAGAATCATTTTAAATAAAGCGAACAACGAGCTAAATTTCTATATTTTTCAAACTCAAAAATCATAAAATATATTTTTTTAAAGTATGGCATTCTTAACTCAATACTTTGATAATATTTTTTATACCATTGAAATACTGTAAACAATTCAACAGTTTTCTTCACTGTAGGTAAAATATTTCTAATTCCCTTTAGTATTTTAAGATAAACAAGTTTATAATTTTAAGAACGAAGGAATTATTTTTGGAGGTATTTTAACTTTCTTTATGGAATGTGTTTACGTGGGGAAATTTTTGTAGGAATTCCCTGGTTTTCTTCATCATATTTTGATTTTTCGCTTCTTAGTGTTCGTGACAAGTTACCGGATGTACTAGTGTATTGAGTAGTTCCAAAGTTAACACAATATAACCTATCTTCCTTGAAGTTATAAATTATAAATATCACGCGTTTGACAACTGCTGCGAGTAGAGTAGAGCTGTGTAAAGTTTGTTTACAAATGAATTTTGAAGTTGAAAATATGCTAATAAACTCAGCTCTGAGCGAGCTTTCTATAAAATCTTGAACAAAAACAATGACTTCTACTTTTAGATCTATACTTTATGAAAAATAACTCCCATTATAAAGAAAAAGCTTTCTTAAGGCTCAAAAAATTCAATTTTTTACATTGTATTGTTCCTCGCTAAATTTTACAAATAAACTTGTTAACAATTTCCGCTCAAGTTTTTGTTTCGTCTGCGAGACTGTTTTCTCCTACGCATTTTGATATTATCAACTACAGCTATCAACTGATGTTGGTTTCGTTTGAAATATTTATACTGTTTAAAAATATTTTTTCTTCTAACGCTGTCATAACATATATTGGGTTGCCTGTGTCGCAATTCGTTATTACCTTATTTGGAGATGGCGCCAGTTTTGTTGATATTTTGTTTTCTTTTGATATCTCTTGACTGAAAAACATTATTGTACGAGCGTGCACGTGTGCTAACTTGTACAAGAAAGCAAACATGGATAATAAAAAATATTCTAAGGTTTCAGGGGAAGTTGTTTTAACACAAACATTAGGAAAGTTATTATGCATATACGAGGTAAACAATTACTGGGTATTGATGGTTCCGATTCTCCTTGGTTACCGTTGCTATGTCCCACAATCTCAACAGAATTGAAAACTTTGATCGCGGACAATGGCAATGACAATGACAATGACAATGACAATGACAATGACAATGACAATGACAATGACAATGACAATGACAATGACAATGACAATGACAATGACAATGACAATGACAATGACAATGACAATGACAATGGCAATGGCAATGGCAATGGCAATGGCAATGGCAATGGCAATGGCAATGGCAATGGCAATGGCGACAATAACAGTGACAATGACAATGGCAATGACAATGACAATGGATGGCAATAATGACAATGACAATGACAATTATTAGATGAGGTTGACCATGATATCGCGGCAAATTATCAAGACCAAGGCCGTGTTATCCGAGGTCTTGATAATTTACGATATCATGTGAAAACCGATTTCAATAATTGTTTTATTATACATTTTTTTAAATAAGAATATAGATTTAGTACTGATTTCGCAAACATATTTCCATTTGCACCGTGACCAATTGAGTGAACTCGACATGTTTAATGTATTATCTTACAGATGATACATTGTCGAGTTCAAGCGGTATCAGGGATTGGCACTGGCCTCTCGGCCAATCAGAAGCGAGATAGTGAGCAAAATGTATAATAATGGCAATCAAATTCAAAGAGACACTAACAGTGACAGTGTAGTGCAATGACAATAACAATAATAATGATCATAGCTTTCATTTCAATACGATAACATTACAGCAAAGCTGATTTGGCTACGTAAGAAGCGTTCAAGTGATGAACTTATCATTTGCACTTTGGTTTTAGGGCTATGCGATTAAGTGATAAATAAATATATTTTAGAGATAAAAGATAACTCAATTAGCTTTGCGGATATCCGCAAATAAGCTTTTAGAGACAACAGTCTTGGTAATCAAGGCATTAGGGATAACTGTCCTCAGAATTATGGGGATAAGAGATAGATGATAACGTTTTAGGAGATAATATATCGACCAAAATAGACCCTTTTAGCTTGCATTGAGCGTAATGTTTTTTCATTTCGTATCACGAGTCTTTCTCTTAAGAATAAGGCTTCTATGTCTGAGTTGTCTCCATGTTCATGTGTCCTCTCATGCGCAACCGTTGAACAAAAAAATGATACTCTATATATGGCACGTGGTCTTTAATAAGAATAAGAATAACGATAAGAATAAGAATAGGAATAAAAATAACAATGGGAATAGGAATAAAAATGTCAATGGGAATAGGAATAAAAATAATAGGAATAGGAATAGGAATAGGAATAGGAATAGGAATAGGAATAGGAATAGGAATAGGAATAGGAATAGGAATAGGAATAGGAATAGGAATAGGAATAGGAATAGGAATAGGAATAGGAATAGGAATAGGAATAGGAATAGGAATAGGAATAGGAATAGGAATAGGAATAGGAATAGGAATAGGAATAGGAATAGGAATAGGAATAGGAATAGGAGTAGGAATAGGAATAGGAATAGGAATAGGAATAAGAATAAGATTAGGAATGAATATGAATATGAATATGAATATGAATATGAATATGAATATGAATATGAATATGAATATGAATATGAATATGAATATGAATATGAATATGAATATGAATATGAATATGAATATGAATATGAATATGAATATGAATAAAAGGAATATTAGTTTCGAAGTTGTGCACTCTGTGCACTCTTTACTTTACTGTTGGTCTTTTTTTGAATAGTTTGACAGTGAAATGAGACTAATCCTGAGAAAAAGGAGTCTAGAATCAAAAACTGTCTAATCCCTTAAAAACTATTGCTTCAAGCCAAGGTTAATCAATAGATATAAAGGCTGCAAGCTAGCTTTCTATCTTTTTACCCTGATTTTTTTCAGAGTTAGTATCCTTGTATTATGCCTAAGGGCTAGACAATCTATCTATCTTGTCTAATTCTCAAGCCAAGACTAAAATATTTCTTTATTTACTATACGCGAAGGCAGTCTCGGTTGTAATTCATTTATTCATGTACTCCAAGTCGTTAAAGAAGTAATTACTCCAAACGAGTGATCAATTTAAGTCATTTACCTTAGTTTGCTTGATATTACAGGTACTTTCTTCGGCTCCAGCTTGGCAGATAAAACTAATTTCAAATCACAAACCAATTTATGGAAGTAATATAAGAAATAAATCCTGAAGTTGTGAGCAAGTGGCACAATTTTTTTTAAAAGCAATTTATTTTAATCCAAGAGAAAAAATGAGTGAAAATTTCGAAGTTATTCGCCACTCGGACGCCACCTTTTTTGACGTCACGAGTGCGTTAGAAATGAAAAAAAATTCAGTCGGCTTTCTTTGGTTAAATTAGGTCTAGTTAGATTCAGTTTAGGCTAAAATTCCTAGATTATAGAGGGAAAGGATCTAAGAAATGAAGAAAAAAGGATATTGAAAAAAACGCTAGACATACTTATCGGAGTTATTTTTAGATAATCTCTTGATAGACAAAATCTATCAAGGAGAGACATCCATTGCGACAAACGGAATTCACTCATCCTAAATCCTCCTAAATCTGCGATACCGATTCTAAAATGGTTGCGAAGTAAAGCCAGAATTTTCCTTTTCCCATATCGCATACTTCAGTTCCAGACAGAAAAAAAAAAGATTATAGTGTCTTGGAATAAATTAGAGTTTCTGTAGAATTCTTAATTGAAATTTCTCTTGTATTTCGTACATGTCTGTTTGCTCTTTTTGCCGACGCACTTTAAAAAAAACGATATCTTGGATATGAAATCAATGACAACGTGTCAATGTTCAGATTTTGAAATTTTGGATTTAGTTCTTCGGGGCCGCGTGTCGCAATTTGATATTCAACCTATCTACCATTTTATCTTCATGGAACCTCAATTTTCAAGAGTTCCTTGGAAACAACAATGGGTATTTTTCTTTTAGTTTTATGGACATCATTAAAGAGTGCCTCAAAAATACATCAGGAAAAAAATGCAAATTCAACTGTCTGCAAGTGACATTTACTTCATTCTACTCGTAAATACTTCCTTCGAACGAACTCGAAATACAGATTTTTTCTTCTTACATTTTTCTAAATATGATTAAATAAATGTAGGTTTTTAATTCTATTAAATAGTGCGAAATCAAGTTGAAAATTAACACCGTAAATAATTATATATATTCTTTAGAATTCAAAGGTTTTCTTCTTTTGATAAGAACAAAGCATTCTACTTCGCGAGAACAGCTCAACTTTGAATATCTCTTTAACCACATGGCTATCTTTTTATTTCGTCTGTTAAGTAAATTAATAGCCCTATTTTCGCTTATATTTTTGAAACTCATATGAAAACAAAAAATTATGATCTCATTACATTGTATTTACGTGGAATTTTCGGAAAATAAATAAATAAGATTGATAATTTTAAATAGAGGATTTTTTTCCTATAATTCCTATATTCCTAAAAGAATATTTTATTTTGAGTAGAGAAATAATGAACATCGGTAGGAATAATAGAAAGAACCCAAGATATTAGAGTTAGTTAGTGGGAATGAGTCCAATCGATCCAAGTTCCAGAGTCCAGTCCAGTCCAGTGGGTTGCCACCTGCTTCTAGACACACGATTGAAGCCCTGCAAACTAGCTTTGTTTTCATGTGCTCGGTTTGAGCGGCCCGAGTCGATTTGAGGCATAAACATTCAATCGCTATCCCGTAGAACTAAAATAACTCTAAAATATTACTACTAAAACTCCTATTTGGCGACTGAAAGCCATTTTTAATTCATAGTCTTTGAGTCCTTTAATCGTCGAAAATTGAGAGAATTGAGAACGGATTTAAGACAGACTGGTTGGGAAACTTCTGCGTGGTTGTTAGAAATGAAAAGGGACTCCATAAGAAACGACTTTCATTGTAAATCTTGGATTCGATCTGGGTATTTCCTACTTTTAACAACTGTTTTAGCGGTTGCAAAGGAACAAGGTAAGTTCACGATTTTTCCCCAGATCCCATAAAATTCTCTAAAGTATACTTTCTTTTTTGTCCTATTTTTATTTGTTTTTTTAAGACCCGGTTCTAAATTACTCTAATAACGACCTTCTTCGTAAACGAATTTTAGACCCAAATCTCACCACAAAATTCACACCACATTATAGACTATTTGACCTAGGTTTTCTTATCTCTTGCTCCTTGAAATATAGCTCTGCTTTGCACAATTCATGGCTTTAAACACATTCAATTGCACGAATCTACCGCGCTTTGTCTAATTCTAGTGCTTTGTAAGAATACATTAAGCGACGAAAGATATCTATATATTTTTCTCTTTCGACTGTCTTCAATAATTTTTCCGATTACGAGATGTTTAAGACCTATTTTCTTATTGCTGTATTATCGTCGAAGTTGTATTCAAGGGTTGGTAGAAAGCAATAGAAATTAGAGGTTTTTAAGATATAGTTTTATTATGTAAATCTAAGTCTAAAGTCTAAGCTCTGCTTCGCAATTATTTCAATTATAAGCTGACTAACTAAGAACTTTACATAGAATATATTTTTGGCGATTTTATTCCAACTACATTTTTCATTAACTCGAGAAATTCTACATAAAGGAAGCTGTTATTTTTGTCATTAGCGGGAAAACCTCAAGAATCTAGTCAAGTTTTCGTGGGAAAAGACGAGGAATTCTCCCTGTTGTCTATGGAAAAAGATAATTCCTTGGAAAAATACATAGTGGTTAAGGCTTATTTACTCAAAGTGTATATCAGAATAGGAATCAAAGTTGGTACATTTTTCAATTACAGCACAATAAATACACAGATATGTATATAACTTTATGCAACCAAGGCTAAAATTACATTTATTGGGGTAATTCTTAAAATCATTTTCGAGTCGGAAGTACAAAGATTCCCAAAGTAGTTTCAACAAATGTTTCCTCTGCCTCAGACAGGCACAAATAATGCTTTTTTTAAATTAAGAATTTTATATTTTTAACCACATAGATAGAATGAATAAAATACTTTTCCGAGTGTAGGAAAAAGTATTTTAACTGTTTTGCAAATTATTCTTTTTCAAGCTAAATTATCGCTACCACAGCAACAGCTGTTAGAGAAAACTTTAAGCTTTTAGGCTTTAAAATATTTTATCGATTCAGTTAAGAAATTTTTTGAAGAAATTTTGGCAATTAAACAATGTGTTATTTGCGAGAAATTTAACTACAAGCTTTTCGTTGCATGAAGTCTTTATTCTATCGATGAATTAAATAATTTTGAACCCAATTCAAAAATCTCTTCGATTCATTTATTTATTTAGAAAACATTCTCTTTTATAGAGCAAAGGGAAGGTTTTATAAAAGCATTTTTTGGGGCTGTTTTATAAATTAATGCTTCAATGTTTCGAATGATTGTCTTCTGAGGTTTGGTGGTTTGTTGATTTGGCGAATTTTATACGTTAAATCCACGCGAGCGAAATCCTTGTAACTTGGAAACAAGACATGAATATTTCATGGCTATTTTCTTTTATTATTCTATTGGATCCCAAGAAGTGACAGTTTTGTTCTAAATAGGTTAGCTGTTTCCATTAAGCTGCCGTAAAACTGTCAAGAATCATATAATGAATTGATTTTCAATCGAATTGGAACTATACCAAAAAACAGCAAGACAAATTGAATGGAATGTTTTCTGCAAACCTAGCTCTGCAAATACTCTTATCCAAATCAACAAGTATCGAAATAAATTCAATTTCACGGAGACAAGTGTTTTCTACGCATTATATTATAATATGGTCTGTTTATATGCCTGTACTAGTCTATTCATCTTACAAAGAAATCTATATATTTGTGAAGCTTTATAATTTGTTTTTGTGGTATGTCGACTAGAGTCTTTTGGCAAACGTTTAAACCATCGAAACCGCAGGGAATTTAATTGCAAATCCCCTCGAATTGCGTCGTTCTCTCCTCATTGTCCTTGACTTTGGAATTAAAGCTAAAAATATTCATGATTTGAAATTTAAAATATCACTTTTCTCGCCACTTCTCTTATCCAGAACCGGCTAAAAGCAAGCTATCACAACGTATCTTCGAATATTGCAATCTAGTTGGAATTTAGTCCCCAGAAAAAAATCCATTTTTTTCCTATTCGGCATAAAGTCTAAACCCCTCAGGGCAAATTGGCAAAGTTTTTTCTCCTTTTGAATTTGGCCGAGTGCTCAATTTGAAGTTTTTATTATCGCTAGAACTATAAACAAACACTGAGTTGTCGTTCAACCCTGGTGTCCGGTCGTTCACATGAGTGATTAGGTTAAAGTTTATCAACAAACAACCCCAAAACGACATTAATATTAATTTCAAGAATGATAATATGACAGTTTCTCCTTAAAAAAGGTAGAAAATTGGCTATTTTTGAGTAATAATGGCTTAATAAATTGAGTTCAAAAATACACGCGCGACAGAAACCCGCGCCATCTTGATTTTCTCGTATTTCAAATAAATTTCATTTCTGAAACTTTCTTCCGGTAAAATTGTAATTTTCAAGAAAAATCACTTCAATATAAAAAAAAAAGACAAAACATTCAACATCAAAAGTGGAATTCTTTTGAATAGTTCTTCCTCTGGCGCGGTTTGGAACCAGGAAAAATTGTTTTAAACAAAAATATGGTCATTCAAAGTATCCTTCGTTCTCTCTCGAATGTTTTGTAAAACAATGTAGTTTATGATTTTGCGTAGTACTTTTAAAATAAATTGATATTCTCTTTGTTAAAGACTCTAGCTTTTTCTAAATATATTTGTTTTATTTAACTTTATGAGGTTTTTGAATACACTTATCGGAATTATGAAGCTCCAGAATAAACATGTCTGCAAACACAGGAAAACTGCGGGCAGAGATATTTCACATGGCGCTAATCCGATTGTTCGAAGTCGGTTTTATTCTCAAAAAACGATATAATGCATATGATGATTCTCAATATTCTAAAGCATTAAGCAAAATATCTCTTAAAAGCATTATTGATTTAAGTATTTTTTTGAATTATATGATTAAATTTAATGGACCCCTTTCACGTGACATCAAAGCAGCTCACTTTGAAAGACAAAACAAAAGAATTTCGATGTCTTAAGGATTGGAACTAATTGTTTTGTCCTCCAAATTGAGCTGCATTCCGACGTGCTGCTAGGGGTCAATTTTTATTTTCCCGCGCTTTTTGCCGCGGGCGCGCGATTCTTCAAGTTGCTCACTTGCTATTGGTTCTCTCACGGGTAAAAAATGCACATAATGCAAGCTATTTTACTGTAATCTTGCGATATTACTTTTAAAATATAAGATGTCCAAAATCATAAATATGACTTATACTAATTTTTGCCTGTTTTTATTTTACTCCTTTTTTAGATCGTATTCGACCAGGGCTTATAGATTGGCCTCGACAAAACACAGAAGCAAATGTAGGAACAGGAATACGGTTTACATGGGGATACACATTAACCCAACAAGACAACGAACACTTAGATAAAATTAATTTTGGGCTATGCTTCAAAAAAAAGTTAGCAGAATCTTTGATAACAGTCACAAAAACTGTCGAAAATAATTCAACGAAATTTGAATACAATGTGACAGAAAAGTACGAAAAAAGACTTCGATGGGTTGGTGCCCAAGGTAAAATATCCTTCGAGCTTTCGAACGTCACGAAAGAAGATGCTAACAGTTATATAATGGTGATGTCATTCGGGTCATCGAGAGAGCCAATCAGCGACCACGTGGAATTTGTTGTTAACTGTGAGTAACCTTGATTTGGTTGGTACATTACCTTAGATTTCCATGAGGGTTGCGCTCTCGTTCGAGTCAATATTGACGGGTCACAAAGCGAAAGCTAGGGATGAGAATTGGAGAATATTTTTTTGGGAATCTGGGTATTTTTCTTTTAGGTTTACAATACCTTGGGCTAGTCTTGTTTTCGCTGTTGTTGTTTGTTTGTTCGTTCGTTTTCCTTTTTTTCTTCTTCTTTTTAGCTTGCTTGGTTGTTTGCTTCCTTACTTGCTTCCTTGCTTGATTCCTTGCTTGCTTCCTTGCTTTCTTTCTTGCTGGCTTGTTTGTTTGTTTTATTGATTTCTTGTTTGTCTTCTTTCATACTTGTATGTTTGCTTGCTTGCTTGCTTGTTTGTTTGTTCGTTTTGTTGATTTTTTGTTTGTTTTCTTTCATACTTGTATGTTTGCTTTCTTCCTTGTTTTCTTGCTTGTTTTTTTCGTTTGTTTGTTTCTTTGCTTGTTTGCTTCCTTCCTTCCTTGTTTCTTCATTTGTTTGTTTGTTTTTGTGTGCTTTTAAAATTTATTTTTCCCTGTTCCATCGGTTTTCTACTATACAAACGCTACCTAAACTAAAATATATTCCCTTGCACAAAATCGATCAAAATTCCAAGTGTTACACTCGAAGAAATAGCCATATTGATACCAAAGGAGCTTATAGACCCTTGATGGTAGCCATAACAGGAGGCAAGAACAATCGATTCTGGTCTAATCTGGTCTTAAGAAAAAAATTCAGTTTCCAAGGGGAAAAGGACAATCGCTGTGCCTCCTTTTATGGCTAAGATCCCATGATATTGCAAACTCTATATAGACCCCTTGCAGCACGTTGGAATGCAGCTCAATTTGGAAGACAAAACAATAGAGGCTTTACACAATCACGTGATGGCAGCCATGACAGGAGGCAGAAACAATTGAATGTCGTCTTATCTGATTTACTTTAAAAGGAATCCAGTTTCCCAGGGGAAAAAGACTATTATCGTTCCTCTGGATCCTGTCATGGCTGCCATCACGTGATGGTGCAAAGCCTCTATAGGTGCTACTTTGACGTCAAGTGAAAGGGGTCTTTTGCACGACATTCTGTTCTGTCATGAAAAAATGTTGCATGGTAATTATATATTTTTTAAAGATATTTTCTTGGTTTTCCTTTAGATGCACCTAAGATTCTCAACAAACCTCCAGCAATGAAACAAGTTCGTCTCCCAGAAGGAGAATCCGTCCACATCTCATGCACGGTCACTAGCTGCCCGCTAGCCGTAGTCACGTGGTCTAAAGAAGGTCACGTGATCCAAAGCCAGTCAAAGAAACACGATCTGACCATTCAGAAAGGTCTTGTGACAGACTCTGGGGTCTACACATGTGAAGCAAAGAATAAACTAGGCAAAGATAAAATGCAGGTATTGGTCATCGTGACGTCATGCAAGGAACCCAAGATGGACGCTTCTAAAAGTTCAAATACTGGTAAGTTCTAAATGTTGCACTTTAAATGAATGTTAAAAATCCGTCTGTCGTGAAAACGTCTTGAAAAATCTGACCAAAAAGACTTCAATTTCACTTTTACCCAAGTTTCGAATTTCGTTTAAATACGTCACGGCTCGTTTGTCAAAACGCATCCCACATAGAAAGTTTTGATCCAGCACATTTTGCTCTCATTTTGCTTGCGTATTTTACGTCACCAATGGCTTATCACAAAATGTCAATCGCCGTTTGCCCCTGCAACCTTTTTTGAAATAGCTGTACATAAAATTTTAAACTTATTTATTAAAACGTAATTTTTATGATAATGATATTTTTTAGATGATGTACTTCACGACGCCAATGATCCCGACACCCTATTTACGATGATCGCACCTGCAGTCGTGTTCTTTGTGATATTTGCCGCGTACTTTGCCTTCAGATGTCCTGCTTATCGTAACCGAAAAAAGTAAGTTGTCTCGTTATGTTCGGGATCCCTGTGGCAAAGAGGGGAGGAGGGAGTTTGAGGATAGTTTGTTCTCAGTTCCTCTTTGCTAGACTTATCGATCCCCACACCACCAAGCACACAGATAGCCCGCCTAATGTTGTTATGCTCGCGTTGAATCATGGGACATTTTGGGGTTGAAACAACCTCCGAGTTGATCAAAGTCAGGCCATTTTCCCAAACGTTGTCTGTAGATGCGCGAATGTTCCTAGTTACTAGTTACTAGTTACTAGTTCATCTCTTAAATTTAATGCTTGCATTGAACCATGGGACTTTAAGGGGGGGGGGGGGGATTTTTTCCAAATGACGCGAAAGCGTATAAACACGAACCAAGACATATCTCATTCAAAGAGCATAAAAATTGAAAGGTATTGGGAAATATTTTGTTTATTTCAGGCGTAACCGAGCATTGCTCAACTCGAAAGCCACGTCAACATCGCTCACAAACACCGACGAACAAGCGACCAGTCTACTCGCTGATTGGTCCAACTTTAGCGACCGAGGAGAGAAAGTATAACGATGTGACCTCTTAAAAATTCCATTTTACATCATTTGCGGAACAAACTGCTTCGAAAAAAACTATTGGGAAAAAATTCTTAAAACCAGATTTCTTTGGTAGAAGACTTTTATTTTTTAAGCTGAAGCAGGGCTGTGCAAAAATTTTGATTCAAAGATGCTTTGGAAACAAGAAAGAGACGAACAGCGACGAAGCGATGGATCTGCAAGACGAATTATAAGCAGAGCTCTACAGAAATTTTGATTCAAAGATGCTTTTGGAAACAAGACAGAGACGAACAGCGACGAAGCGATGGATCTGCAAGCCGAATAATAAGCTAAACAAACCCGTCTCTACCGAGAAGATGGGTCTCTATGCCCTTCACATAAGCGCACTTCTATTTATTATTATTCTCGTATTTATCTTCGGCCACATTTGCATAAATCCTATTAGCATTCTCATTTTGAAGCGAATGTGTTTTAATATAATTGTATATATTGTAGTTAGGCAAGAAAATATCTTGTATTTTGCAATCAATAGTTCGTACTTTTATAACAAAAATATTCAAATTATATTCCTATTTCTGATTGGCTGAGATGCTATAAATAATTACGTATTCAATTAGAGCTGACCATATTTGGTCATGCGCAGTCATGACGTAATGGGATTAAATTCGTTGGTCTGCATAATATCAATGAAAAATGGACGTTGATATTAATATTATCCTAATAATTAAAAGTAATATCTCAATTCTAGAATTACAACGTTGAGTCTACAAACTTCAGCAATGAAGTCACTAGGCATAAACAACAGGTTGCCATGACTACTCTCGCATTGCTATGGCAAGTATATAAAAGATGAGCATTCTTCGTTGTCATGGTTATCAAAGAATATGTATTCGATATGCGCCTTTTCTTTATGGACCTGGATGACGTTATGGTTGTCATAGTTGCCATGGTTATCAAAGTATATGTATCCAGTATCCCTCTTTTCTCATGGTCCTGGATGACGTCATGGTTGTCATAGTGATAATGAGAAACAATTGAAATCGAGGAGAACTTTTAAAAGTGAATCAAAGAGCTTCCAAAAGTCTTCAAGAATTGATTATTTTCAAAAATACTTTTCTATTTGCAAACGTAGACCAGGAACTTCTGCACATTCCAAAGAAATCCGGATCAGGATTTATCATTAATTAATCATTAATTGATCAATACAATTCATTAAAAGGAGACACTAGTATAGGCGATAGGACAAGAAGTCAAGTCACGTGGTACGGTATTTTTATTAATGATTGAACGCTAATACATAAGTGACACGATCGGAAATGTGTTCGATCAAAATTACTCCACTTCCGTAGCTTTCACACTCTAATCAACAATTATTATTATTATAGATTATTTAATTATTAAGAAACAAGATAAACTCTTTGTATTATTGCTTGACTAAACTTTATGTGATCACCTACGATATAACAAGCGCTCTGATTGGTTGAAAACATGGAACTATCAGTGGATGGACGGTGAACTGAGCGAAATATTCCCTCCCCCTCCCCTAGAGTTGTCTCTTCTCTCCACTCCCCATCCCCCCGAGTGGCCGCTCTCTACTACCCTACCCTCCCCGAGTTGCCTCTCCACTTCCCCCCCCCCGAGTTGCCTCTCTCCACTCCCCACCCCCCCCCCCCCCAGTTTCCTCTCTCTACGCCCCCCCCCCCCCCCCAGATCAAGAGCATTAGAGTATTAGATCAAGAGCACAAGATACAAAATGCCTAATACTACAAGAAACAGGCCGCTGTTCTTCGTGTTCGTAGCTTGACTTGCATCAGGGTTCGTATCATACATTCGTACAATCGTCCCGACCATTTGACTTTGAATCTTCGTACACGTTTTATTCGTCTTCAGTGCTACTTTATACTTCACAATCGTAGTGAGTTTTATGGCTTTACCGAGCGAGTCTTTCTGGTCCTTGTCAAATGTAATCACAGTGTAGTTCTGGGTACTATTCTGTTCACTAACTTTGATCCAATTGACCTCCAGTTTAGTATGAATTGAGCTGACATTACCATCCATACTGGGCGAGTGAACGACATATTCGTCTGCCGCCATTAAACAATCCATCCCCTTGTCATCCGTTAGCTCTTCTTTGACCCAACTGAGTCGTACCGCTCGCTCATCCGGAATCTCCAACTCAGTACGATGCATGTAATATTTCGAACGATACACGGGACTATTCTTCAAGGCGTAGTTCGTTTTCTTGAGCCCATAAAAGAACTTTTTCGAAAGATCTGAAGGAGATCCGATCTTGGTTTGGCTAACGATCACAGGAGACGTGGAATCTTTTACTGTTATTGGAGTATCTTTGGTAACTTCACCTTCCACGAACTCGCTCACCACTGCAAGCACAACAAACACCGCTCCAAGAACTGTGAAAATTTTAGCCATTTTGACAGACTTCCTCAGCTAGTCTCGATGAGCGACTTGGCCTAGAGTGTAACGTAGGACAACGTTGTCCGATTAAAATTGTGTCGTGACTAGTGCTAAAAGAATATGATGTGCGTAAAACCACGCTGAATAGAAAATCAACTTCGTGAATAAATTTTACATTACGAGAGAGAAATCACGCAATAGCAAACATCGATTCTTACCACGAATAAACGACTTTTTGAAAAGTTAAAAAACTTTAGTTGAACATTTTAAATGCTATAATAAAACTTGGTACAAATTAGAAATGACTGTCAGGAGAAAAAGAAGTTATTTTTTTGTAATGTATGCAAAGGTTGTGCAGTAAATCATGACTACTTTCACGGTTGATAATCTGGCTAAAAACCACAGGAAGCCCATGCTATTTTTTCAGTCCGTCAGTGTGACATCGTCCTCAAAATGATTGTAAAAGAATTATAAATATCATTTTTGTTAAATGAAAAGGTTTGATTGCGCGCTGATTTTTCTTGTTTTTGCTTTATAAATTATATCAGCTTGTTTGTTCTGTTCTGTTCTATCGCCTCCCTCTCCCTCTCCCTCTCCCTCTCCCTCTCCCTCTCCCTCTCCCTCTCCCTCTCCCTCTCCCTCTCCCTCTCCCTCTCCCTCTCCCTCTCCCTCTCCCTCTCCCTCTCCCTACATAGTTATGGTCCAAACAAACAAACGAACAACATGTTTAGTTTATTGAGTTCCTAGCTAATTATCAGTTCAGTTTTGAATTCATTTAACAGTTCATTGCACATCTAATGTACACATGCAGAAAAAAATTACTCGATAAAAGCTATTTATGAATTTCGTTTTCTCGCTTACATTATATTTGGCATGAATTTAGTAGATAGCAGTTACTATAGGCTTTTTTACTTCTCAAAAAGCTTTTAAAATGTTATTGCATGCAGTGCGCACTACAAATCAAGTTCAAACTCAACTTCTCGCGCAGAGTCTCCAATCCAAGAGGCTTCAATTGCCAAAGGAAAACATTTATATTGCTTCACTTTTCAACATGACTGCGGTAAAACCCCTCTATGGAGGCCTTTCGAAATATAATCTTGGATGAAAAACTAACTTCAAAATACAAAAGCGGGAAATCACACTTTTTCTCGATAGAATTCGTGCCATTTCTTCTGTTTTTTCCAGAGACTCCACGATTCAACATAATTTTGAATCAAGGGTTCTGCAATCATTTCAAAGAAAATGAGATCTCTAAAGACATGGCTGCCATGTTGGATGTCGTTATATGACACCGAAAAGAAGAAAAAAATTAGCATGCAGTTTAAAGCTATGTTGGCTTTTTAGAATAGATCCTTTGCATGTGACGTCAAAGTAGCTCAATTTGGAGGGCAAAACTAAAGAATTTCAACCTCTCGACCGAATCTGAACCTATTGTTTTGTCCTCCAAATTAAGCTACATTCCGACGTGCTGCGAGGGGTCTATAGCAGACAGAAAAGTCCTAAGAGTCCTTGCTTCTTATGCCAAGAAAAAGAAGTACAAAATACTCGAGAGAGCAACAGCAATCAAGCTACATCGGAGTGTCCCAGCAGCATCTGGATTGGTCGCATACATCCGTACGACAGTTCCTCCCATTTCACTTTCAACTTGACGACATGTGGTGTTAGCTACCATATTACCATCATAAATGACAACGGTGCGAACTCGTATCTCTTTGTCTAGCATGTCTTTATCGAGGGTGACGTTTGCGACATTACTATTGTTTGTCAAACGTACACTCCAATTTACAGTCAGTTTAGTTTGGACAGACGAGACGTGCACGCCAGGCAATATAGTAAAATTTTTCGATGAATACCAGAGGCAATTACCTCCATTGATATCTTGAAGGATTTCTGAGACGAAGGAAATTCTTAAGGCTCGTTCTTCTGGGATTTGGACCACAGTGTTGGGCATGTTGAAACTGCCTCGGTAGACTGGCATCTTTTTTAAAGTATAACTGGAGAACAGGTATCCATTGAAAACATTTCTGTAAAGATGTGAGCGAGGGCTGATAATTGTTTGACGCCTAATCACTGGCGAGGACCTGGTTAACACAGGGATGAAGGTATGCTTCGTTACTTTACTTGATCCAGCGGGACTGAAATGTCTTCGTGTTCTACTGGTACTTCCAGATCGCGTACGGGTCCGGGAGCTTCGAACTCGTACCCTTCCACGAGCTTCGGTGAGTTCACTCGCTATGACAATCACGACCAACAAGATCCCTAGAGCTGCAAGAAGTTTGGCCATCTTGGACTTTAGGTCTGGAGACTGGCTTGATCTTGCTGTGACTATAGCGTTAGAAATTGCACTTCTCATATAATGCAACCATTGCTACTAATATAAGAAATGAGGTAAGATTATTGAAAACTATCTAAACTATGTTGTTCCTGTTTACACTTTGGAACCTCCAGTTTTTAGCAAATGCAACCTTTTTAAATTTTATTTCAGCTTACTTATCGAGTTATCACATCCGTAAACCGAGGTAGGATAGCATCCATTTAACCAAGGGGATTTATGTGGCTTTAAAAATGCCATGTAACATAAAACTCTATTGAAATAAAGAAACTTCGGAACGATTTTGCAATCACGTTTAGAACTATATTAGATGCAATAACGTAACACTAGCATGCAGTAATTTGTTGATTCGTCCAATATCTCAAGTAGGAGTCAATGTTTCAGTCTTCTTGTGAATTGGTATCTAACTTTGACTTAACGTCCGATCTGGAGAAACGTTTAGAGAAAAATTTTCATCTCGTATATACTATAGTTGGCTTGAAGTCACTCTCAGAGAATAGAATAGCTACACATGACTGCCATACATGTTGGTTGCTACAACGAAAGACGCTGATGACAATGATCGTTCAACCAAGAGGACGGATATCAAAAATTTGCTTCCGCTTTTGCAACATTCCTGTTTACCACTGCAGCGTGAGAATGTTGTGAAATTGTTTGGTAATTTACTAATACAATTATCTGAATCGTACACAAACCCCACTGTTAACATAGAAAAAATATCACTAATTCATGACGAGATTAGTTTTTAGAATACATGCTTTAATTCGTAAAACTTGGTACAAATGTTTGAAATAATCGAAGAAGGTCATGCTGTAAATCATGTCTCCTTTCACGGTTGATATTCTTATCCTTTCACAGATACAGTTATCTGACAAACTGTTAACATAGAAAAATATATCCCAAATTTGAGACAAACATGATTGTTCAATTCCATTTTATTAACTAAAAAGTATCCTATCCATCGTGGATAAATCTTTATCCATACCGAGATGGCGTGATTCGGTTGCATGAAGATTGAATATAGATAGGAGTTATCCACTGGATTTTATGCTATGGATAGCTATTCGTTGGATAGAGCTCAGTTTTAATTTACTCGCTGCAAAGTGCTTTTCTAATAGGTGGATAACTTATTCGGGCTTCCTACATCCCGTTCCTGACTGTTCCGGGTTAAATGGTGCTGAAACGTCATCCGGTGCAGATCACCGAAGTGTGGATAGTACGTATATATTAGATATTAAAGCATATACGTTCGATAATAAAAGCCTTTCAAGAATCGTGCTGGACTGCACACTTCACCCTTGCGAAGTTTGGAGTAATACACCTAAGTCCAAAATGGCGCACATTATTGAAAACGAGGCATCCACCTACACTAGGGCCAAATTCAAAGAAACAATATGGTTTTGATGCAAACTATACAATTGTTCGGTGTACGTCTTTCTTTCTTTCTTTCTTTCTTTCTTACATTCGGGAACGCAACAACTTTGCGGCATTAAATTATCCGAAAAACTGTAAATTCGTAAATTTGGCCCTGGATGCCGTGTTTTCATGTGACTCACCCAGCCATGCGCCATTTTGGACCTAGGTGTAAACTATACCGGTAACGGCCTCATGATGCAAAGGATTATCAGAATCCACGTGAGTACACCATCATAAAAGCTCCACCATCTTGTATTCTGTAAGACGGTTTTTTTTTTTTATTTACCAGCACTCTTTGAATTCGACAAATAGTAATTTTTCGAATGACGTCATTCAATTAAGCTGACTGAAATGAATGAATAGTAAGCTAAGCACAAAAGTTTTATTGGAGTTTTATTTAAAATTTATCTCTCATAAGTGGTGATGCAATAGATGTGACAACTGTCACAAAACCTATATTTTCCAAAGCAGGTATATATGTGGCAGACGTTGTCTTCAAATTCATACTTGTGCAGCATTATTAGACCTTTCCCGAATTCGCTAAAAGCTCCACCATCTTGTATTCTGTAAGACGGTTTTTTTTTTTTATTTACCAGCACTCTTTGAATTCGACAAATAGTAATTTTTCGAATGACGTCATTCAATTAAGCTGACTGAAATGAATGAATAGTAAGCTAAGCACAAAAGTTTTATTGGAGTTTTATTTAAAATTTATCTCTCATAAGTGGTGATGCAATAGATGTGACAACTGTCACAAAACCTATATTTTCCAAAGCAGGTATATATGTGGCAGACGTTGTCTTCAAATTCATACTTGTGCAGCATTATTAGACCTTTCCCGAATTCGCTTGAGTGCCCACGAAACAGTGGCTCCAAGTCAAGGACTTTATATAGGCCCCTTGCTCGTGACGTCAAAGCATCTCAATTTGGCCGGAGGGAACAAAAGAATTTCCATGATTTTATTGTTTCTCCCTCCAAATTAAGCTGCATTTCGAAGTGCTGCAACCGGTCTATGATATGGGAAATGTATAAACAGCCGTCCAATTTTCAACCTGGAGGCATTTTCGTTCATGGCCACTCGGCAAGCGAATTCGGGAACGGTCTATTGAGCAACACTTATAAAAACAAAAGATAAAGTCAGTCAAACCACTGAGTGATAGTATAAAAGGAATTCGAAGTGAATACTAATTAGGTAACTCATTTTACCTTTTGCTGTGAAGTAATATTCAGTACTGAAAGGCACTATAGTAGCTCTCGTATATCAAAACTGCGTGATATTGTTGACATACACATTGACTTTAACATGCTACTCAAATTCCCAATGATATTATATAAGAGTTCCCAGGGAGCCTTAGCTGAACAATGCCAACATTTATTTCAGCTATTGTTTCCATAGTTTTTTTCCTGATTTCCCGAAACAATCGATCCTATATATATATAAGACAAATCGTTAATCGTTAAGCCAAGTATTCTAGGATTGCGTAGTCCTAAACGCATTCAGTCTAATCCCTTCTTTTTGATGTGGCCTGATATATAGTCCAAACGCACACATAGTAATAATGAGAACAACGCCAACCCCAATAAACACCCCAATAAGAATCCAATTTATATTATCATCATCTGCATCAGGATTAGTAGCATACATCCGCACAACAGTTCCGTTCAAAACTCTTTGGATCTGGGTACAATTTGTGTTCGCCACGATCGTTCCACTGTACTTTACAACCGTTGAGATCTCGACAGACTTATCCAGAGCTTCCTTGTTGATCGACACGGTCTTCTTTTCGCCAATATACACTCTATATGCCTTGCCATAACGACTCTTGTACCAAACCTCGGTTACAGCAGACTCCACGCGATCGTTTAAATTACTTACCAAGGTAAAGGTTTTACTTGAATTCAAACAAACTGTTCCGTTTGAATCCAGCATGACTTTCTTGGTGAAGTTAACTCTTATAGCTCGCTCCTCTGGGATCTTTATTTCTGTTTTGTGCTGGTAATAACTTTGTCTGTAAAGGACCCCACTCTTCAGGGCATAATGATAAGCCAAGTATCCAACGAAGACATTCCTTGCAAGGTTTGGACGTTGGCCAACGCTCGCCTGCTTGACGATAATAGGTGATGTTGGTTTGGTAGTAGGCATAGGAGTGTTTTTGCTGACGCTACCGCTGTATGTACGTCCACCTCTTCCTCCGCGTCCACCTCTTCCTCCACGGCCACCACCACGACCACCACGTCCTCCTCCACCACCACGTCCTCCTCCACCACCACGTCCTCCACCACCTCCACCACGTCCACCACCACGGGCTTCGATTACTTCACTATATATCATCACAAGCATGAATAGAACTGCGAAGAGAATCTTAACTTTTGCCATTTTGTGCTCTGTCGATGTTTACTTTGAAATGACGCCGTGTATTGATTATATTCCGTTAAATGCTTTCTATGTTACTATTAATAAATACTGAGTCTATAAATAAGTACTAAGTAAAAGTACATAGGCTTTCCGCTTACGCGGAAAAATGATTCTCAGTGGAGCAAATAAGATCTAGAATTTTCAGTAATCTAGTACTCATAATGAGTAACTTACTGAGAAATTGAGAATCTTGGTTCGAAGTATACTAGCTCTTCTGGATGGCTGGGTTCGAGGTTTAATTTATAAAAGCACGAGAAAGTGAAGTAAGAGAAGGAATCTCCGTGCCTCATCATGAGCACTCTTTGATACTATTTTTAGAAGACGTGACGTTGAATTTGTTTAGACCGGAAGACCTATGCGACTTCCCCTCAAGAAATTAAACCAAAAAAATGCAAGCTAAAAATAACATCAAACGGTGCTCATGATATGTTTACAAGCCTATATAGGGGGGTTCCTTCTCTTAGTTCATATTGACTCTGGAAACCTCGGCTCTTTCGCCTGTGATCACGATGTTGTGTATCAGTGGATGCGCGCATACGTATGCAAATTTCCTTCCTGTTTTAGGTAACCGTTTTGTGACCCCTTGGAGCACATCAGAATGCAGCTCAATTTGGAGGACAAAAAATAGGTTCAAATTCTCAGGATATATAGAGATTATCACATGTTATGAACCTACTATCGTTTTTATTCACGAGCGAATGAGCGATATGATACAGAAAACTCGTGAATAAAAACGATATCAGGCTCTTATCATATAATATTTTGTTTATTACACACTTAGGGTCGATTATATATTATTACATATCGCGAGATTTTATCGGACAGTTTACCGTGAAGTGATATCGCATGATTAGGCACTTCACTGATATGGATTTTATTCACGGCTTTATTTCACGGATATCGACCATGTGTAATTTTCGCTATAAAATCATTTCAACTTGCCGTCTTCATGTAATGATTTAATGATTTATTATATATATAGCGCCCTTTCTATGTGTATATAATCAAAGGCGCTTTACAATCATGAGAGGTGGTTAGTATGAGGTGTAGACACTGAGGGTGGTCACTGCCAGGGTTTCTTTACGTCCTCAGTGGTTCTTTTACGTCCCTCCGATATTGGTTAGTGATTAGGACGTAACACTAAAGCAAAAGTTCACAAATCAAAATACTAAAAAGGTGATACCAGCACGTTTTCAAGACTGTTTTTCGTGCGTGCACCGTCGTCCTTGTTGCCGCAGTCCTCGCTAGCACATGAAACTCTGTTCAATCAGAGTATAATCAAGTGAATTCATGTGACTTTAAAAATGTCATGTAACATAAAACTCTAATAAAATAAAGAAACTTCGGAAAGATTTTGCAATCACGTTTAGATTTGTCTTAGATAATGTCCCGTGTTTTGAAGACCGCAATGACGTAACGCATGACATGCGGTGACATATATGGTTGAAAAGATTGATCCCTTTCAATATCTCAAGTAGGAGTAAACGCTTCCTCTTGTGAGTCGGTGTCTAACTTTAGCTTCATTAAGGTCTCGAGAAAAGTTTAGAGAAAACATTTCACCTCGGATATACAATAGTTGGCTTGCAGTCATTCTCAGAGAATAAAATAGCTACACATGACTGCCATGTTGGTTGGTATAACGAAAGACGCTGATGACAATGATCGTTCAATCAAGAGGACGGATATCAAGAATTTGCTTCCGCTTTTGCAACATTACTTTTTACCACTGCAGCGTGAGAATTTTGCGAAATCTTTTATTTACTGCGATTCTCAACATTCTGCGAACTTGTGTTTTCTTGTATTGATTCTAAAGCCCCTAGATTGATGAGAATAACTGTTTAGTAATATATCTGAACAAGATTATCTTTAAAATATTAATCTATACCTTCAAAACAGTGAAATAATTACATCTGGTTTGCAAAAGTAATGAATTCCTATTCGTTATTTTATATTTTTATCTGACAATGTTCCTGCATTTAGGTGTATCCATCGTGGATAAATCTTTATCCATACAGATGGCGTGATTCGGTTGCATGAAGATTGAATATAGATAGGAGTTATCCACTGGATGTTATGCTATGGATAACTATTCGTTGGATAGAGCTCAGTTTTAATTTACTCGCTGCAAAGTGCTTTTCTAATACACCTAAGTCCAAAATGGCGCACGGCCGGGTGAGTTACATGAAAATGAGACACCCAGGGCCCAATTTACAAATTTACAGTGTTTCTTATAATCTAATGCCGCAAAACTGTTGTGTTCCCGAATGTAAGGGGGAAAGAAAGACCGGACTGGTGATTGAATACCTATATTCATTTGTTTCTTTGCATTTTGGCCTTTGATGCCTCGTTTCCATGTAATGTGCGCCATTTTGGATTTAGGTGTATACGTGGATAACTTATTCGGGCTTCCTACATCCCGTTCCTGACTGTTCCGGGTTAAATGGTGCTGAAACGTCATCCGGTACAGATCAACGAAGTGTGGATAGTATATATTAGATATTAACGCATATATGTTCGATTATAAAACCCGTGCTGGACTGCACACTTCCTCTTTGCGAAGTTTGGAGTAAAACTGTAGAGTTAAAACTATGGTGAGGGTCACACAACCGAGCGAGGCTCCAAATAAAATGTAAGTGTGCCCTTAACAGTTGTACCCAATTCAAACATTTTCAGAATATTATTCTTTATCAATTACATATCATTTCATATCCATATCAATGCTTCATTGATGTAAAAATACAATAAATAAATTTTCCGATTCACAGTAGATTTGAATTTGGTACAACATTGCATTAGCCGATTTAGTCTAGTAACTAACCCGCACCATTTGCACAAACCTGGTCAGTGAGTGAAACCTTAACCTTATCTGAAATAAGCTAAGCACAAAAAAACTATTGAGTTAATTTAGCTCTCATAAGTGGTGATGCAATGGATGTGACAACTGTCACAAAACCTATATTTTCCAAAGCAGGTAAGTGGCAGACGTTGTCTTCAAATTCATACTTATGTAGCATTATTAGACCTTTCCCGAATTAACTTGAGTGCCCACGAAACAGTGGCTCCAAGTCAAGGACGTTATATAGGCCCCTTGCTCGTGACGTCAAAGCAGCTCAATTTGGCCGGAGGGAACAAAAGAATTTCCATGATTTTATTGTTTCTCCCTCCAAATTAAGCTGCATTTCGAAGTGCTGCAACCGGTCTATGATATGGGAAATGTATAAACAGAAGTCCAATTTTCAACCTTGAGGCATTTTCGTTCATGGCCACTCGGCAAGCGAATTCGGGAACGGTCTATTGAGCAACACTTATGGTTTTTATAAAGTTAAAGTCAGTCAAACCACTGAGTGATAGTATAAAAAGAATTCGAAGTGAATACTAATTAGGTAACTAATTTTACTTGCGATAATGGTACAGCCCACAAATTACAATAATGAGAGCAATGATACCGAAAAGAATCCAAAAAACGATCTGATATATAAAATAATCATCATCTGCATCAGGATTAGTAGCATACATCCGCACAACAGTTCCGTTCAAAACTCTTTGGATCTGGGTACAATTTGTGTTCGCCACGATCGTTCCATTGTACTTAACAACCGTTGAGATCTCGACAGATTGATCCAGGGCGTCCATGTCAATCGTTACTGTCTTTTTTTCGCCGATAAATACTTTCTTTTCCCCGCCATAAAGTTTTTCGTACCGAACCTCGGTTACAGAAGACTCCACGCGATCGTTTAAATTACTTACCAAGGTAAAGGTTTTACTTGAATTCAAACAAACTGTTCCGTTTGAATCCAGCATGACTTCCTTGGAGAAGTTAACTCTTATAGCTCGCTCCTCTGGGATCTTTATTTCTGTTTTGTGCTGGTAATAACTTTGTCTGTAAAGGACCCCACTCTTCAGGGCATAATTTTGAGCCAGGTATCCAACGAAGACATTCCTTGCAAGGTTTGGACGTTGGCCAACGCTCGCCTGCTTGACGATAATAGGTGATGTTGGTTTTGCAGCAGGCATAGGAGTGTTTTTGCTGACGCTACCGCTGTATGTACGTCCACCTCTTCCTCCGCGTCCACCTCTTCCTCCACGGCCACCACCACGACCACCACGTCCTCCTCCACCACCACGTCCTCCTCCACCACCACGTCCTCCACCACCTCGTCCTCCGCCACCACCACGTCCTCCGCCACCACCACGTCCTCCGCCACCACGGGCTTCGATTACTTCACTATATATCACAACAAGCATGAAAAGAACTGCGAAAAGAATCACTTTTCCCATTTTGTACTCTGTCGATGTTTTCTTTGAACTGACGCCGTGTATTCGGATTAGATTTAATAAATGCTTTCTTTGTTACTATTAATTAATACTGAGTCTATAAATAGATACTCAGTAAAATGACATAGGATTTCCGCTTAGGAGGCCTTCTGTGCCAGGAGGCACGGATGGTAAAAGTAAAAGTACATAGGATTTCCGGTTACGTGGAAAAATGATTCTCAGTAGACCTTTTTGCTCTAACACTATTTTCTACTTCGTGCGCTTATAAAACAATAGGTGCATCAAAGATTGTACGGAATTTGAACATCTTTAGAATTTGAACAAAAAAAGCTTGTATTTTATTGTTGTGATTAACAACGAGTCGAGCCATATCAATGCACAACACTTACGTATGTTGAAATTATGACCAGACTTCATCTATTGTTCAACAACAATGAAATACGAGTATCTTTTGTTCGAATTCTAAAGATGTTCAAATTCCGTACAATCTTTGATGCACCTATTGTTCTGAAAGCGCACGAAGTCGAAAATAGTGATAGAGCAAAAAGGTCTAGTGGAGCAAATAAGATATAGAATTTTTAGTAATCTAGTACTCATAATGAGTAACTTACTGAGAAATTGAGAATCTTGGTTCGAAGTATAGTAGCTCTTCTGGATGATTGGGTTCGAGGTTCGTGGGTGGTTGTCGACCAGAAAGTTTTTCCTACTTCGACAAACAAACACACGTTTTGATACTATTTTTAGAAGACGTGACGTTTGTTTAAACCAGAAGATCTATGCAACCTCCCCTCAAGAAATTGAACCAATCAGGTTCTTCGCTCTAAAAAAATCCAAGCTAAAAATAGCATCAAACGGTACTCATGATATGGTTACAAGCCTATACAGGGGGATTCCAAAACGGTTACCCAAAACACGAGGTAAATTTGCATGCGTTTTGGGTAACCGTTTTGGACTTCTAGTTTCGGAGTGGCAAATAATCACTTCCGGTATGTGACCCCTTGGAGCACGTCAGAATGCAGCTCGATTTGGAGGACAAAACCATAGGTTCAAATCCTCAGGATATATGGAGATTATCACATGTTATAAACCTGATGTCCTTTTTATTCACGAGTTTCCCATATTACATCGCGAATGAGCGAGTCTGCGAGCGAGTACGGACCTCGAATTCGTTTAATAAGAGCTATGTGTAAAATTATCATTATTATTTTCAAGTTTACGAAAATATCATATTTCATGTGATTTTTTTTTAAAGAAAAAGCAAACTTACATATATTTATTTATTAAAAACTGACAAGTTGTTCTAAATATTTACATTTTTCTAAATATTTACATTAGATATTTTATTATCGTTTCTGATTTTAAGAATTCTTAATCGAAAATGCTGAATATGGTATGATTGTACTGTGATAAACACATGATCGACTCTTGGTTGCCATGGGAACCGAGAGAAGAAAGGCCAGATGTCACATTAGTATTCCACTTTGCAGATAAACAGTTTCTTTGAATCAAAAAATTCAGCCAAATAGCGTAAAAATACGACGACTTTAGTGACTTTAGTGAATAAAAAAGATAGGCAAGTTATTGTTCAGGTTCTTCAGATTTTATACAAAATAGAAAAATCCCTAAACAAATAGCAATCAGTCCAAATACACCGAGTGCTGTGAAGTATACTATCGTACTAATCTCATTTACGCCTTCGTTGAAGTCTGGATTCGTCGAGTACATTTGTACAACAGTGCCATTCATGATCCATCGGGCTTGAGAACATCGTGAAATAATTGCATCATCGTATCCTACAGTAGTTGACACTTCAACTGATTCTCCCAGCGCGTTTTCTTCGATGTAAATTGTCTTGTTTTCTCCTGGAAGCGATTCTTTCTTCCCGCCATTAAACTTCTCGTATCGAACACTGCTAAGAATGTATTTTACATTTTGATTCAAGTCATGCCGAAGCCCGTAAGATCTACTGGAATTCAAGCAAATCCTTCCAAAAGGACCAAGCATCGATTCTTTGGTAAATTTTACCCTTATCGCTCGTTTCTTTGGGATTTTAAATTCGATCTTATGCATGTAATAAGACTCTCTATAAACGGGGCCGTTCTGTAGATTATAAACTTGTATTGTGTTCCCTGGGAAAACACTCTTCGCCAGATTTTGAGGAGTCCCAACGCTTGTTTGTTTTGTAATCACTGGAGACTTTGGATTCAAAGCTGGAATAGGTGTAAATTTGGTTATTTTTCCCGTATATCCTCCATGTACTTCGCTAGCATCGATCACCTCTATCGCTAAAGCGACAAGAACGACTTGAAGAACAATCTTCTTCATAATGGCCATGTTGACAAGAGGGACATGTTTTCAGAAATTGTGGTTTTGGTCTTGGCTTTCAACAGGTTCAGTAGTTCCTGTTTGATGAAATTGCGTTTGTTTTTGTTACGATCTAGACAGACGTACGGTCACGACAATAAACTATCGTGACAGGTGTCTAAGTCACGTTTTTAAAATTCAGTTGTGTGATATTGGATTCAATCCACAGGCTACCCAATATAGGTTCTTTTTCATAGAAAAACAGGGAGCTGAAAATAATAATAATACGATGAATTTGTTCAATTTGCGGTTCTCCAAATATTTCAAAAGCTGTTAATCCATCCCAAAGGAAATATTTTGACTTAAAACATGTCTCCTCTAATCTTGATAACTTGAAATGCCCGTTTTATCCGAAAATGGAAATGATGCCCTAAGACCCGAAATCTTTTAAGCTATTTATGCTGAAACGAATTGTTAGTCCAAGAGTTGCAAAATACGAAGCATGCATGTACAAATTTAATTATTTGATTCGCTCTGGATGTTTTTTTTCTTCTTCTTCTTTTTTTTTTTTTTTTTTTTTTTTTTTTTCGTTTTTCATAGAATATCAGGGCAGTTTTAAGTGGAACTGCTCGCGGTTAACTTCAGATTTATCTGCTCTGAAAAGCTCGAGCCTATAATTAAAGTTTATAATCATCAAAATCAATAATCCAGCTAGGAAGTTCAGTAGAAAAGAGTTCCTTTTCTATCCCATCCAACTCCATTGAAGTCCAATCCAGTTCCAGATTTTATATTTTAAGTAATCACAAACAAAGGCTGTCTTGCAAATTTATATTTTTTCGCCAGCTGCAGCCGGCTCCTTTATTCATGCCTTAAGAATGTTTTCTCTACAAAATCAGAAACCCAGTTTCTGCCATTTTTGTTCAAATAAACAAATAAAAATTGATTATGTTTATAAAATGATAATTGTGAAGTAGTTCGAAGGTTGTCAACCACTTCAAATGCTGTTTACGAGAAAACCAGCTCGCAAACATTGAATATGTAAATCTAATCACATTAAACTAATCACTTTACACTCGGTTGCTCCTCACAATAACTAACATTTACAGTTCATAATCATACTAGTTCAATTTTCGTTCTAAAAACGAAATAACCTTTAAGTGCAACAGATAAATATCATAAACAGTTATAAGCAAGATGGCTTTGCAATTACACGACACAAACAAAATCACAGAGAAATTAAACCTGCTGGTAGTTGTAGTTGAAACAGCGTGAAAACTACCCTATTTATATCAAAAATTACAGAGAAAATTCCAAGCTATATACATGTTCTAAAACCATAGAATACAGTAAAGAAAGCTTGATAGAATCACAGCGAGAAAAGAGCTTTGAATACTGACTGCCCCGTCCGGGTTGGTAGCGTACATACGCACGATAGTTCCATTCATGACGCTCTTAATCTGAGTACAATTTGTGTTCACCACGATCGTTCCATTGTACTTTACAACAGTCGAGATCTCTACAGACTGATCCAGGGCGTTCAAGTCGATTGACACCGTTTCGTTGTCTCCGTAATATTCCCTTGGTAGCCCTCCATTAAGTTCAGAATAGCGAACAGAGGTAAACACAGCACTGACTCTTTCGTTCTTGTCCGATGCTATTGTGTAATTCTTGGTCGAGTTCAAACAGATTTTCCCATTAGAATCCAGCATGATCTCCTTTGTGAAGTTGAGTCTGATAGCTCGTTCATCTGGGATCTCTACAGTGCTACGGTGCATAGGATATCTACGACGATACACAGGAGAGCTCCTCAAAGCATAGCGATAAAACATGTAACCAAAGAAAGCATTTCGAGCGAGATTCGAGCGAGATCCAAGCCTTGTTTGTGGGATGATGACCGGGGACTTGGAAGTGTAGACAGGAATAGGGGTGTTCTTGTAGACTCGGGATGAACCAGCCGGACTAAAGTGACGTCTTGTTGTAGATCTAGAACGTCTGGTTGATGAACGATAGGAACGAGAACCACCTCGGTATCGCCCTCCACCTCCTCTACCGCGGGCAGAGACCTCTGTAAACTGGACCAAAACTAGACAAAGAACGACCAAAATCAGAAGAATTATATTCCTGTCCATCTTGCTGTTGATGTCAACTGACAGAAGCGACAAAATTACGAGTGACTATCGATTATTCCGAGTGGATTTTTATACTTATAATTCCTTACTGCATTACGCAATTATCAAAATATAAAGTCTTTGTAATTTATCCACCGGAAATACGTCATAGTTAGACCCGAGGGAATTATCTCCATGACAACCAATACGCGTATATTCAAACTGGCCACCCACTCCCACGGGAGATGATTTAATGATATGCAAGAGTATGTATAACAAGTAATCTGCAATCAACGCATTGGACCTTTTTCCTTTATCACTATTTTCGACTTCAAATTTTATTCAAATTCTAAAGATGTTGAAATTCCGTACAATCTTTGATCTCACCTATTATTTAAAAAAAGCGTTGTGATTGGTTGAGAGCTTTGACTAAGGCTTTAGAAATGTCCATTTACTCACAGGTAGCCCAAGCTGGGTTTCTGTAGTGTCATATTATGAGAAAATGTATGGCGATCCTTAAAAACCTAAATAAAATCGTCAACTGAAATGTGAAATAAAGTAAAGAAATCTCAGTTGACCTTTGGATTTGGATTAAGCGAGTTTTAGCATTTCCGCCACTGGAACAAGGGATTGTCATCCGTTTGAAGCTGTTTTCGAAACTTCATCTCGCTTGAGAAACTCCGTAAATCCAGGTTATAAGCTTTGGGCTTAGGAATGGACCATTAGATAGTTGATGGGGGGGGGAGGGTTGTTGCGTAAATCTCCCAAAAAGATATCGAGCAAGCCCTTAAACCTCAAAAACAATATCGTGCATGCTCTTCTGTGCGAAAAAAAAACAATATCGCGCAAGCACAGGTCAATTGAATGACACGAACTTTATAAATATGTTGCGAAAGCCCCTCAAATCACTGGAAATCGCATTTCCGAGGGTCTTCATTTTCAAAAATTTCCAAACCCCCCTAAGTTCGCCCGCCTTTGGCGGTAGATAGCCTCTTTCCCAATAACAATTACGCTCGACGGTCCCTTTTATAATGCATAATTGCATTGAAAATCAGAATATGATAAATTAAGGCAGAATTCGGACTATAATGTTCAGTTTTTCAATTCTGAAATAGTAGTAGCTATCATCTCTTTCAGTAGTAAGAGTGGTCGTCTTAAAACGTATGGCGATAATGCTTTTTCAGTAGCGGCACCTAGACTATGGAATGATTTACCTTTCGATATATGAAAGTCGTCGTCCGTTTCTGTTTTCAAAAAATCGCTTAAGACACATTTATTCAAACAAGCTTTTAATTTATAAGTCTTTTACCTAATTATTTCTTGTTTATTTTCTTGTTCATAGTCTTATTGTTATAGCTGTATTTTTATTAATTTTACATGTATATATTGTATGTATTAGTAAGCGCTTTGGACATTTAGTGGAATTAAGGCGCTTTATAAATATAATTAAATTAAATTAAATTTCAAGAAGCCAGTTAAATTAATTATAATTTTACATGTTGATTTTCTTGCATGTTCAGTCAATGTCGACTTCAAATGTTGCTCAAAAGCCCTCCTTGATTAACCAGTCAGTAATTTTGCCCTGTGTATGATTCATAATATCAATGATTCCATACTAGTTTTAAAAAAAAATCTCGTGCAAGGTTATGATGTGAAAAAAAAAAAACTAAATAAAAATAACGTGCTGGGGGTGGGACAAAAAAATAAGTATAAAATAAAACATGTACCACCATGCAAACACTTCACTACTGTTACGTAACATGCTTTATTCTTGTTATATCAAAAGATTATACATGCAACATATAGGTATTTTGTACTACGCATGCGCACGAAAATAGTTCTTTGGCCCCATCCCGGCGCCATTTTGTGTATTCGAGAGTTCAAGCTCTCGAAGACGGACTTTTGAATGGCGATCTAGACAGAAACAAAAAACAATTATCCCAAAGTTGAGAGACTATGGAAAGATGACCTGCAGCACTAACATCCCTGGTAATCACGAGATTGCTGTGTTTTTGTTTATCGAGAAAACATTGTTCAAAATCTCATCCGAAGAGGAAAATTGCTCGTTTTTAGTGGACTTCAATCTTAAAAATCTTCAAGCAACAGCTTTTACTTAGAATCCTTGACAGCAGAGGTTAGTACTTTGATGTTAAATATTATCATATGTGGGTTGTCTATCTATTTCAATGGATAGATCGGCTGACAAATTGTTGTGAATAACGATGAAATTTCGTATTTTTAGTAAGATTAGCTCAAGTTTCAGTACATTTTGTGAATGGTTTTTGCTTTTCCCCAAGTTTCATACTAACATACCACGTTTGTCTTTCTTTTATTTATCTAACTGTATAGAGCTTCAGATCTGCAAAATTGTGCACGACTTTTGATCGCTATTTCATCGTACCATACTTTGGATAGATAGGCGTATGGCGGAAATTCGGGCAAGTTCAGAGGAGAAGTTCACCTATATCCAAATCATTTAGTTCAAGTGATTTTCTTTCTCAGGTTAGTTTTACTTTCAAGTTTATCATGGAAGCTTTTTTAAATTCGAACTCAGTTTGGATTTTGTGTTATTTTATCTTACTTCTATTGCATTTCTTACTTTGTAAAAATGGAGCTAGACAATGTTATGCATCGCCCATTGCCGCAAAATAATATGTTTATGTTTTTCCCCAAGCCATAAATTACTCATGTGGAAACCTTAATAGTTTATCTTTCGTTTTGTGTAATTCATTCTTAAGAGAAAATTGTGCCGCTCTCGCAGTAAGGCAAAATTGAGACCTATTTTTGCTCTATCGAAGGTATGACATGATAGAAACATGGCATTGACCTAATGGATATTTTTCTTTCGTACTGCATAAAAACCCTCAAAAGCTTTCAAAATAGTTTTATAACTCTTTGATGTATTTAACTGATTTAAAACTCTTTTATGTTTTAAAATATTTTCCATTATTTGATCTTTTTGTAGTGTATTTGTGTTGGTTCCTGACCAGCAAAGCTTGCAAATATATCCTGATCGAGACTCAACTACACTGAAATCGCTGTCTAAGTTGTCGAGTTACGGTGCAATTTTTGGAAATCTTGACGTTTAAAGGACTTCTACATATTCTACAACCTTCTCTCGATGTCCTTTCGATATATTTAATATTTATATACAAGGATTACGATGTAAAAAGCCACCCAAATAAACCATCTTATTCAAATGCCCTTGTTGTTTGCTTACATTTATGCGTCTGCATGCCAGCGGTAATTATCATTAAAATTGATTTTCATGCGCATGCGTAGTACAAAATGCCTACGTGCTTATACATGCAATATTAGCTTCAATTTCCAGGACTGTAGAGCAGTTGGCATCCTCGGTCCAGTTTCCATTTTCTTTTACTTACATTGCTACATCTGAGCTTGCTAAAAATGAAGACCAATACTTGTGGACTGGATATCTTGATTCAGTTGTTGAATTTAAACTAGTGCAGCGTTAGAGTGCTGGGTGTTGGTTTCAATTAGCTAGCTGGTCTATCATCGGTGGATACCTGAGTGAGAAAGAGAAATAAGAAAAACAAATAAAGATTTAAGATAATAATACTCGAAGACTCGACGACTAGTAATTTTACCAGGGAAATTTTATTGTATCAAATTTTCCTGAGGTACAAATAAAATAATAATAATAATATTGATAATAATAATAATAATAATAATAATAATAATAATAATAATTTTTTTAATTTTTTTTTAAATTTTTTAAATTTATTTGGAAGGGCTAATCATCCTTGCTTGCAGCTGAAGAGCTGAATTACGAAGGACGCAGCTCAACGTGGTCGAGTCGAAGGCATACGAAGGCGCCTCGGGCTGCCACCATACGACTCATGTCTGACCACGGAGCACAGCTCAGATCGAATTAGGGTTGGTTTTTACGGAGGGAGGAAAACCGGAGAACCCGGAGAAAAACCCTCGAAGCAAGGGAGAGAACCAACAAACTCAACTCACTTAAGGTGCCGAGTCCGGGGATCGAACCCGGGACCATAGCGGTGAGAGGCGAGAACTTACGCACTACGCCACCCTTGCTTCCCTAAATAATAATAATAATAATAATAATAATAATAATAATAATAATAATAATAATAATAATAATAATAATAATAATAATAAGCTCCGCAGGGAAAGAAGGTCCTCATGGACACAATTACTCACAATAACTGTGATGAAATGATGAAATCAAGAACCAATGAAAACGATGAAAACAGAACCGACGCAAATGATTGTTATAAGTACTTAGGCGTACTGGAATCTGATGATGTCCTACATTTAGAAATGAAGGAAAAGCTACGAGTTGAATATAAGAGAAGGCAGAGAAAACTCCTTAAGTCGAAGCTGAATGGAGGTAATCTCATGAAAGCAATAAATACGTGGGCTGTATCATCGATTCGCTACAGCGGAGGAATAGTCAATTGGACCAAGAATGATCTGCAAGAAATGGATCGAAAAACTAGAAAGCTGTTATGCATGTATGGAGCTCTTCATCCCAGGTCTTGTGTCAACCGTATCTATTTACCAAGAACTGAGGGAGGGCGTGGCCTTATCAGTATTGAAGACTGTATCAGAATGGAAGAAGGAAGCCTCGTAAAGTATATAAAGAACAGCCAAGAAAGGTTGTTGATTGCAGTTTGTAAAATAGGGAAACATGCACCAGCGGAACAACCAAAGGATTACAAGCAAAGAAAGAGAGACCAAAGGTGGGAAGAAATAATGACGAAACCCCTACAGAGGCAGTACCATCAGCAAATCAAGGATGTGGCTGATAAGGAGACGTGGAATTGGCTGAGAGTCGGTGATCTGAAGAGAGAAACTGAAGGGCTAATCATTGCTGCTCAAGACCAAGCTATAAGAACTAACGCAATAAAGGCTAAAATTGAAAACCAAGAAGCGTCTGAAAAGTGCAGAATGTGTGGCACATGTGAGGAAACTGTAGAACATATTATTTGTGCCTGCAGTAAACTTGCACAGATAGAGTACAAGCGTCGGCACGACACACTTGCTGGACTCCTGCACTGGGAACTTTGCAAGAAATATGGATTACCATGTTGTGACAAATGGTATGAACATGATCCTGATAGAGTGATGGAGAACCAGGAAGTGAAGTTGCTGTGGGACTTTACCATCCAGACAGATAGGATAATCCAGGCTAGGCGTCCGGATATAGTTCTGGTTGAGAAGGGATTGAACAAAACCTGGATTATCGATGTAGCTGTGCCTGCTGACAGAAGGATTGAAATCAAAGAGCTTGAGAAGATAGAAAAATACCAGGACCTTGCCAGAGAACTAAAAAAGATATGGAAAACAAAGGTCAAAGTAGTACCAGTAGTAGTGGGAAGTTTAGGATCAGTGTCAAAGAGACTGAAGGAATATGTAACTATGTTAGGCATAAGTAACAGGATAACAACACTTCAGAAATCCGCAATTTTAGGAACTGCCAGAATACTAAGAAAAGTCTTGGAACTTTAAGCGGGGGAAAAAAAAGGGGGGGGGGGGGGAGATAAAAGAAAGAAGAAGAAAAAGTCAAGCAGCATTCTAACAATAGGTTAAAGGTTTCGGTTAGGTTTTGAAATGTCAGTTTGAAGTCTTAGGTCTTGGGAAAAGACCCGACTAGTGATTTTACCAGGGAAAAATCATATTATATCAATTTTTTCTGAGGTTAAAATAAAATAATAATAATAATAATAATAATAATAATAATAATAATAATAATAATAATAATAATAATAATGTCAGTTTGTAGTCTTAGGTCTTGGGAAAAGACCCGACTAGTAATTTTACCAGGGAAAAATCATATTATATCAATTTTTTCTGAGGTTAAAATAAGATAATAATAATAATAATAATAATAATAATAATAATAATAATAATAATAACAGCGACAGCGATTTATGTCGCGCTTTAACTATCAAAATATTCAGTGTAAAGCCCTTTTGAATTACATTATTTTAGGAAATGAATCCGATGATAAAGAAAAAAGTCGTATATATGACTACTGAAAATTCAATGAAGCTGTCAAAAAATGTATCAACCTTCGCGCAGCAATAGAGAGAATCTGGAATATGTTCTCTTTCTTAATACTTACTTTACTGTTTGCACCCATACAGCTCCATTCTCATTGAGATGTGGTATTGGAAAGTCTTCGCCACCAGTCTGATGTACCTGGCAATTATGGCAGGTTTGAGTTCATGTTTGACCACCGTGTTCCTGTCTTTGTTAGCTGAAAACACTTTGCCTCCTTCGTACGCTTTGAATGTTGTGCCGTCGAGACTGTACTGCAGGATGTAGGACCTCACCCATTGGGAAGAATCATATCGACCTTGGGTCGCACATCCTGTAACCATGGTAACTTTGCCTAAATCAACTTGAATCCATTCTCCTGCACGTTTGTGTTTTGCCGCCCAGCAGCCACTACCTGGTCCTCTATTGTTAAGTCTCGCGTTCGAAGGTGAAAACCCAGATAGAGTAGATGATGCGGTGATACTTGCATTAGGGATTGCTCTGCTTTCCATGCCAAGGGCATGCTTATTGCATTCTACGACAAAGAATATAGTTATACACTTAATAAATTACCGATTTACTCAAACGCCCCGACGTTTATTCAATATTAGTATAAATACAAAGGTGATTATACAAAATCGCGCGCTCTGATTGGTTTTCTATCTCGGATTATCAGCCGATAATCACCTTTTCGGACAAAATGGCTGTCAGCGTCACCGTCGCGCTTTTAAAAAATAATATATTTTCACTTTCGATATTGTTTGTTCTTTCTTTTTTGAAATAATCACCTTTTTATTTATACTAAAATAATTATTCACCTCAGGCTCAGTGATTATCGATGAATATTTACCTCGCAGCTCGAAGACTCGCCGCTCGGTAAATATTCATCGATAATCACTTCGCCTTCGGCGAATAACTGCTAAATAAAGATAGTTCTGACGTTTTCACTAAAGATAAAGTAATTTATCGCAATTCTCCTATGAGTGTGATCTTGAGAGAGCCGTCAATATAATTAACAAATCGAAGTGACTTTTCCATGGTCTGTACTCCTATCGAACATAGAAATGACGTCAGATATGATCCAAACTCAAGTGGAACCACGAGCGCATGGGTCTTCTGTATTATTGTTATGTTTTTTACCATAACAGGCAAAGAAAAGATCCAAAAAAGAAGAAAAAGTTTGAAAGAAAAAACCGTTTCAAGCGCGCGCTAGCTACGTGCGCGAGCGATTCGTCATCTTAACGGTCTGTCCTCTTATCGAACATGGCTCTCAGCCAATCAGCGCGCGAGAAATTTACAAGTTATGGTAAAAACCCGTATTGTCGGCTCAGAATAACCGCGCGATAGAAAAATCGCGATACAAAACTTATTGCGATTTTGAGCCACCAATACGGGTTATATTGATGGCGTTGGAAGAAAATATATTCCGTATTGGCCTTCGTCGCTTAGTTTAAGCTTATAACAAATTGTTCAAGTGTATTTGTAAACAAAAAAGCCTATAGACAGCAATGCTAGACAATGCTGCGAATTTCAACCATGAGCAGGTATATTTTGTGCCTCTTTTGTCTTTTTTTTATAATATACGACAAAACGCTTATTTCACGACGTCTTTTTATTTAAAAAACCAAAACTTTGATGAATGAAAATTTACTACGAAAGATTAAAACGATCTTGAAAATCAGAAATTGCCCATTTTGTGCAGATTTTGGAGTTAAAATGTAGTAGAGAAACTTTCATTTGTGAGCTGTCAATCACAAACCATGTCTTTATTGGTGAAATAGAGCATAGGTTTTATGAGTGAATTAGCCAATGAGAGCGCGCGTACTATCTAAGCTATATTATAAATACTGAATAGTGCATTTCAAGACCAAAGGGTATTGTGGGTCTCGTTATTTTGAAATAAAAAGTAAATATGCAGTGATTTTCTCTCTAGTGTCAGTTAGTATATTGTTTAGGATGGAATGCACACAAAAAAATTTAAAAAAATTATTATTTCTTTTACTTTTGACAATAATCATACAGAAGACCCAAAATGCATTTCGGTCTTGCATACACTGTTCAGGATATTCAACGTTTTTAAAATAGCTGTATATGCATCTTTATCAGATCAGTTTTGCACGTGAACATTCTCAGTAGATTACACTGACTTGACGAGTGTATAGCTATTCAATAGGCAATGTGCATCAAAGCTCACAAAGCACTCTGGGAAAGTGAGTCCTGTAAAAATGGAACAGGGAAATCAAAGAAAAAAATCAGAAAAAAATATTCTGTTGTTTTCGTCTGTTGAAATAATTTTATTTCCATAGAAAATGTTGAAGGAAAAACTGTTAGATGAATTTTTAGAGGAGCCAAAAATACTCACCGCCCCATCATGCTTTGTGCTAGAATTTCGTGCTTATGCATATTGGCGATATTTAATTATTTTTAATGAAAGATAGTCATTCCCAGGTTATATCAGTCACGTGTTGCGCTTTCTTGCGCATGTTTAAAATAATCCTAACGATTTTTATTATGTAGATACATATAGGATATTACATGGTCGCGCGGAGATACGAATTTTATCTTCGAGTGTTGATATTATCTCTAACGAGTGAGGGCAGGGAACGAGTGAGAGATAATGTCAGCACGAGAAGATAAAATTCGTATCTCGAAGCGGCCATGTAATGTTCTGTTTATTATATGAAATCTTCAATGAAAAATAATGGAGAATTTGAGACTTGCTGAGCAAAAAGTCGAAATTTGACACCACCAGTGTTGATAAAAATCGTATCCCCACTGGCCACTGGTGGGAGTGGGGATATCAATTTTATCATTTTGATGTCACTCAATATCACACTCTATTTCATATAATAAGTAGTAATATTTATTTCTCTCAAGCTAAAGACTTTCAAGCCATATTTAAGTTAATACTTACGGCCGCATTTTAAACATGTCAGCTTACAATGATCACGAAATCTGTCACACTCGTTCCTTTCTTTAATCTTCTTGCAGGAATCTTTTGACAAAATGTCGTTGCAACCTGTATATTATTTAATGATAATAATGATTATGATGATGATAATAATAATGATGATGATGATGATGATGTATTATTACAATCATAATAATCTGGTTTAATTTGCTGGTTTTGTTAAGTGAGACTCCGCGGTGAATGATTCCTCATACATGTTCGTATACTTACGGCATGTTGTATAGCAATAAGTGTCCTTGATTATGCTGTATTTGCAGAAGCCATGTGCTTTAAGATTAGCGCATTGAGAATGATTGAATGTGTCCTTGTGTATGTTACGCTTGTCCAGTTTTGCGTCTGAAAAAAACAACATAAAAGAATGAATGAATGAAAAAAGGAAAACGAATGAAAAAAGGAAAACGAATGATGGATGGATGGATGGATGGATGGATGGATGGATGGATGGATGGATGGATGGATGGATGGATGGATGGATGGATGGATGGATGGATGGATGGATGGATGGATGGATGGATGGATGGATGGATGGATGGATGGATGGATGGATGGATGGATGGATGGATGGATGGATGGATGGATGGATGGATGGATGGATGGATGGATGGATGGATGGATGGATGGATGGATGGATGGATGGATGGATGGATGGATGGATGGATGGATGGATGGATGGATGGATGGATGGATGGATGGATGGATGGATGGATGGATGGATGGATGGATGGATGGATGGATGGATGGATGGATGGATGGATGGATGGATGGATGGATGGATGGATGGATGGATGGATGGATGGATGGATGGATGGATGGATGGATGGATGGATGGATGGATGGATGGATGGATGGATGGATGGATGGATGGATGGATGGATGGATGGATGGATGGATGGATGGATGGATGGATGGATGGATGGATGGATGGATGGATGGATGGATGGATGGATGGATGGATGGATGGATGGATGGATGGATGGATGGATGAATTAATGAAAGAGTAAATGCAGACCAAAAGTGTATCACAGTCATACGAAATCAGCTGTGAACAAGAACACGATATACTTGACGAAACTTACCCTCGGAGGCATGGACAAAGAGATCCGACAATATCGGTCTGGATTTCTCTAGAAAAGTAAAATTCATGTAAGAATACTTATTTTCGATTGCCAGTCTGCAACAGCTCACCTTGGTTGGATTCCATAAAATTGTCAACTTGGCTGACTCAGTTTTTTTTTTTTTTAGATTTAATTTTTCAATTACAATTTTATCTTCAGCTGAAAAAGCGTCATACTTACCAAAAGACGAATCTTTGATCGGCTCCTCAAGAATAAACCTGGATTCGCCTAGCGGAAAATAAAGTCATGAACTTCTAAGAAAAGAGATTGTGAAGTAGTAAAATAGTTAATGCTTTTTACCAGCGTACCTTGAGAGGCGTCCATAGAAAGAACACATCCCACAAGTGCAAGCAACAGGCCTGCAATCAAGTAGACTTTCATCGTGTTTCTCTGTTCCTTATTTCTTTCTGCGTTAACTAGACGTCCAAAAGATTGATCTTTTTGGCAAGAGGATAAACTAAAAGAACAAGTCGCGATTTCAATTAGGATCTGAATTAGAAAATGAATTAGTAAAGTTTAGAATATTAAGCACCGCACTTTGTCAGGAATAAGTGGTCGCTTACAGAAGATTGTCGCTTACGAAAATCCCCAGTTAAGTCTCAAAATCAACAGGTGAGTTGAGTGATGTGTGTTTTAAATACTGAGCATAGTGGCAGCTTGTGTGGAGCTACTGAAATTAGTATCGCTTTAGTAATGACAAATACTACTCAAGTAATTTTCTTTTGAAATCTTATACAAAAAAAAAACTTATTCACTATTACAGTTATTGTATAAAGATTATATTTCTATGAACGTATTTACGCTCTTATATATACATTATCATCTGAGAGTGGTCGCTTACGAGAGAAAAAGAAATTTGAGCCACATAGAGAGTGGTCCTCAAGAACGTCAACAACATTACAAATCAAAACAACGACTTACAAATATTATTATTATTATTACCAGCTATATCATTATTGCTTAATAGTAATAAGTACTACTGCCCCCCCCCCCCCCCCATCTCTAATTCAGTGCAAACATGTACAAAGATAGAAAGATAGATAGATAGATAGATAGATAGATAGATAGATAGATAGATAGATAGATAGATAGATAGATAGATAGATAGATAGATAGATAGATAGATAGATAGATGCTCTCCCATTGAGCCTTGTTAAAAGTATAAATATAAACATACTACATTATATATGAGTGTGAGTTAATTAATAGTATACAATAAATAACTGATATATTCTATATTGACTAAATATTTTCAAGAAATGATTTTAAATTGGTTGCCTGTTTGGCCTTAAAGATAGATATAATTGCTATATTAAGCTTACCTACCTGCTCTTCAACTTGTTGGTACAATCAAAAGAGTTCTTCAATTAAGTTCAAGGATTGCCATCTCTTTTTATAGCTACATATTACGATGGAGTTGAAAGGAATGTTGACAATAATAATACGTTGACCAACTTTAAATAGCCCGTTTATGTTTAAGCCTTAAGGACGTTTTCCTGTTCCATCCCCTGGCATTTCCCTTACGTAGTTGTTCATTGTATAAACTTATAAACACTTATGTAAAACAATTAACTATATTGTCGCGACGCCCCAAACGGAAAAGGCCCGATATCGATCGTTTTCCGTTTAATTAGTCGATCAAGACATCAGAAATTATGGGATATCATCCACGATATTTCGAAAGCCCTAGCGATAGACAGCTTGAACAAATATTGGGTTTGCCATATCCCATAATTTCTAATATCGTTTTCATATTATTTGTAAATATATATTTGGTAGAAAAATTTTTGAAAACAGGTGTATATATATATATATCAGTTATGAAATGTATATGTGATCGTACCATATTCTGAGCCCCAGATGGGAATCGAACCCACGACCCTCCGTATGCTAGCAGTGTTACCGAAATGTTGAATACCTAATGAGGCATGTTAGCAAGTTTAAACGTAATTTGCTCTTTGATGACTGTTTATTTTTCAACAAAAATAGCACCAAAACATGTTCAGATATATATCCAATAAATATCCGATTTTTTGAGAAAATGTGTCGTAATATTTGTACATATATTCATATGCCTAATTAGATGCAAAAACATGAAAAAATAATAGTTCTGTACCCGTTGGTGCATAAGTATATGGTACGTGTTTAGATATGGATATTGGTGCGAGATATGGTATTTAGTTTTGATAGCTAGCTTTGAACTTTAATCCAGCTTTCAACACAATAACTCGCTCGAATATAAAGACTTTAAACCTTCCCCATCAAATAAAAAAAAAAGAGTTATAATTATATAGTTATAATTCAAATGTGATTTTCTTGCTTTTTTAGTAGTTTCTCTGTACACTTCGCATGTATCAGCTCTCAAGCATACCAACACATAGCTTGGGTTACCTGTGGTTTGAAGGCCTGGTAAGCTATCCCTTCGTGCTCATGTGAAGCAAAATCCTCATCTGATTCGTATTTACCGAGAAAAACGGTTCGAAGTGGACTGCACTGACAGCGAATTCGGCTCGGCAGCTTCATACCTTGTCATTTAATATATCTTAGTGATAGATTTTTCAGCAAATACCGCTCAAAACTCGCTGAAAATGCATACAAGAGTCAAAACTAAACAGAATAACACAACAGGTAAATCGACAATTTTTTATTTACGTCACGTCAGTTTTCCAAGTAAAATACCGCATATTCTAAATCCCAATACATTCTCTTAAAAATGTAGTGAGCTTGGGTTGCCTGTGGTCATGTATGCCGCCTCCCACTTTACATCACATAAGGTGATGCATGGATCACAGCCAATAGTGTTTCTTCATCGTTTATTATGATACTTTATTCGTATCTTTCCGCTTTAAATAATACTTTTTAATATATTTCCGTTATAACTATTCATATATTTTTGTTCTAATAGAGGAAGCATGGCCGAGCGGTCACGCATGTTACTTTAGGCGGTGATCAATGTTCGAGGCGCCAGCCGGTGGATCGGGGCGGGCTGATGTCTAGCAATGTGGTTTTTTTGTCGTGTTGCATTTCATCATCCTTTAGCCATATTTGTAAGGGAGCATTCATTTTTTAGGAGGGGGGGGGGGAGGGGCGGCGGAGGAATTAGAGGAATCAAATAGGAAAAAAATGCTAGCCCCCATGGTAAGGAATTGAATATTTCGATAACCCCCCCCCCCCCCCCCCACTTCCAAATATGAAGATTTTCTAGTCCCCCCTCCAGAAAAAGACTAAAAAAAACAACTGTATTCTTATTCATGACCCCCTCCCTAGTTCAACATTTAAAAAAATGTGACCCCCCCTTTTTTATCTAGTAATTTTTTAATGACCCCCCCTAATTCCTCTGCCCCCCCCCCCCCCCTCCTAAAAAATGAATGCTCCCAAAACGTCAATTACTTAAAATCGTCAACTTTCCATTAATCACAGTCGTCTAGTGGGCATAATTGCATGCTTAAAAGAACAGCAATAACGTCTTTATTTAACGAGGGTTTCATTACACGAAGTAGTGTAGAGAAACACTAAAAACTTGTGGCTCTCACAAAACTAATTAAAACAACTGAACAAACATATACTCCTAATTGCAAGAACGTTGTCATAAAAAAATAAAAAATAACAAAATAACAAATTGAAAATATTTAGAAATGTTTTTCTTTATTTTAATTCTAAAGCCGCCTAGATAAATGAGAATAACTGTTTAGTAATATACCAACAAGATTATCTCAAAAAAATAATCACATCTGTTTTGCAAAAATAATTAATTCTTATTTTCTATTTTTATTTGACAACGATCTTGCAATAAGGTGTAATTATGTTCAAAATAGGATTTATGTGTTTCTTCAAGCATATTCCGAGCTCGAATTTTTTTCCGAGAAAAATTTGCTTGAAGAAACACATAATAACTTCAACTCTCTATTGTTCTGCGGCAATAGCAATTTCTCCACATAAGAATGTCTTAGTTTTCAGACTGAAAGTATATCAGCCTATAGATCTCGTCCAATCATAAGCGCTCAAAAGACGTTTATGATTCGATATGTCCCCCACATAGAAATTTTGATATATAAAGGCTCAGGAAATCTTAGATGAAAAGGGAATTAGATATCAAATGAAATATTAAAAAATTCTGCTTAGTTTTGAAATTATGGCAGATTTTCATGTTTTAACCAATAAGATGGACGGAAGTAGTTTAGACCCCCGTTATAGCGCCTAGAGGGGGAGGGGTGGTCAGCTGAAATCCTCTTAAGAATGTGAGGGGAGGGGTGGTCTTGAAGAGGAAAAATACTTTAGAGGATGAAAGCAATGTAGGATAGAGGTTTATGTGATGTCATTAGAATAGTTAAAGACAAATAAAATAAATTACGATACGACAGTTCGATTAGTCCCAGTTGCAATCCGATAGTTAAGAGTAAAGACAAAAATTATTAGCGAACATGTCTTCTGGAAAAGCAATAAACCTAGGAGTCCGAGGATACACGTTATTTTTGTGAAGGAGTTTCGAAATGAGAAGAAAATATATTTTCGCAAGCAAAAGAAAGATGTATCAAGTGGCAAAACTGTTCTTACCAATTCAGGAATGTCTTTGACGTTGGACGAATGGACAACACTAAAGTCGGCAATTAGAGCAATAGATATGGAATTGCAGAAGGTAACCAGCATGGAAGAGTCACCGGAGTCGGTGTCCAAAGACGAGTCACAATTCTTAACTCAGTCTCAGAATACCAATGTTCATCAGAAGCCTCCATTTTGCGGATCATTTCAAATCCTTCAGCACAATGGCAATGCGCAAAATTACGAGGAACAGGAAAAAGACTATTTACCTAGAACTTTCAACACTTCTGAATTAAACTCTATTTTTGAAGCTCTCGGTCCGGAAATGGAACTGACAGGGGAACAGCAAGGGTTGGCTGTGCAGCACCAGGTACCCAGCTGGGGATCTGAAATGTAGTGATATGTACCGATATTAATTCAATAACACAGAAAGCATAAAATAAAAGAAAATTTCGTTTCTGTAATACTATAGCTTTTATTAAAAAGTAAAATAAAGTAATGAGATTGTTAGTATACAGATGTTTGGTCTCTTAGTAATCAATGTACATGTTCGATATAATTTCTAGCTAGCTCCAACAGGGCATATCAGTTGTGTTGACAGGCACCATTATTTGCACTTAAGCCGATTATTATCCCGGCTTAATAAGTCCACTACAGTTTGTCTGTGATAACTGTTATTCCTTGGTGTAGATTCTTATTCCATGTCTTCTGCTGTATCTTGTGTTTGTAACTCTTGGACAGCGAATAAATTGTTCAAGAGAAATTTACGATGATCAATAGCAACCTGGGTTGCTTCCATCCAGTCGTAATCCCCCTTGTCTAGTAAATCTTGTCGGGTTCTCATTATTTTACGATAATAAGGATCTTTTTTAAACGCGTGAATCCATTTAAATTTTTCAAACAATACGTTTCTCAGTTCATTTCTAAATACGGATATCATCTTATTGTACGCATGCACTTTTGCCCATTCTTTAGATTCGCCTCTTTCCATGTATTCGTTTTCTAGAGCTTCTATTTCCGTTTCGTGACGATCCATAGCTTCGTTTATCAACGGTGACCAGCAGTCATCTGAAGGCTGGTTTTCATCACCATCATCATCTTCAGTATCATTTGACTCTGATTCACTCGTATCTAGATCTTCCTCGACACTACTAGCAATTTCATCTTCGCTTGAAGTTTCTTCGTCGTATCTTGAATCATTTTCTTCGACAGCGTTCATTTTGCAAAATCGATCTATTTTTCACAGTTCATTTCCTAACGAGATTTCTTTGTGCACTTTTTCTTTTTTTTCTTTTCCATCAATTATCATTATTTATTAATTAAGGACCATACCTCCAAACGTAGTGCTGAAGCTCAGTATGGCAGCGCGAAGCATTTACGGCTATGCCGGAGATTTCGACCCCGACACCGTTATCCCTGGATTTACAGACTGATCAGGAAGCTCGGCCGAAGCCTAAGGGAGAGGTTAGTCGGCCCCTAGACCGTAAATGATTAACCCCTTGCTATGAACAGCAGACCCGATAATTCACTTGTGTCGCTGAGCACTAATCTCAAGTAGACAATCCTTTCCATGTGGGATGCGTTTTGAGAAACCTATCGGTGACGTTTATATGGAAAATTTAATTTTAACGCGCAGACTTGGGGGAACTCAAAAAGGAAGTCTTGGGATTTTTTTTTTTTTTTTTTTTTTTTTTTTTTTTAACCTTAACAACCTTACAACATTCATTGAAAGGAGAAAATAAAAAAAGGAAAAACTGGAATAAACATGCGCATAGTAAGATATGCACGTCTGCGCGTTAAAATTAAATTTCCATATAAACGTCACCGATATATAGGTGAATTATCGGGTCTGCTGTTCATAGCAAGGGGTTAATTTATTTAGATGACCGCAGAATCCCAGTGAAATTGATGAAGGAACACAGCGAATTCAAATATTTTTACGATGGATCTCTGAGTGAACGGTGTCAGGTTTTAGAACTTCCCTACGCTGGAGTTGCTTGAGTGTGAGAATCGGACGTGAGAATTACAACAAGTCTGTTTTGTCTCCGCCTGTCGATATAAACTTGTACCTGATTGGTCCATTGAGATGAAAAAATGTCAAAATAATGTCAAAAATTCATCAAAAGTTTTTGTAAGTGACTACGGTACGGCGAGTCGCACAGTAACTCCATCGGCGTGACTCGAATCTTATTAGTTCAAGTCACGCCGATAGAGGTAACGCAACAAATTGTTTACAGTTGAAATTGTCGCCAATAAGGATCGTAAAAAGACCCAAACGGAACAGTTTAAATGGTTTGCCCAGATAATTTTCTTTTCAATTTGATTTCTAATAGAGATACATAAGATGATTCTTTGGGTTTACGCCGATATTACGAGACCACAATTTGTATCTTCGAATTGTCGTCAAATAGGGACAGAAAAGCGTCCTCAACGGAACAGTAAAAATGATTTGCCCAGAGATTTGTTTTTTGATTCTGATAGCAATACATTAGATAATCCTCTGGGTGTAGGTTTTTCTATGATTTGGAAAAAAGAGCACATAGTTTTTATAAGCCGTATTTTAAGGCCTTAATTTGCATTTGTGAACTTTGGAAATAATGAGCTTCGTAAACATTTTTTTTCCGGATCTTATAACGCCAAATAGTCTAAAATAAATACAACCAAAAGGAAGAGGAATATCTATTCTTTCGTTAAACTCGTCAGTAATGATGAGCTTGGCGTTAGGTGCGTGGTCGGTGGGAATGAGGGAGTCTGGCACGAGATTAGCGGTAACCATGGTAACCCTGTCACATCCCACCGAGCACCTGTCACACTGACTGCAAACAGTCAGTGGAATACTTACAGGAGTGGGTGGGTGGGCAGCGAAATTGCTAGTGAGCGTCTGGAACAGTTGCTTGCGATAGCTAGCGTTAATAACGAATGGCTTTCACATAGCTAAGGGCCAACCCTCATTGCAAGATCACGTGGATAGCGTGTGATCGCGTTGGGAATCAATGGCGTAGATCATAATCGCATACCGCAAGTTGCGAAGTGACATTTGCGATGATTGAACACGTAGCGTGTGGTTGCGGGGACGTGTAGCTAGCGTAAGATAGAGGTTGCGATGGAACTGAGTTATTGTCGTTTATCCCTTAGCTCGATTTTAACTTTGCCTAAATTGCATTTAACCACATATGAAAAAAAAAGCTGACCAAAAATATAGATAAGTGATTTAGCTGTACGATGCGCTTATTTTCACACTGAATCCCGTGATCTCAGCGGTAATTTTTTCGATGCGTAGGGCCGAAATCGATTTTTGTAAATTTCTCGGGAACCAAGTAAAATTTTTCAAAACTAAAAACATCAGGATGTATTTCATGCTAAGGGCTATCAATAAACAAACTATGAGCGAAATCCATTTTTTTTGACTTGTGCCGCGAAAAGTCGATTTTGGTGGATTTTTACAGACAGTCGCTCTTAAATTGCAGCACGTCAGAACGCTGTTGGACAAAAATAATTTCTTCATATTCACACCTAAACAATGTCTGCACCATTTAGCGAAGGTCTTAGATGGCGAGTAGTATGGCTCGTTCATCTTGTGAATTTCAATTGGAAAGGTCTAATTTTACTTGGATATTTTACCTCGCCAATCACCGATTCTGGCTCGCCCTTCGCCCCTTTAAACCTTTTTCGAAAAAGCGCTGTACATTGTGGGAAGGTGTGCAACTTCACACTGACGCTTACTTTGAGCTCCAAAACTCCAAAATCTCACCGCAAATCTCTAGGAAAATTTACCCTGGTCCAGAAATCACAAATGGATTCTCCAATAAATTTACTTTAACTTGACCATCAAAAATTTTGTACACGATCTGCAGCAATTTTCTTAAAAATCCGAATAGCTCTTTAAAAAATCGCGGAAAATATTCAGGGAAAAAATACAACCACCCGCTTAGTGGGGAAGGGATGCATACGAAAATAAGTTTTTATACATAGAAATCTTATGAAGGTTAACATATACGTATTCAGCATATCCAATAATCAGTTTCACAATTCCAGACTTTTCTTTCCCTCATGTAAGAGCATCAATATCATTAGGGTTTTTCGTTTGAGCAGTATTCTTTTATCAATCTTATTAGAAATGTCCTAGTGTTTTGGTCATATTATACATGTAACATAGCAACGGAAAATCTTATAAATTTTTGATAATTTTTTTACAAATTCTTTTTTATTAAAAACGAAGGTGATGGTTTGAAATTCATTCTTATAAAGAACTCTCGTAAAACAGAAATGACCCGAGTTAATTAAAATTTTAAAAAATATAGCTCTTTTGGACTATTAACTATTTCATGGTTGAAGATCAAACTATATTCTAGGTCTTTTCTTCTATTTAACAATTAGAAGACGAACTCGAGATTTCTATCAAAGCCGATAGAAATCGAGAGTGAGTCTTCTAATTGTTTTAGTAAAATTCTCAACGAAACTATACAATAATACCCTCTATTTCTTCGTAGGAAACTTCACAAAATCGCGAAGGGAAAGCCGCCATTTTTTTCAAAACAAAGCCGGCTTTCTCTACCCACTATTTATCGGCTGATAGATAGTGAGTACGTTAGCCAACCAGAATGCAGGATTTGCAATAGTATAGTAGTAGAATTTTACTAATTCAAAATATATCATGACATATGAAACGTCTTCGTGCTATAGTAAAAATATTCAATTTTAACTTTCAAACTCGCCTGTCAAATGAACTCTACAAAATGTCAAAACTAACTTTCAAGTATTTTTCAAATTAACTATATATTTTTTCACATGTTCGTATTAGTACAGTATTTTGATTTCAAGCACAAATACTTGCGAATGGTTTTGTATATTCCGAGCAATTTTTCGAGATTAAAAAGCTTTTGAACATTGTAAAACGTTCTAAAATACCTGTTTGAATAATATTTCTTTATTACTATCTTTTGATATTATTTATTCAGGTCGTAACCTCAAAATTTGGAAAGCAATTTAAAAGACGAAAGAATGAAACTCTCTAAATGCTTGGTTTGTCGCCTAAAATTTAACCGTTTCGTCATGAGTTCCTAGCTAGTTATCTCTCTTCAATGTTCTTGGTTTTTTTGAAATACAAAAATGTTTTTCGGTTTGGAAGTGTAATTTAAATTCTAATTATGAATTCACTTATCCTTTCATCTATTATTTATCGGCAAAGGAGTTTTTAATAAGGAGAACTGTCATTTCAAAAGGCAGTGAATTACTTAGCATTGAGTAACCTTGAATGATGGCATTTTTCAAAAAATTCATTTGTAAAAGTTAGACACGAATTCTAGTACACCTGCCGAGTCTTAATAGATCTAAGTCTATGTTTATTTGTCTCTCTGAGTTACTGGGAGTTTATCTTGGTAAAAACTTTTATTAAAACAAAGAGATATTGACTACGGCCTTATCGGGGTCTTTCAAAAAATGAATACATTATCCAAGTTTTTAAGATAACTTTTTTTTTAGTTTTGTCTCTCTGAGTTACTGGGAATTTATCTTGGTAAACACTTCTATTGACACAAAGAGACATTGACTCCGGCCTCATCGGGGTCTTTCAAAAAATGAATACATTATCCAAGTTTTTAAGATATATTTTTTTAATTTTGCAGCGGTTTCTGATCTTGGAATGTATAGCATTGCAAAGACAGGTGAATGGGTTTCTGGTAGGATTCCTATTCTTCTATTAAGTAGCAAGTTGTCGTTGGCTTTTTAAAGCTTTTCTCTAGGAAAAAAAATATATTCCTGCATTATTTTTATTTCCGATTTCCAAGTCCTTTTTATTCCTTTTTTATTTATTTGAATTCGAATCTTAGATTCCGGGCCATTACGTTACGATAACAACTCGCTTTTTCATCAAAACATTGGAGTATTTTAAAGCAAAAATCCTCTAAATTTTTCATGGATTTAGAAAGAACTTCCGCATAAAAAAATTCTGCTCTAAGGAATTAAAAAAAAAAACAGTTTGACGTTTCTTTAAGTCTACATTAAATTATTAAAATTGCTATTAAAGCTAAAAAATGAATTTTTTAAATATATATATATACCGTATAATCATGCGCTCTGCTAAAGTTTGTTTGGCATGATCATGAGGTTTCGCCTCAGTCATATTTTGTGCACTATTTTCCTTTGTCCTTTTATTAAGGGTTTTTCTTTTAGTTTTTCCTCCTGGATTCTGGTAAAATCAAACGAAGTGGTAACGCTATAACCAGCGTTATGCCGCGTCACACAATTATCACGCTTTTAGCACTAAATATACTATTTATGGGAGCTCCGCTTTTAGGCAGTGCCTAAATCTATATATTATTTTGTGCACTATTTTCCTTTTGACATTTTAAATTTGTTTTTTCTTTCTTTAAGATGTTAAAACTCAGGTTAAAAAATTCTATTGAAATTCAAATTAAGGTGTACTTAAAAACTCAGAAATCGAAAATACTAAATTACATTTGGATCAATTTCCATACATTATAAGTATGATAATCGGTAAGGTGTATATATAAAGAAAGCCTAAGGATAACCTCGCTAGATGTCATTTACATTCACCGCCTGCAAATACTGAACGCTTTTTCCCAAAATGAAAGGCTTAACTTTAGTCTTCCTTTTGGTGATCGTTGCTATAGTACTGGTCGAATTTTCTGAATGTGCAACTCGAAGAAGTGGCTCATCGAGTCGAAGCAGTGGATCTCGTACGCGTTCGAGTACAAGTCGTACTTCACGTAAAAGTTCCAGTCGTAGAAGAAGCTCATCACATCGTTCGAGGACCAGGCGTTCCTTTAGTCCGGCAGGTTCATCCCGAGTCTACAAGAACACTCCTATTCCTATCTACGCTTCCAAGTCCCCGGTCATCATCCAACAAACCAAGGTTGGATCTCGCTCGAATCTCGCTCGAAATGCTTTCTTTGGTTACATGTTTTATCGCTATGGATTGAGGAACTCTCCTGTGTATCGTCGTCGATATCCTATGCACCGTAGCACTGTAGAGATCCCAGATGAACGAGCTATCAGACTCAACTTCACAAAGGAGATCATGCTGGATTCTAATGGGACAATCTGTCTGAACTCGACCAAGAATTACAATATAGCATCGGACAAGAACGAAAGAGTCAGTGCTGTGGTTACCTCAGTTCGCTATTCTGAACTTAATGGAGGGATACCAAAGGAATATCGCGGTGACAACGAAACGGTGTCAATCGACTTGAACGCCCTGGATCAGTCTGTCGAGATCTCGACTGTTGTAAAGTACAATGGAACGATCGTGGTGAACACAACTTGTACTCAGATTAAGAGCGTCATGAATGGAACTATCGTGCGGATGTACGCTACCAACCCGGACGCGGACGCGGGAACAGTCGTCGAAAGCTCTTTTCTTGCCGTAATGTTGTCAAGCTTTTCTTACCTGATCCTGCATTTTTACTAAATACCATTCTTTTATGTATCACAAGCTTGAAGAATGGCGAGAAATTTTAGGATCCACGAGTTTGAAATATTGAAAGATTGAAATATTCACTTGAACGTCATGCTGTCACGGACATCGCCTCAAGGCAAATTCTGTCTTCAATTCCTTCTACAAAACATTATAATTTTCGTTCATTTGCAAATATACACCTTTGTTTTCTATAATATACTGCTTTTAGTAAATGAAAATGCTCTCAATCGTCGAATAAATATCGATATGAGAGGAAAATTGGGACTCTGTAATTCAAACATGCTGTAAATGACAATTTAATTTTATCAAACGCTTCTCCAATTATGATAATAAGATACGAAACCGAGAGCTGTTGACATGACAGGGTTATCATGTTGCTGCAGGTGTAAAGACTTTGTCAATAACCACATGGAACCCACAGCTTCTATATATTTAATTAGTTAGTTTTAAGAGTTTTAATGTTATACAGAACTCTGCTGAAAAGTACTTCTTGTGAAGTAGGCCTTCTGTTATTGTTGCTGTTATTATTATTATTGTTATTATTATTATTATTATTATCATTATTATTATTATTATTATTATTATTATTATTATTATTATTATTATCATTATTATCATTACAGCCACTGGTATCAGTCTTTAAAATAATATCTATCATGCGTAAAATCTCGTGCTCCTGCACGCGGCGTTTTTCCAGATTGGTTGAAGTTCAAGTCTGAATATATTATCAGCTCGACTCTGAAGATGACTTTTGCTCAGGTTGTCGAAACGTCAGTCACATCAAACAGTTCTTCTCAGGACTACATTCACCCGGATGATCATAATACAAATATTGTTTCTTCGACAAATATTGTTACTTCGATAAATACTGAAACCAGTAGCTAGTAGTAGACTCTAAATCCACTTTTTTCTTTTGTTCTTTATCATCTAAACAGTCGCCATTCTTTCACAGGCTGAATAATTTCACCCTAGTTGTGCTTGTCAAGACTGTCAATCTTTTCTGGTAAAATTGTAGAAATAATTTGAACAAATAAAGCTATAGTGTATGAGATTGAAATGACAACAATAATAATCCTTATGAAAAAATAAATAAAAATTTAGAGAAACCAAGAGAGCATAAATAAGAGAGGGAAACTTCTTTTTCCCTGTTGGGCTATTTTTAGAATCCACGTACAAACTATTTTCTCCATACCCTACTCCTGTGTGTCAAAAATGGTGTGCTTCATCCAAACCTGGAAGTAGCGAAAGCATGTAAAGATTTTTTGGGAAAAACATAAATTTCGCGTCCTTTTGAGTGTTCAACAGCCTCAGTCGTGTTTCATCAGAGAACAGAACATAGCCAATCCTGTTCTTTTTGCTTTATCTAATAGATTTTTTCGAAAAAAGTGAGAAAAATTGACGAAGAGTATTTTATTTTTGAGCGCACGCGCACACGTCCACGCCATCAAAAAATTGAAAACCAAACGACTTTGGATGCTAAAAATAGCCCAACCGGGAATTCACATGGCGCGCGCGGTATTATTTTTTATTTTATTTTATTTGACTTAGCCTACTCTTTGCAGAAATAAAAATTAATGTATTAACGCATCAGTGAAAGGTTCAGTAATGTTCTAAAATAAGAGAGGCTAGGAATCTATTACAGGTTTTCCCCAATTACAATAGATCCTAAAAACTAAAAATTCTAAAATATATTATTCTGATGCGATCATATTATAATTAGGCAATCAGTTAGGCAATGTACATAAAAGCTCACAAAGCACTCTGGGAAAGCGAGTTCTTAAGATGTAACATGGAATCAGTGGAACTATCAGAAAGAAAAAAAAATACTTTGCCATTTCATCTGCTGAAATCCCTCCAACCTCACAGAAAACGCTGAGGGAAAATTGTCTGATGAATTTTAGATTTAACAAGTTTCCCTTTCTTATTTATGCTCTTTATAAACTTTATAACCACACTTGAGTTTGAAGATATTAGGCCTCCAAACCTAGTCTATAGACCCCCGGCTAATTTCCTAGTCGACGTTAAGTTAATTAATCCTGTTTGAAGGAAGTTAAAAGGTAAGTGGGTGCCCTGAAACTCGTACCTACCCATGCTCTAAGCTTCAAATGTTGTTTTTTTATTATTATTATTATTAAGTTTTTGCTCGCCATTCGCCATATTGTTTTCCTGTCTACCCAAATGCTTTGTCTAAACTCCGAACAGCATATATATTAGCACCCAGTTTACCATTAGTTTTTGTCAACATTTTGATAAAGTAGTTGTTTACAGAAATGCTATTGTGATTACATCTTTGCTTGCTAACAAAGGACAGAAATAGAATGAAAAATATCATTCATTGTGGAATAGTAATTAAGAAATGATACTTATTCGTTTGTCTCTAATTTTGGCAGAAAATTAGAATACCCCAAAACGTCTATATTTTATGTGTCCTTACTAGGGCTTCCTGTGGATGTCCTGTCTCTAAAAGGTGCATACACTCTCTGCTGAATGTGCTCACACCTCCAAAGACTCTCTAAACAAGACACACACTAACTAATCGCGAGATCTTTTTCCTCAGCAAAGGTGTCTTACGGAAAAGTTGTTTTCCACAGTGCTTGTCTAAAATTTTCCTTTTTCTAAAATAAACATTCCAGACATATTTTAGGTGTTCACTGTTTTCTTAGTTTGACTGTAATCTTTGCTTCAAACAGAACATTGATGCGAAACTTTGACATAAGCTACAAGCTCACGCTGCAAGTGTCTTAGTCTTGCTTAAAATAAACAATACGGCCGTCGTAATCCAAAGTGTAATTCCTCGGAACGCATACTGGTCCCGTTGGTGTGCCATAACGCTCTACCTTGGGACCACTTTTTCCAGGAGTCATTAGAATTGCGTTAGTGGAGCCCATCGATGGATCTTCTTCAAAGTAGTTGAAAGGTCGAATGAAGAAGCTGGCAGAGTTGGCTACTGTGGCGGTGTTGGGCAGGTCCTCCGTGTGTGGTACGTGCATCAATCCTATGGTTACCCAGGCAACGAGATCTTGATTGACAATGCTCTCGTTATCACTGATGTACTTTCTAAAATCTACTTGAGGATCTTTGGGCGCATTTTGGTTGTAGGGTGATGAGCTGTACCTTTCACTGTCCTTGTGCCTAAGGAATTATGAGAGAAACACTGAGGCAACATATGCATCCTTGCAAGGTTTTACTTGGAAAGCTGTTTTAGGGAATCAAGGGTGGAGTAGTAGTGGTGCATTAGAATATCACATCTAAGGAATCGTGCTCGATTTCAGGACTCAACATCACATGAGAGTAGAAATGAAGTCTCTACCTTGATTAAAACCTGCGAGCTGATCTAAGTCAGAACACGAATAACTCACAGATCGAATTGGAGTTCTGTGCATGGAGGGAGGAACTGAAGATGGACTCTGGAGAAAATCCCATGAATCAAAGGAGAAACCTAACAAACTCTACTTTAATGTGATTTCAACCGTTACAGTACGAAAGAAAATACTAGACAACAAACGTAAATGTCGCATGCCATTTTAAGAAGGGGATAAAACTACGACTTATCGCAAACAAACTGCATTATTATTACTTTTTTCGCCAAGTAGTGCTTGGGATTCTGGGGACTCATTTTGCCGGGACACAAGATCAAAAGGCTAAGCTCTTTCTCGTGCCCGAATTCAGCTCGACAATCTTATGGTCTCGTGATCTCATGATCTCATGGTCAATCTCGAGGTCATTACTGCTGTCCCTTCAACTTAGGAAGGGAGTATTTCAAACTTACTTGGTGACAGCCATCTGATATTGTCCCCAGCTAATCATTGGCACCAGCATCCAGTCTTCAGGGTACAACATCTTCGTCATTCCATTATTCTGTATCCTGTATCCTCGTCGTACACCCATCTTGTTCTTCTTCCCCTCGTTGTAAAAGTTCAAGTAAGTGGGCCTGTCGAAGTTGAACTTATACGCTGCTTCGAGTTCGGTCTCTCTTGTTATCGGTTTCAGGACTTTGCGCGCGCGCGTGATATTTTCCCAGGGACTTTGAACGCTTTCAATTCCAATCTCGATTGTCTCGTACGAGTTCTCCGTTCCTAGTACGTCTAGATCAACCTTGAAGCTGGCTAAGTGCTCATGCGTGGTAGCTGTGCCATAATTTGATAGTTTGTAGCCATAAGGCTTGACGTCATCAGTATAATACGTTCCCATAACGTACCCAGTGGATGAAACTTGAACCTGCATGACGCCATTTTGGTAGAAAATAAAATCCCATACGTAATCATAGTTGTAAACACTGGCGATGGTGCGAAGCACGAGGACATTGTCGGGCATTCCACCGTAAAAAGTGTACCCGCCCTCGAAGTCGCTGTCGTAGTGTCTTCTCAGCGGAATTGCTTTAAAAAGAAGATAAATTCGATTAATGGGCTACCAATTTTGACGCTAACTTCAATTGATACGTTTTCTAATCCTTGGTCTTAACAGCGAATGTATGGCCCACGGTGATTATCTAGTGTGATCTTCAAAAATCGATCAAAATACTTATCGAAATCTTAGCGGACTGCTATGTATTATGCATTTTTTTTAATGTTCATAGAAGCACATGGATCCCGATTTCAGCGTTAGGTTTTGGAAAAGGGTCTGTTTTTTGTTTCAGAGATAGCCGAGATCCTAGCTTGACGTCGTCTCTGTCACGCTAGCTTGGTCCCATGAAATTGAATTCACCCAACCGCTCGCATTCAACTCGGCGACAGCGACAGTAACAACAATAATAATAATAATGATGATAATAGTGATGATAATGATATGATACCTATGATGTTGAGGATGATCATGATGACGATAGTAGCAGTATTAGTGATAATACCGCCACCCGGTTAGCTCAGTTGCTAAAAGCGTCGGTCTGTTGTGCGGCAGGTCGTGGTTCGAATCCCGGCCGGACCAACACTCAGGGTCTCAAAATAACTGAGGAGAAAGTGCTGCCTTGGTAATCACATCTACAAATGGTTAGACTTTCAAGTCTTCTCGGATAAGGACTTTAAACCGTAGGCCCTGTCTCCCAACCCTTCCTTAACCTGTAAATGGGGGGGGGGACATAAAAGAACCTGTTGAATTATTCGTGTTAGAGTAGGGGATTGTCTCCCGGTTCAACAGTCTATCCCAATTTGGAGGCATAACACTAATTACTAACAATTCACTCATGATTGTAAGCTGCACGGCTGCTAATAGCGCCTTAATATGCAGCACGTAAAGTCCTCCACTGGTCAAAAATTGTAAAGTGCATTGAGACGATGTGAAATACGCTTTTTTAAAAACCATTATTATTATTATTATTATTATTATTATTATTATTATTATTATTATAAATAATAGTGATAGATTCTTATATAGTGTATTAGGAGTTTAGTGGATACTTACCTCTGTTCTGTTCAAAGACGCAGACACTGTTTTTCATCATCACTGCATTTGCTGTTCCTATCATATGAGTAAGGTTGAAGAAAGTAGCTGTCTTAGGACAATCAACTCCAGGGACAAGTTCATAATTATACATCCCCATTCTCCAGTTGCTGTCTAAGTAATAATTATAGGTCTGCGAGGGAAAGTAACCAGTGTAGCTCGACATAGCTTCTTGTAGACTTACTTCATAAACGATTCTCTCTCCTTTGAATGTGATGTCATATATTTCCATTCCGTTAACAGAATCCACTCGAAACTCGAATCCCCAGCCCATGTACTCCACACGACGGTTGTCCACGGCGTACCGTTTACCATCCGGCTCGTAGAACTCGGGTCCTCGCGAGGGCTTTGCGGGTTGCGGGTCTCCCCGTCGGGCGTAACTCGAGAATAAGTTATCAGACTTCGGAGGAGTTGGTATTTTGCTAATTTTCAATGTCTCTGCTTTATATGCATTGAGTAGGTCATCTGCGGATGCGAATGACTGGTTATTGTAAATTACTTTTTCGACCTTCCATTTGGAGACGTCTATTCCTTTGTGGTTGATGTAGAACTCAAGGTTAAGTGGGTTTTCGTACATCCCAGGCACTATCCTAAGAAACCCAAACCAAGATTTTCTTGCATTACTGGTAAACCCCATAGGAGAAGCTGGCATAAACACAAGACATTTGTCCATGCAGTTTTCCTTGTAGGTGTAACCATCGTAGCTTTCTACCATTAAATCATTCAGCTTATCGGTCTCTTTCCGTAGAAGTTTGGTTATCTCTGCTGATTCATGTGTCTCTTCGAAGGGACGCGAGTTAAAAGGAATAGGGTATCGTTGACCCGGAACGCTGTTCTCTCGATGACCAGTTGGTTCATTTGCAGGATAAACTATGTATTCTTCGACTACTGGATTAGGTTTTCTTGCACCTGCAAAAATGGACACTCTTGCCTCTCGCCTCGGCTTCGAACCCTTGCTGTCGAGGTAGCTGAGAGCGTCGGTTTTTGATGGAGGATGGAGTTTGATGAAAAAGATGTAGTTGTCTGTTATAGAGGCGTTCTCAAACCGAGTGAGATCCAGATTCTTGTCTGCATACAAATAGTCACGCACGGCCAAAATCTCGTCAGCACTCAAGTCTTCGAAGATTCGCGATGACTTGCGAGATATTTCTACTCCGGGTGCCTCAGTAGTAACACAAGGTTTGGCTGCAAAACTATCTTGTTCTGCGTTGGATTCTCCTTGACCGTGCTTGCCAGCTTCATTCAACTTTACAGCAACTACAATCAAAGCAATGAGAAAAGCAATGCAGAGAATCAAGAGCACAATGACAGCAATCTTCCAAAAGAGTGGAGTCTTTGACTTGGATCCATCTTCAGGATGCGAGTATTCCTTAGAACGAGCCATAGTTAAAGCAGTAAAAATCTGATAGTGAAATCAGTATTATTCTGAAGAAATCGTAAACGTGTCTAACAAAAACCGGTTTGAAACCGGTTTCTCAAAGGTTGATTTGCAAATATCTTACTATCAATAACATGTCATGCAAGCTTTCAATTGAATATTTGCTTGTTATAACTAGTAAACCGTGAAATTATCTGCATCTCGTTGGTATTCTATATTCCTATGTTTTGTTGTTAGTGTCAAAAATTCGGAAATGAAATACTTCCTGTTTAACTCGATGTCCATGCACAGTTGCTTAGAATCGAAGCAGTAGACACAGAAATCTTACAGTAGAACTCGCTATATCAACCAAGGCATGCAACCAGACAAATTGTCATACAAATAAGGGATAAGGTCAAAACAATTGTCATCTTACGGGAACCGATTCAGGGGGAGGGGTGGTGTTACCAGGTACCCATCACCTCTGGAAGTGAAATCCTGGATTTTGTCCTCAAATATCTCCTTAACTAAGAGTCAAATCACAAAAATGAATGTACTGTCTGTTTTCATGTAATATTTCAACAACGAGTACGAGTGTTTCATTAGGGTTTCTAAACACAAGAAAACATTTGAAAGCACGAGGCCGCCGGCCTCGTGCTTTTATTGTTTTCGAGTGTTTGGAAACCCTAATGAAACACGAAGCATGAGTTTTTGGAATGACTTCTCAATCGAGAAAATAATTCATTATGCAGAAATGGAGATAGTTCTTTATACTATTGTACGTCATTCATTATGTTGCCTGGGATTATGAGAGTTATTTTGAATTCCTCTCGTGCGGAATTTAGTTGATTTCGAAATACTGTAGGGCTTATAAGAAGTGTTACTGAGTGCTCACTGGAGTGAAGCAGTTGTATTCTCTTAAAAGTGTAATTTCTGATCAACATATGCAGAGTATTTGGTGGCGTGGGAATAAAAATTTTGTTCAACACTAGTTTGCCAACGAATTCACCAATAGCTCAGCGAATAACGAAGGACTTCAACTCCAAGGATCGCAGGTTCGAGACTCGGTAACGTCGGGAAAGAAAAAATATATATATAAATTAGGTAGTTAGATAGACAGAAAGATAGAGGAAAGCATAGTGGAAATACAGAGGGAGGTTGGTAACTAGGGGATAGTAAGGGGATAATTCTTTTGAGATTTCCCACCACAATGTAGATTTAGAAACATTTTCATCACTAGTGATTAAAATATTTCAAACACCGGCCAACCTATAATCGTGTTTCATTGGGGTTTCAAACCCATGCACGTGGTACGAATGGTGCGCTCACATTGGTTGATTAGCTCATGAATTATTAATGAGTTTGAGAAATAAACTTAACGACGTATATGTGCGGTATAGAAATAGTCACTACGGACACCCGGTATCGAACGTTTCAACAGGTCTCTGAGGGGGAGGGGGTATCTACCGGTACCCACCACCTAAATTAATAAAATCGGGTCCCTATTTTGGACAATTGTTTTGAGCTTGTCCCTTAGCCAATTCCGAATGAGTATTTCAACAATAGAATGTGTACAAATGTTCACTAATTTTACTTTCTACGTACACGTGTGTGTGTGTGATCAGGAGAGAACAAAAAAGAAACAGTTTAAGCTCCAGAATTCGTCACCATCCTGCATGTTACTCAGGGTCGTAAATGGGATTTGTGAATTTGATTTCAAATTTGTTTGGACGGCCTTGGTTGACTGGATGTAGTCGTACTACATAACTTAAGTAGAGTAAACACTTACTGACCCCATACATCTAATCAAACTAAATAATCATTGACGTGTTAGAATTAATATCTAAAAGAATGACCCCGGGACAAAAGAGCCTCAGAGTGAATCAATCAATGAGGCATAAACGAAAAATACAATTTTCAATATCTTGCTTGAATAATTTTTATTTTCCTTTTTGAACCTTGAAATGTGGCTTTATACCAGTCTGTTATTTCATCCTGTTATACACCCCTTGCAGCACGTCGGAATGCAGCTCAATTTGGAGGACAAAACAGTAGGTTTCAATTCTCAGAAGATGAAATTCTTTTGTTTTGTCCTCCAAATTGAGCTGCTTTGACGTCAACTGAAAGAGTTAGCCAAGCCCTGACTTAGATCAACCCGGAGGTTGTTTCAGGGTTCGATCTGTGAGTTAGCCATGCCCTGACTTAGATCAGCCTAGAGGTTGTTTCTGGGTTCTATCTGTGAGTTAGCCATGCCCTGACTTAGATCAGCCCAGAGGTTGTTTCAGGGTTCGATCTGTGAGTTAGCCATGCCCTGACTTAGATCAGCCCAGAGGTTGTTTCAGGGTTCGATCTGTGAGTTAGCCATGCCCTGACTTAGATCAGCCCAGAGGTTGTTTCTGGGTTCGATCTGTGAGTTAGCCATTCCCTGACTTAGATCAGCCCAGAGGTTGTTTCAAGGTTTGATCTGTGAGTTAGCCATGACCTGACTTAGATCAGCCCAGAGGTTGTTTCGGAGTTCAATCTGTAAGTTAGCCATGCCCTGACTTAGATCAGCCCAGAGGTTGTTTCAGGGTTTAAGAAAATTGAAATCGAGTTTTTTTCCTTCAGCTCTCTCTTTCTTCTCCTTCATCGATTCTTCTTCCTTTTTCATTCATTCATGTTTCTTTCATTTTTTCCATTCTTTTTTTCTTTAATAATTTCGCTTGCTCCTTTGAAAAAATCCATAACATCAAAACACGGATTTCCCATCAACGGATAGTTTTTATTAGTGAATATTTCGATAATAACGATAATACACAGTTTTAAGATTTACTGCAAAAAAAGTTTTACTTCATATTTGAAGTCCAATATTATCGTGGTACGCTCACCTACTATGAACATTATGCATATCGATGTGATTAGTTGTCTTAATGTTACGTATTCTGTGAAAGGAACTGACTCTCCTATGAGTTAATCTCGCTAGCTTTGATTCATCCACGAACATACCCCCCCTCCCATAACTAGTGGTACGCTCACCTATTAAGAACATTATGCATATCGATGTGATTAGTTGTCTTAGTGTTACGTATTCTGTGAAGGGAACTGACTCACCTATGAGTTAATCTCGCTAGCTTTGATTCATCCACGAACATACCCCCCTCCCATAACTCCTTTCTAGCTACCAACCTCGACCGTCCGTCCGAACCTTCATTCATTAGTTACAGTAAAAGCTATGAAGAGTTAATATTTTTAATATCAGTATACCGAAGTTTCAGTGTTTTAGAATATATATAAGCAGTGTGATGAGAAAAGACTTAAGCTCGTCCTATCCATATAAACCGTTGAATTCCACAGTATCATTCCTTGGAACGCATACTGGTCCCGTGGGTGTGCCATACCGCTCTATCTTGGGGCCACTTTTCTTGGGATGGATAAGGACAGCATTAGTAGAACCAATGGATGGATCTTCGTCAAAATAGTTGAACGGTCTAATGAAGAAGCTAGCCGTGTTGGCTGCGGTGGCTGTGTTAGGGATATCCTCCGAGTGTGGAATGTGCATCATACCTATGGTTACCCAGGCAACGAGATCTTGATTGACAATGCTCTCGTTACTGATGTATTTTCTGAAATCTACTTGAGGGTCGTTACAGGAGTTCTGGTTGTAGGGAGAAGAACTGTACCTTTCATTGTCTTTATATCTTAAAAACAAGATAGGAAAAGCGTTACTTATTTAATGGCTTCAAGTGATTATGGTGGCCATCTTGAAGGTATTACTGAGGAATACGCCAGTCGTATTTTGCATACGAAGTACATCCGGGACCTCAGTGACATATTTTCAATATCCTCAGACGTGAAGATATCGCCGGATGACGTCACTGCCCATGTTTTCCCGCTCACTTTAACGCGCGTTGCAACAAGCCAAGATCGGTCAAAAAATGGCAATATGTTTGTGTCAGTATTACACGATGGCTTGAAGATATGACGTTGCGCTCACTGAAATATTTTCACTACTCGAAGATAAACTTCATATCTTCGCGACAACGTGTAATATTCTCTATGAATCCAAAACCTGCAGTGATATAGGACTCTTATTATATTGCTTCCCTCGACTCGTTTTGACACAGGGAGCCCAATTTAGATAAAAGTAAAAGGTGAAAATAAAATCGGAAAAAAAATCGCGTTTAATTATTTTTTTAATTCCAGGTCAAAATAATGTCCTCTATAATACGAAAAAGCAAAAAAATCCGTAAATAATGCACCAGAACATTTTTTTTCGCGCGCGCCTTTGTTTTCCAATGTAATTTCCCTATGGAATCCTACGTGTGGATTTATGTCAATATAATTTAACTTATATAATTTACCATAGGGAAATTACATTGGAAAGCAAAGGCGCGCGCGAAAAAAAATGTTCTAGTGCATTTTTTACGGATTTTTTTGCTTTTTCGTATTATAGAGGACATTATTTTGACCTGGAATTAAAAAAATAATTAAACGCGATTTTTTTTCCGATTTTATTTTCACCTTTTACTTTTATCTAAATTGGGCTCCCTGTGGTTTTGAAAGTGAATAATCCGGAAACTGAGGAAACCTGGTTACCACTGTTTTCAACTTGGCTATTCGCTGTTATAGACAAAAGTCGCGATAATTTGGCAATAGTCTACTGTCAATCAAAACAATTCGTTAGAGTACAATCCCAATCAACCTTTAGGTACTCTAACAATGTACTTGATTGATCGTAGTCTATTGCGACAGATCAGCCCGTCGCGGCATTTGTCCCGATCAGCGCGTAGCAATGAAGACGTAAGTGGTAAAATACAAAGATGTTTTTGGACTTGCGCAGAACAATTACATTGCCACTGTACGCACATGCAAAACCTAAACTCGTGCTAATATCAAATGGAAAAGGCCTACTTTTTTTGGGTACTTACTTGGTGACAGCCATCTGATATTGTCCCCAGCTAATCATCGGCACCAGCATCCAGTCGTCAGGGTACAACATCTTCGTCATCCCATTATTCTGTATCCTGTATCCTCTTCGTACACCCATCTTGTTGTTCTTCCCCTCGTGGTAAAAGTTCAAGTAAGTGGGTGTATCGAAGTTGAACTTGTAAACAGCGTCCGCTTCGGTTTGTCTGGTCACCGGTTTCAGCACTTTGCGCACGCGCGTGAAGTTTGTCAACCAACGGCTTTCGATCTTTTCGGTACCGACCTGTATCGTCTCGTACGAGTTCTCCGTTCCCAGTACATCCATATCGACCTTGAAATTAATCAAGTGCTCATGCGTAGTAGCAGTTCCATACTCAGATATTTTATATCCATAGGGTTTGACGTCATCGGTGTAAAATGTGCCCATGACGTAACCAGATGCTGACAGGCGTACTTGCATGACGCCATTTTGGTAGAAAATGAAATCCCACACGTAATCGTAGTTGTAAACAGTTGGAACTGTGCGGAGGACAAGGACGTTGTCTGCCATTCCACCATAGAAGTGATAACTGCCTTCGAAGTCGCTATCGTAGTGCCGTCTCAATGGTATTGCTGTGGAGGAAAAACCAAAATTCAGAACACCAGATTATTGGGCTACCTGTGTCAAGGACGACCGTGTTTTAGGACCGAATTTAACATGACTGGGGTCGAATAATGACACTTAAATGGCTTTAGTATTCAAGCATTTTGGTTTGTCAATATTTATATCTTACTGGTTTGTGATTGGTTTATAATGGAGGGCAATTGTCAGTCACACTATCGCGTCTGCCATGCATAATTCCGCTCTGTTTGTACAGATGAGCCACTTTCAAGTGGTTTATCAACAGAGTAGATCGTCAACAATTTCAAGTATGCGTGAATTGGATTATATCTTATTCAAGCTCGCGATCTCCATGAACTTTAAAATTCCTCAACAAATTCTTCGACCGTCATTTTATGTTAGTTTTCAACTCCATCACAAGAAAAAAAAAATTCAAAAAAATTGCACGAAAGCATTTTGTTAATCCGTTAGTGAAAAAAGCTAAGGAAATAATGATAGTTTAAAATTTTGAATTTTTATCTTCGGTTGGTCAGTATAAATATTGGTTTACAATGGAGGGCAATTGTCAGTCACACTATCGCGTCAGCCATGCATTAATTCTGCTCTGTTTGAAATCTTTATTCTAGCGTAAAGAAAGGTCTGAATCCGGGTGAATGGATATTTATCGAAGTAACAATATACTGTATTCTATATTAATTCAATGAACTATCTCATCTGCTAGCATTTTTTGAACTTGGGGTTTATTACTGAGCCGGCTGGTCTCACGGAATCTATGACCCAAGATATGACTGATACAAGTGCACTTCATGTTCATGTCAACACATCTATGTTTCAGAAGTGTCAGGTTTGTCAGCCCCTCCCCTCCCACTCAGTAATGCAAATGTCACTAACCTGTATTTTGTTCAAAGACGCAGACGCTGTTTTTCATCGTCATTGCACTTGCCGTTCCTATCATATGAGTAAGGTTGAAGAAAGTAGATGTCTTAGGACAATCAACTCCAGGGACAAGTTCAAAACTGCTCATCCCAAGGCGCCAATTTCCATCTAAGTAGTACATGTAGCTTTGTGAAGGGTAGTAGCCAGTGTAGGTTGCGATTGCCTCTTGTATACTCAGTTCATACACGATTCTCTCTCCTTTGAACGTGATGTCATAAATTTCCATTCCGTTGACGGAATCTACTCGAAACTCGAATCCCCAGCCCATGTACTCCACACGACGGTTGTCCACGGCGTACCGTTTACCATCCGGCTCGTAGAATTCTGGTCCTCGCGAGGGCTTTGCGGGTTGCGGGTCTCCCCGTTGGGCGTAACTCGAGAATAAATTCTCCGACTTCGGAGGAGTTGGTATTTTGCTAATTTTTAATGTCTTTGCTTTGTATGCATTGAGTAGATCATCTGCAGATTGGAATGACTGATTGTTGTAAACAATCTGTTCGACTTTCCACTTCGAGACATCGGAACCTTTGTGGTCAATGTACACCTCAAAATTCAAGGGGTTTTCGTATTTCCCAGGCTCACTTCTCATCATCCAAAACCACGTCTTTCTGGTGTCGCTTGTAAAGCCCATCGGAGATGCATACATGTAGGTAAGGCATTTGTCCGAGCAATTTTTTTTGTAGGTATACCCACCATAGCTTTCGAGGATCAGATCGTTGACCTTATCTGTCACTTTACGAATCATGTTGGTAATCTCTCTCGCTTCGAGGGTTTCATCAAACGGACGCGAATCAAAAGGTATAGGATATCGCTGACCTGGAACGCGATTCTGTTTATGGCCAGTTGGGTTATTTGCAGGATAAACTATGTATTCCTCGACTACAGGATTAGGTTTTCTTGCACCCGCGTAGACAGACACTATTGCTTCTCGCTTGGGTTTGGGTCCTTTGTTGTCAAGGTGGTTAAGGGCGTCTGTTTTGGATGGTGGTCGTAGCTTGATGAAGTAAATGTAGTTGTCCCCAACGGAAGCTTTCTCATACCTCGTCAAATTCACGTCCTTGTCTGCATACAAGTAGTCACGTACGGCCAAAATCTCGTCTGCACTCAAGTCTTCAAAGATTCGTGATGATTTGCGAGATATTTCTACTCCGGGTGCCTCAGTAGTAGCACAAGGTTTGGCTGCAAAACTATCTTGTTCCGCGTTGGATTCTCCTTGACCGTGCTTGCCAGCTTCATTCAACTTTACAGCAACTACAATCAAAGCAATGAGAAAAGCAATGCAGAGAATCAAGAGCACAATAACAGCAATCTTCCAAAAGAGGGGAGTCTTTGACTTGGATCCATCTTCAGGATGCGAGTATTCCTTAGAGCGAGCCATGACAAAAACAACCACTGCAACAAACGGAATGCCAGCTCTCACGAAAGAATGTTCTTTTTTTAGCGGTACTGCACCTTTTATTTGTCACGAAAACCGGTTACAAACAGGTTTTATCCGTGCAATAATATCGAGCTATTGTTATTGGCCATGGCTGTTTATTCTGGCATTGTTTGATGCTTGACCTCAAGACATACATGTTTTTATGTATAGACCCTTGCACGTGCAGACGTCAAAACAGCTCAATTTGAAGGACAAGATTAAATGATTTCAATTTCCTGAGAATTGGTGAATTGGAATCTTTTGTCCTCGAAATTGAGCCGCATTAATTCCGACGTGCTGCAAGGGATTTATATTGGTAATCATGGGCTTGCATCTTGTCAATGATCACTCGGCGGTCACGCACGTCGATACGACATTAACTCTAATTTATTACTTTTATTGATTCAGTGATCAACTGATTTAGGACCGTAGCTTCAGAATCGACGCTGAAGGCTCGCAGCTGTTCCAGATATTTATTTTGGGCCCCGACACCGCTATATATCTGAGGATTTACGGACTGATGATCATGAAGCTAGTCGGTTAATTCCAATATAGACCGTACGTGATTAACCCGTTGCTCTGGCAAAGGGCATGGTCGACGCGAAAGCTATAGAAGGATTTCTTGTTGGTATAATTTTGCTAAGGAGCTTCCAACTGTTTGAACCTTGAAGGGAAGCAAAGCGGTAAACTTAACTTTAATTTGGCCCTAGATTTTTAGGATCCCTTTATGTCCAAAGTGGTGTGATACGTGCTTGCGTGCAGGGATTGTTTATTTTCAAGGTAGAAGGAACACTGGAGAAAAACGTTTGCGCATGCGTGTGTTTCAGCACGCTTTCGATCCAATACAAGAGTTTTAGTGAGAAAATAAATGCTTGTTTTCTCCGAGAATGCAAAATAATTCGTGAGTATACTCTTGTGAGACCAATATATTGTACTAATAAAAACGTGTGAAAGTCAAATTTGCATATTTTTACAATAGCACGAATAAATTTTCGACTAATTTGCATACAGACTTAGAGCACGCACAGACGTTTTTCACTCGTGTCGGTAGAAGGTGAAAATAAGACGAATCAAATACCGCCCCCATACTGTGAGATGAGGCTTGTTTGTACATTAGGAATGGCATCAGTTAAAGTTAGAGAGCCTATCACTTCTGATATTATACTTTCAGTACCAATTCTACATGAAGAAAATAGTTGAATGGTAAAATATTTCTTGATTTGACAAATGCATCTTTAAGTTACGAAGGTTTATACTTCCAATATGTTTATAATGACTGAGGTCAGGTTAGGTATTTGAGTATTTGTTGTAACTGTAGTAATAACACATGCTGGGAGTTATGAGAAAAACATTTGAAATATCTTAACCTTTTATACGTATACTGATACGTATATAAACCATGAGTAAGATTATCTTTTTTGAATACTGTTCGCGTGAACGAGTTCAATTTTTTTTATATTTGATAAAACCTATAAAAAACTAGACAGCTATTTGATTTCGGACAAAGAAAGAAAGAAAGAAAGAAAGAAAGAATGAATGAATGAATGAATGAATGAATGAATGAATGAATGAATGAATCAACGAATGAAAGAAAAAAAGAATGAATGAGTGAATGAATGAATCAACGAATGAAAGAAAATAAGAAAGAAAGAATGAGTGAATGAATGAATGAATAAATGAATGAATGAATGAAAGAAAAAGAATGAACAAATTAATGAAAGAAAGATAGAATGAATGAATGAATGAATGAATGAAAGAAAGAAAGAAAGATTGGAAGAAAGAAAGAATGAAAGAATAAATGAATTAATGAAAGAAAAAGAATGAACAAATTAATGAAAGAAAGAAACAGTGAATGAATGAATGAAAGAAAGAAAGATTGGAAGAAAGAAAGAATGAATGAATAAATTAATGAATTAATGAAAGAAAAAGAATGAACAAATTAATGAAAGAAAGAAACAGTGAATGAATGAATGAAAGAAAGAAAGATCGGAAGAAAGAAGGAATGAATGAATAAATTAATGAATTAATGAAAGAAAGAAACAGTGAATGAATGAATGAAAGAAAGAAAGATTGGAAGAAAGAAAGAATGAAAGAATAAATGAATGAATTAATGAAAGAAAGAAACAGTGAATGAATGAATGAAAGAAAGAAAGATTGGAAGAAAGAAGGAATGAATGAATAAATGAATGAAAGAAAAAGAATGAACAAATTAATGAAAGAAAGAAAGAGTGAATGAATGAATGAAAGAAAGAAAGATTGGAAGAAAGAAGGAATGAATGAATAAATGAATGAAAGAAAAAGAATGAACAAATTAATTTAAGAAAGAAAGAGTGAATGAATGAATGAAAGAAAGAAAGATTGGAAGAAAGAAAGAATGAAAGAATAAATGAATGAATTAATGAAAGAAAAAGAATGAACAAATGTATAAAAGTATAAAAGCTTGTTAACAGTTTGGAAAAGGACACGCTGATCACCTTGGTTACGGTCAATTATTGAGGCGTAGTAAACTTCTTTGGCATCATTAACCATTTTGTTAACAGTTCTACATTGCTCAAGGTATAAGTGGCGTGCAGTTTCAGTTCTCACATGACGTCATTTCCTTTCTAACATCCTTCTTTTCCTCTTAGCATTAGCAATCTCATTAGTAAACCAAGGAGTAGATGGACGTATAGTTACTGTACGTCTCTTTATAGGTGCATGAAGATCCAGAAGTGATTTAAGCGTGTGATTATAACTACCAATCAGCTGAGACAGATCTTGATCATCAGTCAAATTAAATAAGTCAGAGTCTTTCAAGTCACGACGAAAAGTTTCCATATCAATAGATTTTAAATTGCGAAACAATATCTCCTTCCTCTTGTAAGATGGCTTGACAAAGAGGAGCTTGCACATGACAGCAAGGTGATCAGATATAGCAGGATCATGAACACGCAGGTCTCTTACAAACTGTTCATCACATCTAGTAATAACAAGAATATAGACTTTATATAGACTTTAATAAATATAGATGGAAAATATTGAATCTTAGGACAATGCATTAGATCAAAGCAAGGTTGGTATTTGAAATCATTGATTTTTTCACTCGTTGTCTATGGTTACCGAATAAAAAGTCTCTAGCCTCCTTAAATTCCATAACATAAAGTTGTTACATCGGTCAGCGGTAAATACCATCAAACATCTAGAGGTCAGTGTTGGGTTGACAAACCAAGTATCGAAACTATCTATAAAAAATCCACTCAAAACAACATTATAATTTACCTAAACAGCCCAAAGCTCTTCCATAGGCTTCCAAGCATGTAGTAGGAATATTAAACCAGCTGAAAGTGGTGAAAAGTGGACGAAAAACCAAGGTGAGCGAGGAGAAAGCTTATGGAGAAAAGTTGACACCGACCGAAGGACGAATTACCAAGGCGGAAGTTTCCTCTTATCGCTTCAAATTCAACAACTTTCCTCCTCATTATTCCTTTATTTGCTTGCCAGATGTCTGGAGTATGGTATCACCAAACATTAAACCGTCTGGAGACGGAGAAAATGTTGCTTCGATTCAATAAAGATGGAGCATTTTTAATACGAGATAGCGAGAGTGTCCCCAATGCTTTCGTTCTTAGTCTGCTGTAAGTAACTTAATAACAACTACTATTTCGTTTTATATATTGTCTTTTAGACCTCAAAACTCTTCTAAATCCCTCATTAGGAACATTATATTAATCGTATTTTAATATCGTTACTCTATGAGGTGGTTTGGGCAGAAATATTTGTATTATTTTAGCTAAAATTTCGAAGTGAAGAAGTGAAGCTCTTGATCTTTTGCTCTTGTAGAACTTGTATTTGTTTTGAAGACATGTCAAGACTGGTTTATACTTGTTAAACCCTACTAAAACTTTATCTTAATGATCACATTTTTATATCATTTTTCAACTATCTCAATCGACGACGACAAAAAGGGAATTCTTAAGCGTAACATTTAATTTTGAGCAATGCAAAAAATACAAATTTTTAATTTTTAAAATTTTGTTATGATCACGTAATTTTCATGTTTGTTCCTTCAGCTTTTTGTTTTGTAAACTAACTTTGATATTTATAGAGTGATTTCTTAAAATTTGAGGTAAAGATTATTTCCTTTGGATAAAGAAAATGATATTATTGAATTTAGAGGCAGTGTGAACAAGTCTGGGAATCCCCAGCCAGCACACCACCATAAATGAATATATTATAATCTTGAATCTAAGGATTGATCAATAATGATGTACAGTTGAAGGCAGGATTCATTATTCTATTGCAAAAAAATTCATTGGCTTGCAAGAGAATTCCAAATTGAATTTCACAAGAAAACTGATTTCGCACGAATCTTGAAGCTATTAGACATGCATTGTCAGATTTTCAAGTGAAATTCTGTGGAATTTCTGTATTTTTCCATTCATACAATTCAGCTTTTGAAATTTTCACAATTTTAATCTAATTTTCAAAACATGTATCCTATATTTTTTATGTACTTTTTTCTTTTTTTCACTTTTTTTTCAATTAATGTTTTTACAAGAAAGAATAAACAAAAAATAAATGAACATAATTATTCAACTGTACATGCATAATTTGATATATACAATATCTCTAGCCAATCAGCATGCACAAATTTTATTATATACATGTATCGGGGCTTATATAATTACAAGGTCAAGATGAGCTGTAAGGCAAAGATTTGACCAGACAAGTTCCAATTCTGGCCAGGCTTTGTCCATTGACTGGCTGTTATTCCAAGTCCTGTATAGGATCAGCTATGGGATTTTATTTTAGATTTGTTTTTTTCCCGACTTTAAAAAAAAATTCCCTTGCTTTGACCTGAAAGTGCAGATCTTCTTGTGCTATTGGTGCTGGAGCATGTCAGTATAGTCCCTTTCACAGCTCCTTGCGCCATCTTGAAAGGTAGCTGTGCATCAAAGTTAGACTAACAGTGAGCTTGCAATGATAGAGACCTTTTTCAACACCTTGGACAATTATTCACATGCAAGATCACATTCGTCTTGCTTCAATGCAAAGACACAGCTACTGTACACATACAAGATGGCGCAGGGAACTGTGAAAGGGACTATTTAAATCAGGGGTTTCAATAATATTTGAAGTAGATGGATAGGATTCAAATCTAGACATCTATGTCCACTAATCTTACTACTGTATTTATAGATGGATTAGTAAAATAGCTGGTGGTATGAAGTTATAAGTATCCAGCGATCAACCAACGGTAGCCACCTACTTTTAAAACCCCTGTATATGTTTGCAATAGTGCTCTCATTAGCTAGATTCCCATACGATAGTTTGCGTGATACGTGTACAGTTGTTCTAATGCTGGAGAAGTTTCGTGGGCAAAGGTTGAAATGTTTGGGGAAAATGTTTAAAGACTTAGTAATAACAATTTATGATGTTTTATATCTAGATTACAAGGACATATCCACCACTATAGAATATTCACTGAAAAAGATGGGCGATTCTATATGCAGGTATTAAAAGATTCTCATTTTCTTGAATTGTTGTATCACATTTATATTTTATTTTACATCCATCACTCCCTCTATTAGTATAAGAAGACTTTCAGAGGTTCTCTACACCCACACTAGTACCACTGACAGTACATATTAATAAATTATTTTATAACCCACGACTCTCAACTCACATGTCGATTTTTATGGAGAGAGATAAACTTGAGTGCAGGGTCTGGAGAAAAACACTTCTGGTAATGGAGGGAACAGCACATCAAACAAACTAGGCTCACCACTGGTGAGAGACAGCACCATAGCCATTCATAGTAACTCTCATTGTGGGACAATAACATCATGATCTTAGAATTTCTCTTGAATGATATGGAAGGATCTTGCATACTCTCCAAGATCTTATTATAAGCTTGTCAAGATTTTGTTGAGATTAGGGCAAGATCTTTCCAAGTTCATTCTTTTTCTCAGAGATTGTTTCAGGGTTCAATCTGTGAGTTAGCTGCACCCTGAATTAGATCAGGCCAGAGGTTGATTCAGGGTTCAATCTGTGAGTTAGCCATGCCCTGAATTAGATCAGGCCAGAGGTTGATTCAGGGTTCAATCTGTGAGTTAGCCATGCCCTTACTTAGATCAGGCCAGAGGTTAATTCAGGGTTCGATCTGTGAGTTAGCCGTGCCCTGACTTAGATCAGCCCAGAGGTTGATTCAGGGTTCAATCTATGAGTTAGCCAAGTCCTGACTTATATCAGCCCATGCAGAAATGGTTGTTTAAGAGTTCAATCTGTGAGTTATTAGCCTTGCCTTGACCTTCAGTAGATCAGCTCAATCGTAAACAGTTGTATATACATCGAAAGAGAAAGAGGACTATTTAGAACTTGTTGATGGTTCAGAGTAAACCTGAAGAACCTGGAGAAAACTATCAAAGCACAGGTCTGGAGAGATGCGATAAGCAACTCTACTCACATACAATAGCTGTTCCAGGACTCAAACCCACAGCCACACATGTTGGTGAAAAGCAGTGCCATGTCAGGGCACGCCACCTGTGCTTCTGAAAGAGATGAGAAAACTATTTTTAGTTCAAGAAAGAACGTTACGGAAATTAATATATTTGTTTTAATGCAAATGCTGAGACAGCTGCTGAAATAATTAATAACTTTGTGTTTCAAACCAGCCATGTTGTGGCATGAATAATGCAATATTTTTTTATTTCATGACAAGAGATTTCATAATTACTGAAGGGAAATTTTTTCTATTTTTTGCACCATGATATAGCTCCGGTGAAGCCCTGTTAATAGAAGGCTTCACCGGAGCTATGTCATGGTGCAAAAAATAGAAAAATTTTCCCTTCAGTAATTATGAAATCTCTTGTCATGAAATAAAAAAATATTGCATTATTCATGCCCTACAACATTTTAATTCATATTCATCCATATTCATGTATCTTCTCATGCGCAACCGTTAAACAATGAAATGATACTCTGGGGAATGACACGTGGTCTGAAATGGGACAACATTACACCCAAGCCGATGAGGTCTATTAAAATTAGCCTTTGGATTAATTAAGTCAGCAAAGCTAACTCACAGATCAAATTGGAATTTAGCTTGTTACATTTTATGGAGGGAGGAAAATAGGAGAATCTGGAGAAAAGGTCTTGAATAAAAGAAGAGACCTAGCAAACTCTTCTCACATGTGATGCCAAGTCTACAATTTGAACGAAGACCCCAGAGGTGAGAGGCAAGGGGGCTACCGCTATGCCACCCTTTATTCCCCTCCTAGAGGATATGTGGGTGTGGATCTGCATTTAATCCACATCATTCCAACTTGAATCATGACTTAATATTATGGCGAATATGTGTCATTACAGGGCTCGAAATAGGGGCCTGCCAATGGCCAAAATGCAGGTCAAGTTTTACTACTGTCAAGCTAAAACAATTTTGAACCGCCAAATGGAAAATAAAATAGCAGGGGAATTTTGCTCCAAAATTATTTAATATCCTGCCGAAAATAAAAAAACTGTCTGGCCATTTATCTTTTCTATTTCGAGCCCTGTCATTGTCATTGTGGTAACTAGTACACATGCCTGTCTCACCTCTGGGGACTTGAGTTTGATTCTTCTATCTAACTTGGCATCACATGTGATAAGAGTTAGGTCTCTCACTTGAATCGAGAGGTTTTCTCCAATTCAATTTGTTAATAAGCGCCGTGATGCCCTGACTTTTTTTCAGAGTGTGATCAATCAAATTTGAATTTTTTTCATTGTCTTGCCAGGCTGTGCCAGGAATTCAAAACCAACACTTTGAGACCCTTGGACAAATAGTAACTTACTACAGCCAGCCAGAAAGAGGCCTGCCTTGTCAACTGTTATATCCATTTCCTGTGGATACTGGTGAAGAAGAAGAGTCAGGTACTTTAATGTTGTTCTGTCTTCAATTCCTTTCCTTTGAGTATTATGACTTGTATTATAGGCATTAATATTTTATTCATGAAGTGCTTGGCCTCGCGCTCATGCAGCTGTGACCACACTTAATGTATTTGCATACTATTTGCACACCATATTGTATTCTATGCCCAGGCTTTTTTCTGGGAAACATTCAAGCTTTTTCATGCCTTATTTGGAAAAACCAGCTAGCTTCGCATAGAAAAGCCAATGCATAGAAGTTTCGCATACATTAAAATTAATGTGGTCATAGCATGAAAGTGAGGCTAAGGACTTGATGAATAAATTTTGTCTGTTCTGATTTTTTTTGCTGGGGCAAGATGGTAACATGACATTAAGATAGTATCACAATTTTATGGTAAGTTTTAGGAGGTGGTCAGCTGTAACTCCCCCACATACCTTAGTGTCCTTAGTGACTATTTCTAATAAAGCACCTTTTTTCCCATTCAAACAGGAAGTTTTGTAAGCTTGAAAGAAGTCAGTCAAGAAGTGTGCTTCTCTTCACGCTTCTTTCATGCTTTCGGCACTTCCTGTGTGCTTTATTACTGAACGGAGCACAGAAAAAGCTGTAGTTTTCAATTAATTCTTTCTTACAATTCTTTACAAATTTTGCTGCCCCCACAGATGGCCAAAGCAACCATGCTCTGTTCACTAATAAAGCATGGCTCTTGACCAATCAGAGTGTGTGTACTGTCTAAGCTATATGATAAACACAAGTACATTGTTAGCATGCAAACAGACAAAAAATTCCCACCTAAATAAAATTCATTTTAAGTTTTGAGGGCAAAATCCAAAATTTCACTTCAAGAGGTGGTGGGTACCGGGTAACCCCTCCCCTCTATATTTGATCCCATAAGATGACAATTGTTTTGGTCTATTCCTTAGTGCTATGTTAAAAAATCTTATCATTTTAACATATGTATGGTTTTTGTAGATGAAGAAGAAGAGGATGAGGTAGAAGAGGATGAAGAACCTAACAACGATCAGAATGCTGCTGCACAAGCAGCATTCAAACAGCAGATGAGTGAAGTAAAGAGTGAAAAGTAAGTTAGTACTTTATGAACACCACATACTGTACTCTGGCAGTAGTGACACCAATATGGCCATATTGTATACTGTTTACGACTAGAGAACTTAATGTAAAACCTCAAACCAAGGGAGAGGCTTGACTGAATGCATATAGAGCCCCTCGTAGGGAGTAGAGTATACGTTTTTCCTGCCTCTGCTTCTAATCAAATCTTTGGATCTTTCAGTAACCTTTTCAGTGGGATTGTAAAACTTGTTACTAGGTTCCTTATCATCCAGGCTCATTGTCATACATTTATTTAAGTCCAGAAGTCAAACCTGGAATTTTATACCATTAAAGCCACTTATATGACCTGGCAACCATAGTTCCTTGCATTTATTTATTCATCCACCCATTCACCCATTAATCAATCCTCCAACTCATCCATTAATCTATCCCTTCACCCATCCATTCATCCAACCTGCGACTTCAGCACATGCCACCCATGCAACCCACATGCCATCCACCCATCCACCCATCCACCCATCCATCCATCCACCCATCCACCCATTCACCCATCCACCCATTCACCTGTTCACCCATCCATCTATTAACAGCATTTTGCTTGTTGTTCTAATGTGGTGCTGTACTTTATTTGTTTGGCAACAGAGTGGATCAAGATTTCAAGGATGCTTTAGGCCACTACCTGGGTGAACCATTACTGAAGGACCTTCACACTGTAGCAAATGGTGGACAAGCACTAGAAGGGTTCCAGAAACTACTTGTCACTTCATCACAAGATCTTGTGAAGTATGTAGGCCCTCTACCCCTCCCCCGGTCCACCACTCTCGACCTCAGAGCCCTGCCATTCTTACTGCGCGTGCTCCACAAAATGTCAGAGAGTCTGGGAAACCCTAGAATGCAAGGAGTTCTGATTGGTCAAAATATTTTTTTGGGATAATTGATTGAAAACCTGCTCTAGCAATCACGAGAGCCTTGCAATAATGGATAATGATTGCCTAGATAATTGTTAAAATGGTAGTGCTGCTATAAAGCAATAAAAACGTTTTTTTTTTGGGAGTAAGAAAACCCATTAATTTACAAAGCGCAAGCTATATCAATAATTCAAATTTGAGCATGCTTTCTGTGGTGATGACGCAGATTTGGAGCGTGCGCATTATGCCCAGTCACCACAATTCTGGCTACCAGGCACTGGGGTTTCGCAGAGTCTCGACATTTCGTTGATCATGTGCAGTAAGAATGGCAGGGCCCTGGTCTCTGCTTTTCGTTTTGGACCCAGAAGTCATTTTTTCATTCGATTAATGTCACGCTTAAAAGCTCTATTCCTTTCCTTATGAAGTTGTACCTGGTTCACTCATGTTGATACTCTTTTTGTGTTTGGATTTTAGAGAATTAACTTTACTGATCTCAAGGTTGTCTTTTCTCCAAGACGTTTTTAGTTGCAAAAGTTCTGACAACACTAGAACATTAGTAAGTATTAGAAGAATGTTGACAAACGTTTGAACAGGGTGGTGAAGAGGTTTTCCATAATCCTGTGATTCAGTCACTTATTGGGCCATGTTTCATGAATAGTGCTTTCCACAGATGACATCACGATGATGCATTATGGGATTGAAATGCGTACAAGCCGAGCTCAAAACACATGCTAATATGCTGCAACAATGTTTTCTTGTCTTGTTGTTTCTAATTCATGGAAAACTATGGTTTTTTGACTGATATTGATGTTTTCCCCCCCTGTAAATTAAGCCTTTGTTTGTCTGCATTTTGATCCCAGAATGCTTTGCAATATCTATTTTTAGTAACAGTGAAAAATGCTATTTCAATCCCTTGTGATGTGTGATCTGCTTATTTTGAAGACCATGATTTTGTGTTAGTTTCCCTGAATCTTTGAATCGTTTTTTTGCGATACATGAATTTATGAAAAAATTGTCTGTGATTGGTGATCGATACCCCATCTTCATCACCTTGTATCAAGTGTGTTATTTATCTACTATCTACCCACCCATCCATCCATCCATTTATTTAATTATCAATCTTTTAAGCATCTTTCCATTCATCCATCCATCTTTCACTGTATCCTTCCTCCCTTCCTCCTTCCATACATTCTTCCTTCTTTCGCAGCATTCCTCCATCCATCCATTTATCTATCTACCACTCACCCATCCATCCATCTGTCCCTCCATCCATCCATTCTACCCACCCACCCTTCCATCCTTCCATCCTTCCATCCTTCCATCCTTCCATCCTTCCATCCTTCCATCCTTCCATCCTTCCATCCTTCCATCCTTCCATCCTTCCATCCATCCATCCATCCATCCCTTCTAGTGCACTTAATGTACTCTGACTACATTTTTCCTATTTTATAGAAATTTTCTTCTCTAGCCAAAGCAGATGAAGTAAGTAAGGATTAATCCATGCAGTATATTTTCATTAGTGAGTTAGTTTTATTCATTTTCTGCTACATATTGGTTGATTTCAGGGTATATCAGATTATGAAAAAATGGGTAAACTACTAGCTGACTCTATTGCTGGAGTTGCAACAGTCCACACACAGGTTAGCTATAGTAGTATCAGATTTTCAGTTATTTTGAAAGATAAAGATAATACTGTGTCTCTTTCTATTATTAAAATAAGTAAATATATGAAAATCCAAATGTAGCTACTGAAAAAATGCCTGAAAAAAATTTCAGGCTTATAACAAGATTCAAACCCACAATCTTTGTGATTCCTGTGCAATATGTTGAACCAACTGAGCTATCTAAACCAGTGAGAGCAGGTCATGTGTGGGTTCTTCCCCTGGGCATACATGACTGCCGATAGCCCAGTTGGTAGAGCATTGCATGGGTATTGCAAAGGTTGTGAGTTTGAATCCCATTTTAAGCCTGGAAATAATGGCTTTTTGTGGCTACTGCCTTCTGGAAATGCATAGCCATATGTCATTGTGTAGTTTCCGAAGTGTCTGTAAGAGTGTAACCTCAAGCAATGCTGAAAGCCATTAAAACTTTGTAACCAATCAACAGTCAGACATCCCAGACATCTCAGCAGCTTGCAACCTTGTGTGTCTCTCATTTCTTTCGAGTTTCTTTCGTATATGATTATTCGGCTTGCTTTCGTTTTGCCGTTATTGGATGATACCCCGAACGGTCCTGAACGATAAGATCTGACGAAATCCACTGACGTCTTGAAAATGTGGTCTGAGCTGTTGCACTTTTATACTTATTTACATTTCTACTTGCAGTAGCCACATGCACTAAACAAGCGCCTATTTTTTCAGTAGTTATGGCTCCATTTGGATTTTCACACATTTGTGTATACTACACTTGTTACTACTGATGGCATTTATAATACTTTCTATTTCTTAGGCTTTTAAATCCATTGAATATCTTGTGAAAATAAGAGAAGCAACAGACAGTCAACCAGAGAAACCACAAAACCGAGTGTTTGAGGTACATAAAACAGATAGTCCTTGAAAATGAGGAGAGAGGAGGAAGGAGAAAGGAGGCAAAGAATGAAGAGAGCTAGGAGGGAGAGGGGGGATGAGGACAAGATGGAATAGGAGAGGGAGGAGAAGGGAGATGAAAAAGGAAGAAGAGGATGTGAAATAGGAGAAAGAAAGAGAGTGATAGGGGGCAAGAAGGAAGATAACAGGGTAGAGGAAGGAGAAAAACTTGTAGAGGAAGAGGAGATAAAAATAAAAAATGAGAGGGAGAAGGTTAAGAACAAAGACAAGAAACAAGGATATGTTGGGCTACCAATCACCATAAAATTATATGGATGCAAGGTAAATAGCTATTAAATCTTTGTTTTCAGGTTGTTGACAAGAGTGTAAGTTTCAGAAGCAAAAATTATCTGTCTGTTGACTATATTCAAGGTAAGGGTTTGTCAGGTTGACAGTACAATTTCATAGGTAGTTACTTTTTAGATCTTAGACTTATCATCATTGTTGTCATAATCATCAACCTCCACTATCATCATCACCATCACCATCATCTCCATCATCACCAGCATCATCGCCATTACCATCACCATCATCATCACCACCATCATGAACATTATCAACTTACCTGTAGTCATCATCATCAACTATCATCACTATCATAATCATCAAGTCACCAATCTATGGTATCATTCCAGGGACAATCTCGTTCCTAAAGAGTGAAAGAGAAACACCAGAGGCAGGCAACACTATTGATCATAGCAAAAGTAAGTTCAAATATCCAGATCCTTCGTCGGGTGTGGTTCTGCACTTTAATAGAAGATTTTTCTAGCATACAAGGAAAGGGATGGTAAAGGAGATCTATGCACAGAGTCTGTTGTGTTCAAGTGTGAAAGGAATACCATGTTAGATGTGGGGGGGGGGGGGGGGGTCAGAGGGAAATTTGTTCTGGAAAGGGTGCTCTCTAGGTAAGGTAGTGGGTGGGGTTGACTTGGGTCCAGAAAAATAAGGAACAAGGTCAGGGCAAGACTAACACACAGCATCATTTCTTAATGCCATAACTTTATGTTTATCAAGTCATTTAGCAACTGCTAGCATATATATACTGATTGCCACTGTTATTGAATGGTCATTTTTTCAGTTACTCAGTTGATTAAATCAAGAACCAATATCAAAAGGATGAGCATGAAGATTGAGTCCAAGCCCATCAAGGAATTTGAATTTGATGATGGAAAGGTAAGGGTTCCATGACCCAAGTGGAGAAAAACTGTTGGTGTTACCATACCTCCACACCATACTACACCACACTACCTCACAATGATCACACTGCACCACACCTACCACACTTTAACACATAACATGACCCCACAACACAGCTCACTACACAACACCACATCACACTGCACCACACATCACAAATCCCAAATATCACTACATCACACATCACTGCACCACAATACACTGCACCACACTACACCACATCACACATCACTGCACCACATCACACCATACTGCACTACATTGCACCAAAGGAACCACACCACATCATACCAATTCCTTTCGATAGCACGTCAAAGGACAACACTATTTTATCAAAGTAAATCGAAATTTCATTAATCTTGTCTAGTTTTTCTGAATGTGTAGTAAATCTATTTTTAGTCTCGTGAAGTTTTCTGTCAACTTGTTCAACAAGTCAAGAACCAGAACTCAAAGGACTCGGCTCTGGATCAGATTTCTGTCTTTGTTGGAACATGGAACATGGGTCAGTACTGCAGAATTGGATGCATATTTTTTTGATGTGTTGTTTCCTTGCTTTTAACAAGGCTTTTACTCTAAACTCTGGTTTCCTCCATCAGTAAATTAAAGATCAATGCAATATGAGAGTTGTACAAATTAAAACAACCACTGGGCTGATTAAAGTCAGGCATAGCTAACTCACAAAATGTTAAGGTCAATTTGAATTTAGTGTGTTGGGTTTTGTGAAGGGAGGAAAACCAGAAAACCCAGAGAAAAACCCTTGTATCAAGGGAGAGACCTATTAACAAACTCTGCTCACAAGTGGAAGCCAAGTCCAGGAATCAAACACTACCCCATGGCACCCTTGATTCCTGGTACAGGGCCGGATCCAGGATTTTACGAAGGAGGGGTGTATCAATTCTCTGCCAGAGTTCGGAAATTGTTTTAAAATATTCATATTTTTTATCGTTAACACCTCTAAAGAGGAGGGTGGATATCCACCCAATCCACCCCCTGTATCCACCCTGTGGTAGTAAGTGGTAGTGTTTATGTGAGGGATTGCAGTTATCCCTTATTAGTGTGAAGGTGCTGACACCTAGGTTATTGTTTTTATTGTTTGCCTGCTGCTGTTCTTGTGGTTGGTATATTATATTTCTCTGTTTTCTTGCTGCATAGGGTTGTTTTTAACCCATTAAGACCTTCACTGCTTCTTCACAGGTGACGCCAGCCCTCCTGATCAACTGTCTTCCTGGTACAGGTGTCAGGGTCATGGTTCTACACGAGATACTGATGTTGCACACTTTGCACATGATATTTATGCTATAGGCACACAGGTACATCAAAATACTCTTACTGCAATTCTTTGTATTCTGCAAACTCAAACATTCCATGCCAATGGCTCGTTAATATTTTCCCATTTCAGACCATGTGTCATTCTCTTGAGAATAAGATTCTTTGTATGAGTTGTATCCATACATTCATATGCCTTCTCATATGCAATGTTAAACAAAGAAATGATGCTTTGGGAAATGATGCATAGTGTGAAATAGGAAAAGATTATGTCCAAGCAAAAGAGGTCTATTGTGCAGTCAGATAACTTAGTCCAGGCAGTTTCACTGCTGTCCATGGCCAGGTATTGGTAGTTTTCATGTCATATTGTCATGACAACCATTTTAGTTGATTCTGTAAAAAGTCCATATAGACCTTTGCCTAATAGCCAACTTTTGATATTCTGGTTGAGTATTACGCAAAAAGCAATTCAAGGTGATGCTCCGGGGAAACAATTTAAGAATTTATTAGCATTACGATTGTTTCCCTGGAGCCTCATCTTGAGTTGCTTTGTGTGTGATCACTCAACCAGAATATCAAAAGTTGGCTATTCGTTTGAATGACCAGAGAACAATAGATTTAAGGTGAGGCTGGAGTACACAATTCAGTCAATTTATGGATAGAAACCCCAGCCTCAACTTGAATGTATTGTTCTGTGGTCATTCAAGCAAGTTAGGGAAAGGTCTATCATTAAGGAAAATGCAAAGTCATCAGTGGCACTTCTTGTTGATGCAATTCTAAGAATATATTTTTGTTTTCTGTTTTCCTTGCATTCAAGATTGTTTTGAGAAAGATTCATGGAAGTCATGTTTTTCTTATTTACATGTTTGCAAAACCCATTCATAATAATGATACATTCTATTTTTTTAGGAATGTTCATACAGTGAAAGCAACTGGGTTTCAAAGTTGAAAAATGATCTTCATAGGTTGTTTCAAATTGAATTTAAAACTGTAAGTATCTGTGAGTGTATATTCAGGTCTCCATGTTTTTCCTCCCATCCATTTCATTTTCATTCATTTTCATCCAATTGTTTTATTTGGATTTCATGTCCTATTTATTCAAACTATTCATCTATTCGATTTCTTTTATCCATTTCTTTTGGTATTTTTTTTTTTGCTTTGTCTACTTTCTATCCTATTCTATCCATTTTTAACATTTATTCATTCATCCATCCAGCTAGCCATTTTTCGTTTCATTCATTCATCCATCTATATTTTCATTTTCCTTCCATCCTTTTTCTTTCTTTACATTAATCATTCATCCACCCATCCCCCTTTCATTCCATCCAGCCATCCATTAATTCCATCTATCCATCCATCCTATTCATCCATCCATCCCCCATTCATTCATTCCATCCATCCATCCATCCATCCATCCATCCATCCATCCATCCATCCATCCATCCCATCCATCCATCCATCCATTCATCCATTCATCCATCCATCCATCCATCCGTCCCTCATTCATTCAAACCATCCCAACCATCCATCCATCCATCCATCCCCCTTTCATTCCACCCCTCCCATCCATCCATCCATCTCATCCATCCATTCCATCTATTAATCCATCCATCTGTCCTTCCACTCATTCATCCCTTCATTTTCCCATTCATTCATTCACTTATTTTTCATTCATTCTGCTTGCAGGTTGGTGTTTGTTCCTTATGGGGTATTCGTATTGTGATTTTGGTTAAAATAGCCCACCAGAATCTAATCAGTCATGTTCAACAGTCTTCTGTGAAGACTGGGTTAGCAAATGCATTAGGTGGGTTATCAGCACCACACCCACACACTTTATAATATTCCATGTAACTTTAAAGCTCCCAATTCACATATTGAGTTTCATGGGGGGGGGGGGGGGGGGAGGGGAGAATTTCATGGGGGGGAGGTGGGGAGGAACCAGAGAACTTGGAGAAACATTGATTTCATGATAATGGGAACATATAATCAAACAAACTTGTTTAACATGTGCTGGATCAAGATTGATATATTAACTGGAAATAACTGCTACTCGATGACTGACCACATCAGACCAATCAACACGTGACCAGTCAATGTGACCTGTTAAGAGGACATTTGGCTGGACAAGTACCAATTTTGGCCAGAGGTTGTCTTTAAACCACACTCCTTGTTTTTACGAGGGTAGCACTAAATAGCCATTGGCTAACAAACCTGTGGCCCTCATTCCATGATCGAATTGGAATTTAGAAGATGATTTTTGTGGAGGGAGGAAAACCAGAAAACCCAGAGAAAACCCTCGAAGCACAAGAGAGAACTAACTAGAAACTCTACTCACATACAACACCGAGCCCGACGGGACTCAAACTCGGGTTGGCTTGGTGAGAGGTGAGCACTCTAACTGCTACGCCACCTGTGCTTCCCATCAGTTTCCCCATCAGTTTCCCATCAGTCACAGTTTTTTTTCCATTTAACATAAGTGATAATGGTTACTGTTGGTGTTGCTAGGTAACAAGGGTGCTGTTGGCATCTCATTCATGTTCAGTGCTACTTCACTGTGCTTTATTAACTGTCACTTGGCTGCAAGGAGTTCAAGAGTCTTGAGGTAACACAGCTTTATGGCCTATTATGACATGATCACCTCACCATGCATGCTCTGGTTCATCAAGCACTGTGCTATATTACTATACTGAGCATGATGCTGATGGTGCGTGTGCATGCTGTTGAAGATGCTAAACATCTTCTTTGAATTCCAGGAGAAACCAAAACTACCATGACATTCTGAAGGGTCTCAATCTTGGCCAGAAGAACGTGTTTGACCTGACTAACCAGTTTAACCATGTATTTTGGTTTGGTGACTTAAACTATAGGATTGACATGCAGGTTATGGTAAGTCACTGATACAGGGACCACAGAGAGGGAAGGAGCTGCCACACTTTTTAGGATGCTACATGTTCTTCAGGGCTCGAAATAGCAGCCTACCAATGGCCAAAAGCCAGGCAAAACTTATACACCATTCACACCAAAACCTGTTTAATTAAACTGAGTTTTTATTAAACAAAATGTTTAGAGACTAGAAAGCTTCAATGTAATTATTTTATCTCTTATCTGTTCAGTACAATATGAAGGATAGTTTATATGTATTATTTCATCAAAGAGTTAACAATGTTTGTAAATAGTTTTCTAAACATGTTTAGTTAAACTACTTTAAAACATGTTTAAGCTATAGTGTGAACGGGGTATTAAGGTTTGGCAGGCAAAAATAACGGTGAACTGCCAAATCGAAAATAAAAATAATAAAAATTCAGGCAAAATTTACTGGATTGGCAGGCTATAATTGTTTCCTATTTTGAGCCCTGTCCTTGTGTTACTGGAATGATCACACACTATAGGGTGTTTTAGTGTACATGCTACTGTAACAAAGTATTTCCTTTTTTATTAGTTTCCTGTGTTAATACCACCAACATGGCCGACATACAGTATCTTTGTCTTTTGATTCTCTAGAGAATGGTTCGCTCGTTAACCATATAATGATTGTCTGCATTTAGCAACACTTCCTATCTTTGATTAGAGTTATGTCATGTAGTCGAAGGTCACTAAGTTAAATTATAATCCTTTCATTATTTAACAAATAGAAAACGTTTGCTGTGTTTACATAGCCTGATATAGACACAAGGGAAGTTTGGGAGAAGTTGAGAGATGTTGTGTAAAACCAAGCCACAGGCGTAGTTTACACAGAGCTCAAGACTTCTCCTAAACTTTCCCAAGTGTTTATATCAGCCTATGTAAATACAGCATAACGTTTTGTATTTGTTTTATAAAATATTGAAATTGCCATGTTTACATAGCCTCATGTAAACACGGCTATCAAGCAATTAATCAGAGCACGCATTATATCTGAACTGTTTTATAAAATAAATCATAACTCTTACTAAGGTCAGAACCTAGAGATATAAGAACTTTTTTGTAAAAAGATGTCATTTTCTTCTAATCTTAGTAATATATCTTTAGTCATTTTACCTACTTTTATTATTAATATTTACAATTATTTACTATTATTATGTCCAGGAATATTAATGCATTCACCACTTTCCATACATCGATAGGTTCACTGGTCAAACACAAAGCATTCAGTTGAGGCTGCAAGGTTCAAATTTGAATAATCCTTTGAAACTACCTTGCAGCCTTGATGGAATGCTTTGATGAGTGTGACTGTACAAGTGAACCAATGTTTGGAAAATGGTGAATGGTGGAGGGCAGAACAATAGCATAGATTGTGATTCTGGGGAATTGAATTCTTTCAATGAAAGGATTGATTACTTGTATTTATTTCAGGATGTATTAGAAAATATTAAAAACAATAGTCTATCCAAGATGAAGGATAATGATCAACTGAAACAAGAAATCAAGAAGGGCAATGTCTTTGTTGGATTCAGTAAGTATGCACTGAGCATTATCACATGCTATCAACCAGAAAGTATTCTGTCTATTGCTTGGCATCAATCAGCTGAATTAATCTCATGAATCTCATTACCAGCCTACAATGACAGACAAACACTGCTTGTGATGTGCTATCAACCAGAGAGTATTCTATTGCTTGGCATCAATCAGCTGAAGGAAGGAAGGAAGGAAGGAAGGAAGGAAGGAAGGAAGGAAGGAAGGAAGGAAGGAAGGAAGGAAGGAAGGAAGGAAGGAAGGAAGGAAGGAAGGAAGGAAGGAAGGAAGGAAGGAAGGAAGGAAGGAAGGAAGGAAGGAAGGAAGGAAGGAAGGAAGGAAGGAAGGAAGGAAGGAAGGAAGGAATGAATGAATGAATGAATGAATGAATGAATGAATGAATGAATGAATGAATGATTACCAGCCTGCAATGACAGACAAACACTGCTTGTGATGTGCTATCAACCAGAGAGTATTCTATTGCTTGGCATCAATCAGCTGGAGGAAGGAAGGAAGGAAGGAAGGAAGGAAGGAAGGAAGGAAGGAAGGAAGGAAGGAAGGAAGGAAGGAAGGAAGGAAGGAAGGAAGGAAGGAAGGAAGGAAGGAAGGAAGGAAGGAAGGAAGGAAGGAAGGAAGGAAGGAAGGAAGGAAGGAAGGAAGGAAGGAAGGAAGGAAGGAAGGAAGGAAGGAATGAATGAATGAATGAAGGAATGAATGAATGAATGAATGAATGAATGATTACCAGCCTGTAATGACGACAAACGCTGCCTATCATGTGCTTTTGCCTGTCTTTACATCCTTCTAAATCATTTTTTCTCCTTTCTGTTTTACAGATGAAGAACAAATACACTTTCATCCAACATATCGTCACAAGCGTGGTGCGAAAGAATATGTTTGGGAGAAGGCCAAGAGATCAGGGGTAACGAATGATATTATTTTGTCAATAATATGACACAAGGGTGGTGAAGGGCTTTCTGTGATTTGGCCTATTTTTCGGCCATGATTCATTAAATACAAAAAAAGATAAGTCTGTGATTTTGGTTGGTTTGTTTGTTTTTGTTTAGGTTTTAATCAATGTTCCATCCTGGTGTGATCGTGTCCTGTCTCATTCTTTTCCTGACACAAAAATTGTCTGCACCTCCTATGGTGAGTAAAAAATGTCAAACAAATTCCACATCAACTGTCCTTGTTTTTGTGAGAGTAACACAACCAGCTAGGAAAAACCTAATGTACCATGAGTTCAGGACATAAAAGAACCACTGACAACGTAAAGAAACCCTGGCAGTGACCACCCTCAGTGTCTACACCATATACTAACCACCTCTCATGATTGTAAAGCGCCTTTGATATACATAGAAAGGGCGCTGTATAAATAATAAGTCATTATAAATCATTAATTCATGATTATCAAAGGTGGCATACTGCTCAATAGTGTACTTACTTCTCACGTCTGGGATCTCAGATTGAATTCCTGGACTTGGCATCACATATGAGCAAAAACTGTGTACTTACTGTAGGCCTCTCACTTAATTCCTCCTCAAAACCTATGGTTAAAGCAGCCCCTTTAGTTTGATACAAAGTGCATTCTATTACTTGAAAGTGTGTGTTATGTTATTGTCCCAGGATGTACAGAAAACATAAGAACAAGTGATCACTGGCCAGTATTCAGTACCTTTGATGTTGGTATTGTGTCCCAGTATGCTGCTAAACCTGGTATGTTAAAAGTGCTAATGGTATGGCAGGGTTCAAAATTCGCATATTACTGCTATTTTCATAAACATGCGAACTCGGTAGCTGCAAGCTGCACCCTGAAATTTGTTTTTTTGCGTCCATCAATCAAAAATAATCAGTTGGTACCTTTTATATTTATGATTGGCGGCAGTGAAAAACCAAATTCCAGTGAGCATCTCACAATTGCAGAGTTCGCATATTTATGAAAATTGCAGTAAGATAAAGGGCAAGATGGGAATTGAAAATTACAAATATCTGCCAGTTGTCTTTTAATTTAGAAAATACTGATATGCAAAGAAAAATTAAGTCTGCATTTGCATTCAATCCATTAAATTTTGTAGCTGCTCAATGCACAAGATAAATTGAATTAAATGCATTAAGAGACTGTTATGTCAATCAAATAACACCAATCACAAGAAGAGCAAACCATGACGTTTTTGATTTGGTGTTATTTGTTTATTGAGTTAACAGTCCCAGAATGCATTCCTGCAGCAGACTAGTGATATAGTATATAAGGTATTGTGGTATAAGGAGTGCAGTGGCATTGATTGTGTCGCAATGCAAATGAAATATTGTTCACTATTTTCAGAGAGAAATGAAAGTCAATCTTCAAAAGAAGATTGCCAGATTATATTCCATAAGATTGAGGCAAAGGTAAGCATCACATCAAAGCACAGTTACTTAGAAAAGGTTAATATAATAAATATGCATAACAGGAGAACTGATTGCTGAAAATAAATGTGCAGTGGTTAAGATTATTACCAATAACTGTGCAACTTGCCAAACTAGATGCCTTGAATTATTTCCTTGTAACATCATTCACATTTTAAGCAAGCAAGTGTGGCTTGGTTGGTTAAGTATACTGTCAGCTTTAAGCAAGAGGTCCATAGTTTGATCCTCAGCTGTGACCTCACACACTTGTTTTAAGGAGCAAGTGTGGCTTACTTGGTTAGTGTGTTGCCTGCTAAGCAAGGGGTTCATAGCTTGTTCCTCAGTGACCTCACACACTTGTTTTATCTTTTCTCAAATCTCTGTTGCTTTATCTTTCATTAAAGTGAGGAGATGAATAGAGCACTATTGCAATCTTGAAGAGCAACTACATGTAATGTGAAATCTCTGACTCATTAAAAATTAATGTACAAAAGCTACCTATTGAAGGCACCACTGATAGTGAGGTTTTAATGTGATTCACAGATCAAGACAAACAGCAAACCACTTTTTGTCATTGAATTCCATTCCAGCTGCTTAGAAAGTAAGTAAAAATCATCAATCAGCACAGTTATTTAATATAAGAAGAATGAAAAAAATGAAGGTTTGAAAATAGGATTTCCTTTAAGATATTTTTGACAGCAGTTTTAAGTTCTATTTTAATATCTTTGTGTTTTGAATTAATTTTAGAAATGGGAAAAAGCAAACAGAACTCTGTTCCAGGAATGGTCAAATCATCTGAGAACAAGATTCCCTATGCTTCACCTGAATGGGGTCATCAAGTACTTCCAAAAGTAAGTTTCTAGATAACTGTACACTACCTCCACCCCACCCTGTACCCTTTCCTCCACCTCATCCTGCACCAGTTCCTCTACCCAACCTTGTACCCCTTCCTCCTGCTCATCCTGCACCAGTTCCTCTACCCAACCTTGTACCCCTTCCTCCTGCTCATCCTGCACCAGTTCCTCTACCCAACCTTGTACCCCTTCCTCCTGCTCATCCTGCACCAGTTCCTCTACCCAACCTTGTACCCCTTCCTCCTGCTCATCCTGCACCAGTTCCTCTACCCAACCTTGTACCCCTTCCTCCTGCTCATCCTGCACCAGTTCCTCTACCCAACCTTGTACCCTTTCCTCCACCTCATCCTGCACCAGTTCCTCTACCCAACCTTGTACCCCTTCCTCCTGCTCATCCTGCACCAGTTCCTCTACCCCACCTTGTATGTACCCCTTCCTCCTGCTCATCCTGTACTCCTTACTCCATCCCACCTTGTACCCTTACTACACCCCATCATGTATACTCATTCCTCTCTCCCAACACTATGGGTCTGTCCCATTAACCACTGATCCAGCACTTGTACTGCTTCAACCATCGTTTCCTTATTCTCCTTCTCCTACTACCCATTTTATTCTTAATATCTTTGTTTGCCCTCACTCATATTTACCAACCATTTCTTCATTTTCAGCTCTATCCCATCATCCCAGACAGGGATTACCTTCAAAATCAACATTTATTACTTGCTATCAAATCAGTAGAGAGTGATGAGTCCTATGGTAAGTAAAGGATTCCATATTACTAGGGAACTAAGGAACACTGCCCCCCAAGCACTTATCTTGATGGTATAGGTGCTAATTCCTAGTGACACTTTCACAGGGGAATGCTGTATCTCTCTCAAGGCAATGATAGCTGACACTCCTCAGAGATTCACAGCTAAGTTGACTCATTCTGGTGAAGAAACAGGCCGTCTAAGGTAAGAAAGACAGCTAACATAGAATTAATCTTGACAATCTACTTATTACAGCGCGACGCGTAAAAGTACGACCACTTTTAATATATTCGCATACTTCTATGCACGGGCTTTGTGCTGCCAAACGAGCTTTACACGCCTTATTTGGTAAAACCAGACAGCTTCTCATCAAAATCCCGTGCATAGAAGTATACATTACATTAAAAGTGGTCATACTTTTGCACGTCGCGCTGTAAGAGTTAAAAGACTAATTAGTTCAATTGATTGGACGCCATTGATCTATTGTGCAGAAAATTGTGAGTTCTAGGCCAACCTTGACCAACAGTCAGGGTCTTTGAATATCCGAGTGCTAATGAATGGTGCTGTCTTTCATTGAACAATTACTGCCAATGGCCAGACCTTTGCCATATATAGCTAGCTCAGATGATATAGTAGCTGTCCTGTCTCATTTATAGATGCTATACATAAAGAGCCAAAAGCTTATTAGTCGTAACTGTCAAACGTCACCCTTTCTTTAAAAAGTCGATTAAGGTCTACTATAGAAGAAATCCTCGAAAGATTATTTGAATCATAAATTTCTTAAACTAAAATTTAATGCTGATTTCAAATCTGGGAGGGGGGGGGGGGGGGGGGATGGGGTGTCCCGCAGTCGCTTTCGAGATATTTACGGTTAAACACAATTTTGACAATTTTGTCTAAAACGAGTGCCAAAAATGTACACTTACCTCTTTTTCTATGAGTAAAACTCATGTCATTTTTTTCAAACTTTGTCAAAAAAATTTTTTGTATGTACTCTTTTGGAAATTCAAAAACAATTATAGAGTCCCGTACAAAATTTGAGGGTTTTACCCTGTTGAAGTTCAAAACGTGTATGGTTCCTCAATAAAAAATTGAAAGTTATTTTAATTAGCAAATTTTGTGCGCACGCACATCATGGCGTCACATTGCCTGCTTCATGGCGTCATTGTGATTACATAGTAGCGTGCTCAGTAGCTTCATTTTTCTATAGTAGGCAGCCACCTTAAAAGTATAAGTGTTATTAGTAATAGACCTCACTTATGGCTTGGTGGTGTTACTGGACTGGTGTATGGAAGGGCACAAATTCAACCAATGATTATAACTATTGTTAGTGGCTTGGTCAAGTACTGGACTGTTTGAGGGCATGTTATTCAAGTGGGGCATTCCAGGGTATAACATTTAGCTCTGTCTGTCCTTTGTAGTGCAGAGATGCATGTGAAACTGCTGAATGCAGGGGATGACAAAGCTACAAGAAGCAAAGGTAATATCTTTTATTATATGAAATAGAGTGTGATATTGAGTGACATCAAAATGATAAAATTGATATCCCCACTCCCACCAGTGGCCAATGGGGATACGATTTATATTAACACTGGTGGTGTCAAGTTTTTCATTGAAGATTTCATATAATAAACAGAACATTACATGGCCGTTTGGAGATACGAATTTTATCTTCTCGTGAGAGATAATATCAACACTCGAAGATAAAATTCGTATCTCCGCGCGACCATGTAATATCCTTTATATCTTATTCTTCAGCCTACTCTCATTAATGATAATAGCAATGTAACTACGAAGATGACATATATTGTATTGTTAGTTAAGCTCATCATGTTACGTGATGTATCTTTTACAGGGCTTATCAAGGAAGATGATGATGGTGATGGTAAGTTTTAGCACATAGCTGCATTCAGGAGGATTGTGAGCTGATTATTGCTTGATTGGTAATGAATGGCAGTGATATGGTGGTGATGATGTTCATGCTAGTGATATTGACAGCGCTCGGTGTTGGTTTTGGTCATTGCGATGGCGATGGTGATGTTGATGCTGATGACACTGCTGTCATGATGGTGTTGATGATAAGGGTGGTGGCAATGAGGTTGATGGTGGTGGTGATGTTGATGTTGATGATAGTGATATTGACAGTGATGATGATGTTGGTCTTGCGATGGTGATGTTGATGCTGATGAAGATGTTGATGTAAGGGTGGTGGCAATAAGAATGATGATGATGGTGGTTGTGATGTTGCTGATAGTGATATTGACAGCGATTTTGGTTTTGGCCATTGCGTTGGCGATGGTGATGTTGATGCTGATGACACTGTTGTCATGATGATGATGTTGATGATAAGGGTGGTGGCAATGAGGTTGATGATGATGGTGATGGTGGTGATTCTGACAGTGATGATGATGTTGGCCATTGTGATGGAAATGGTGATGCTGATGCTGATGCTGATGACACTGTTCAGCTGTTGTGATGATGATATCGGTGATAAGGGTGGTGTTGACAATGGTCGTGATGAATGTGATGATGATAGCGATGGTGATGACAGTGGTGATGTTCATATTGATACGCGTCGCCTTTCACCACTGTGGTTCCAAAGGCTCGGGTCTCTGGTTCGAGACCTGCGGTCGCCATATGTGAATTGAGTTTGTTTGATGTGTTGTTCTCTCCTGTGCTACGAGGGTTTTCTCCGGGTACTCCGGTTTCCTCCCTCCGTAAAAAAATCAACATGTGAGTGAGTGTTGTGTGCATAAAATACTGAATGTAGTGGTAGTGTGTGTGAGTGAAAAGTGTCCCCAATTAGTGCGATAAGCGCAACGAAGACTAGACACTTAAAGAAAGAGGTTTATTTACTACGCCTACCATTGATTCCCTAAATAATGGTGTAATGACGACAACATGTTTTGTTGCAGTTAACATGAACAAGCCCGCTGCTAAAACAGCCAAGCCTGCCAGAAGGAAGTCCTATAAATTAGCATCGGTACAAAGCTTAGATTTACCTGGTAATATGGAGAGGTAAGATATGGAGTTATATATACCTACTCATACCCAACTAGCTGTAATAGACCATTTTCGAGATGCGCGGGCGCTTTCAAAAATATCGCAGGCGCGTACATGATCTCGAGGCATTTTCGGGCAGAGTCGCTGAATAGCGCGCGTGATCTTGCCCGAAAATGCCTCGAGATCATGTCTGCGCTGCGATATTTTTGAAAGCGCTCGCGCATCTCAAAAATGGTCTTTTCAAGGCGTTTCTGATTTTGTCTTCTGTTGACTAGATGTCCAATTTCTCAGTTAATATTTGAAATAAACTCATCTGCACAGGTTAACAATAATTCAGTAGAATTGAACTTGAAACTCTGTGCTTGAAAGACTCTCTAAGTAAAGCTTTCGACTCACACCGTGAGCCTTTCTAAAGTTCAACTCTACTGAATAGGTTGATATTTGTTTGATTGACGGAAGGCAAAACATCAGAGACCTTGAGTTAACGTTGTTTTGGTCTACTAAATGGAAAGCTAAATTCAAGAAATGCTATTTTATAAAGTACCCCCTAAAGACGTGTAAAGAATGATATTACGATGAGTCTTCAGAGTGGTGGTGAGGTTGGAAAAGTCAGACGAGGAGGACACGACTGAAAAATGCACTACGCATGCTCGGAAGTTCGTCGTGTTTACAAAGAAAACCATTGGAGATTTACCGGCGTTTAGTAAATCTCTAAAGTTAAGGCCGTTCGTGGAAAGTTAGTGCTTATTTTTTCCTGACACATTACTTTAGTTGTTTTCTTTCCCTGGTCAAATAATACAAGAGAAATTCGCATAATACAAGACAAGTAAATCTCCAATGGTTTTCTTTGTAAACTCGACTCGTCTTTGAATTTTGTGTCGAACTGCCGAGCATGCGCAGTGCGTTTTTCACCCGTGTCGACGAGCCGGAGTATATGAAGAGTATCCATATATCAATATAGATAGAGGAGGGTCTATGAAGATATGCATACATACAAGTTATACAATAGTTGTTAGTGACATGTACATACCATGAAATATCCCATGAGGCACTCATATTTTCTGGTGTTCACACGAGTCTTCAAGTGAATGCAAGAAACTACAAGTGACAAGTGGGATATTTCATCGTATGTCATGATAAAGCATTGTATAACTATCTTATCCCACACCACTGAAAATACACCTATACCTTGCTGCATGATGGGAAGGAACAGTGGAGTGCCCTCGAATATACAACAGCTTTCTTGTATTCTGATTGGCTGAATTTTCCTATGTACTTCTAGATTACTTCTAGAGATGTGAACGAAAGTTCTTGATTTCATTTTGTAGTAGATACACAAGTCACTCTGTGAAGGATCGTAACCCAGCACCATTACCCAAAGCCAGACCACGCTCACAGGTTAGTACTACATCTACAGTAGTGGATCTAGAGCATGGGGGGAATACCCACCTCACCCCTTGTGAATCTAGTAACGGCATTATTTACTGAGATTCTCAATATTCTGTGAACTAAAACATTTCAACGTGTTTTGAAATTGGTTTTTCGCTGCCGTCAATCAAAACTAATCAGTCGGTACCTTTTATATTTTTGACTGGCGGAAGTGAAAAACCAAATTCCAACGGGCAACTCGTAACTGCCGAGCTCGCAGATTATGGAGAATCGCAATAAGCACGAACACCCCCGGATTAAATACCATTAACTTTAGAAGTTTTTAAAATCTTATATCCTACAGTGAACTGGTTAATTATTTGTTAAATATTTGTGCACTTGTATCCAATAACTTCAAGAAAGAAATTATCTTTCATCCTTAGTAATCAATGATAAAAAGAAACTGTCCTTGTTTTTACGAGGGTAGCACTTAATAGCCAGTGTCTAACAAACCTGTGGCACTCGTTCCATGATCAAATTGGAATTTAGAAGTTGATTTTTGTGGAGGGAGGAAAACCGGAGAACCAGGAGAAAATCATTGAAACACAGGAGAGAACCAACAAGCGACTCTACTCACATAGGACGCTGAGCCCGGCAGGACTCGAACGCAGGTCACATTCATTTGGTGAGGCTAGCTATGCCATCCGTGCTTCCCCATGGCCCTTTCCAAAATCCTACATCAAACTATGCTAAACCAATTGAATCCATGGTTCCGACTCAAACAATAGCCAAGCCACCACTGTTGCAGAGGTTTCAAAATTCCTAGACCTGCCAGTACTTGCACTATCACCAAGCACTGCAGTTTTTAGTTCTGACACATCCGCACAAACAGATCAACTTTACAACAACTTTTCTGATGGCACTTATTTTTTGAACTGCCCTCCCCTAGGTTGAGGGAAGGAAGTTACCTGAAAGTCCAGGTGGTCATGTGGAAGACAGTGGAAAACGTTTTAGGGTATGTTAGAAATATAAAGTACAAAATTGATGTGAAAATAAGAATACAAAATAGATTGAGAACATATATCTTCCTGGCTTTAATCTGATGAAAGCTTTGTCACATTTTTCAAGGGATTCAAGTAGTTGTAGTAGTAATTATATCATTAACACAGCATACTGTCAAAAAATGAAAAAATTGGAAATCTCACATATTGTTCTTTTATTATTATTATTATTATTGTTATTATTATTATTATCATTATTATTATTATTATTATTATTATTATTATTATTATTATTATTATTATTATCATTATATTTAATGAGTAAGCCACACTCATCGGTGATGATTTTCAGGAGGGTCCTCTAAAATGAACATGAATGTTATAATGAGATATAGATATTACACATTATATGCATAATTCAAGCAATATATAACCTATTTAGTTATAAAGAAACGATTTTAGAGTAGACAAAAATGTTTTTAACGATAACTTAAAATTAATACTTGAAGGTAAAGCGTTCCAGTCATTTATGAAAAGAAAGTCAGATTTGTCTTGCCCCCAATTCGTTCTTGGCTTTATTCTAATCGATGCTTTGTCACATTCTTTTCTTCTTTTTCCCCCACTAGAGTGGAAGTGGAGGTCCCCCACCACCATTACCAGCAAAGGTAAAAAAAAAAAAAACTATAAAAATAGTACAAACAAAGGAAGCTATTAATGGTCATGATGATACAATGTGTAAACAATAGTGATCTCTTCGTTGGAAATCATGAGTGTCCCTCTGCTTTATCCCTTCGAGGTACATTGGTCCTATTTCAAACCCCTTAAAATCTCCATATGCATTCAATCAATCACAATCAACCTATCAAGAAATGTCAAATCATTAGTAAAGGCCAAACAACAAGGGTGGTCACTGCTAGGGTTTCTTTGCGTCCTTATCAATGGTTCTTTTACATTTATCCAATGCAAGGTGAGGAAGTGTAGAGGGACGAGACCAGCATGACCATGACAATGACATTGACAATGACATAAATGCAATGACATTTACAATGACGATGACAGCATTTTGTTTCAGAATGCATAAATTTTCATTGTTCTAAGACAACTAAAAGAAATGTGTTATATCTTTCACAGAGATACAATCCCCAGACTGTAATGGAGTTACTAGAGAGGATAAGGTTTCCCCAGTATTACAGTATCCTGGTTGATTATGGTTATGAACAGTTGGAATTCTTAAGAGGAATTTCTGAAGAGGATCTTAAGGGCTCTGATATACCACCACTCCACAGACAAAGGGTAGGAAATTTGACTTGACTTTATGAATGTTGTATGATTGGAGATAAAACATAAGACTGCTGTTATTAAATGATATCACATTGACGGTGATGGCACTGTTGATGATGATGCTGATGGTGATAACACTGGTGATGGTGTTGTTCATGGTGATGGTGTTGTTCATGGTGATGATGACACTGGTGATGGTGATGTTGATGGTGATGATGACACTGGTGATGGTGAGGATGCTGATGGTGATAACACTGGTGATGGTGTTCATGATGATGATGACACTGGTGATGGTGATGTTGATGATGATACTGACACTGGTGATGGTGTTGTTCATGGTGATGATGACACTGTTGATGATGATGTTGATGATGATGTTGGTGATGATGATACAGGATATTCTTAATGTTGTTAATTGTGATGTTGACACTGAAGGTGATGATGATGGTGATGACTTTGATGGTGATGACACTGTTGATGATGATGTTGATGATGATGTTGGTGATGATGATACAGGATATTCTTAATGTTGTTAATTGTGATGTTGACACTGAAGGTGATGATGATGATTTGTAATGATGGTTATGATGATCTGGCATATTTAATATGTTGATATAAAAAGTGTTGATTTCGAATGGTTTTTATTACACATAATCACTGTTATTTGCAGATGGTTGCAGCAATTCAGGCAATGATGAAGAACATACCAAGAACATAATACGAAAAGAAAATTATTCAGTTAAATTATCCAATCCCTTCTGTTTACAAGCAACAAATACTTGGTCACATAATGAGCTGGGCCTAACATGTGCAAAGATGCTACTCAGCTGTTTCGAGGCTGGGGGACGAAATTGGGTCTAGTGGACGCTACTGTGTATTCTGAGACTGTTTTAGGAAGAACATAGAAGCCATCTTGGAAATATAAAAACAGTCGCACAATGCACTGTAATGCTTACTAGACCCAATTGTTTAACCTCAGGAAGCTAATGAATTAAAAAATGTTAAGATTTTAACAGTTATGTCTCTCAGCAGTTTTGTTGGAAGAAAACTGAGAGTTATTTTACTCCTAATAAGGAATTTTATAAAGATTTCTGAGCCAGTTAAAAATGTTTTCTGGTGTAACACCCTGCTCTCAAAACATACTGATCCCCTAGATAAAAGAGGCATAATTATTGTCTTGGGGAGGTATGGAAATTTTCTGGAACTATACATACCCTCCTCAAACCCTCCCCACTCCTTAGAAACTCCATTCCCTCTCTTTTGGGAAGAATGGATGTTTTCTGGAACTACACAATATACCCTCCTTATATCCTTTCCATCCTCCAGCAAATTAAAACAATCAAGTGTGCATATCAAATTGATATTACTCAGTATTTTACTCCTATATTTTTATTAAAATTTTATATTTTTTTTAACAATATGATTTTAATTGTTTAACAGATGTAATGTTGCAGCAAAAAAGCAACACTGTAGTTGACAGCTTTTTCAAAAAAAATTGGTAAAGGTTTTGTTGCTTGTTGCCTACCACGCCCGAAATGCAGTATGGGTGATGTGAATCCAAGCAGTTAAATGTAAAAACCACATGGGATTTTACCAAACTTTGTCTGCATGTTTCTCAAGCATATTTTCTTCTCTGCTGACATTTACATATGAATATAATACCTTTCGAGCTTGGCATGCAACATGTACCAAAACCTTCACCGACCTTTTTTGAAATAGTTTCATATCACACAAACAAACAAATTAATAAATTAGCATTTTAGTATTCTGCCATTCATTACAATTTTTTAAGCAAAGGAACTTTTAATATTTGCGTTTTTAAGTTCTGTATATATAAATAAGACAATTTTTAAGATTTTTATCATTGCACGAAATACTACATACTAGTTATACAATGGTTTCGAGTGGCATACCGTGGAATATCCCACGAGTCACTTGTAGTTTCTAGTACACATACAAGCCTTTAGGCGAGTGTGTATACAAAGAAAATACAAGTGATGACTGGGATATCCACGGTATGCCACGAGAAACCATTGTATAACCATTTTATCCCACACCATAGAAAATACAAATGCGTAGATTTAACGCGCAGTGCATGATGGGAAGGAAGAGTGGAATACCGACGAATTTACAACTGCTTTCCGATTGGCTGTATTTTCTATGATGTGGGATAAAATGTTGTACAGTATACTAGAATGTTGTACAGTATTTTTAGGGTAAGTAAAACAATATAAGATTATTGATACTGTGGGATTAAAGAACCATAAAAATAATATAAGCATTATGCTTAGGTACCTAATTTTAAAAATATTATTTTTGGAATAAATTTTTTAAATATTTTTTTGAAAGCTGTGAAACGTTTTCTTTTGGGAGGGTGTGGTTAGTGAAGGTTTCATCATTTTCTCGAGAGTTTACGATTTTCTATCTGGTCTTTAAGCAACTTCTTCAATGAGCTTTTAATTACGGCACAAAATTCATCGTAAATCTTCATTCGGTGAAGACGAAAAATTGTTTTCGTTCAATTTAAGACAGTTTAAAATGCTGCTAAGGGAAATGCATCACCAAGTTATCATCAGACGTACTTGGAGAGATGTGATTGGATGAAATTGAATAACACCTCGAATTATGGTTGGTCCATTAAGGCATGGGCTTTGTTCAAACGTCGACGTTCACATGAACCGTTCGCACTAAAAGCACTAGAAAATAAGGTGGGCTCCTTTTAAAGTTATAAGTTTCTTTTTGTATGAAGTTTGCGTGCTGAGCGATCTTGAAATAGATAATTTATAAGAACAGCAAAAAGAAAACGGTAAATTAAACACGATGGAGATGGGGGATCTATATTTATCCTTAGTCTTACCTTAACTATTTTCAAGCAAGATCAAACCTTTTTCTTTTTCTAACTTTTCTTCTAATGTCTCGTCTCGTCTCGTCATAGGACAGTTGTGGTGAGAGCTGCATGAACGTGAAGCTAAGGATGTTATACATAAATATTATGAAAGCCTAAAACATCCATATATCTCATAGTTTGACATACGTGCTGCTTGAATCAAAGCACGCAACCAGCTGATCTGACGTCACTGCAAAACTGAGGTGTCATGAAGCCTGCGAAAATTTAATTATAAAAATTTATATCTGAGACAAATCTAGATTTTTAGGAGAGGTTTTTGATATTTTGCATAAAGTTAGTATGATATTCATCATTTAGTGGGAAAATAAAATAAAGAATTTTAAACCTCAGTTTTGCAAATTTTCTCGATTATGATTGGCTAATATTCTTCCTCAGCTTAGCTGGAAGAGATGGCAAATGGTAATTCTAAACTTTAAAAAAAATAAATAAATAAGTTGGATATTAAAATGAAGCTTATCATTCAGTTTGTAGAGAGCATTTAAGTGATCAGTAAAAATAAATAAATTCGGAACTATGGAAACAATTTTTCCTTCCGCACAATCAAAATTTCGCATAAAAAAAAGTTTTTCGCTTGCGCTATGTCCTAATTGAGTAAAAGGTCTCTTTCCCAGTACAAAAGCTTGTTATCACTAGAAAATGCATTCAACTTTTTGTTGTCTTAGTTTCGAGGTATGGAGGAAAGGCGCGATGACTGACGCGGCAATCTATTCATACATTCAAACAAAAACAACAGACTATTATATTGAAGTTAATACAAGTTTTGACAAGCTGTTATTTTATTCGATCCTATTGCTTCTTTAGAAAATTACAGTTTAGAAAAGTCGTTATGAAAAAGTTCGTGGATTTTCATAATTGATGGGTTGCACGCATTGATATATGTTCCCAAGAGAGTTAAATGAAAACAACAGGGCGGCCATGTTGGTGGTATAGACCCCTTGCAGCACGTCGGAATGCAGCTCAATTTGGAGGGCAAAACAATAGGTTCCAATTCTCAGGACATCAAAATTCTTTTGTTTTGCCCTCCAAATTGAGCTGCTCTGACGTCACGTGCAAGGGGTCTATAGCTGGGTTTCACTTGACGTCATTTCCTGTCTCGTGCGGAATGTTCATCAGCTGAATCACAAGTTTTTAATAGAATTCTTTCTGGTTGACAGCACATGTTGGTCAGTGTTTGACCACCATTTGGAGCAGATAATGAAATTCAAGGACTTTTATCAGCTGATTGAAACCCAGCTATAGATAATGGATGATAATGAGAAGTTGTAAAATGGCCACCAACATGGCCGCGATGACCTAACGTGCAATCCAAGAATTATAATTGACATATAAACTTCATGTAAAGTAGATAGATAGATACACTTGATTTTATATAGAGGGAAACCTATACCTGTATTGAATGTTTTTTCTTAAAAGAGCTTGCAAGTTAGTTTTCAGTCAAGAGTTATATATAATAATCTATTCGAGGTGCAATAATGCTCTACAGCTGCGTAAATAGTGAGTTATGGGAAAATGCGAGTCCGCAGTAGAGGGAGCACAAGGATAACTAATTTGCACCAAACTATAAGGGAGGGAGGGTGGGGAAACATTTGCCATGTCCAATCATCTAAAATTAGTCAACTAACGTTACCTCCCTGATATGGTACACCTTCTCGTGCGACCGTTAGCTTCACTGATTATGCAACTATGCATGTGTTCTGCCTATATTTATACTTGTTGTTACGCATGGTTGCACATTGAATAGTGATTTTACTTGACTGACTACTTTAGCAAGGAATAATCACAAAATGTTCTTAGAAAGATATTTTACACAGAATTTAACGCTGATTAATTCTAAAAATGAAAAGAAAAAGGAAGTGTCCCGAGCTTGTCTTTGAGATAATAAATTTTAAGTATGACCATCTTGATAGGTTTTCGAAAGAAAAATGGCGGAAATCAAGCTTTGCACATAAAAATTCATAACTCAAAAATAAAAGAAGCTCTGGAAGCAACTTTTTCAGGACATCTACTTTAAACATTATTTTTGAAGAGTAACTAAAAATATTTGAAGAAAGTCTTAAAAATAAGCTAAAAATTCAGCTTCTTGTTAGCTCAATCAACCGAAAAGCGTACTCAAACTACAACAACAAAAACACACGAAACGTTTTTTTTTTTATCAGTTCTAATAATTACGTTTTTCTCAAACTTTCTCAAAAGATTGATTTTTACCTGTTGTTTTAGGAAATGGGGTTTTTGCCCTGTTGAAGTACAAAATCTGTATAGTTCCTCAATAAAATTTTCAAGGTTGTTACCGTAAATCCTCTGTTAAGCCCCCGGGGGGGCTTATTTATTTCAGGCACGTTTGAGGCTTATTGGAGAGGGGGGGCTTAATAGAAAGAGGGGGCTTATTAATTTTTAGCCGACTGAACGCTCTAAGTTCTCCGCTATCAGAATATAATATATATGATATGATAACTTTATTCCAAAACGGTAAACTCAGGATTAAAAGGAAGTATTACTATTGACTTTCTCGCATAATCTATAGGGGCATGGTATATGCAATATTCTTTTCAACATTTGATTCAATTGTGTTAGTCTCAAGTATGATTTACCTTGATTGTGAATTTAGTTGTGAAGGGGGAGGGTAGGGGAGGGGAGGGGGCTTAAAAGAGAGGGGGCTTAATAAATTTCATCCTTTAAAAAGCGGGGGGCTTAATAGAGGATTTACAGTATGTGATTTTGAGTACATCGTGGGCAAATGAAACGTTCAAAAGTAGTCAGTCACCTTAACCCATGAAACAAGTTATGAATATAAAGGCACAACAGATAGCTACAAGTATTGGGTTAACCAATTTGGTGGTAGCCCGACCTGAAATTGAAAAAGAAAAGAAACTAAGCATACGAAACGTTTGTCTAACATAAATTATGCGGATGGAAACAGCTTTTGTTTCTAAATACGCCAGTTTCGCATTCGATGCAAAACCGCCGTTTTTGAAGACCACAGACTCATTTGCACAGACTTAGCCTCGTTCATAAGTTAGCTATTCAAAGACACCCTTAATAGTCTGTGGGTTTGGTATTATTCAGCTCGCACATTCTTTACACTACACTGAGTTGGTTGTTGGTAATGATTGGCCGAAAAGTCTACCGTAATGTAAAGAATGTGAAAGTTGAATAATACCAAATGTTTAAATTTGAAATCTCACAAACTTTTAATGGTGTCTGTGAATAGCTGGCTTGTAAAAGAGGCTAAGCCTGTGCAAGTGAGTCTTATCTTCAAAAATAGTGATTTGCGTTGAATACGAAACTGGTGTATTAAAGGCCTTCAGGTTTCTAGAGTCGAAAACATTTCTCGCCGGATTGAAGTGTGCTGCGTTTATACAGCATACTTACTGTCAATAGGTTTAGCGGTGATTGATGGTGGTGGTGGCGTAATAGTCCCTGGTTCTGTAACAAAGATGATCAGTTATAAGTCAGTGATTAGTCCCTGTACGTAACAAAAAGGATTAGAATTCTAATGACCATTAGATAGTTGATGGGGGGAGGGTGTGCGAAAAAAAATATCGAGCAAGCACAGGTCAATGGTGATGGCACGAACTTTATAAATATGTTGCAAATGCCCCTCAAATCACTGGAAATCGCATTTCCGAGGGTCCCAATTTATTTAAAAATTTTCGGGGGGGGGGGGGGGGCATGCCCCAAACCCCACTGCGTTCGCCCGCCTTTAGCGGTAGTTAGCCTAAAGGGTTATAATCTGCAAAACCAGCCTGTAAGTGTTCTTAAGTGTTCTTAAAAAAAGTTTCTTAAAATAAGGATCATACTAGGCTACCAATAGATGAAATCAATATATATGCACACAATTTTAATTAATGATACAATGATGTAACTATTTTAATTTAAAAAAAATTGATAAATCAAGGCAATACTGTACTGTATTGATGCAACTGTATATTGTGGAGTACAGCCTGCACTCCAGAACAGACTAAGACCCAAACAAAACCATACAAATTCAAAATGGAACTTTTGGCTGGCCCCCTTTCCTCAGTATTTTTCCATATAAGAACAACTTTCATTTCTCAGGCTGAATGTGTTCTTATATAAATGGTACTTTATTTCCTAAAATCAGGCCTGGGTGTTCTTAATCCACTTGTTCTTATACGCGGGTTTTTACTGTATAACAAAATAGAACAGAATTCGGACAATAATGTTCCGTTTTCAAAACTGAAATAGAAGTAGTTATCATCTCTTTCAGTAGCAGGAGTGGTTTCAAGAAAAAATATGATTTTACATGTTCAGTCAGTCAAGTTTAGACTTAATATTATAATAATATTAATCATTCCATACTAGGTTTTTTTTTTAATATCGTGTAAGGTCATGATGTTAAAAAATAATAACGTGAAGGGGGTGCGAAAAAAGAATAAATATCATGAAACTAAAATTCCCGCAACCCCCCCCCCCTCCCCCCCCAACCCCTCCCCCATCAATTATCTAATGGTCCGTCCCTAATGTTTATTTGTATAAAGAAAATATACTAAGAGATGAATATTTTCTCAAAATTGACAAAGCAATCCATCATTGCTGTCTAACAAGAAGCTGTGCTTCAACGATTATTTAATTAGAATGCCGAGCTTTCGTACTTCTAGTAGGTTATTACAAGATCTAAGTGTAAATACAAATCTAAACGAACCTAAAAGAAAAGGCAAATCGCGCGCTGTAGAAAATAAATAATAACATCTTTGACATAAGAAAAAAGTGTTTTGTTGTGATATTGACTTACTAGCAATGACGGTGAGGTTGTACTCCTGGGGCTCCGAGTCAAAAGTCGAGTGCCCATGAAGGCGCCACTTTATGAAGTACACACCAGAGTCGTTTAATGTCACGTTTCTCAGAACTATTTTTGGGAAACCATTTTCGAGATCTTTCTTAGATGGAATTACTGAGCGTTTGTTCATGGATGTACAAACTCCATCGTCGTAGAATCGTGTCTTATTTTTCTTCGTCCTCGGTACAGTAAAGCACGTCGGCTTATATGAATCATTGTGATTAATTCCAAAGCTCAAGACGTCAATCTTTCTTGCGTGGCCTTGTTTTGGGTCCCAGTCGAAGACTGCATTTCCACCCTCTGTGATGGAGAGTGGCTTCACAAAAGCTTCAGCTAAAAGAGAGAGAGAGATGTTATTTTCTGACTAGCCTCGTTTTCGTCCCCTCTTGCCGCTCTTTTATTGTTGCCCTATGCCGTTGCCCCTAACAACATTTCAGTTCTCACAACAAAACTTATGTCTCTAAACTTTCCTATTTCTCACTCAAGTAATACAATGATAAGCATAGTGATTCATTGATTTCAGCGTTAGGAGTTTATTTTCACATCGAAAAATTCTGATGGCTACTGTCCTGGAGCTTTGACATTCCTCGATCCGTTGACCAACTTTAATTAATCAGCGAACTTAACTTTACTAGACGATTTTCAGAATTAATGCTTATTGTACGTCAGTATGTAATGTTTCATACTGACAAATTAGCGGACTTATGGATAAAATTAAACTTCTTCAGACTCATCACCAGACATGTACAAGTCCTAGAAGAAGAATATAATACTGGCTTTCATGTGACGTCATCAAAAACCCAAAATCTAAACTATACATCGCATAATAATATTTCTAAAATACGTTTTAGAAATCAGTGATATAAGTCACAGGAAAAAGTTTCGAGTCATTTTAATGTTTGGTTCCCGAGTTATGAAGGTTGACTTTGTGTCACACAATACCGTTACGTGTATCTGAGAACGATGAAAATCAAAAATAATTTACCCTAGGTGAAAGATTTTGCTTTGTGTACGTTTATAATCTCTATTTCAAGTGTATTTCAGTGGAATTTAATCGAAAATATTGATTATTCTATCATTTTTAGCCGTCGAAGTTTCGTCTGCCATATTGGTGCACCAGCTAAGAGTGGAACACTAATATGCCCGCTCCATACATTTTTACCAACTGAAAAATCGCGTCATATTTGCTGGCCCATAATTCCGCAACCAAATGACCTACAGCCAAGAAATATGACCAGTATATGTACATATAGTCCCCCTTAAAAAAAATAATCAATTCCTACCTACACATAATTTGTATTTTTATAAGTTAAAAACTTTTTTTTTTAAATCGTTCAGTCCACTGATCAAGCGAGAATAGTGGCAAAATATTTTTGAGAATTTACATAATGACTCTACAGTCTGTAAATTGCTTCATTGATTTCAGCGTCTATAGAAGATTATTTTCACATCGAAAAATTCCGATGGCTACTGTCCTATGGAGCTTCGACATTCGATCCATCGACCATCCAAGGTAAACCTTAATCAGCGAGCTTAACTTTGCTCGACGATTCTCAGAATTAATGCTTATTGTACGTCAGTATGTAATGTTTCATACTGACAAATTAGCGGGCTCTTAGGAGTTTTCTATTTTAATTTTAAAGTTATATACTTATGCAGAAAGCTTTTGTATTCGCTATATTTATTGAAATGATATTTGCCGGATAACCAATCAAAAACTGTATAACTTGGAATATAAATCATCCCCCCGATGTTAACCTCTGGGTTAAACTAGTCTATTGTACGTTTTGTAACACGATCTTTGGACTGCTTATCTTGTAAAAAACGTGACTTGTAATCCGAGTCCAATCCGAGGCTGAGTACAAAATCAGTAGAATCGTCGAGAACAAACCGTGTACTTTATTGAAGATCATAAAATATCGTAGATAGAAACCAGCGGAGAAAGTTAAACTGAAGATTATTGGTAATTTTGGCGTTGTTTGTGGAACAGAGAGGATTCTAATAGAATGACCTGCTTGACCTCCCCCGGAAACGATTCTGAATCTCAATGAATATGAATCCGAGGCTGCCAATCCGAGGCTAGCTTCACTTTGGTACGTTAGAGCTCGCTAAATGAAGCTGTGATGAATTTCTTGCTTCGTACTTTGAGTAAACATAGTCATGAAACCAACAGATTCTAGTACAACTTTTTCTGTGATCAAAACTAGCCTAGGAAACTTCTCCATGATTACCTGGCTAAGGTTAGTACTGATGATGCTTAATTTTTTTTGAAAGAAGTATACCGAAGTCCGGCCAGACCGGCAGGTGTTAAGCTCCTTCCCGAAGAAGTTCAACATTTGTTTGTCGATTAATAACCAAAAGAAAAAGAAAAAAGAAAAATCAAAAAATCTACCCAGCTAAAAAGCATAGCTTGCAAAACAACTATAATTATGTCAAGAATTGTTTACTGGTTCAAGAAGGACCGAAGCGGAAGATGCGAGGAGTACTAGTTCTCTCAGTTAACTATGCTTCGTAATTAATTAATACAGCTTATACTCACTCTGCATATTGAAATATTCAAAACATTCAAAACTTTTTAGAAGCATTAAGTTTGAAATGAAAACGTGAAAAATATTCAGCGACGTAGAAATGGATAAAACTTCTTTAGACTCATCACCAGACATGTACAAGTCCTAGAAGAAGAATATAATACTGGCTTTCATGTGACGTCATCAAAAACTCAAAATCTAAACTACATCGTATCATAACATTTCTAAAATATGTTTTAGAAATCAGTGATATAACTCACAGGAAAAAGTTTCAAGTCATTTTAATGTTTGGTTCCCGAGTTATGAAGGTTGAAGTTGTGTCACGCAATACCGTCACGTGTATCTGAAGAACGATGAAAATCAAAAATAATTTACCCTAGGTGAAATATTTTGCTTTGTGTACGTTTATAATCTCTATTTCAAGTGTATTTCAGTGGAATTTAATCGAAAATATTGATTATTCTATCATTTTCAGCCTTCGAAGTTTCGTCTGCCATATTGGTGCACCAGCTAAGAGTGGAACACTAATATTGCCGTTCCATACATTTTTTCCAAAAATCGCGTCATGTTTGCTGGCCCATAATTTCGCAACCAAATGACCTACAGCCAAGAAATATGACCAGTATATGTACATATAGTCCTCCTTTAAAAAATAATCAATTCCTACCTACACATAATTTGTATTTTTTTCATAACTTAAAAACTTTTTTTTTTTTAATCGTTCAGTCCACTGATCAAGCGAGAACATTGGCAAAATATTTTTGAGAACGATTTACATAAGACTCTTAAATAATTACTTCATTGATTTCATCGTCTATAGGAGATTATTTTCACATCGAAAAATTCCGATGGCTACTGTCCTATTATATGGAGCTTCGACATTCGATCCATCGACCATCCAAGGTAAAACTAATCAGCGAGCTTAACTTTGCTTGACGATTTTCAGAATTAATGCTTATTGTACGTCAGTATGTAATGTTTCATACTGACAAATTAGCGGGCTGCTAGAAGTTTTCTATTTTAATTCTAAAGTTATATACTTATGCAGAAAGCTTTTGTATTCGCTATATTTATTGAAATGGGATTTGCCGGATAACCAATCAAAAACTGTATAACTTGGAATAAATTATCCACGATGTTTGTTCTTGGGAACGTTCAGTAGAGCTCGCTAAATGAAGCTGTGATGAATTTCTAGGTTCGTACTTTGAGTAAACATAGTCATGAAACCAACAGATTCTAGTACAACTTTTTCTGTGATCAAAACTAGCCTAGGAAACTTCTCCATGATTACCTGGCTAAGGTTAGTACTGATGATGCTTAATTTGTTTTGAAAGAAGCATACCGAAGTCCGGCCAGACCGGCAGGTGTTAAGCTCCTTCCCGAAGAAGTTCAACATTTGTTTGTCGATTAATAACCAAAAGAAAAAGAAAAAAGAAAAATCAAAAAATCTACCCAGCTAAAAAGCATAGCTTGCAAAACATCTATAATTATGTCAAGAATTGTTTACTGGTTCAAGAAGGACCGAAGCGGAAGATGCGAGGAGTACTAGTTCTCTCAGTTAACTATGCTTCGTAATTAATTAATACAGCTTATACTCACTCTGCATATTGAAATATTCAAAACATTCAAAACTTTTTAGAAGCATTAAGTTTGAAATGAAAACGTGAAAAATATTCAGCGACGTAGAAATGGATAAAACTTCTTTAGACTCATCACCAGACATGTACAAGTCCTAGAAGAAGAATATAATACTGGCTTTCATGTGACGTCATCAAAAACTCAAAATCTAAACTACATCGTATCATAACATTTCTAAAATATGTTTTAGAAATCAGTGATATAACTCACAGGAAAAAGTTTCAAGTCATTTTAATGTTTGGTTCCCGAGTTATGAAGGTTGAAGTTGTGTCACGCAATACCGTCACGTGTATCTGAAGAACGATGAAAATCAAAAATAATTTACCCTAGGTGAAATATTTTGCTTTGTGTACGTTTATAATCTCTATTTCAAGTGTATTTCAGTGGAATTTAATCGAAAATATTGATTATTCTATCATTTTCAGCCTTCGAAGTTTCGTCTGCCATATTGGTGCACCAGCTAAGAGTGGAACACTAATATTGCCGTTCCATACATTTTTTCCAAAAATCGCGTCATGTTTGCTGGCCCATAATTTCGCAACCAAATGACCTACAGCCAAGAAATATGACCAGTATATGTACATATAGTCCTCCTTTAAAAAATAATCAATTCCTACCTACACATAATTTGTATTTTTTTCATAACTTAAAAACTTTTTTTTTTTTAATCGTTCAGTCCACTGATCAAGCGAGAACATTGGCAAAATATTTTTGAGAACGATTTACATAAGACTCTTAAATAATTACTTCATTGATTTCATCGTCTATAGGAGATTATTTTCACATCGAAAAATTCCGATGGCTACTGTCCTATTATATGGAGCTTCGACATTCGATCCATCGACCATCCAAGGTAAAACTAATCAGCGAGCTTAACTTTGCTTGACGATTTTCAGAATTAATGCTTATTGTACGTCAGTATGTAATGTTTCATACTGACAAATTAGCGGGCTGCTAGAAGTTTTCTATTTTAATTCTAAAGTTATATACTTATGCAGAAAGCTTTTGTATTCGCTATATTTATTGAAATGGGATTTGCCGGATAACCAATCAAAAACTGTATAACTTGGAATAAATTATCCACGATGTTTGTTCTTGGGAACGTTCAGTAGAGCTCGCTAAATGAAGCTGTGATGAATTTCTAGGTTCGTACTTTGAGTAAACATAGTCATGAAACCAACAGATTCTAGTACAACTTTTTCTGTGATCAAAACTAGCCTAGGAAACTTCTCCATGATTACCTGGCTAAGGTTAGTACTGATGATGCTTAATTTGTTTTGAAAGAAGCATACCGAAGTCCGGCCAGACCGGCAGGTGTTAAGCTCCTTCCCGAAGAAGTTCAACATTTGTTTGTCGATTAATAACCAAAAGAAAAAGAAAAAAGAAAAATCAAAAAATCTACCCAGCTAAAAAGCATAGCTTGCAAAACATCTATAATTATGTCAAGAATTGTTTACTGGTTCAAGAAGGACCGAAGCGGAAGATGCGAGGAGTACTAGTTCTCTCAGTTAACTATGCTTCGTAATTAATTAATACAGCTTATACTCACTCTGCATATTGAAATATTCAAAACATTCAAAACTTTTTAGAAGCATTAAGTTTGAAATGAAAACGTGAAAAATATTCAGCGACGTAGAAATGGATAAAACTTCTTTAGACTCATCACCAGACATGTACAAGTCCTAGAAGAAGAATATAATACTGGCTTTCATGTGACGTCATCAAAAACTCAAAATCTAAACTACATCGTATCATAACATTTCTAAAATATGTTTTAGAAATCAGTGATATAACTCACAGGAAAAAGTTTCAAGTCATTTTAATGTTTGGTTCCCGAGTTATGAAGGTTGAAGTTGTGTCACGCAATACCGTCACGTGTATCTGAAGAACGATGAAAATCAAAAATTATTCTTGCTTGATCAGTGGACTGTATTTCCAAGGAATTAGAGAAGATAAAGCCATTGCTTTCGTATGGGTTTGCAAGGACTGGCGACCAACAAGCAACACAAAGAATCAAAGGTCTCAATGAGACGACTCACGGATATGCCCACTACTCTGCCCACTAGCACAAAATAAATATGGGATACCTGTGTCCTGTCAAGTGGGTTGTTAGACTTGCCCAGGCTTGTTTAAGAAATGAATATTGTTTACTCGAGAAGGATTCATTTTAATAAATAGGAAAACCACCGCGATCGTTTTTCAAGACTGATTCCTTCAGAATTGTTATTGTCTTTGTCCTCTTTGTACTGACCAAATGTGTTTGCATCACTGGCCATTCTATTCGACCAAATTTCTCTCGGCTATAGTTCAACGCTTAGCTTGTTGGTTTAATTTCAGAGTTCGACGATGCCAAACGACTATGACTGAACGCAAGAGTCAAATGGCACAGGGGCGGATTTAGGGGGGGGCCGGGGGGGCCGCGGCCCCCTCTTTAGCTGCCGGTTTTTTTTTTTTTTTGCTTTTCTACTGCCTCATGCATTAAGGAAATTTATTTTATTTTTTAATTTGATCCTATCCGGCCCCCCCTTTTTGAAATTAATGTTTTAAAACTTGGTAATAATTTATGGAACAGTGTCAACATTGTAGTGCGCCACGTTGTTTTTTTTTTTTTTTTTTTTTGCTTCGGCGATTTTTTAGGTGTCTTATCAAAATGGCCACGCTACGCCCCTGATTTGATCCTGTCCGGCCCCCCCTTTTGAAAATTCCTGGATCCGCCCCTGTGGCATGCTCACAAGAAATATTATCGATCTAGAGTTAAAAGCGTAAATCTAAGCATGTTTTATACTTTTCATTGTTATTTATAGCAGTATTTAAGGCCCTTTGCATTCTTTATAGAACATTGAATTGAATCAGACCATGTGAGAATCGCCAAATTAAAAATAAACAATTTTGCAGGACGAAGCATAGTTAATAGAGGGGGTTCGAAGATAACGAGTGAAATTAATGGCGAAACAATTTGTTATGTTATTCCGGTTTCAAACCTTATTTTGCTACTAACCCTCGATTGTTCAAGCAGAGAATACTGCTGATTATCTTTGAGTGACTGAATCAAGTTAATGGTTAGTACACTAAGCTTAAACTTCTATAAACTACGATGAGCCTTGAATCAGGAGCTAACTGAGCACGCAAAGCAGTCTGGAGAAATATTTGAACAATAGACCATTGTTACACAGTTTTTTAATGCAAATGCAAAAGTGATTTCATACACCTACGCAGTATCCGTGAGTCAAAAACGACGAGTTCACTCTAGAAGTTGAAAGAATACTTGCAACCTTTGGCAACACATCAAGCACTACCATCAAAACCCCCACTTCAAGCATTGAATTACCACTGAAGGACAGTAGCACTGTCAAATTATCTGTTAATCATTAAATATGGAATGTTCCAAATAGGAATCTTTTGGCGATTATTCCAGAACTGATAGATGTCAACGTTACAGGGACAGGAAAAGTCGTTGTTTCAGCTGAGGGTTCGATCTGTGAGTTAGCATTGCCCTGACTAAGATCAGCCTATGCAGAAATTGTTTAAGGGTCATATAGATATAGAATTTGAAGTTCCATTACGATAACATGTAATCCCGAATTGTAATGTAGCTATGTCCTCATCACAGATTTACGCCACTTTAAGTTTAGCGTAAAGCGGCAGTTAATAAACTCTTTAACCTGTAATTTAAAGGACGTAAAATGCCTTAAAGGTGGTGTAAAAACGGCGTAAAGTATGTTACTCAGCTTTATGCCACATTTACGGATGTCGTAAAGTTAACTTAAGTCATAGTTAATCGAGTCCCCTCGATTAACTATGCTGTGTAAGGAGCCATTTCTTTACGCCAGCCGTCTTACGTTGCATTTACGCCATTTTGGCACTGTGTCAAAATCGGAATTCTCATGATATACTTCCACAAATGATAGCTTATACAAACCTTGGGCTAAGTTGACGATCAGTAGAAGTACCAATAAGTGTATTTTAGTTATCATTTTTTGCTGGGGATGAAAGAGAGAAAAGAATAAGCCTTTTTCTTAAACACGGGTGACATAAAACTTGATCAAGGTAGAGTGAATGTTATCACGGTAGTGTAAAACTTGATCAAGGTTGAGTGAATATTATCAAGGTAATGTAAAACTTGATCAAGGTTGAGTGAATATTATCAAGGTAGTGTAAAACTTGATCAAGGTAGAGTGAATATTATCAAGGTAGTGTAAAACTTGATCAAGGTAGAGTAAATGTTATTCGAAGGTAGTGTAAAACTTGATCAAGGTAGAGTGAATGTTATCACGGTAGTGTAAAACTTGATCAAGGTAGAGTGAATGTTATCACGGTAGTGTAAAACTTGATCAAGGTAGAGTGAATGTTATCAAGGTAGTATAAAACTTGATCAAGGTAGAGTGAATGTTATCAAGGTAGTGTAAAACTTGATCAAGGTAGAGTGAATGTTATCACGGTAGTGTAAAACTTGATGAAGGTAGAGTGAATATTATCAAGGTAGTGTAAAACTTGATCAAGGTAGAGTGAATGTTATCACGGTAGTGTAAAACTTGATCAAGGTAGAGTGAATGTTATCACGGTAGTGTAAAACTTGATCAAGGTAGAGTGAATGTTATCAAGGTAGTATAAAACTTGATCAAGGTAGAGTGAATGTTATCACGGTAGTGTAAAACTTGATCAAGGTAGAGTGAACGTATCAAGGTAGTATAAAACTTGATCAAGGTAGAGTGAATGTTATCAAGGTAGTGTAAAACTTGATCAAGGTAGAGTGAATGTTATCAAGGTAGTATAAAACTTGATCAAGGTAGAGTGAATATTATCAAGGTAGTATAAAACTTGATCAAGGTAGAGTGAATATTATCAAGGTAGTATAAAACTTGATCAAGGTAGAGTGAATATTATCAAGGTAGTATAAAACTTGATCAAGGTAGAGTGAATGTTATCAAGGTAGTGTAAAACTTGATCAAGGTAGAGTGAATGTTATCAAGGTAGTGTAAAACTTGATCAAGGTAGAGTGAATGTTATCACGGTAGTGTAAAACTTGATCAAGGTAGAGTGAATGTTATCAAGGTAGTGTAAAACTTGATCAAGGTAGAGTGAATATTATCAAGGTAGTGTAAAACTTGATCAAGGTAGAGTGAATGTTATTCGAAGGTAGTGTAAAACTTGATCAAGGTAGAGTGAATGTTATTCGAAGGTAGTGTAAAACTTGATCAAGGTAGAGTGAATGTTATTCGAAGGTAGTGTAAAACTTGATCAAGGTAGAGTGAATGTTATCACGGTAGTGTAAAACTTGATCAAGGTAGAGTGAATGTTATTCGAAGGTAGTGTAAAACTTGATCAAGGTAGAGTGAATGTTATTCGAAGGTAGTGTAAAACTTGATCAAGGTAGAGTGAATGTTATTCGAAGGTAGTGTAAAACTTGATCAAGGTAGAGTAAATGTTATTCGAAGGTAGTGTAAAACTTGATCAAGGTAGAGTGAATGTTATCAAGGTAGTGTAAAACTTGATCAAGGTAGAGTGAATGTTATTCGAAGGTAGTGTAAAACTTGATCAAGGTAGAGTAAATGTTATTCGAAGGTAGTGTAAAACTTGATCAAGGTAGAGTGAATGTTATCAAGGTAGTGTAAAACTTGATCAAGGTAGAGTGAATGTTATTCGAAGGTAGTGTAAAACTTGATCAAGGTAGAGTGAATGTTATCACGGTAGTGTAAAACTTGATCAAGGTAGAGTGAATGTTATTCGAAGGTAGTGTAAAACTTGATCAAGGTAGAGTGAATGTTATTCGAAGGTAGTGTAAAACTTGATCAAGGTAGAGTGAATGTTATCAAGGTAGTATAAAACTTGATCAAGGTAGAGTGAACGTATCAAGGTAGTATAAAACTTGATCAAGGTAGAGTGAATGTTATCAAGGTAGTGTAAAACTTGATCAAGGTAGTGTGAATGTTATCAAGGTAGTATAAAACTTGATCAAGGTAGAGTGAATGTTATTCGAAGGTAGTGTAAAACTTGATCAAGGTAGAGTGAATGTTATTCGAAGGTAGTGTAAAACTTGATCAAGGTAGAGTGAATGTTATCACGGTAGTGTAAAACTTGATCAAGGTAGAGTGAATGTTATTCGAAGGTAGTTTAAAACTTGATCAAGGTAGAGTGAATGTTATTCGAAGGTAGTGTAAAACTTGATCAAGGTAGAGTGAATGTTATCACGGTAGTGTAAAACTTGATCAAGGTAGAGTGAATGTTATCACGGTAGTGTAAAACTTGATCAAGGTAGAGTGAATGTTATTCGAAGGTAGTGTAAAACTTGATCAAGGTAGAGTGAATGTTATCACGGTAGTGTAAAACTTGATCAAGGTAGAGTGAATGTTATCAAGGTAGTATAAAACTTGATCAAGGTAGAGTGAACGTATCAAGGTAGTATAAAACTTGATCAAGGTAGAGTGAATGTTATCAAGATAGTGTAAAACTTGATCAAGGTAGTGTGAATGTTATCAAGGTAGTATAAAACTTGATCAAGGTAGAGTGAATGTTATTCGAAGGTAGTGTAAAACTTGATCAAGGTAGAGTGAATGTTATTCGAAGGTAGTGTAAAACTTGATCAAGGTAGAGTGAATGTTATCACGGTAGTGTAAAACTTGATCAAGGTAGAGTGAATGTTATTCGAAGGTAGTTTAAAACTTGATCAAGGTAGAGTGAATGTTATTCGAAGGTAGTGTAAAACTTGATCAAGGTAGAGTGAATGTTATCACGGTAGTGTAAAACTTGATCAAGGTAGAGTGAATGTTATCACGGTAGTGTAAAACTTGATCAAGGTAGAGTGAATGTTATTCGAAGGTAGTGTAAAACTTGATCAAGGTAGAGTGAATGTTATCACGGTAGTGTAAAACTTGATCAAGGTAGAGTGAATGTTATTCGAAGGTAGTGTAAAACTTGATCAAGGTAGAGTGAACGTTATCAAGGTAGTGTAAAACTTGATCAAGGTAGAGTGAATGTTATCAAGGTAGTATAAAACTTGATCAAGGTAGAGTGAATGTTATCACGGTAGTGTAAAACTTGATCAAGGTAGAGTGAATCTTATCAAGGTAGTGTAAAACTTGATCAAGGTAGAGTGAATGTTATCACGGTAGTGTAAAACTTGATCAAGGTAGAGTGAATGTTATCACGGTAGTGTAAAACTTGATCAAGGTAGAGTGAATGTTATCAAGGTAGTATAAAACTTGATCAAGGTAGAGTGAATGTTATCACGGTAGTGTAAAACTTGATCAAGTTAGAGTGAACGTATCAAGGTAGTATAAAACTTGATCAAGGTAGAGTGAATGTTATCAAGGTAGTGTAAAACTTGATCAAGGTAGAGTGAATGTTATCAAGGTAGTATAAAACTTGATCAAGGTAGAGTGAATATTATCAAGGTAGTATAAAACTTGATCAAGGTAGAGTGAATATTATCAAGGTAGTATAAAACTTGATCAAGGTAGAGTGAATATTATCAAGGTAGTATAAAACTTGATCAAGGTAGAGTGAATGTTATCAAGGTAGTGTAAAACTTGATCAAGGTAGAGTGAATGTTATCAAGGTAGTGTAAAACTTGATCAAGGTAGAGTGAATGTTATCACGGTAGTGTAAAACTTGATCAAGGTAGAGTGAATGTTATCAAGGTAGTGTAAAACTTGATCAAGGTAGAGTGAATATTATCAAGGTAGTGTAAAACTTGATCAAGGTAGAGTGAATGTTATTCGAAGGTAGTGTAAAACTTGATCAAGGTAGAGTGAATGTTATTCGAAGGTAGTGTAAAACTTGATCAAGGTAGAGTGAATGTTATTCGAAGGTAGTGTAAAACTTGATCAAGGTAGAGTGAATGTTATCACGGTAGTGTAAAACTTGATCAAGGTAGAGTGAATGTTATTCGAAGGTAGTGTAAAACTCGATCAAGGTAGAGTGAATGTTATTCGAAGGTAGTGTAAAACTTGATCAAGGTAGAGTGAATGTTATTCGAAGGTAGTGTAAAACTTGATCAAGGTAGAGTAAATGTTATTCGAAGGTAGTGTAAAACTTGATCAAGGTAGAGTGAATGTTATCAAGGTAGTGTAAAACTTGATCAAGGTAGAGTGAATGTTATTCGAAGGTAGTGTAAAACTTGATCAAGGTAGAGTAAATGTTATTCGAAGGTAGTGTAAAACTTGATCAAGGTAGAGTGAATGTTATCAAGGTAGTGTAAAACTTGATCAAGGTAGAGTGAATGTTATTCGAAGGTAGTGTAAAACTTGATCAAGGTAGAGTGAATGTTATTCGAAGGTAGTGTAAAACTTGATCAAGGTAGAGTGAATGTTATCACGGTAGTGTAAAACTTGATCAAGGTAGAGTGAATGTTATTCGAAGGTAGTGTAAAACTTGATCAAGGTAGAGTGAATGTTATTCGAAGGTAGTGTAAAACTTGATCAAGGTAGAGTGAATGTTATCACGGTAGAATAAAACTTGATCAAGGTAGAGTGAATGTTATCAAGGTAGTATAAAACTTGATCAAGGTAGAGTGAACGTATCAAGGTAGTATAAAACTTGATCAAGGTAGAGTGAATGTTATCAAGGTAGTGTAAAACTTGATCAAGGTAGTGTGAATGTTATCAAGGTAGTATAAAACTTGATCAAGGTAGAGTGAATGTTATTCGAAGGTAGTGTAAAACTTGATCAAGGTAGAGTGAATGTTATTCGAAGGTAGTGTAAAACTTGATCAAGGTAGAGTGAATGTTATCACGGTAGTGTAAAACTTGATCAAGGTAGAGTGAATGTTATTCGAAGGTAGTTTAAAACTTGATCAAGGTAGAGTGAATGTTATTCGAAGGTAGTGTAAAACTTGATCAAGGTAGAGTGAATGTTATCACGGTAGTGTAAAACTTGATCAAGGTAGAGTGAATGTTATCACGGTAGTGTAAAACTTGATCAAGGTAGAGTGAATGTTATTCGAAGGTAGTGTAAAACTTGATCAAGGTAGAGTGAATGTTATCACGGTAGTGTAAAACTTGATCAAGGTAGAGTGAATGTTATCAAGGTAGTATAAAACTTGATCAAGGTAGAGTGAACGTATCAAGGTAGTATAAAACTTGATCAAGGTAGAGTGAATGTTATCAAGGTAGTGTAAAACTTGATCAAGGTAGTGTGAATGTTATCAAGGTAGTATAAAACTTGATCAAGGTAGAGTGAATGTTATTCGAAGGTAGTGTAAAACTTGATCAAGGTAGAGTGAATGTTATTCGAAGGTAGTGTAAAACTTGATCAAGGTAGAGTGAATGTTATCACGGTAGTGTAAAACTTGATCAAGGTAGAGTGAATGTTATTCGAAGGTAGTTTAAAACTTGATCAAGGTAGAGTGAATGTTATTCGAAGGTAGTGTAAAACTTGATCAAGGTAGAGTGAATGTTATCACGGTAGTGTAAAACTTGATCAAGGTAGAGTGAATGTTATCACGGTAGTGTAAAACTTGATCAAGGTAGAGTGAATGTTATTCGAAGGTAGTGTAAAACTTGATCAAGGTAGAGTGAATGTTATCACGGTAGTGTAAAACTTGATCAAGGTAGAGTGAATGTTATTCGAAGGTAGTGTAAAACTTAATGAAGGTAGAGTGAACGTTATCAAGGTAGTGTAAAACTTGATCAAGGTAGAGTGAATGTTATCAAGGTAGTATAAAACTTGATCAAGGTAGAGTGAATGTTATCACGGTAGTGTAAAACTTGATCAAGGTAGAGTGAATCTTATCAAGGTAGTGTAAAACTTGATCAAGGTAGAGTGAATGTTATCACGGTAGTGTAAAACTTGATCAAGGTAGAGTGAATGTTATCAAGGTAGTGTAAAACTTGATCAAGGTAGAGTGAATGTTATTCGAAGGTAGTGTAAAACTTGATCAAGGTAGAGTAAATGTTATTCGAAGGTAGTGTAAAACTTGATCAAGGTAGAGTGAATGTTATCAAGGTAGTGTAAAACTTGATCAAGGTAGAGTGAATGTTATCACGGTAGTATAAAACTTGATCAAGGTAGAGTGAATGTTATCAAGGTAGTGTAAAACTTGATCAAGGTAGAGTGAATGTTATCACGGTAGTGTAAAACTTGATCAAGGTAGAGTGAATGTTATTCGAAGGTAGTGTAAAACTTGATCAAGGTAGAGTGAATGTTATTCGAAGGTAGTGTAAAACTTGATCAAGGTAGAGTGAATGTTATTCGAAGGTAGTGTAAAACTTGATCAAGGTAGAGTGAATGTTATCAAGGTAGTGTAAAACTTGATCAAGGTAGAGTGAATGTTATTCGAAGGTAGTGTAAAACTTGATCAAGGTAGAGTGAATGTTATCAAGGTAGTGTAAAACTTGATCAAGGTAGAGTGAATGTTATCACGGTAGTATAAAACTTGATCAAGGTAGAGTGAATATTATCAAGGTAGTGTAAAACTTGATCAAGGTAGAGTGAATGTTATCACGGTAGTGTAAAACTTGATCAAGGTAGAGTGAATGTTATCACGGTAGTGTAAAACTTGATCAAGGTAGAGTGAATGTTATTCGAAGGTAGTGTAAAACTTGATCAAGGTAGAGTAAATGTTATTCGAAGGTAGTGTAAAACTTGATCAAGGTAGAGTGAATGTTATTCGAAGGTAGTGTAAAACTTGATCAAGGTAGAGTGAATGTTATTCGAAGGTAGTGTAAAACTTGATCAAGGTAGAGTGAATGTTATCAAGGTAGTGTAAAACTTGATCAAGGTAGAGTGAATGTTATCACGGTAGTATAAAACTTGATCAAGGTAGAGTGAATATTATCAAGGTAGTGTAAAACTTGATCAAGGTAGAGTGAATGTTATCACGGTAGTGTAAAACTTGATCAAGGTAGAGTGAATGTTATCACGGGAGTGTGAAACTTGATCAAGGTAGAGTGAATGTTATCACGGTAGTGTAAAACTTGATCAAGGTAGAGTGAATGTTATTCGAAGGTAGTGTAAAACTTGATCAAGGTAGAGTGAATGTTATTCGAAGGTAGTGTAAAACTTGATCAAGGTAGAGTGAATGTTATCACGGTAGTGTAAAACTTGATCAAGGTAGAGTGAATGTTATCAAGGTAGTGTAAAACTCGATCAAGATAGAGTGAATATTATCAAGGAGTGTAAAACTTGATCAAGGTAGAGTGAATATTATCAAGGAGTGTAAAACTTGATCAAGGTTAACAGTGGGGGATCTAGAATTTCACAAAGGGGGGTTCCATTTCGTCTTCACTCTTTCAACAACTGATACGTAAAACTTCATTGCAGGATGCATTCTCATTATTTCATATACCCCTTTTCAAAGGGTCTGATGTTCAAAGGGGGGTTCCGTGGAACCCATGGAACCCCCTCTGGATCCGCCACTGCAGGTAGAGTGAATATTATCAAGGTAATGTAAAACTTGATCAAGGTAGAGTGAATGTTATCAAGGAGTGTAAAACTTGATCAAGGTAGAGTGAATATTATCAAGGTAGTGTAAAACTTGATCAAGGTAGAGTGAATATTATTAAGGTAATGTAAAACTTGATCAAGGTAGAGTGAATGTTATTCGAAGGTAGTGTAAAACTTGATCAAGGTTGAGTGAATATTATCAAGGTAATGTAAAACTTGATCAAGGTTGAGTGAATACTTTGAATATTATCAAGGTAATGTAAAACTTGATAAAGGTAGAGTGAATGTTATCAAGGAGTGTGAAACTTGATCAAGGTAGAGTGAATATTTGTTTCGTCGTCCGATTACTCCCGTTAAGATAAATTTTTCGTTTTGAATATGGTTTATTGACACAAACTGTGCCGAACTTATTCTGTAAAGATAAAGGTGTACCTCGTTCAATGACTTGGGAACACGAAAGCTAGCCTAAGTGAAGAAAGAAATATTTTACATAAATATCGGTATTTTTGTTCGAAAATACAACAGAGCGAAGTAATACTTGCAAGAAATTACATACAAACAAACAAACTACAAACTACATACATTGAAACAGGCTGTGGCAGCAATTACGGTGGTATAGAACTTAATTAAGGCGGACATTCGCATTACGTTATCGGCAAACACATCACGTTAGATAACCACGTTATTACGGAGAAAAATAATTATGAAACAAACGGCACGCCATAGAATAGTACTCTAAAAAGGATATATAAGTAAAAGTCGAGGAAATACCTTGTGAATTGAAATGCTAGTGGAAGTTTGCCGAAAAGATTTTTCGCCGAAGCAACTTCAGCCAGTCAGTAGATCGAAAACTACGGCCCGAAAACTTACCTCCTTTATAATCCTTTCAAAAAAAAAAAAACTTTCCTGAATCCTTTTCATAATTGTTCTCAAGACAATTTCGCGAAAACTACTTTGTCAGACAGCGGCTTGCTTTTCGTGAATGAGACGAATGAAGACGAAGGAACGAAGCCGCTGAGCACGACGAATGTGATTCGCTCATTTGCCATAGTTTGGAGAATCTCAATTTTGATCAGAAAATAAAACGTTTTTATAATCTTAAAATAACTTCTGCTATAATAATAATAATAATAATAATAATAATAATAATAATAATAATAATAATAATAATAATAATAATAATAATAATAATAATAATAATAATAACTTTATTTATCCTACAAGATGGATCAGCTAATACATCGAGGTAAGAGCTGGTATAAACTCCATGTGTAGCTAATAAAAATGAATAAATATATATGAAACTCAATAATAACTTGAAAAAACTAGTAGGTAAAACTCCAATATAAATTATTAGTAACTTACTCGTGTTTCTCCCAACATCCCGCGTGCTCTAGTTCACCGGTAGCCAATCATTGAACTTAGTTCCTATTGCTTAAATATTCGCACGCATTAACTACAAATTCAAGGAATTGCTACGCAGTCACAATTAATTCCCCAAAAAAACTCTTAACGGTTTTCAAAAGATCTATTCTTCCTTTAATTTTTAGCATAAATTTTATTCTAATCAAAACAGGTCTATTTATATGAATTCTCTGAATTTTTTCGAGGGTTTTTACAAAGTTTTTAAACAAGGAGCAAATAGTGAGGATACAATGCGTGCGCAGGATTGCGCATGAGCAAGTGATTTCTCGTCCCCAGAGCCTTCGATTCATAGTCTCTTGGTCAGCACCGAGTCGAACCCATCTTCAGCAGATAAAGACCTCTAAACACTGGCGTCCTAAAAACCTTCTTTTCTCATTCACTCCAAAATAAGTAAATTAGACCTAAGTTTAACTCTAGGAGCTTGAAAAATGGGCTTTGAATCCGAGGAGTTTGCGAATCCAATTGATGAAAATCTTCCAAAACGAGACTTGAGTTGGGAATAACTCGCTTCAAAAATCACTATATTTACCCCATTTTAACTTTGTTTCTAGCCATGAAGCATTCCAAGACGCCAAAAAGATGGTCACAGTTTCTGCAGTGAGTGTATTGAGCTGTGGCTGAAGAGAAGACTTGTCAACTAGATCGATACTGTGATCATTGTTATAGTAATATCGTGGAAGGACAATGGTGATCATGAAAGAAACAAAGAAGAAAAAATCAAGAAAATTGTAAGTAAGATTATATTGTTGAGTTTGTCAGGACTCTTTTTACAGGGTGTAGAGTGATTAATGTTTTGCACTGCTAAAAGGGGAGAGGGTCATCTGTATTTTATGATAGTAAAAGCATAATGTGATGGTCCTGGAGGGGGGTCCTAATCCCATTTGCCAGCCCAAAATTTTGCAAAATCCCAGTCCCAGTCATGCAAAATCCCAATTTACCCCTTAAGGGCCCTCTAATGTATCAGTCAATTCCAAGGATGTGTAGTATAGTGAGCTCAACCCCCTCCCATCCTCAGAGCTTTCAATAATATTTGGAGTAGACAGTCAATCCAAAAAAGGAGGGGCTGTAACTTTATTTGGCAATGAATTTATTTTTTGTCAAAATAGCTGGCAGTTTAAGGTGAAGTATCTGGCGATAAACCGCCGGTAGCCGCCTTTTATTGAAAGCTCTGCATCCTGTGCATTTGATTGAGGGAATTGTTTGCAAAGTCAGGTATTTGACGAATCTGAAGAAAAACATTGCCCAACTAGTAGGGCATTTGACTACTAGTATCAATAAATCTCTGGTCATAATAGTGGTTGGATGAGTTTTCTTTTGAGGTGGTTCAGTAAATCTTTTAAATAGTTATTGTTCATTTACATTAACACCTGTAATATTTAATAAATATACTGTACCTCTGTACGAGATCTGGAGTGCAAACAAAGAAAGCCATAAAGCTGTATGTGAAATCCCCCTGGTGCAAAAGTATCTTTGAGTATAAAACAATTGCAAAATAAAAACATGCATGGGGATGGTACATATATTACCATATCAGAATCCTAATAATTTTCTTTCACTGGAAATATGATTTCTTTTGAAAACATTTATAGTGAGAATCGAAATTACCATTTTGCATACAGTATCAGCTGAAGGGACGTGTAAACACTGTCACAGGGATTCCGGTGTCCTTGAATCCATTCCAGCATACATACAGCCTTGAACAACAAATTTTTCCTGCTAAAATAAGCACTAGTACTGTTCTGATATATCTGTCTTTTTACTATACTTTTATTAACTCTAAAAACTCTTAACTCTTTTATTACTTAAGTCTAAGAAGTACATTTTTTCTAATGTCTGCTTGCAAAAAGGAAGGTTAATTTGACAATTTCCAAAATAGTCCAGCAATATGGTGCAAAAAAAATGGTTGGATTGTGCACTTTTGGTTAAAGGTACCAAACAATGATAGCATAGGACTTGTAAGCCGATTTATTTCAGCTATGGGCCCACTTGATTTCATTCAGGAGTATGAGGGCAAAATAATTGTTTTGCAAATTTTTAAACTTTATCATATCTGATTAAATCAGTACTAAACTTACCAGATATCTTAGAGTATATGAGATTTAAAAGAAAATGTAATTCTGGTAAGTTTAATGCTAATTTGATAAGATAAGCTTTGATAAGCTCATAGAATATTGAGAATTGCAGTTATATATATAATTAGTAAAATTCTACTACTATACTATTGCAAATCCTGCATTCTGATTGGCTAACGTACTCACTATCTATCAGCCGATAGATAGTGGGTAGAGAAAGCCGGCTTTGTTTTGAAAAAAATGGCGGCTTTCCCTTCGCGATTTTGTAAAGTTTCCTCTTGTTTGCAATTGTATAGTTTCGTTGAGAATTTTACTAAAACAAATTATTAGAAGACTCACTCTCGATTTCTATCGGCTTTGATAGTTGACTCGGGGCCGGAGCCCCTCGTCAACTATCAGCCGATAGAAATCTCGAGTTCGTCTTCTAATTGTTAAGTAGAAGTTGCTGCTTTTGCTCTAAAAATATCATTATTCTGCAAGTGCATAGACCCTCTCGCTCAGTGGCTCAAATGACCATGTAAAATGATGGCTTGTTTCATTATAATCATTAAGATATTGCCTTTCCGTTTATGCCCGAGTTAACAACTATTCAGAATTTTTTAAATAGATGTGTTAAGAGATGTTATATTTCTACTAAATTAAATATTCATGATTTATTAAGAGACAGTGATAAGCAAATATTACAATAAAATTATTAATACCAAAGGTCATCCTTTAGTTTCATTAATTCCAAAAAGGAAGAATGATATTTACAGCCTAAGAAATATCTCTTGCCCTAGACCAAAGATTCATACACAACATTTAAAAAATTCATTTAGTATGCTGTAATATATAGATTTAGTATTTAAATATAATTTAGCTTTTTAGTGATTGTTTATTTATTCTATTCATTTTTATATTTGTATATTTATAAATTTTAACTATAAATGTAATAATGAAGAGGCAAGATTTGCTGTTACTCCGAGTTTCGTGCTTACACATAAGCACGAAACTCGGAGTAACAGCAAATCTTGCCTCTTCGTTATTACATTTATACTTTGCTCTACACCATATGTGTATTGAGCACTCTTTAATGGGATCAGCTACTTCCTCATATGATTAAATTTTAACTATATTTTTTTGTAACATTTGATTTGTATTTTTATCAAATGGAATAAAGACATTATTATTATTAATATTATTATTATTAGTAGTAGTAGTAGTAGTAGTAGTAGTAGTAGTAGTAGTAGTAGTAGTAGTAGTAGTAGTAGTAGTAGTAGTAGTAGTAGTAGTAGTAGTAGTAGTAGTATTATTATTTGAGCTTGTGGCCCTCTGTGTCTAGAGGGCCACAAGTTTATATTCATTGCTTAGCTGCAACTGTTAAGTATATATACATGTATACTCTAAAAAACTTTATTACTATTATATATATTGTTATTATTATATATCATTATTATATATCATTATTACTTTAAAATAAAGTTTGTTTGCTTACTTTTACTTTTAGACTTGTGAAAAATGCAAGAAGAAAAAAGAAAGTCAACCAAGAAATTCACAATACAGATATGTCCTTGAATCCTATTCTTTATTGCTTTCCTTATTGTATCTTTTGAATCAATAAATTATTTTCAACTAGCAGTAATAGGTCCATTGCAGCATGTCAGAATGCAGCTTAATTTGGAGGGCAAAACCCAGGGGGGTACTCCCTATAATGGACTATATGGGGATGCTCTGACCAAAAGGGGTACTTTTTTTCAGGCCACATGTATAGAAAAGGGGTGGAAATTTGCAAGTTTTGGTATGAAAAGGGGTAGATTTTCTTAAAAGGTATATGAGGGGTATCTTTTCAGGGAAAAAGGTATAAAAAAGGGTACCCTTTTGCTGAAATTTGGTATAGAAAAGGGTAAGGGGTCGAGAGTCCTGGTGGAGCATCTCATTATGAAATGACCCAAAGTGCAAAACAAAAGAATTGGGAACTCCTGAGAATTGGAACCTATTATAGTCTGCAGAAAAATATTCTTTGCTAATGATCCAATGTTAATGTTAGTCCCTCTGTATTGATGTCATCCCCCTTGACCAGTATTTGGATCTCAAGTGCTTTTCAGAAATTTATAGAAAATAAAAAAAATGCGAATTAACAGTGGAATCCACAGAGTGGCTCTTACTCCAATGCATTCCAATTGGAATTTAGAAGTTGATTTTTGGTATATAAACCAAATTTATTTGGTTTTAATAGATATTTTGAAATTGATAGGCTGAAAAAATTCACCAATAATTATTTTTTCTGTATGTCTAAAATATTGTTATCAAGAACAACTGTGCTCGCTTTTATGAAATCTATGGATACAAATTAAAGTAAGATTTATGAGTGTAAAGTAATTTAAGATTTTACTAAAACCAAAAATAAAAATTATATTAAATTTTGAAATAATTGAAAACTTACAAGCGTGTTACTAGAGTTTGTGCATTTTTCAAAGCCAAGAGTTTTTGACAAGAAAAGATACAATGTATGATGGATTCAGTTTGAGTGACTTTGGTACTCTAATTTGCCTTTGAGGATGTTCAGACCCTTATGCTTGCATTCACATTTCCACAAACCCTAGTTTACAAATTTAAAAGTTAGAATTGCAAACACAAGAGTTAACTAAGTGCAGGTAAATGGAAAATCAAACTTTCCATTCCTTGCATTTGTATTGCATGTTTATGTCATTCTTTGATACTTAGTTTGTCCTTCTGGTTTTGACATCATATCTATCATTCTACACTCTAAAACATAGGTTTTCAGCCAATCAGAGCATTCTGTCATGAAAATCTATTTTATAAAACTTACATTATGAAATCAGTCTATAGACCCACAGAATTCATAACCTCATGAAGTCAGTTTATACATTTCCAAAATCTCACAGTTCTGGACTTGCTTGATCTTAACTTTCTTTCAAAAAAAAAGTCAAAATCATGGAAAATAATTTTTTTAAGATGGTCTCTTTTTCAAAAGTGATGATTTTTTGTTGAAATTTACCAATAATTATTTCTATCATAAAATTCATGAAATCTTAGGTGGGTGCAAAAATGCAAAAAGAGAGTGCACCTTGTTTTGTTACATATTCATCATACAATAGTATTTTGTCTTTCATGATGACCATTCTTCCATATAAAAGCTTACGCTCTCCCTCTCCTAGCAGACATGCTCAGCTCTTGGCCCCAATTTCATTTACAATAATTGTAAATGAAATTGGGGCCAAGTAATTATTACCGGTATCTAAAAATATTTCTTGAATAGATTAATTTATAATATTTTCTATAGTATGTCTTTTATAACTTAATATCTACACATGTTTATATATTGATCATTTTTCTATATTCTTTCTACTGTACTTGCACTGCACAAGATATTAGGTTCACTAGGGGCGGTGGGTGTGGTGGATGCCATATTTGCTCACTCATGATCAGGGGCAGGTATGGTGTTAACTGCATTTTGTGCCATCTTTGCTGCCCCTCGGTGGATCTGGCTTTTTGTGTAATGCAGGCATATTATCTTTTGTAAAATGTATATGTGATCATACCATACTGAATGGACTCAGAAAAAATTCTGAGCCCCAGATGGGAATCGAACCCATGACCCTCTGTATGCTAGTCGACGCTACCACTGCTACGCTACCACTGAGCTGCTGGAGACTCTAATGGTGAGTAGGTCGTTAATGTGGGTTTAATTGTGACAAACGTACTGTATTAGCTACAGTCTCAGAAATGTCTAAGGAAAATACATCTTTATTATCTTTATTCTTATCTATTTATTAAAAATAATTATATTAAATATATTAAATAGTATCCTAAATTTGTGCATTCTGATTGGCGGTTAAAGCAGGCAATATATTCTATCTCTGCCTGCAGTCAAATATCCTAACATTAACTGTGTGCATTTGAGATAACAGATTGCTAAACAACAAAATATCAACAAGTTATTTGCTGTTCTAAAGTTGGTCAATAGAATAAAAAAACTGCCCTTGGCCTTGAAAACTTATTTGGCTGTGTAAAAACTTATAGATTTATGAGTATTCAAGACCTTGGGGTGGTTTTTCCCTATCAAGACAAATCATCCTGGCTGGTAAATAACCTCTGTTTTCATAAGGGCCAGATTGAAAAAAAAAAAAAGACTGTCTTAATCTATGTATATATTAAGTTGTTGTTGAAAATGTTGTTGAAAATGATGACAGGATGTCATCGAAATGTCATAAAATTAATGTATAAAAATAATGTTAATCTATATAGCCTGAATTAAAATTTAAAAATAGTTCAACAAAGTCTTCATATGACAGCATTTTGACTTTGAGGAGGGTCGGTGCTGACACCACGATCATCATTGTTACTGGCTGTGTCTTCATCATCCACATGCGGTTGTTCAATCAACGCTTGCCTGTCATCTGTCACATATCGTTGGCTCCAACATGTCCTCCATCCAAGTCTTGTCATAGTGTACGTAGCTTTACCCAGGAATACTGCTCCAAGGATGAAAAAGAAGCTGCCATACACTACAAACTACAAAATGAAACAAATCTTAGGGTTGTAGTTCAAACTATTCATTTTTATACTGTAGTCCTTGGGATTAGCTTTAGGTGTTGTATTACAGCATGGGATGACCAGAGAGCTAGGTTCCAAACTAGGTGAAGGCCAAATGATAAAATTGGAATTTAGAAGTTGATTTTTGCGGAGTGAGGAAAACCAGAGAACACAGAGAAAACCCACAGGGGAGAACCAACAACAACTCTACTTCCGTAGAACACCAAACCCTCTAGGACTCTGAACCCTGGTTGCATTGGTGAGAGACGAGCACTCTCACCACTATGCCACCCGTGCTTCCTTTTAACCAACCAATCAGCAAGATGGTACTGTACGTGGCTTGGTTGATGAGATGTGTCAGTAGGTTGTTGGTTAGGGAGCATTCATTTGTTATGGAGGTCCTCTTCAAAGAAATAAAGACCAAGACCCTACCCATTGTTTTTTACGGCCTTCTTTCATGGCAGAACTTTGGATTGAATGAGAAATAACAAAAATCCATCCCTTTTTTGGCTGTGTAAAAACTTAATGACCCTCCCATAGATTTCTCTACTCCTCGCTCTTCTAAAAAGTGATGTCATGAAGTCAACGAGTATTTCAGTCAATTGGTAAGGTAAAGCCAGGTAAGAAGGGTACTCAGTGCATCACCAGAGGCCCTTCCAAATAATGCACACCAGGGCTCGAAATAGGGGCCTGCCAATGGCCAAAATGCAGGTCAAGTTTTACTACTGTCAGGCTAAAAACATTTTGAACTGCCAAATGGAAAATAGAAATGGCAGGGGAATTTTGCTCTAAAATTATTTATCCTACCAAAAATAAGAAACTGTCTGGCCATTTATCTTTTCTATTTTGAGCCCTGCACATGTAAAAGTTTTCCCATTTCAGTCTATTTGTCATTCTCTAGATTAGACTGTATTTGAATTGTATCTAGTATATTCTTATGTCTTCTCATACACATTCCATTAAGAAAAGCAAAGATGCCCTTGGAAATGATACATGGTCTGTAATGGGAAAAAATTGCATCGTGGTGAATCAGGTCTTATGTAAAGTACAATGATGTAAGACAATTTTGCTATTGGGTTACCTGTGTAATTATATCTAGTGCCAGTCCTCTCTTATCCACCACTATAACAGTTAGAATAGTCTGTAGTAGTAGAGCAACAAACATGTTGCACCCAAACACCAGTGCATACCTGGCCATACCAACATTCCTGGCAATCTGGAAACTAGATGAAAAACACAATTTCATGAAAATGCATTACTGGGATACCTGTGGCAGAGAAAAAGTATATGTTCAAACCTTCACATAACAGCTACTGTCTTGACAAAATTTTGTGGCTGTTTTAGAGAAGTTGCTGTTGTGGAGAGTTTTCAGTTACAGAATAGTTATATGAACTCATTGATGAGCAGGGGGTAGTATATTGTGGGGAGGTGGCCCAAAGGACGAAGACAAAATAGCTTAGGACAAAATAGCTCATAAGGTGGTAGGGATATTTTTTACTGTGGGGGAGAGGGAGGGGGGTTGGGCATTTGCAGCAAATTAATAGTGGTATGCCTTCTATACAAGTAATTTCGTAGCATAAAACATCTAAAAAAAATCTTAAAAGCTCATTCCTCTAGGGATATAAGACTAATAATAGAAAAGTTATTCATTAGTCACTAGCTTGTGTGCAGGGGGTTGGGAAAAAATCCAAGTCCACCTGACAGGAATCGAACCCGTGACATTTTGGATACCGGCCGGATACTCTACCACTGAGCTACAGGGAGACTCATGTGGTTATGATCACTTTAATTTACTGGGTTGATACGACATACAGCCTGCATACTGCTAGGCTCTAATTAGCTAGCTGTCCAAATTCAGTTCAGAACACGATATATAGAAATTTCTATAGAAATACAGGCTCATTTGAAATCAGCTTGAAGGGGTAACCATCTAGGTGCTTTTAAAATTTAGGGATTTTTTTCTCAGGATTATAATGATAAGGAAAAACTGACCCCCCCCCCCCCCCTTCTCCTCCAACAAGGTGCAATGATGACTCTCCTCACAAAACCCTAGCGTCCTCTCCCCCCTCCCACTATACACCCACTACACTCTCCTTAAAGTAACCTACCTTGCAATGGTAACCAAAAATGTGTATGCCGTTCTAAAGAGAATATACATCAAGTATGCCAACCATATACTAGAAGTATGAGCACTGATGTAAAGAAAGAATGCATCGGCAACACTGACCACACCCAGAACCAGTTCACCAAACAATGACCAATTGATCTTCAGGTAGCTCAATGCGAGTGCAACAGCAGCACCAAAAAGGTGAGACAAGGCAGTGACGCCACCATTGTAGATTTTCTTGTGCTTGTGGGATGAATAAATAACATCCCAGAGATTTTGGACGTAGTTTTCAACCATGAATTCACCACACGTGCCGAATGCCCACCACAAGGACCACTTTAACAGTTCCTTTTTGGAATAACAATCTTTGAAGTCATGCCACATCAAGAGTAATGATAGTTTCCAGGAGCTGAAACACTTAAGGCAGCAGTTGGAAGCATTTTCGGTTGATATGGAACTGTCATCATGGTTACTACCAGAAGCCTCATCGTCATTGGCAGCTCCATAATTTTGCACTACTTGTTGATTTTGTCCAGGTGTGACGATACCAAACACGTTTCCACTTGCTGATGGCAAAATGAAAGTGATAACCAGTGCAATACAAACACTTGTCATTGAAATATAGTTCAATGTCAGGTAATCTGTAACATTTAGTGAAATGAGTAGTTGGCCTACCACTCCAGACATCATTCTCCCAACCAACACTGCTGCCCTTGTGTAGCCAGTAACTCGAAGATAATGCTCAGGCTCTACAACTGCGTATATGTACGAGTAATAAGCAACCTCTGCTCCTGTAGCTACACCATAAACAAACTGCATGAATTGCATAGCAAGCACACCAGTTGCCCATATTAGCAAAACTCTGGTTATCAAATATGCCAAACCTTCGACGATAATCACAGGCTTGTACCTTAAAACATCAGTGAAAAGAAAGACCATGAATAGAGCTACAAGATAGGAGTACGTCCACACAGGATAGACTTCGTTTTCGAGCTGTTTATCGGTGAAATTTTTTGGAGGAGACTTCAGGTAAGGCGTCAAGAATGGTTCAGATGGCTTCATTTCTTTGAAAAAGCCATAAAGACAGAGAAGAAGAGTCGCTTTCTGCCAGAACTCCAAACGAAGCGCCATGCTTTCAGACTTCTAAATCATGTGACTCTATGAGACTTGGCAAGTAACTTGTTTAGATTTTTGCGGTTTTTTTTATGACCCTTTTTGTGTTATTCTCACGAGGTCGTCCGCCATATTGGATGAGCCCGTGATTCTTGTTAATTTTTCCGGTTACACCCTCTTGGGGGTGGGGGACAAATCATTCAAAAACATTTCTCCAATAAAATAAAATTTCTTCAATCAAAAAGCATAAAATAATCATTAAAACATAAGATAAGCTTAAACAGAACATAATATTTTTTGCTTTTTTAATCATTTTGAATCATTTTTGTTAAATTTTAGATTTTTTTTTATAGCATGCGAAATTCTTTCCCCTCCCCTGTAAGTATAGATTGTCACTAGTCAGTACATTCTGAATGTTTTGATCGACAAAGAACGTGTATTTCTCTACTGAAGATGGCAAAAAAGTGTTTCTTGTTCCCCGATAACCCCGATTACTGTGTAAGTACGTTCATAAAGGTCTTCTTTAACGTCTCTTCCTTGAACAAACTCAAAAATATAGTTTTTCTTCTTGACAGACGACGATAGTCGTGGTGAAGCGACTTGTAGCATCACTTTCGATGGTTGGCTGGTTAGTATTCAATATACTTCCTCTATTTTCTCTTCTTTCTTCTTCTTTAAAATCATCCAACAAATTCTACAAGACTCAGAATCCTGTAGCTTAAAACCATAACGACTCAAAACCAGCAAAAATTGTTTTTTTTATAACGATTTCGATGTTTTTTTTCTTATTCCAAACATAAGAAGCATGAACTCTGGCTCATTAACTCATAAAGATGTCTTCAAAAATTCAAATTTCCGACTTTTTTTCCAAAGATTAAATCAAAAGAATTCAAAATGCTCGTTTTCTTTAACTTCAAATATGTTTGTTTTAATATAAAGACGTAAATTCCAAAAAAACGCAGTTTCAACAGCTGTTTTTTGTCAATCAGCACACAAGACTAGTATAAGTTTATGGTTGAAGCAAAACTACATATCTTTCTTGTGGTAAAAACTATACTCCAAAATCATAATGCTTAAAGACAATAATCGAAACCTAAAAAACATACCTTTAAAATATGTTTGTTCACTGCTTAAACTAAACATTTGAAAATACATTAAGCCTTATAAAATTTCATAATTTTTTATGTTCATCAAATATTATATCATATAGGTAATTATAAGTTTAAGTTTCGACTTAAAATACTTTTTTCTTATTGTAAATTTATAACCTTACAATTGTCATGTATTTTCATTTTACAGCTTGTTTATTATATTCATTATTTGGCTGTTCAAGAAGTACAAATATTTCGTACAGGTTGGTTTTGAATATTTTTGGAAATTATAATTGATTTTATGAACTGAATTGCATGCCATAGGGAATAGGTCATTCCAAGACGGAAAGAAGTTATGGGTATACGACTAAACATGAATAATCGAGGCCTTTAAAATGCTTTCATGGTTGACTACGAACAACACAGAATATATCTCAACACTAACCTCCGTATTCTTGACGAGAATAAGAAGCAGAAATGCACATGTTATTCCAGCTATTCTTAATCTTGGAATGACCTATTTCCTATTGCCTATCCAGCTATCACTTATCACTTATGATAACCTTATTTTTAAATAGGTACTGTATATGTACATGGTACAACATGGCGTACCATTGATTCAATGGTTTTCCATAATTTGTCTGGGAAAACTTAAAGCATCTTACCAGCTGGCATTGGTTTCTCCCCATCCCTAATTCAGGTTACTTGCCCCTGCACAAGCTAGTGACTACTGAAAAAGTTTCCTAACCTCATTATTTCAATGTAAAATTATTGTTTTCAGATTCTTGATTATTATTTTGGGAAGCATGGTGGAATAGCAGTTTGAATGCTTGCCTCTCACCAATACCCCTGGGTTTGAGTCTAAAAACTACACATCTCTTAAACACCCTCTCTCCCCCTCCCCTACAACCCTCCTTTATTCCTTAGCTTGGGTCCGAATACCTGTTTTTGCTTGAATATATTCTTGTGCATTCACGAGCTTGAGTATATTTTTGCATTTTTATACAGATTAGTGTCTATCTCATACACTCTCTCTATATATTTTTTCCCTCTCTTTACACACACACACAAAACAAAAAACAACCCCTACCACAGCCCCAAACACATAAACACACATTTACTACTCCCCCTAGCTTGGGTCCGAATACCTGTTATTGTTCGAGTTAACTCGGTCATACTTTGCCCGAGTTAATTCCCACATATTTAAACATCAATTTCCTTTAGCTGATGTTGATGAATGATACTGTATATGTTATTTATTATTATGATATTATTAATGTTATAGAGACTTATATTGGCATTGAGTGTAGCAGCATTCCTTGACAGTGTTGCTTACATGATGGTGAGTAGAAAAAGTCATTCATCATCATCATCATCATCATCATCATCCATCATCATCATCCATCATCATCATCCATCATCATCATCATCATCATTCTTCATCATTCATCATTCATCATTCATCATTCATCATTCATCATTCATCTATTGATGGCAGTGATCATCACTTTATCAACTTCGGGGAAGCATGAGAGGCATAGCGGTGAGAGCGCTCGCCTCTCATCAAGGCGACCTGAGTTCGAACCCAGCTGGGCTTGGTGTCGTATGTGAGTAGAGTTGTTTGTTGGTTCTCTCCTGTGCTTCAAGGGTTTTCCGGGTTCTCCGGTTTTTCCTCCCTCCTCAAAAATCAACTTCTAAATTCCAATTGGAATGCAGTGGAGTAAGAGCCACTCTGTGGATTCCACTGTTAATTCTTATTTATTTTATTTTATTTTATTTTATTTATCATATTACCAACAAAAACATCATCAACATCAACACCTTGAGCATCATCATCATCTTTATACTGCCACTACCTCTACCAACCCACCCCCTTCACCATTGTTATCAGTCATCAGCATCATCACCTTTATCACCATCACCACCATCACCACCATCACCACCATCACCACCATCACCACCATCACCACCATCACCACCATCACCACCATCACCACCATCACCACCATCACCACCATCACCACCATCATCACCATCACCACCATCACCTTCGGCATCATGGTAGATCACATCAGTTGCCATCATCACTATCACCACCACCATCATTATTGCCATCTTTTTTCCATTTCACAATTATTAAAACTTTTATGTCTTTCTTTCAGGGAGAACTGCACCCTGAGGAGGGAACTGCATGCACATTCCAAGCATGGTGGCTCTCATTTTTTGGTAAAAACAAGTTTTATATTATTCAATATTTGTTTGCACGCAGGCATAAAGTCAATATTTGACTATGTGTCTTCTGCGAAATGATTTATTTCTTAAACCAAGCTTTATATTTATTTATGAACTTCAGGGGAGGAGCCAGTCGAGAGCAGTATTGACATAATAACATTATACTAGTAAGATAAGATGAAATAGGTAAAGCAAAGGCAATGTTTATTAAGAAAAGAATGTCCTGCAAAAGTTAGTTCAAGGCTTCTTCGAACAGCCCACACCTATGTAAATCAGCTTCCCTGATGTAGCTTACTTGTACATGTTGTCAGACTATTCTTTGAAGAATGATTTTGACCCCTACTTTTTACTTTTCCAATGTTTGCAGAGTTCTCTATGCTTATCTGGGTGACCTGCATCACATTCAACTTGTACTGGAATGCCATCAAGAAAGTCAGAACTGAAAAATTTGAAAAGTAAGCCTTGCTTTTATCTCTCCAAAGTTCAAATCAAGACCTTCTCATGGATTTTGGAACAATGAGATTGAGCATGATGTTTTTCCCATTTCAGACCATGTGTCATTCTCTTGAGAATAATTAAGATTCAGTGTGTGAGTTGTATCCAAGGCATATTCACTGTCTTTTCATGTTCAACTGTTAAACAAAGAAATGATACTCTAGGGAATGACTCATGGTCTGAAATGGGAAAACATTATACCCAAGGTAAAGTTGTCCTTGTTTTTTTATAACATGGTCATTACCATTCTTCCCTTCAATATCAGAAAGGCCATTAATATCAAATAAGGCAAAAAAGGAGGTCCAGTCATGAGAACTGCTATGTTGAATCAACCAATGCATAATTCCCATCATGGCCGTAACCAGAACATTTACCGGGGGGGTGCACATCAAGTAAAAATGGACCTAAGTGTAGTGTATCACAGGTAACCCAACACATTATTGGAAAAAAGAAACAAATGGAGAAAACTGGGAAATGATAGTGGTTTAATTTTTTGATTTACATTAAATCTGTATGTTTTTTTTATTTTCAAGCAATAATAATCATAATGAACTTTATTAACTTTAACAAACAAATGTTGATAAAAAGCGGACCTTTTGGTCGGATAGGGGGGTGCACGTGCACCCTGTGCTCCCCCCCCTGGTTACGGGCCTGCCCATTGATATAATTGATGTAATATTTCCATATTATATGCGGTTCAAAAGGTAAGATGTTACTTTTTGTTTAGGTGGTACCATCTGTCTTCTTGGGGGATAGCATTAGTAATGTCTTGTCTTCCATTCATTAATAACCATTATGGACCTGCCGGGGCATGGTGGTGAGTATCTGAATATATTGGTGATAAAGTTGTTGGATGGTGTTGATGATGCTGCTAATGGTGATGATGATGATGTCAATGCTGCTGCTGATGATGATGTCGATGAGCAATGCTGATGGTGATGATGATGTCGATGAGCAATGCTGATGGTGATGATGATGTCGATGAGCAATGCTGATGGTGATGATGATGTCGATGAGCAATGCTGATGGTGATGATGATGTCGATGAGCAATGCTGATGGTGATGATGATGTCGATGAGCACTGCTGATGGTGATGATGATGTCGATGAGCACTGCTGATGGTGAAAAGTTGCTGGTGATGATGAAGATGCTAATGATGAGTGATGATGATGATGTTGATGATGATAAAGTTGCTGATAGTTACAAAAATGATGATGGTAATGATGATGCACTGCTGTGATGATGATTTAATGCTGTTTATTCTCTCTTCCAATTCATAGTTGGATCAGAGAGAACAGTCCCAACAGTGCTGTCTGGCGGTTTATGACGTAAGTCCTAAAAAAAACATTTCTCAATTCATAAATCCTTCATCACCCCAATACTTGAAATAAGACTTCGGTTTTTATAAAATGATAAACAAGTACATGTACAGTACTACAGGTTTTTCCTATTTCCCCTCAGTTGGTATGTGCCATTGTTTGTCATCGTCATTGCCTTATACGCAGTCTATGCTTACATCTTCATCGTATACAGAAGGCAGGTTAGTTGAACTTCACTTATAAACTTACCAAAATTTCTCTACTGTGACCTCTCTAAGGCTTAGTTCAAACGTCGAACTTTTCAATGCCGCGTCAATTCTAATTGCCTTTGAAGCAAGCGGCTAAGAACACGCCGAGAACTACCATACAACACAGGAGCAATCTTGCTTAGCGCCAGGAGACGATATGTGTTAAGTTTGGTATACATACTTTTACTAGTGTAAGACAAAACAGCGATCGACCTCAAAGGTTTGACGTAGTAAAATTTCGAAGTCTGAACTGGGCCTAAGACCGTTTCTTCTTGGCAAATATTTTCTCTGTTTCAATCATAAAAAGAAAGAAAGAAATATGAATGGTATTTAGCAGTGATACATCTCTACAGAGTAGCTATTCATCCAATGAAATTCCCATTGGAATTTAGAAGTTGATTTTTGTGGAGGGAGGAAAACCGGAGAACCCGGAGAAAAAAACCTCGAAGCACAGGAGAGAACCAACAAACAACTCTACTCACATATGACACCGAGCCCGGCGGAACTCAAACCCAGGTCGTATTGGAGAGAGGCAAGTGCTCTCACCGCTACACCATCCGTGCTTCCAATTCCACCTTTCTTATTTCCTGACAAGGTTTATTTCCATGTCATTTGGAGACCCTGAAGAGTAACAGTTGGCTGGGTGGTTTACAGTTTTCTAACAACATATTTATGTGTATTTTTCTCTTTTACAGGCTAAAGCTTGGGCAGGAACGTATAATGCTGAAGAAGAGAGAAACCGAGTAAGTGAGGAAGGACGTCATAGCAATATAGAGCTTTTAAGTGTGACGTTAATAGTATGAAAAAACGACTTCCGGGTCCAAAACGAAAAGCAGTTTTATAAAGATTTTTCTTACTTTTTCTTTGTGACAGGATTTGTTGTCCAGAGTTCTAATTATTTCAGGTGGAGTCTTACTAATTGAGAACTGATTTTTAGCGGTTTTTGTGAGCAGTTGGACCCGGAAATACGTCACAACTTAACACTCTATTGACGATTTTTTGTTGTTGATGATGTTGATGATGGTGTTGTTGCTGGTGATTATTATAATTATTATTGACGATGGTGTTGATGATGATGATGTTGATAATCAGGAGTGATGATGACATTGATGTTGATGCGGATTGCCATTGCCGGATTTCAAGTCGAGAGAGGCTGGGACCGAGCTATTGTTTTTTTCCGGACAGAAGTCGGTAGTATATGCTCAAGAACACTATTGTACATTCTTGTTTTGAAAGAAAATGAGTGAAAATCACGAGAGAAGAGAAAGAAAGAAACATAAGTTTTGAGGGGATAAAGAAGAAGATTCTTGGGGAAATTGCAGAAAAAGGGAGCTCAGAATTTGTTCTGACTTCGGAATCACAGGAAGATTGAAATAAGTTATTCCTTCCGTGTGCCAGTGGTTCTCATAAGCACAAGTTACGCAGTTCAAATGTCAAACCATTATTATCATTACTCAGTTTTCTATTCTCGGCCTGAAATCATGCAATACACCAGTTTCACATTCGATGCAAACCGCTGTTTTTTAAGACCCCAGACTCATTTGCACAGGCTTAGCCTCGTTTATAAGTCAGCTATTCAAATATACCATTAAAAGTCCGTGGGATTGGTATTATTTAACTTGCACATTCTTTACATTACAGTTGGCTGTTGCTAATGATTTGCAAAAGTCAACCGTAATGTAAAGAATGTGTAAGTTGAACAATACCAATGTTTTGAAATCCCACGGACTTTTAATAATGTCGTTGAATAGCTGACTTATAAACGAGGCTAAGCCTGTGCAAATGAGTCTGGTCTTCAAAAACAGCGGTTTCCATCGAATGTGAAACTGGTGTATTCATGCAACTTCCGTCCGGAAAAAACAAAAGCCAGGTCCCAGTCCCTCTCGGTATGAAATCAGGCAATTGTCGATTATGCTATTTGAATACCAATCAATGAAACAGTTATCGCAGTAGTATATACCAACCTTATTTAATTTATCTCTAAAGGCCTTGTTGATGGAGAACGTCAAACCACTGATGGCATATCCATGTATCTACTTGCTCACATCCATATTCCCTCTAATACACAGGTAAATATCAGTGCGCAGTGTGTCGGTAATGCACCTTTTTGACGATAGGCTTCCACGTGGTGACGCAGTGTTACGGTCACCAAAAGTTCGGACATTGTTGTCGAATTGCCATACGATCGTACTAACTTTTATTCAATTTATTGACTTGATTTGTTTATTCTGTTCTCAAAATTTTAGCGAAACTATCTAAATACTTTATTTTTAAAGAAGTTTTGCTAAGATTTAGAGAACAGAATAAACAAAAGAAGTCGATAAATTGTACAAAAGTTAGTACGATCGTATGGCAATTCAACAACAATGTCCGAACTTTTGGTGACCGTAACACTACGTCACCAGTGGAAGCCTATTGCCGAAAAGGTGGATCGACGACAACCTTTTCCCGGAAATTAGGAATTATGCATTAAAATAGGCCATTTGCAGCTAATAATCTCGTGACTGTAACTGGAGGGCCAAAAATCCTTCATTTATCCAAAACAATTTTCATTAGATTTCTCCAGTAATGCCATGGGAAATCGAACGCTGTCATACCCTCATAACACGCTTTTGATCTAAGATACTAAGCTTTATAGAGTTTGTTTGCCTTCCAGTGAAGCCTTCCCAAGGGACTGTGAGCTCAGTCCAATGCATTCGCTATTGAAGTGATATATCATCACATGACTGTTAGCTGTAAATGGCACCTACAGAATCAAATTTTTTTAACTTCAAATTTCAGAACGCTTTTATTTCATTTGGTGTTAACGCACGCAGCTCCTGACGCGGAACGTTTTCAGTCACTTGAGTTTGCTCGACCAATAAGACACCATGAACAAAACACAACGAATACAAAACCTAAATTTTACATCTTGCGATGGTTTCAGCAATGCTACAAGTTACTTGTGGCGGGAAAAAAAATAGTTTACAAGTAAAGAGACTCCTTACCTCGAAAGTTTATGATCGGGTTTTTATGATTTCTTGACTCGTACAGAACTCTTGGATATTTCTTTTTGCAGGATCTATAATGCTTCCAATTCTACACCAACTTTTCCTCTTCTTCTTCTTCATGTCATTTCCAACCCTATCGTAGGTAAGTTAGAATTAAATATCAACTTAATATGATAATTAAAAGTAGGAAGCCCTCTTATGCAACTTAAGACAATTTGGAATTATGAGCTAGTTAATTAATAGATGTGTTTCAGTTGGACACTCGTTTATAGTGTTTGAAAAGTTTTATAGTGTGTAGCCATGGTAACGGAGTGTCGTTTTAGGCGCCCTTAATGCTATCGTGTTTGGTTTGGACAAGGAAACGTTTAGCAGACTCAACTTGCCACAAATGAGGGTAAGAAAGCTGATCCATAAAAGACTGCCTAACCGACTGACTAAATGACCGATTGACCGACCGACCAACTGACAGATCGACTGACTGACGAACTGACTGACCAACTGACCAACTGACCAACTGACCAACTGACTAAAAGACTGACTGACTGACTGACTGATTGATTGATTGATTGATTTATTGATTGGAGTGATTTGAGTTGTATCATAAATACAATTGAATGTCGTAAAATGAAATACTGTGCATGTCATTGTGACGTCAATATGTATTACTGTTCGTTATAACGTATAACTTTGAACCAATCATCATACTCCATTCCAGTTACTGCTATTACCTTTAAATCATATCTTGCTTGACGTTTTTTTTTGCCCCAGGTCGCACTTGCGCAACACTCTCGAGCAAGAAAACCGCTGGTCAGAGAATACCCCGTGGGCGACACAACCGAAGTGCGGCCAAACGACGACTCCTCATGGTCATCCTCGTCAACTGATGCAAGACAAGCCATCCGTACCCCCACCCCCCCGGGGGCAGATTTACCATCAGGAGATCAGGCAGCATCTATCCAAGGCTATGCAAGTAACATCGAGGCTAATAAGGAAGAATAAGAGAGGGGATAGTAAGAACCCTTAGCTTTGTCATGTCTCATAGTGCCGACGTCAAATGTTACGTTAATAATGACGTCATGTGTTCTTGTTGTCGACAAGCAATTCTCGCCTGGCCATCTGCACAACATTAACAAATAATGCAGATGGTTTCCGAGTATGCGCATAGTATATTCCCTCCAATACGTGTGTAGGCTTTCCATTTTGATACCTTGAACAGTATTGTCTCGAAGCTAGACCGCATTGTATCACCCAAACTCAAATGGTTTCTATATCCAAAGGCTGTGATTGGCTGAACAATTCAATTTTTATGAATTCTTATTGGTCCAAAGTGGATGCATTTTACTGTCCCTTCATATCATACAAACACTCAAATGGTTTCCACATCCTAAGACTGCGATTGGATGGCTTACGTTTTTATGAATTCCATTTGGTTCAGAGTGGTAATTAACGATTTGAGGATCAAAATACCATACCTTCACCACTGATACGAATCATGCTCTCTTCGTAGAGTGATATTTTCCTAATATATATACATAGATATTCCCCGGAGATCTACTACAATGTCAGTATTTGAGTGACGTGTCATTAACAATACATGACGTCACTGTACGCTCGTCAACTCACCTTTTCGGCGCTAGGCTTTCACGTGGTGGATCATGTTACGGTCACCAAAAAGTTCGGACATTGTTGTTGAATTGCCACACGATCGTACTAACTTTTATACAATTTATCTACTTAATTTGTTAATTCTGTTCTCAAAATCTTAGTGAAACTATCTAAATAATTTATTTCTAAAGAAGTTTTGATAAAAATTTGAGAACAGAAGAAACAAATCAAGTCAATAAATTGTATAAAAGTTAGTACGATCGTGTGGCAATTCAACAACAATGTCCGAACTTTTTGGTGACCGTAACACGATTCACCACGTGAAAGCCTAGCGCCGAAAAGGTGAATTGAAAAGGCCTTTAGCAACAAAAAGGTACGTGACTGTTACTGGATGGCAAAAAAATTCGGACTTTATTTGGAAAAAAAAATACGGGATACTAATGTCATATCCAAGACCTTTCCAAACTATTTTTTTTTCTCTGGAAAAAAGTTTCTATTTCAAGATACGAATCAATAGACCTCTCTACCGTCATATGCAAATTGCCCATTTCAGACCAGATGACATTCCCTTGAGAAATGTTCTTTTGTTAAAATATTTACACACGAAAGAATCAACTCCCAAGAGTGGCATCACATGGTCTGAAATGGGCACAACAAACAACGAAGGTAAAGAGGTATTTTTAAAGTTTGTCATCCAGCAGAGCCTTCACCAAGGGACCTGAAGTTTGTTGCAAATGGCCTATTCAGTTCATAGCTTCACCTCGGTTTATCCATGCACTATTAAAACAGCAAATGTAATCAATGAATTAATAAATATCTGTTTAATAATAAAGAGCTAAACATGTGAGAAACCAACCCAACCACGTGGTGTTCATTCTCGTACCCAGTCTCTTCTCAGCTTTCTTATGAAATATCGATGTTTCGTTAGAAAACTGAGAAGGGTCTGGGTACGAGAATGGGTGATGTTCTTGTTGTGACTGGCTACTTTTGGGAAGAAATTGAGTTTTTTTTTAAACTAAGATTTTTTAAAGCGGAAATTAATGCTGATCCCGAATATGAAAAGAAAAATGGGGTGTCCCCTGCTCGTTTTCGAGATAATAAGCATTTAATGGATGCCTACGCCCGAGTTTTTGAAGCAAAAATTGCGCCACCGAAAGTGATCAGAAAAAAAATGACAACTCATAAGATAATAGTTTTTTGCAGACTATGTCATGTACAAATGCCGGGTAGTGAATCATTTTACAACACCACATCGATATTTCTGAATATTTACAGTCAAACAGCGAACACCTGAAATATGTCTGAAATAGAAAGGTAGCTTTGCTCTTTATGGGTTTTCTGTGGTTTGAAATCGGCTGGTCGCCAGCTGAATGACGTCACTGCAAAACTGAGGTGGCATGACCAGCTGATCTAAAAAAAATGTTAACCAATCAGAATCAAGAAAATTTGCAAAACCGAGGTGTTATCCTTAGTTGCCCAGCGACTTAGGAAACGGTTATTTCTTTGTTTTATTTTCCACTCAGTGATGAATATCATAGTAAATGTATGCAAAATAGCAAAAACCTCCCCTTAAAATTTAGATTCATCTCAGATATAAACTTTTATAAGTCAATTTTCGCAGACTTCTTGACACCTCAGTTTTGCAGTTACGTCATTTCTACGTCACTATTTCAGATCAGCTGGGAAGTATGAGAAAATTGACCGTTTATAAAAGTTTATATCTGAGATATATCCAAGGTTTGAGAGGTTTTTTTATAATTTTCTATGCATTTTCTATGATATCCATTATTAAGTGGGAAAAAAAAAAACAAAAAAAAAAACGTACCTTTCACTTGTCGCCACGGTGGTTCAACACAGTAAACATTCCAGACACATTTATGTGTTGACAGTTTTCTTAGTTTGACTGTAAATTGTTGAATTAACTGAAATTTTGAAAAATATTTTTTTTATAGTTCGTAAATCTAAATTGTTTTCTTATTGTATTATGAGTAATAAAAATGGCAATACATTTTTTGAACATAATTTTGGAGTTAAATACAACATACAACTGCATGTATATATAAGGGACATCATAAGAGAAATTTAAAATTATCGATGGGTTGCCTGTGCTAGTACCACCACAGGGTGACCATACACCTACCTTGACTGAGAGAAAAACTATCATTTTATCATATAAATTCCATAGCCCCTTCCCCTGACTGATCTAATTCCGAATTAAAGTTAGGAAGATTTGGAACACGCTGTTGAAAATTTTTGTCAATAAACGATTCTCAGTTTAGTCACGAATCTATTTTTTTTAATGACAGTTGCGTTACCAAACTTGCCCGTTTGGTTGGGCTACCCTGTGGTATTTTTTCCACAGGTAGCCCAACTTTTAATATAAGCACTATGGATCAGTGTGCGTGAACAAACCAACAAGAAGCGTGAATGTGACTAAAGAGAATATAATCCTGGGGTAATTACCACTCATAATAAGTATGTGGCTCTTTGCATTATGAGTTATGGACCAGCAATCGGATCAATTAGTTCGAGTAATCGTAGGATTATGACTGCGCACCATATTATGGTCATCTTATCATTCTCAGGTCATAGAATTTATATATTTGGGGATATTTTTAGACAGTAATGATATAAACCAGCATTTTGGAAATATTTTCATTTAATTGACTCAAAATTTTCATCCAGCTTCGCCAAGATTTGAGTCCCCATTGACCTTAAATCCGTCACCTCCGCCTCCCTCTCCTCTACATTTGCCATTGTCGTTGTTGAATGGTTACGGATATAAGTACATTATTGAGGTGATATCAGAATTCATTTATCATTTTCTGCTGTACAATACTGACTCAAGGTCAAGTAACTCAGGTCAAAATATCGGATTTCGTATCTGGGGACCCGAAAAGTTACCATTCGTTGGAGAAGCAGGGTCACCAAATTGTGAAAATCCTCCTTGCAGTGAAGTGGCTTCTCTGCAGAATTTTTTTCTAAAGGGATTTTTGAATTAATTTCTTCATTTGCATACTATGAGGTCATGTGATCACAGACACAAGAAATTCGGTTAAAGATCTTTGTATAAACATACAATCAGACCAAAACAAAATACAGCTTAGAAATCTCGATTGGGAAAAATACATTTACTAAGCTATGAAGGCTTCCAAATGATTCCAAAGGTTCAGAGAAATATATCCGCAGAGCATAGCATTCTGTGTGCAAGACCTACTAATATATATGTATATAATACATACATATATACATATATATTTATATAGCTTGCAGCGCGGTCAAGATCCCAGACAGAGTAACAAAGTCGTATCTGATTACAAGCGAGAAATTTCTCTTGCTTCAAGATTTTGCCATGGACATTGTTCTATAGAGAAGCCAAGAGTTACAGATCTTAGTTTAGATTGACGTACAGTAGTAACAGATCTTACGACAGGAGAGCTTTGGCAGTTTCCTTGCTGTAAGCAGTGGAATTACATCCAGATTTACAATCCTTACACTGGTAAGTTTTTGCTTTCATTTGATGGCTACAACCGATAACACACAGATCATCATTATGAAGCGGTTTCGTGAGATCTTTTCAAAATTTTTACCCCAGACCCGGCATGTTTATTTTTTAGATTAGTCGTTGAACAGTCTGTGAACTATTTTATCATCCCTAACAGAGCTGTCACCACAGTCTTAACTTAAGCACGATGAGTTCTACTCTATAATTCTAAAAACCCCTTTTTTATGCACTGTACGAAACTAAAGGAAAAAATGATTCAGCACAACCAAACTACGAGGTATTTTATTGTTTAAAATTGTTCTACGGTGCTCGCTTCAACTTGACAGCTTAAGCAGCTCGTTTAGAAGGTGCTGGAATGAAAGCTGTCTATACAAAACGCCGGTTCTTACTGAAGTTTTCCTTCCTCCAAATAAGAGATAATGTTAAGAGCTTCAAATGAGAGTATTCTTGGTTATTTTTTGTGTTCAAAATCTAGGCTTATAACTGGCTTTGTTTAAGTTGTACTTCATGCAACAAGCCGGGTATTCTTAATGTACACATTTTTTTTTCATCTTTGCAACATGTGGTATGTATAAAAAGCCAAAGAACTGCTAACGAGAATGGAACTACTGCTCTATAAGAGGTATGTGTCATGAATTTAAATATTTTAGCATTCAAATAGAGTTAGAAAAAATATTTTTCAGTTAATTAAAATTCTAGAGCTATATTTAGTTGTGCAGGCAAAAGTGCCTTACCACGCGCGTGGTGAAGACACTAACATGTGGCTTGGTTTGTGCAAAGAAATTCTTTCTTTTGTAAAATAAAATCCTCTTAAGATTTTGGGAAATCCTAGATATAGGTATGAAAAAGCCAGCGAAATTCATTTTCAGCCAGTATTTTGTAAACCTATATTTTAAGATTCGAATTGAAATAATATGAAAGCCAGGCTTTGTTTTGTACAATTGGGAGATATTGATAAGATTATGAACCAGACAGAAATTAAGAACTTATCTGGACCTCAAGACCATTCCTTAGGGTTTATTTAAGTGTTTTGAAGGTTAGAGAGCATAGAATTCGAATTTTTTAATGTTTTAAAGGAGACCTTAACTGCAAGAGCGATGTTTTAGGTTTTGTGGTGTTTGCGCGGGTGTCTGGAGAGTGTCTAGTTTTTATGCAAAGACCTTTTGAATTTGACACCAGAGACGTAAAGATGGCGTGATTAATATAAAATCCTTTCAAACTCGCCGTGGGGAGCTGTTACGCCTTCCGAATAATACTTCTCTACATCACGATATCCTCTGGATAACCGCTTCTTAAATTCGTACAAGCTTTTCTTTGAAACACTTATTTTTTAAAGCCGGATTTTAGCGATGATTTGAAAAATTTATTCCATATGGATGACAATCTTTGATGGCTTTGAAGAAAAAAATTCCCCAAATGATTATTGAATTTGCAAAGCTAACTACCTAATATACTTTAACTTTGAAAAACGTAGTGGAAAAAGTAAAATATTATCATGTCAAAAAGGACATTAGTAAAAGCAGTTCACTTGGGAGAAGACGAATATTTTTTTGTGTGAGAAAGTTGTGTGACATGAATTGAATTACGACTTACCAACCGCACGAGAAACAATGTTTAGAAGGCAGCTTTCTACGCACATAAACTACAAGGAAAAGTATCCATTGCTTTAAGAATTTATATGAAAATTTCCCAAGTTTTAACTACCTAGAAGTTGGAATTTTACTTTTTTGACCTTATGGTCTTATATTAGATCCTGATAAAAATGTCATCACAGAAGAAAATTTTTTTTAAAGAGAAGAGTTACTGGTATTGTTTTATTGCTACATCTAATGTAAAAGCAAACATTTTTTTAGATGCTTCAGGCTGAATTGATTTTAGACTGATTGTCGAACACTGAAATAAGTCCCCATCGAATATTTTAGCTTATTTTTCATGTGTCTATTAGAGTAATTTAGAAATCACAAAGGCAGAATAACAAAACCCCGACATTAAAGCAGACAGACCGTGGAATTGAATTGCAACTGTCGAAAATATGGCAAAGGTCAAAACAGAAAGCCTGCAGACTGTGAAGCAAGCCGCATGACAGTAGATCGAAGCGAATTTTCGACGCAAATTTCATCTTAAGATTCCCCTCTAAAAATTCGCTCTCAGGTAGGAGAAATTTTTTTTAATGCTGTTTGAATTTGGAGGTAGAACTTATCGGGCGGGGTTTATAGTTTCCAGTCCATAACCGTTATCACACCAACGGGGCAAAGCGCGTGCGAATCCAACCAGCTTTGAACAAGGTTTGTAAAAAGGTTTGTAAAAAGGTTTGTAAAAAAAATAAGAAATAGAAATAACTAGACTAAAAGCGTAAAAAAAGAATGATATATTTTGATTCCGATAACTTGAGAGAACACATATTATTCCTAATGACTAGAGTTCTGTTTGCAAGAACGAAACTACGAACGTTTAGCTAGAAGGCAGCTATCATAAGTCTAGGATTCACACGTTGGATAAAGAAGATTTGCTATAAATCTTATCCACTACAAACTGTAGCACTCCTATATGATTGTTTAAGGTTTTGATTAACGGGGAATTGTTTTTTTTGTAATCTTTTGAGGTGAAAATTAATGTCTTACGATCTTGTCCAGAAATTCTACTGGCAAGAGTAAAACATGAATACTATAATGTATGCTGCAAGTTGCTAAAATGATAAAGATTTGAGTTCTGAAAAGTAAGGCTTTGGAATCACTTGCTTTTATAGTTTCTTTTCCAAGCTGTAAATATATCTTCATTATCTATGAAATAGAGGTTCAGTTTAAAGGAAAATGGACTGAAATGGTCATGTCTGACTCTGTTAAGACTGCCAATTTACTGAGTTGAATTGCAGCCTCCTGAGCTGTTTCTTGGTTCATCACATTCTTTACTACCCCAAACATCTAATCATTTGAATCGTCTAGTTCTTAACTTTGTAGTTTCTTTTAACTTGATGAAAAAAGTTGCGTTATAAGGGAATATCTTCAAAATCTTACCGAAAGTTAGTCAGCAAATTAGTAGCCATGGAGTGCCTGGATAGTTGAGCCTTCTGCTACAAATTTAAGACAAAATACAGGCCATTTAACCAAGAAAAAAAAGCTTAATCCACTTTCCAAATTCCAGGCCTTTAATCTACTCAGTCTTCTAAGAATAAAAAACTGATAGCTTTTTTAATTTAATAATTAAAAAGGAAGTTTGTCAACATTAAGATAATAGTTTTGTTCAAACAGTTCTGCATGTTGGGTGCTGTAAAATCAAGTTTCATTTTGGCTTCTTATAGAAGAAAATATCCCCGTATTTGAACAGGAAAATACTTGTTTAAAACAGTATGGATATAGTGAAAGGTTTTGCAATAAAAGCTTTAGGATATTGAACAAAATAAGCCCTATTTCAAAGCTACTTTGAACAGAAGTTCTGTACAAGAAGTCAAGAAAGAACAAGATTTCTTGAACAAATATATAACTTTTGAAATCGTATTGCAGTGTATCAATTTTTTCAGGCTTTTATAAACTGGAATTTCTAACATTGTTAACAGCAAAAGAGCTTTATTACCAAGTAATAATGTTTCAAGGTCATGTGAAGTTTTCTGGGATTCCATGTGCTGCAAAGGCACTGCTAGAAATGAAAACGTTTGAACTGAACTGACTTGAATCTAAGAAATAAAACGTCGCTTAAAGAAGAGCCATTCACTGCTAGTTACTTTAGCTTAGTGTAACTATTCTTAGATATAAAATCTTAAAGCAAACGGATATGAAATTTAAGTTTTTCTTGGTGTAAAGTGAGTGCAAATACAAGTTGAAAATCGAAGTCAGACCATGAATTGCAGAACATCATTCCATGTTGTTCTCTACCTTCGCCTAAAAACAGCATTTTTCTTTTCTTTACAAATTTCTTAGGTCGAATTAGATTTACTAGCTAGGTTCTGTCTTAAAATTGAAGGATATTTCTGATAACAATATTAAAAATGGTTGCAAATTTGGTTTTTGAATGATGAAGAAGCTAAACTGATGGTTAGCCTCTTGACAAAGCTTCACCTACTTTCAACATGGGCAAAGTCAAGTCTTTCTGTTGCACTAAGAGCCTGAGAAAAGTATACAACTTTAGCTTCATTAGAGTAGAAACAAAATCGAAAACTACCTGCATGCGCATACTTAGGAGCAAAATATTCGTTTTCCGTTTAAGTTTTTTTACCCCAAAAAAATATAATTTTTTCACCTCTTCATACAAACTCGATTTTGTGTGAACAAATGTTCGGCATCTATTGTAGCACCATAAAACTAGTACAGTTATTCATTGACTTAAGCTAAGATCAACTTAGGGGGGAAATTTCCATGGCTTTCAAAACTCTAACGACGAAATATTTTATCAATACCTTAGCAAAAGGAGTGAGCAAAAGATTGAGGTAAATCCTTTCTGGAAGATTAACTTGCAATTCTAAAAAAAATTTCCTCTCATATCTTAATGAATGTAAACCCAAAACCTAGGCAACAAAAGACTTAATAAAACTTCTTATATTCTAATGTTATGTTAAGGTGTTAAAGATACACCTAAATTACTTTTAAATATAGTTTTAGGCGTTTGCCATTAAGCTAAAATGGGTTAAGCTGCCAAATAAACGAGACATGTCTGAATTTCATTCAAATTTTATCAACTTTATTCTTTCTTCAGTATCAATCATTTAATCTTACCTTAGGGTGTTTGCTTAGACTTTTGAACAAAAAATGTTAGACTAAAAAAACAGATTTTCTTGAATACAACTAATTTAGTTCATTTTTACAGCGAAAATTTTTTTCCACTAGAGGTTGATCATGACCGATAAATATTGGTGATCAAAGTACCAAGTCGTACTCAAGTCTTTGAATGTCAAACTTGAGTCTCTCTTTTTTTCAATAAAAAAATTATCTATGAAAAATATTTTGATAACTTAGAATGAGCTAGTAACAAGCGTTTTCAGATAGAGATATTCAAAATTTCATGTCAAATATAATATTGGAATATTTTGTCCCTATGGACAAATTCCAAAAAAATTGAAGTAAAAGTGCTGAAGTATTCAACTTGATTATAAGTTATGAAAAATGAACTTTATACCGCTAATAAAAATATTTCAATGAGCAAAATTACTAAGGGGGGGAGGGATGATTATAGGCGTTGATATTATTCCAGACAATAGCTTAGACCTCTGACGTCATCAGTCGATAAAGGTCACATGATAAAAGTGTAGAAAAGGCAGACGAAGTGCTCTGAGAGCGTCCTTTTCCACGAGTTTGTCGGTGATTACGAACGATTAGCCTCGCTTTTTACCTACAAATTCTCTTTTCTTTCTCAAGTATTTTAAAGAATATCCTTTAATTTTGATTTTCTTGGGAATCCAGAGTCAAAGAACTTCTAAAAGGATAGCTTTTCCTGAACTGGTCTACTCTGGAATACACAACGAACTTTGGTTTCAAATTGTTTTTGTTTCGCATAATCACGACTTGGCTACAAGAAGAAATCCCTTGCAGTGTTCTTGTGTTCGGTCTTCCAAATCTCAGGCTTTGCCGGACTTGTAAAGATTTTATTATTCCGTGCTGACTTGTTCGTTTGTTTTTCCTATTTTGTATCTAGGTTTAAGCAGGTACCTGGCGCGATTACAACCGACTTTAGTACCACAAACTCGTACAATACCAACACAATTTCAACACGAAATACAAGACTAAAACTTCCTTGCATCAAACGGAAATTCGTTTTTCATTTTTAAATGATAGATTTTAAATGAACTCGAGATCTATTGGCAGCAAGACGACTATTCTGTTCTTCGTAAAAGGCAACAAATTGCTTGGATTTTCTGAACTTCGTAAAGCTTACACATTGGTGCCAAAGTTAGACAATCCAACCACCTAGATCTTGACTTTAGAGCATGTCAAAAGTAATTTACTTTAACATCCATATTTAATTGGTACACCAAACAATTTCTAGTGGCTCTTTGATCGTTTATTGTGTTGGAGCTTTCTCGTTTGCAACATCTTCAGCGAGTACAAAGCGACGGCTACAAATAAGTAACTATCAAAGCAAATCTCCAATCTTAGCCTGACTTAGGTACAAAAATTTAATACTTTACTAAAATTTAAACAATGGTTATTTTTCAGAAAGCCTGAGAATGAAGACAGAGGAAGATTCAATTTTTCCACCATGGTTTTGAGCTTATGGGATACACACAAGAAACAGACGCCCGCCCTTTGCCAGACATGGGCCTCGTGTAGTGAGTGTTGTTTGCCGACCCGTAGATCCGAACTTGTGGTTGTCTACTTCCCCAAGTTTTGATCTACGGAACAAAAACCAACGCACCTATAACAAGGATCATCCAAGGACTAAACTTTCACATGCTACACAAGAATATCTTGGGTTATATCTGCTAGATTCATGAGCCCACATCATCATGAAGCACAACTCTTTCTTCTTCATTCTTTCGACTTGCTATTTGGTTCTATGAACTTTTAAGACATTTCTAATACATTAGAAATAATTTTTGTAAAACTTAAAGTAATATTGATGCTAATTCTTTCGGCTTTAGAACTAGTTTCTTTACCGGCGATTTTTTCCCTTTCTTGTAAAAGTTGAGGTTGACAAAATCGAGCAAGAATGCCTGTCTTCAAGGTAACTCCCAACGTGGGAACACCAAGCCCACTGTAAGAAACCTTTCAAACCATCTTATGTTTCAACGAAGTGCATCCTTGAACTTACCTTAAAGATAATAACTAAAGAAGAGCCAAGAAAAGTTAAATATATATAATATATTATATTTAGACCATTTTCTCTATTATGGGACTCCACCAAGTTAATTGTACCACTGAATTTTCCTGGCACAACTTAATGACTATTTTTTTACAAGAAGTAGTGTAAGTTTTACTAAGCTGAATTGACAGCTAAGTTCAGAGTTAGTGATATATTTTTTTAGTAATTTAGTATTAAGTACTGATAGGTTAGTGAAAAATCGTTTTTACTTATTAAACTATCTTGTGCATAACATATCTTAACTCACTGACATATGAAACATATGTTTTCTTTCTTATTTTAAGTATTGTAACAATAAAATAATCATAATTGCTTAAAGACTGAGTGAAAAACTTATAAAAATCTTAACTTATGATATCAATGTATTTGTTTGAATTGATAATATGTTGGAATTAATGGAAAATAAAGACATTGATATTGGTGAATTTTGCATTTGCATTCAGTGTATAACTACTTATTTATCAATGGGAAAGTGTGGCTCTATTCATGGATTTTTATATTCTATTTATTACATTTAAACCGAGTTGAAGTAAAATGTATAGCCTACATTTTTTGAAGATACAGAATCATTTTTATCTATCAATGGATTGCTGACATTAATTCTTTGATTGGCAACACAACTGGCTTTGCAACTTTGGTTTTTAATTTCCAGGTTCAGTCTTCAAAGTTTCAAACTCCATTGATATATACAATATATATAAAGGGTTGGTGAAACATATTTTAATTTAAGTTTTTACAATTCGTATCATTTACATTGTAACAGACTGAGAAAATAGCAAACACTATTGACCATATCAAAACAAACTATACTCGAGGGCACCTCACCACGCCATCTTCACTAGAAAAAATCCGAAGATGTTTGATAAAATATTGCAAGCATTTTATTGAACTTCTACCACAATTTTAGATGAAGAGCTTTAGAGATTAATAACTAGTCCTTTAGAGAGTAAGTTTAAAGTTTAAGACTTTAAAAAAGGAAGAATGTAACGAAATATTACTCGCTGCAGATTAAAGGAAAGACAATTTTTTAAGACCAATGTGGGGAGCTGAATGTGGGAGGATAAGTTTAACTGCATGTAGTCTACTATTTTGGAAGGAACATGTATTGAGTATTAGTTAATCTTATATTATTTTATTTTTATTCCTTAATTGGTATCAGTTAAGTTTATCCTGTGAAATTATGATGTTTCAAGTTGCAAGCTCATCGGCTCAGTCTTTTGCCATGTTTCCCAACATGCGACCACGAGTTATGAATGCTATTTTGAACTGTAGAACATCTTCACTTTTAGAGAGTCTATTGAGAAAATGGCGAGGTAGAACTACACACGTGTAAAAAGGAAATATGATTTTAATATACAAATTGTGTATAAGTAGAATATTCATTCGAAAAATGTGTTCCTTTGACAGAGTTACCTCTTTGTTTGGCAACGTCTTCCAAACCGCCATCTTTGCTTACAAAACATTTTTTTCCAAGATGAAAATATAAATTTGTTTTTCTAATCAGTGTTTATGAAAAAATACTTTAAAGTACTCAGTTCTTTTTCTTTGGTTTTTCTAGTTTCACCAGATTATTCCATGAAATATTGTCTAGCAAAGAACGTATAGGAGTTTAGTACGAAGCTTGCTGTTGTTGTAGAACTAGATTTTCCTCTGCAAACGGTTCTTTCTCACTGACTTTGGTTCTAATTGTAGCTGTAATCCCGAAGCCCAAACCAGTAGAATTAGAGAACAAGAAAATTCTAAGCTAAACGAAGAGGCTACTTGCATTCAGAGGCGTCTGTGTGTTGTAGTTTGTGCAAATATTGAATTGATAAAAGTCTTTTCTCTGGAGCAAGCCATGAATTCAGACGAAGTCAAATTTGTGTCTCGAATTGATCAGTCCTAAATTCGCAAAGACACTCGGAAAATCTGTTAAATGAATTTAATCATCTTTCAGTAAATCAAACAATTGCTTATGTTTTTTCGTAGTTTATTTGACAAAGTGTGCAAATCCGGCTTGAAAGAAAGAAATAAGATTGAAGGTTTTCAATTTGGCATGGTGGCTGTAGGTGGGATATGAATTCTCTTAAATTTTCTGACACAAATAAACATAAAAATAAACCAATTTTTAAAAAGCTTTTCTATCTAAGATATTTCTAATTTTAAAGTGAAGAATGAGTAATATCATGGAAGAATAATAGAGCTAATCAGCCTTGTGTTCGCTTGTCTTTTCAAGTGCAAGAATCATGCATGAATACAGTCAAAAATTTGGATAAAAAACCTTGAACACAAATCCAACCTCTTTTGCTTCCATATAATGATATCAATGGCTTAACTCTCCAAAAAATGTATATTAGATGTTTGTTCTTTTTTATAAACTATAAAATGTACATACTATATTTTAGCAATATTTTTTTCTCCTGTCCTGGTCAGTAGAGGTCCCAAAAGTCAACCTATCAACCAATTCCTAGGATTTTCAAATATTTTGAGGACTAAATATGGTCAATTGATTCCCACCTCAAAAAATCTAAAAACCCAAGATGTATACTGGCGAATTGAAGGCTATTTTGGTACAAAGTTCTCTTACCACAAACACACCAAGTTATAGAAGAGCATTTGAATCAACTGCCTATCTTAGATGATCTCTCTCAACTCAAAACACTCCACAAAGTCTTCGAATTTGCAGGAAATAAAATATAGCATGATTCCTGGAAAATGAAACTTCAGTTATTGATCTACATTGAGTTGGCAGGACGTCAATTATAAGATTCTGTGTCTTAGATTAATGGTATTATTTTACAAAGAAAAGCAAAACAACTGGAATCATTTTTTTAACAAAAAGGATTTGACTTATTTACCGCCCTTCATAAAAATATAGTCAAGTTTCGTCTTTCGTATATTTCATCTGCTTTTAACCGAAATATATGACTAGCAAATATTGTAAAAAAAATTGTACCTTGAAATCATTATTTAGAAGGGATGAATTAGATGTTTTCCAGAAAGGAATCCAAACAGAAGTTTATAGCCGAGTGATGTTAATCTTGCTAAGCTAGTAATTCAATTTGGCATTGCGCTCTCGATTTCAAGAGGTTAGAAGCAGCCAGAAAAATATCACCCATTCGTACTTGGTCGTTTAAAAATTATCTGATTTCAAGCTGTAAGCACATGGATGTAACTTAGACAAAAAGATAGCCATTTTGTGTCGGGTCTTTTTATGTCTGGCTTGTTAAAACACTCGGTGAAAAAACTGCTAGCTCTTTGCATGCCAGCTAGGTTGGCTCTAGCTGTCTAACCTTTGTTCTCAATAACTTTTGGTTGTATTTCATTTTACATCGAAAACTGCGATCAATCATAAACTTATTTTATCCCAATGATAGTTTTGATGGCACAGAAGCTTGTGCAGGTCTCGCTTCGAGAGAGTTATCATTAGATCAAAATTACACCAATTTATAATTTCCAGTCTAAACATATCCCAAGGTATTGTTGTCTGGCTTTCAAGATAGAATAGAAAGCCCATTGACAAGAGCTTTATTTAGTCTAAGGTAGCAGCAAATTGAAAAGCTTTTGTGCACGATAAGGATGGTCATTTTAAGCGCATGCGAATCAGTCTTCAAAACATTTTGTTTTGGTAAAAGGAACCAGAAAATTAGGTTGTTTGTTGCACGTGTCATGATCATCAATCACTTTTAAAGCAAATAACTTTTGAACCCTGCTCTTTTTCCAAGGTTGTTCTTAACAATAAATGGCGTAACGTTGATTGGAAATTTTACTTCCGGTTCCAAGTTTGCTGGTTTATGGCTTGCTGCGCATGCGCGCTACGGTTTGCGCAGTAGGTGCGCACGTGATATCTGTTTCTTTTATGTCAGCAAAAAAAAAAAAGTGCTAGATTCAAAGTTTCCCGCGTTTTCGGTTGGACGCGCACGCGCGCTACGGTTTGCAATGGAAGAGGAATGGAATGAAGGAAGGCAAGCTAGTTTCCCGTCCTATGCTAGATATAGTATCCCCCGCTGGCTATTTTAAGCAGCGTACTTTTGCTCTTTACTGACATACGGCTGGTCATACAAATATTTTCATTATCTGACTCGACAGAAGTCATATATAAAAGTGATGACATAAATTCAAGCTGGTCGCCATCAAAAACGCCTCAAGGGAAAAATATATAATTGGACCTTCGGTTTCCAGTCATATTTTTCATAAGACAGAGCTTTAGCTGCGCTGTGAATTAAATTTTGCACAGCAAAACAGCACATAGCGGACATCTGTAACTTGATCAGTGAAGCGTAAAGGCGCATTCCCATAGCAATTGCAATCACAACTTAAAACTTATAATCTTAGATGTCTAAATGAATAGAGAAATGATGAGTAACAGATTGAAGTATACTTACTCTAAATGCGTGTAAATGTGCCTGATTCTGTGATTAACTTCAATGTATGACCTTTCGGTTGGCGTACAGTACACAAGTTGGTTTTCAATCTGCATACTTACAATGATCACGCTTGAGTGACCTCGCATGCTTTCGTCACATTTTCTGTTCACGAGAGAATCTACCAGGGGACTCTAAATTTAACGTGCGTAATGTATTGTTGCTCAAAATGCGAATGTCCTTGGTATTAGACCTTTCTGTTCTATCACTATTTGCGACTTCGTGCAATTTAAAAACAATAGGTGAGATCAAAGATTGCACGAAAAGATGCTTGTATTTCATTGTTGTGATTAACAGCGAGTCGGGCCATACAATGCACAACACTTACGTATGTTGAAATTATGACCTAATCCTAAAGATGTTCAAATTCCGTACAATCTTTGATGCACCTATTGTTCTTAAAGCTCACGAAGTCGAAAATGGTGATAGAGCAAAAAGGTCTAATAAAAATGTCCTCGGTAGTTGCAATTTGCGCGTTCGAATTTGGTTTTTCACTGCCGTCAGTCAAAAATATTAAAGGTACCGAATGAATCAGTTTTGATTGACGGCAGCGAAAAACCAATAGCTGTTACAGTTGAGCACGCAATATGATATTCTTTTGTTTTAAGAATCACATACAGCCATTCCAGATGTTGTCCAGATAAAAAGCATTTTGACTATTTCCAATGTTGCGTGTCATATTACGTATTCATTATTCCTTCAACTTAATTGGCTCAGAAGCTGTGAATTCCACGTGCACAAGGAATATTTAATAAGACATGTGACATTTGGAATAGTCGAAATGTCTATTTATCTGGACAACGTTCATGGATTTGGCTGTGAGTGAGGCTATCGGGTCGATTGCTGGGTTTCACTTGACGTCATTTCCTGTCTTGTATAGAATGTTCATCAGCTGAATCACAAGTTTTCAATAGAATACAGGGTTTACAAGGCAACTTTCTTTTATTTGCATATGACAGTAAACAATTGAAATAATCTATAATCAATTTTCTGTGACCAGAGTTTTCAATAGGAAATGTGCACAACCTCGAATTTCTTGCACAAAGCATGATGGGAAACCGAGTCCTTACTCTTTTGGCTCCTCTAAACATTCATGTGACTTTTCCTTCGACATATGGGAATGTAAGGATTTCAACAGACGAAAATAATGAACAGTGTAACTTTTTTTCTGATATATCCTTTGATTTCCCTGTTTCATTTTTGCAGGGCTCGGTTTCCCAGAGTGCTTTGTGAGCTTTAATGCACATTGTCTATTCTGAGATATATTTTAAGCCCTCAATGTTTCAAACTATCAAAAATGAAATCAGACAAGAGTTTCTGTCCCAAATTAGGGAAGCGTTTATTTCTTCGTTTCATCAAACTTCACATCAAGAATGAGTTAACCTCGGTTATAGTTCAGTCTCTCTTCGAGAAAACTTTAATAAATAATAGCTTTGCTTGCTTGTTTACTAGTGCAAATTTATCTTTTTTTCTGTATTTTGTAGAATATATAATTTTTTCTTGAAGTTCAAGGAAACACAATCTGGTATTCGAATTTTTAACTGAATAATTACCAATAATTATATTCAAAAACAGATAATTTTTTTAATCATTGTGGAAACAATTCTTTAATTAAGCTTGCTGAAAGTAAAGTAACGAAAATATAATACCAAGATGATGAAAGGTAAGCAGCCCTTACGTAAATACTCCATGCTATGCACCATGGGATTGCTACGTTAAAAAATTGGCGCCATTTAAGGTAAAAATATTGTTAATTTATTAGTCGAACACCAGATTATGTTTGCCATAGTTTTAACAAACTTTAAGTAATTTGATATAAATTTTGAAGTACTTTATGGCATTAGCGAAATATATTGTCAAAACAGGCAACTATTTCGGTAACTTTTTGAAGAAAAAAAAAAGGTTTTTAAAAGATATCACAATAATTTGTTTGGTCAAGGACCATGGCAACGAAAAAGAGACAAAAACGCAGATAGAAAGACAAATAATTGAAGGTAAAAACCCCACAATCTTAGTCAAATGACATCAAAATATCTATATAACTTCACTGTTATGCCACAAAGCCACATCAATAAAGCAAATAATCAGCAAATTGATTTCTTTCAATTTTCCATGTGCGAGCTCAGTGAAAACTTTCGTCTTATGAAAGGATTAGCGAAGTCACACCACACATACCGAAGTGCGCGGTCTTCCTGTGGTTAAACATCTGGGACCTACAAGTAGTTATTTTAGTGTCTACGCGGTTAGTTTAGCCACAGGAATCCCAATTTCGATATCTTTTACTATAAGCAATAAATTTAGCTAAGGAAAATATCCATATCTTAAGTACGTATTTCTTTTATACTTTTTCATTTCTCTCTCTTTTACTGAAAAATACACCCGAAACAATCTATCTTAACACGAATGTATTTACACCTCTAGGTTTTTCCACGGATAGAAAAAGTTATTCCAAAATTTTCGAATCAACAACTAGTTACTAGGTCCTCTCGTTTTACAACAAAGCGCAGGCATGGGTTCTAGGTGTATTTTTCAGTCTTTTTATCTATTAAATTTAAATCAATTCTTATACAAAACTGAAACTAAACTGGGTTGAATTTACAGGGTTTAAAACGTATAAAAAACAAAAATTTTAAGTAAACAGCACATTATGTCGCACAAAATCGTTAGTCGTAGATAGAAGAACTACAATATCCTGAGCAATGCTTTAGCATAGAGATTTACTTACAGAGATTTCCACTAGAAGTAGATACAAGAGCTTAAAATGAATACTCTACTTCAACAGCCGTTTCCCCCTCTGTCTTCGATTTATTTCATGAGAAAATAGTAAATCGTAAGCGACTTTTTATCGATACGACTTTTGAGATAAACTGCAAAAATTGAACAAAAACATTTCGATGCGATATAACGTGCTGTATAGGTTTTAAAATTAAAAAAACAAACATTTTGGGCACCCTTAACCAACTAGAAAAAAATGAATAAAACTATATAATTAATAACTACAATGGCTTTTCTACAAGTTAAATTAAATAACATTTAATAATGTAATGATTACTCGTAACGATTTGCGATGAATGGATGAAGACACTAATACTACGTTCTACGCTAAACAGGAACAAGCCAGCTTTTCCTGTTTATTCTGAACGAAAAACCGGTTTTACAAGATAAAAACATTTTGTATGTTTCATCGAGAAAACAGGTTAAACAGGAATGCTTGCATTTGTTCGTACTTTCCCACTCGATCTTGAAATCAACACACAAATACACAATCGCCAGACTCAGATATTTTACGAATGATGTCTTTACATTCAGAAATAAAAACGCTATTTCAGTACTTTATTATTTACAGCGCCTAAAAATTGGCGGAGCAGAATTCGTGTGAGCGGTAACTAATAGCACACTAACTCTCAAATGGTTAACCAATCGGAAAGCATGATTAAACCAAACAACCAATCACAGAACTTGAAAATGACAACATTTACCACAGCTTTCCCACTCACACAAAATCTGCATAAAGTGAACGTGGATACGATGTGAATTGGAACCCCTGTCTATTTATATAAATATTTCAAGATTATAAGGAATATACAAATGGCGAGTTTTTTCATAGTAATAGTTGGGTTGGATAAAAAAGAGTAAGTGTTTTGGTAGGCGAAAATGGATATGTTATTAAAGGCAACTCATTTTTCAATAATCAAACAGTCTCGGAGTCTATGAGGAATTCTTAAATCTTTAACTAAAATAGCATCTGCCCTCTCAGCCTCGCTGTGGCGTTGTCAGGTCCCGTGATTAATATACCTCTTGCAGCTCTTCGGAATGCAGCTCAATTTGTAGGACAAAACAAGAGGTTTCCAATTCTCAGGAGATTGACATTCTTTTGTTTTGTCCTCCAAATTGAACTGCTTTGACGTCACGTGCAAGAGTTCTATACAACGGTCACGTGTCTAGCCACACTTTAATCACATCTATCCTAGTCATCATTATCAACTGCCTTCATATTTATTCTACTTTGAAGAAGAATCAAGCAGCTTGCGAACCGGACGCCATTTTGAATAAAGTTAGAAATCATTAAACACCTGTGACGTATTTAACTATCCCATAATATTGAGCCTCGTTAGTCAAGGGAAGCTTTGGCAACTCTTATCAAGAAGATTCCATGTGATCTTACCATGGCGCTTTTCGTGTCGATAAAGAGGTGGCAAGGGTGACGGCCATATTGAATTGACACTCGAAACTAAGTATATTCCAAATTTATCAAAATCTTAGACTTTTCGCCGAAATATTAAAAATTTTACAACTTTATGTCGACTTTATGTATTTCTAAAGGCTTCGAAATCTGGTTAAAATTGTCGGTTATTTCCAATATGGCCGCCACCGAGTTTCATTTCTTACGTACAAACACCGAATCAACGAGAAAAGCATAATGTTAAGATCATAAAGAACGCACTAACATTATCGTTTATTTGTTTCTGCCAAGCTTTGTTAAAAATTTATGGAAGAAATCGTAAATTACTGGCAATAATGATTTGAAAATGTCGCCACTACAACTACGTACCAGGACCTAGAAAAATGTACTTTCAGCTACAATAGAATTTGATTAATATTCATTTATGACTACAATGTATACTGATAATATCCAAACAACACACAGGTAAGGAAACTGTTTGTAAACTCTAGAAATGTCACTATAAAACTGTTTATATATTTCTTGAGAACATGTGAATCTCGCTCAAGTCTCGCTTGGTCTAAATAATCAAATATCTCAAAATTTTTGTTTACCAAATACTGGTTTCCGATTGGACGACAAGACATAAAGTCGACCAATCAGAACTCATAATGAGTTTTGAATTCCGGAAAATGTTTCGAGTTGATTTGAGCGGGAAAATCTACCAAAGATATCCCAAAAATTTTGAAATTAATATTTAAGGATGAAAGAAAACTTTAGCAAATATTCAGAATGTATTGTATAATCAGTTGTATAGTCATGAATATCAAAATTAATTCTAAAGAAAATTAACACGAAGTTTTAATTTAAAGGTGAGCTTTATAAATTGTACCAAAAAAATGGACAGAACGTATCGATACTTCTAGAGTACTAGAAACAGGTTACAAAAAAAAAAAAGAAAAAAAAGTTAGCAAAATGTGAAAATTTCGGAGCATGAAAATAAAAGATATTTTGCTAAGCAAAAGCCTTTTAAAGGAGACGCTTTTCAGGCAAGCAGTTTATTTGAATATTGAAAATATATTTGAGCTAATAATTAAAGCTTAATTCTTGAGTTAAATTTTAATCTTTTTTTGGCTTTATCTGGAGAATACCAGTGAATGTTGTCAAACAAGAAAAACTATCTAATTTAGCGTGTAACTTAGCAATGTCCAAGAAAAGTTGCATTGATGAAATTTTCGAAAAAAATTATGGCTACCATTCTGTACAACTTGAAGTCAAAACTAAGAGATACCAAGTTGATATTTCGCGTTCAAAACAGTCAGTGCAAAACTAAGTTGAAGAATTGAAGAAAAAAAATTGTAAAAAAACTGAAATCTAAATTAAAGCAAAAGCTAACACCAAATAAGGAAATATTGTTGACCAAATAAGGAAAAGTAGTTAGAACCAAATATGGAATACATGACCAAATAACGAAACGGCATACCAAATAGGTAAACATATTGATGACCAAATAAGGATGAGTACTTATAACCAAATATGGACTTAATGACCAAATAAGGACCCGAAATTAACGTAATCGGCAGAATCCTGTTAGTAACCCGATAAACATTGTAATATTTAAATTTGAAATACACCAATAAGAAGGAATTTAACTACTAACATTATCAATATCTTACTAAACACTACTATCTCCCCTCCCCTCCCCTGTAGATCTAGTTGCCTAGTTACTACGTACTTAACTTACTGTTTATCTGCGTATTCATACATTTTTGCCTCACCTCTCGGATTTTTAGTTGCAGGCTGTTCTTGCTGGGAAAGAGCTCAGAATGGTCTTGCTGGAACTCTGATGTCACATTATCTGGTGGAAAGTATCCAGTTTGATTTAGGAGTTCCAGAACCAGCGTTCGTCTCTGATCTTGATTCCTACGTGAAGAGCTTTCAGGAGCATCGTTCTTCGTTCCTGATGCTCCGGGCTCCTTTGAACCGCTATGCTGGAGCGCTGCAGCCTCAGCAAGTGCGTCTAGATTTGAGTGATTCGCTACGCTTGAAGAAGCCCTGTCCTGGTCAGCCTGTGGTTCATCATCCTCTCCGTCGGTCGCCTTGGCTTGCCTTGCCGAGAATCGAGTCTTGTGTAGTGGTGGCTTGGGAAGGTTTGGTGAAATCTTGGTTGGTCGTTTATCTTTAGGGTCCCTGGGATTGTATTCGGGAAGGTCAGCAAATTGCCTCGTGAAATCCACGTCGGCGAGAACACTGTCAGTAAACACAGAGAACTAGCGTGATGACAAGACTTACTCACCACCTCCCCTGTGGAGACAGCAAGTTAATCGTGACGATAAGATTAACTTACCCCCTCCCCCTGTAAATGTCAGGATAGCCGAGGTCCCAAGTGCATGAGATATGATATTGTTTTAATATTTTTGGCATTAAGATCCGATTTTATAATTCTAATTTTCAAAGTTTTTGATTAGAAATGTTACAGCGCTTTTCATATATGCGACCTAACCGACTCCAGACGTCTGGCATTTCAGTTGGCTTCCGTCATCAAACTTACAACGGATCGAGTTCATTCCGATCGAGCGACAAGGAAATTCTCTGGACTAGACAGCCATTTTCACACGGGAATTTCTTTATCTTGCGTAATCAGAATGAGCTGGGCTCGTCGTAAATTTTATTTTCGGAAGCCAACAATCCTGAAAAACGCTGTAAGATGATGTTACTCCAATTCTCAGTTATTTGGCTACGTGTTCTCTTCATAGAAAACATTTAATACTGTAGTTCTATGGACACTATCTACACAAACACTTTGCTCAGTCCCTGCGCTATAAAAAAATGCCCAACCTCCCACGCGTTTCTATCAAGGCTAATATACGAGGGAGAAAAGAAAAAATAATGAACACGCTTATATCAACGAACTACCCACGCACAAACAAACGACCACGCACGAAAAAAAGATCACGCAAAAACTATGTCAACTTACTCCTCCATTCCGTCATTGATGAATCTCTTGAGAATGGTCTTCTGTTGAGCGCTCGTCTCGTTTCTATCATGGCCTTGTCCAGCTACTGCTACTGTTTCCAGTGCACCTTTACCAATATCCTTGGCCAGCTTTGTCGAGTGAGAGTCAGGCTGAGAGTCTACATTATGAGAGCTCATGCTTGTGTTAGAGTTACCGCTGACTGCTTGTACTGTAGTCTCAGTTCCAGGGAGGGGAAGAGGGTTCGGGTTTTGAGCTAACCTTGTAGCATCCTGCCCTGGTTGGGGACTGGAAAGTGGTCTAGAAGATTCAGAGCGGGCAACGTTCGTTCCATGGGTGGAAGACTTTCCAACTCCTGTAGAGATGACAGGCGAAGAGAAGTGAAACGTGCTTCTTGTTACTCCTAGTGGAGGAGACATCAATGGCTTAAACATCTGCGGTGCCATACTATGAAACACGGTACCTGAGATGGACTGACCTTGCACTGAGGGAACAATTTGCAAGGGTCTTATTTGCGTTTGTCCCTGTGTCCCTACTGGGACCACTGATGATGTTGCCACAGAGCACTCATTCGAGTTAGTCCCTACTCTAGGGAGGACAACGGGCCATCCATCTTGGGAAGAACTTATGGGTAAATTCTGGGCCATTCCTTGTAATGCCGCAGAAGCACCAAACGGTTTAGATCCCAGAATGACCCGTGATGTCCCTGATGCTTTTGCAGTCTTCATGAAGTTCGTTATTCCAGTGGATGTACTCAATACTCCACTAGGTTGTGGAGCAATCGGTTTGAGCGCGGTTTTCCTAGTGGGGGAGGACAGGGGGCTCTTGGTTTGGGCTTGGTAATGCAGAGTATTGCTGAAGGATTGCGGATGTGTCTTATCGAATTGAACATTTGGCCGGATGGGTAACATAGGACTACCAGCGTTGCTAGACAGGTTAGTAACAGAACTTTGGTCGCCATCTGAAATCCCTCTAAGTGGGGCAGAAGAATGGGCCGTAGAAAAATTTACAACTCCACTAGACCCCACTCTACTGAAACCCCCATTAGTGGAAACACCAGGTACTCTCGGCATGATCTGGTGGCGCGAGGACTTGGGCCTAAACACTGATCCCTTGGGTTTAAAATTGCCGCTGATTGTCAATCCAGGTGAAGATGATTTGGTTGATGGCGCAGTCGTTGGTCGTACAAAGGTATCGCACTCTGCACCTTCTACGGAATCGTCCGAAAGCTGTCTCCTGAATGTTGGCTCAACAACTCTATGGGTTTGTTTCCTGTTGTCATGCTCTCGTGATGGTGTTTTCGATCGTACGGTGGTGCTGTTCGAACCAGCCTTGGAAAATACATCAGGTGTTCTTGCTCGTCGCGTGAAAGGTATCGGAGAATACTTAGCTTTACTAACGTCAGGAGTTAAACTTCGTTGATTAAACCCTGTGGTGATAGCAGGCGAAAATCGTTGTTGTGGAAACACTCGACTTACGATGTCCTCGTCGTCGGACGAGTCAAAGGCTTCTTCGTTCTCGTCCAGATTTTCGCGACACTCCAACTCCACGGAGCCTTCATCGTCACTGTCCTGATCGTCAGGGTTCGTGGAGGAAGAACGAGGCACTTCTGACCGGGTTTCTTGTTTATTTAAATCTAAGCTTTGCTCGCGTTCGGCCAGTCGTGTGGAACACATCTGAAAGTAGAAGAAAAAGGCACTTTAGATAGATCAAAAGAAAAGTTCCCGCTTGCTCATAATTTAATCTGTAGATTTTCTCTAGCGAAGATTAGAGAAAGCTGGAAGATATTGCGAAGGCTTTCATACTGTTTATATGCATTAAACATAAATATCACGAGAGTAATATGGAAACACGTCAATGTTTCAACGTAAAGCTTGTGAGGAAACTGTATAATTGTATATCTGATGTGAAGAAAGTTACCGCGCAAGGTTCCGTAAACCAAGCGATCACCAGCCGACCACCATCTTGCGTGAAACCCGACTTTAAACAACTTTTTAACCTTAAAAGTCGGTTAAGTCACCCCTGGTGATTCTGGAGGGATGGACCTTTCTCACGCGGCAGTCATGTTGACTGGTACATTAGATTTTTCCTACGTTGCCTCGCATTCAGGGGTTTCAGGACGAGGTTACGCGGTTTTGATTCTCATGGGAATAAACATGGCGCCGTGCGATCAAAGTGACAAACAGAGTTGAAGATATTGTGTCGAAGATAATAGGCATGCATGCCGAGAAAAGGTCAACTGGTTTGTTTACGTGACTGTGACGAAACCAACGTTACCTGTGCCAGTTCTACTAGAGCTTGAGGAGAATCCCTTGGTTGTGGGGTTGGCTGTGGGGTGAAGGGCCTTTGGATGGACTCACGAAACTCCTCCTGGTGGATTGGCGTACTCTGTGATCGCTTACACCGCATCTTTGGTTTGATGTCGTCCATGTTCTGGTAATATAAGGTTTAGTTTATTCAGAATGATGAAAGGATAGAAAGAAAGATTGAGAGAAGAAAAGGGATAGGAAGATAAGAGAAGGGAAGGGAAGGAAAGGAAAGGAAAGGAAAGGAAAAAACATCTTGTTTTGAGTTGTTTTTATTTACCTTTATATCTCCAACATAATCCAACGATCCACTCGCCAAACCCGATCCTAACAACAACAAAAAAAGAACCAGTTAAACTGGTTCTAAAGCCTGGAAAAAATACCACAAACTAACAATGAAGGTTAGTTTCAGGGCTAGTGGGAAGTCGCGACAAATATACGAGGCCACTAGCGAAGAGGGGATAGTCGAATTAAGAAATTCATTGGAGAAAATATTTCGGATTGACATTTTCATTATCGTAAGCCGGAACACGGAAAATCAAGCAAGGAAATGTTCACAAAACCGAGGGTCTGTACTACAAATGACTCGTAAAGCAAATTAAGATGTGTGTTTGTTGTTACCTGACGCCGAGTCTGACGAGTCTGTTCGTTCTGATGTCTTCCTGGGAGATTTCTTTCTGTCTTTCGAACACCATTTCCAGTCAGGATGCGCTTTATAGTGTGCTTCTTTGACCTGTAGAACAAGAAAGAACGGCTCAGAAATCTCACTGGAATTTAGTATATTTGGTTTTGAGAAGGGAGGAAAACCATGCAGAGAACCTGGAGAAATACACTGGACGAAAAATTAGATTCACTCATCTTCGCTCGGTGCGATTGTGGTGCAAAGATAGAGAAAATCTAAAGAAAAATCTGGTGAATACCATATTTGCTTAACATATTTTCACCCACAAGTAAATGTGGTATTCACAAGATTTGCGTTAGGCTCTCTATATGTTTTTTTTTTCAGATTTGCACCACATTTGCACCGAGAGAAGATGAGTGAACCTGATTTTTCGTCCAGTGATATCCTCCTATCAAGGCAGAGACCTAACGAACTCTACTCACATGTGATACCAAGTCCAGAAGTGAGAGGCGAGTGCACTAATGATACACCACCCTTGGTTCCAAAATACCATTATATTTCGCTTCCCAAATATTTGCATAAGAAAAGGTATTCAAGATTCTGGGGTGCTTATAATTTAGACCCAATCGATCCGGTTGGTAACTCGCGCGTCTTCCAGCCGAAAAGAGCGGGAAACTTTGACTTCCGAGTACACGCGGAACCGAAAAGAGCGGGAAAAGTGGATGCCTCAATACCGAGTTTTCTGGAACTTTCCAATAGCTCCGTGCTAAATGCTTAGTGATTCGTGACAGGAAAACAAATTAATTTAATTTAGCACGGAGCCTTGTAATTAAATCTTTGAATGTGACAAGCGAAGCATATCTCGAAGTGGGCTATTGGGATGACACAAACCATTTGTTTTCCAACCGGAATTTCTGTTGTTTTTTTTTGTGTTTTTTTTTTTTTTTTTTTTTTAGGTAAATGGTAAGAATCTAGTAACACAAACCTGTGCAGCAAGATCATTATACATCTGTTTGTTCTCCGGTCCAAGGGCATACCACCACTCGCCCAGTATCTTGCTAACAGTCCTGTTATCCTGGTGTGGATTTTGCTGGTGGACCAGACCACGGTGACGCTTACTGAAGATCATGAACGCGTTCATGGGACGTCTGATGTAATCCTACAATATAATGAAAGGAATGAATGAGTGAGATATATTGGTGTAGAAGGGATAGATGGATGAGAAGTATGAATGGCTGGAAGAATGGAATGGATAATTGCATGAAAAGATGAATGTGATGGATGGATAAGATATGAGTTAAAAGGGATACCTAATGCAATAGAAGAGATGAATGGATGGGAGGGATAGTTGGGATAGATGGGAAGTATGAATGGCTGGAAGAATGGGATGGATAATTGCATGAAAAGATGAATGGGATGGAATGATAAGATATGAGTTAAAAGGGATAGCTGATGTAATACAAGAGATGAATGGATGGGAGGGATAGATGGGATAGATGGGAAGTATGAATGGATGGAAGAATGGAACTGATAATTGGCTTGATGGAAAGATGAATGGGATAGATGAATAAGGTGGAATAGAAGGGATGGATGGATGGATGGGAAGTGCCGTAAGAATGGATGGATGAACGGGATGGATGCACACATTAATGTGTTGGATGGAAAGACGGATGAATGTATGAATCAATAAGTTAAGTTGACAGAAAAAAATAACAAATAAAAAATGTAAAAACAAAATAATGGAAATTAACACAATGAAATTTTCTACCGTTTACAAATATTTTAAATAAACAAAAACGACCTTCAGATTTCCAACCAAGGTTACCAATGGGATTAATTATGCATTACCAAAAACATTTCTCTAAAAGTTAAAAAAAAAACCTTGCCCAACATTACGTGCTTTCATATCTTCCATCATACTCTTTAAAAAAACGATATATTTTGTGTATAAATTTATTTAAAAAAATTCAATTCATTCGAAAAGATTAAAAAAGAAATTGCCTATCTTTTTCTATTTCATTCATTATTAATAAGCAAAAAAATTATATAGTGATAAGATGATCCAAGAAACACATGGTGAACATCTTATCTATCGATGAACAGCTCTCAATCTGCCAAACACTTCGCAAAAATTATTCTTTTAATAATGTCACACTTTTAGCTGTCATAGAAGCCACAAATTTCAATCTCGTAGTTTGGGTCTTACACATATTACACATATTTAATAATAAGAATGGAGAGAATGGAATGGAAAGAGAAAATAAATGTTGAATAAACTAACGAAAAAAATCTCAATAAAACTTGAAACTTTTGGATTTAAGATACCTTGAAAATAAAAAATATGAAATTATGGAAATTTATTTTACATTATTATAAAGAAATGAAGATTGGCATTAATTCATAAAGAAAAGAAATACAGGAAAAATTCAGAAATACATATTAGATGTAGAAGTGCATTTCAAGCATTTTCCTACTTAATTTAGAAAAGAAATTCAGGAGGAAAAAAAATAGAAATAATAGAAAAATATAAAGAATGGCATTTACTTTTCACACACTTTTTGAAATTTAGCAAAGATATTAGGAGGATACATAAGGACATTTTAGGAAAGATTTTTTTAGGGTGTAATATAATAATTAATGGAATGCAAAATGGAAAAAAATAAGCTCAAAATATCAAGCCTGAATTTCATTAACGTATCTGTTTGGATGGTGTTGAACAGACGGTAGCTTAAAACATGGAAAACAAATTCATCAAGTTGGGGTATAAAACCACATTTATAATTTGAAATTGCCACATTATGAGTCAGTCATTAATTGAAAAGTTGAAAAGGTACAAAAACGTGAGGGAGCGAGAGAAACAGAGAAATATATAACAATATTATACATAATTATATACATTCTAGAATATTATTGATGAAATTCACTTTTAATTCTATTTTTAAGGAAATTGGTATTTTATCTAAGAAGAAACTAGAATTTCAATAATTCAATTTTTCACCAAATCTAGCTTATCATCCTAACATTATGCAAAATTAAAATCATGTGTAAATATCTTCTGACACATCACATGTAAGAATAAACAACATGATATAACAGTCACTATAATTCTATGACTTAATTAGTAAACCAAGATTATGAACTAAGCAATATTGATGCTTCAAATTTGCAGTTGTTTCCAAAAAAAATGGATGATATGGAATAAGTATTATAATTTGAAAGAAAAAAGAAAAACATTGACATCAGTCACTTAGTTTGTGTCATAGTGGGTCTAAATCACTTTTGAAGCTAGGAACTGTGGCACCCAAGAAACAACAATAGACCTTTTTCCAGTTCATATATAATTATACTCCTACGCTTCTTGATTACAGACACATTTACTCAGGGTTGGCCTCATTTCACATCAAAACATTCACACATTACACGTATCGAATGTAAAGTAAAGAATGCACAAATTCAACAATATCATTGCTTTGAAATTCGATGGACCTTTACTGGAACACATGAATATTCCAAACACTTTAAGGATTCAAAACTAGAATGTTGTTCTAGAATATATATGCAAGAATATCATTAAAACAAATATATTCTAGTATTTTTATTTTAATTCTAAAAAATTATCCAAATAAAATGGTCTTTAGAATACGAGATATAATTTGGAAAAGATGTTGATTAAGATCCAAATTCTTCCAATTAACAATGTTGCTATGTAATATTTCAAATTATATATTATTATATTATTTATTTTATCATTTCTTTCAAATTATCTTTACTGATACAACCATGTATTGAGGTAGGAAACTAGATAAATCAATATGTATGAAAAACTCTGAAACTTTGAAAATTTTATATACAAAATAAAACCATAATGAATTCAAAATTACAAATAAATAAATTACATAAAAAATAATTTTAGAATAAGGTTTTAAAAAATAGTCACTGTATAGTCAAAATTATTGTTTTACTTTTGAAAATATTATCCACATAAGAACTTAGTCATAAAAAGGTCAATCTTCAAAGAAGCAAGTAAATAAATAGGCCTGCTTTAGATGTCGAATAACAATAGGTTTTGCTCATTTGCATAAGCTTATTCACATATGTGAAATTCAATGTCTAAACTGGGCCTGAGATATAATTTGGGAAGGGTGTTGATAGAGTTCTAAATTATTTTAAATTATATTTTAGAAAACCTTAATTTGTCATGGGAGAATATAACTTTTGATCAACAAATAAGGTTAGTTTGGGACCAACCTTTGATTTACTAAAAAATTGAGATTGCTTATTTTGAAAATAATTTTTGGCAGTATCCAATACATGTATGTATATATATATTATTCTTAAAAACACAAACAAGCTTTAGATTTTAGAAATATAGTTAATCAGTTACATAAAATATCTCTCATAAAATTACAAACAAAGTATTCTTATTCTAATTGTTTCCTGTACGATATATCAAATTAATGTTTTCACAACTATCTAATCTCATTTTTTCATTTATTTGTTTCATTTTCCTGGACATGCTGTTTAAAAACACGTATTTAAATTGCAGATTATATTTCAACATATATTTTTGGTCATCAAATTCTCAAGTATTCTGCATTATGGTGATTTTTTAAAGTATCTTAGATGCTCTGGCTTTAGAAATATTCATTGTTAGAGTTGCTTCAATTTTATGAAACTCTGGAACAACCTCTGGGTTGATCAAAGTCAGGGCACAGCAAACTCAAAGATTGAACCCTGAAACAATCTCTGGGCTCATCTTATTCAGGGCATGGATAATTCACAGATACTGAACCCTGAAACAACCTCTGGGCTGATCTAAGTCAGGACAGTCAGCTAGCTCACAGATTGAACCCTGAAACAACCTCTGGGCTGATCTAAGTCAGGGCATGGCTAATTCACAGATACTGAACCCTGAAACAACCCCTGGGCTGATCTAAGTCAGGGCATGGATAACTCACAGATAGAACCCTGAAACAACCTCTGGGCTGATCTAAGTCAGGGCATAGATAATTAACTTACAGATTGAACCCTGAAAGAACCTCTGGGCTCATTTAAGTTAGAGTATGTCCTAACTCGAGCTCGCTGCTATTTAAACTAAATTTTGCTAATGTTTCTATGCTAGTTTTATTATACTCTAGAGCTATATTTATGTCCAAGTGTTAAATATGTGACTGAATCAGGCACTCATACCATTGATATACTTCATTGTTCAGAATGAGAATTTGTCTTACCTTAAAATATTACATACTTAGAAAAAATATTGTAATAAAATAGGAATAAAATTGACTGTAAATACCAAGCTTATTTAACAGAGGGCTTTCTTATAATGTCAAGTTTATATCTTTTGGAATGCAATTCATCATATCTGCATGTACTCAGCTGTTCAAACAACCATAAAATTCTGCCTGGGGTCAAAATAGTGGGCTGCCAATGGCCAAAATGCAGGCCAAATATTACTAATAGCAAGCGAAAATAAGCTAAAAGTGTGAACTAGAAAATAAAATAGCAAGTGAAAATTTAACCGAGTTGTAGCTTACTAATTTCCTTTTCATCTTCCATCCGAAACAATACATATCTAATGTATAAATACAAACATATATATATATATATATAGTTTATAAATATACAATATATACTCATACTGAAAAATATATTCAAGAAATGTTAATCAATGAATAAAATCTACAACTGCAAGAAAACCAATTTCCTGTATTTGTTCTGACAAAGTACTATACGAATTTTTTAAGCATTCATTCCACCCTGGGCTATTTTATAGATTATATGTTCCTGCACGACTAAATGCATGTATACAGGTATATATTCACAACCAGATGAGCTAAAATCCAAAATTATAATTGACATCGTTGGCACATATATGTGAATAATGTTCTGCCTATACTATGCTTTGATATACATGTCGTATATACATGTATGATGTATATTTGTTATTTGATGAAAACGTTTTAGTTTTTGAAAAAATTAATAAGCAATTTTAAAAAGTACTCTGGTTTTTTTCTTGTGCTAAATGTGGTGACCATTACTTGAACATAATTTCTTAAGAGAATTAAAATCACTGTCTAAAGGGATTATCAATATAGTAATTGACAAAAAGTGCAGATAATTAAGAACGACAATATGAAATCATTTATATTCATTACAAAGATTTAAATTGTTCATCTGGACCTATTTAGGGATAATGCAGCAAAATATATCTAAATAAGTTTAGATTTGAATCATAATTTGATTAAATATTATATATATTGCCAGTGTCTTGCATTACTTGCCTAGCAATACAAGTCAATTGTTTAATATATATGTCAATTATTAACTTACTTTGACGTCCTTGCCCTCGTCTTTGCCCTCTGATCGTGTACGCTTCCTTGAAGCTCCTGTTCCAATAGCATCACCATCTAGTTGCATACTGCTTTCATCAGATAATACTGAAGTCCGCAGCTCTTCATCCTCGCCTTGTGAGTCATCATTACCAAGCAAAGAATTTGCCATACCAGTTTTGATGCAAGTTTGCAACATAGTTTCATTTTCTTTTCCTGAAGACATTGTTCCTGCTAAACAAGCTTGGTCCTGTTTTTCATTTGATACGGCATATGACAGATGAGGAATTAAGGTAAGCAAAGGGTGCACTGCAACTTGGATTGTATTCACCTGAACGCTTGGAATTTGTACCGTAGGAACATTTTCAACCACTTTAGCTGCCTCTGGTGTTTTTTTATTTATTTTCGAAGTAGAAAACAAATTTTTCATAGAATCTTCAGAATCTTTTTGCTTTACTTCAGGTGGAAGAGCTCCTTTTTCTAAGCTACAAGTCTCTTGTCGTGGTTGTGTTTGAGTGACAGGAATGAAAGTACTACTAGATGTAACAGGGAGTGACTGAGGGGGGATGGGTGAATACATTACCCTAGCTACTTTAGCCTTTGGTGGGGTGATGGCAGACGGTGCAGGAATTGGTGACACAGAGAAGGTTCTCTTTGATGATATAGCTGGTGGGGTAGGTGGAACTGGTGACGTTCCTCCCCCAGCAGGTGGAGAAATGGGTGAAAATGTCCTCTTCGTTGGAGTGTTTGGTGAAAATAATGGTGATGGTGAAGTAATGGAGGGTGTAGCACTATTTACATCCTCTCGGCAATGGATACCAGAATCTGGACTAATGGTATTGGTAGATCCAGAGCCATTAAAGAAAGGAGATAATAATTCTGTGCTTGATGATCGACCAGACTTGCTTGTCTTGATGTTGGGTTTGTGTGTGCCAGGTGTGACTTGGAAGTTAAACGATGGTGAAAACGACCCTCCAAAAGCTGGTGAAACTGGTAATGGTGTTGCAGGGTTTGAAAATGGTGTTGCACATCTTGAATTACTCAATGAAACTAACATGGCTGCTGCTTCTTGCTCCTTATCATCTAGGTTACGTTCATTATTTGTTGCATTAACCTCACCCTCAACACTGCCTTCGCTGTCTCCTGACTCCCAGTCCAGTTCCCTTCCATGCATTGTCCCTTTCTTGCGACCAGGAATAGAACTCAGGCTTTTTATTGACTTTCCCTTCAAAGACAGGTGCCGAGAGCAGTATCCTCTTCGTTGTGACTCCTTGTTGCAATTATCCCGGGAACACAGCCGTCTCCATTGTTTTCCATTGAACTTCTTTCGGATGCCATTAGGCATTTGGACTATGTCGCCTTTTTTATATTTTTGTTGTGTAGGAGTTGGGGTCCGAGATACTAGTTCAGCGTGAGGTACCTTTGAAGGAGAAGCTCTCCAAGACCGTTGGTTATTGTTCATACCAGATCTATTCTGAGAATACAACTCACTAGCTCCTTCAATCTCCTCATCTGATATTGCACTATCCGTATTTTCATCATCGTTGAATTTTGTCTTACCATCAAAGGATTCTTGAAAAGCTAGCTGCCTAGCAACACCTTGTCTTTTAGCCAGTGTTGGAGAAAGTAGATTCCTGTTATTCAAAGATTTATTTACATCTGTATTTACTCCTGTCTTTTTAGCCATGGATCCTGTGTTGCTGGGCCCAACTTTTCTTCTCCCTCCATCATTTCTTGGCGAAGATTTCAAGTCATTATTAGCGTGTGCGGGACCAGTTGAAGACAAAGGGGGCAAGAATACCTCCTTACTTGAGAATTTATTCTCGCCACTTTGAGAGACAGTTTTTGCGTTTTCTTCATGTCTGTCGTTCATTGTTTTTTGAACAGAGTTTCTCTGAATATGGTTGGCTGGTATAGCTTTGTTCTGTGGGCTTTGTTTCGCTTCTTCTTCCTCAAGTTCGTTGTCCTTCTGTTGTTGTTGTTGTTGTTGACTGGAAGTGGTTTTTAAATTAACAGCTTTACTTGTACCCCGTCTTATTCTTGATCCAATTCGTCTATTCATGCTTAAATTTAGTCCTAAAATTCAAAACAAAGACAAATATTTAAAAAAAACAGGAATATATCTTCAAAAATAGAAAACGAAAACTCCACAAATATATATTTACAAATGGTAGTAGTATTTGAATCGGTTGCCATCAAAGACGATCCATGAATTCCACATTTCTTTAAAACTCATAAGGCTAGAATTCTTTGTAGCATTTAAATCCAAAAAACTAGAATTCTCCCCGTCGACATGAACGTAATTGAATACCTAGATTTTCTAGTATTAAGAATTGAGTCACTTCTAATTACAAACAAGAAAAGAAATTCATGTCCGGTGACCTAAATTGTTGACAACAGCGCTGAGAATTTTTCTCGTTCGCCAAAAATACACCTGAAAGTGAAGCGATCGATGGACGAAAATATTTTTCGTTTTGTAGAGGAAGGACAGATTTAGATCTGTTTGTAGAATAGATGAAGATTTAGCCGCATAAAGTCTAAATGATGACCGAGATGGGTGCAAGTAGAATGCATAATATATGAACGCAAAACGATAAACTCTCTTGGCAAAACGAAAATCGGTCGTAAGGATAGCATCAGCAACATGGAGTCAATCGGGAACAACAACTCGACTCGAAACACCCTCTATAATTACCCTAAAAATACCAAAAAATAACTGTTCTTCTAAACGAGGAAGATCTAACCTTGTTGGGACGATTTAGCTCGAAAAATCGATGGCTAAAATCCGTAGATCCAAGCCATTGCCAGCTGACATGATTGTAAATAACTCAGGAATGAAAATTTCCTACGAACTTTGGACTCAAAATATCCCCGTTTTTACAACCAAATTGAAGAAATTCCATCGATTGGTGAATAAATGTTGACTGGATTCGGGAAAAGTCATATGATCGTAAATTCTACGGACGAATGACTCGGAAAGAAAATTTTCTTTTGGCTAACAAAACAATAGTAAAAATGAGTCTAGACTTGCCCGTGGTTGTGTGTTGATAGTGAAGGGAACCTTGAGAAGGAATTGTCGCTAAATAACAGCAGTGATCACTGAATTATCCTTCGTAGTTCTTGTTCAGTCTCATCCCTAGAAGCGGAACAGATAAAGAGATAGAAAGAGTGGTTTGTGTTAAGGTTAAAGGCGATAAACAAGTTTGAACGTATTCAAGAGAAACGAAATCCAAGCGACGAAACTATGAAAGACAAAACGCTGTCCGATGAGATCAAAACCACACAATTCACCGCATTTTAACCAGCCGTTTCACATCACAAACACTAAAACTAATCTTAAATATTCTTACCGTAGAGATCGGTAGTTTTTTAGAGGCCAGAATTAGAGATCTGTCGAGTAGTAAACCCGGCACAGCGACCTGATAATTTCACTGAATGAGTTGCATATGTGAGCAGCATAGATCGAGGGCTATGATTGGTCGAGAGATTCAATAGAGTCACTACTGTGGACCCCTGCTTACTGACCCGTTCTCGACCAATCAGAGCCCTGCTTACAAGGAAATTTCCCGTCAAATTTACAGTATAAGAAAAGCTTTAAAAACATATAACACAAACGCGTTATATTTTTTGTCGTTTCTTTCCAGAAAAAAAATTATTTTGAACGGAATTTTTCGTATTTGAAATTGCGTGTGTATTCGTTAGACCTTGGGAGGGTTGTTTGTCCCTGTCGTTTCGCTTTCATTGAAGTAAAAGGAGCCGAAACTTTGTAAATAGCATAAATTATAACCCTCAATTTTAAAATTATTCAAAACCATCTGCCAATTTTTTAATATACATTGTTTATTTGTAATTTCAAAAAATATATCAAAAACTTTCGATTATTGAAACACTTTTTTTTCTTTATTCTTTCATTCAAGATTAGAATTGTTGAAGTTTGAATGTTGTAGCGACAGCGCGTGTATAAATTAGAATAATTTATTCAGCGTTCTTCAAACACTTTTATCATTTGGTTATCTAATGTAGCAAAGCAAGGAATAAGTCTTAATTTTTAAGTCAAAATTGATTTTTTTATGCTGTATTTAAAATCAATGATTTTGTCGTCAAAAGATTTACAAAAAATTTAAGTGAAACAAGTAAAATCGTAAAATATTTTTTTCTACTAGTGGCATTTATAGCAACCACTGAAGCTACTACTGTGATTATCCAGTAATAAATTTTCACCCCTCAAAGCCTATAATAAACAAAATTTTACGAAAATGGAAAAAATTGTAAATCTTAAATTTAAGAATTCAAAATGAAAAATAAATACTTATAGGACTAACTCCAATATTCGTGTATATTATTCAGACAAAGCGTGTTTTATCGGTCCTTCCTAGTAGTTAGACTGATTGACCGACAACTATCTACTAGCTAGCTAGTCACAAAAGAATATTAATATTATATTCATGATACAATGATGATGATGATGACGTTAATGAATGTTGCTGAGGTCTGATGATAATGGATGGTAAAATAGCAAGTCATACTATTTTTTTCGGTTTTGTACTTCTTTTTTTTTTTTTTTTTTTGTTTGGATTTTTTTTTTCTTTTTTTTTTTCCAGCAGTTTCCGCTGTTTTGTCCGAATATAGGTGAATTTGATTTGGCTGATTGTTATAACCAGAAAATTATTGGACAATCAAGCAAATCAAAGCTAGAGAAAAAACCTATTGACTTGGCTCGTAAACATTACGTACAACATTTACTCCGACGAAGGACCAACGTCCGAAACGTCAGTTTCAAGTTCTCACGTATCATACGGTGTGCAAAGTTATATTCAGTCTCCGCAACTATTACGTACAACTATATATCCAAAATTTGACTTGAATAAAAGACATATCCAAGCTAAATTTCACTAAACCTGTCATTGTGTTGGATTATCTGTAGTTTATCTTTCGTTTTCCAAGTAAAATCAACCAGTAAACCGTAAAAATGGTGGCCGTGGAGAGCTTTATTAAAGGATTGGATGGAGGTTGGTTGTGTACACGTGATAAAATTCCTATCCGTCGAATTGGCTCTCTCCCCAGTCGTATGCCATGTCCAGCTAGTCGATCGTTCTTTGCTACGTCATGCATAATTAACTAGCGTCGTAAACAATTCCCTATACCACAGGTAGCCCAAACTCGATCATTGTCAATCAGACCGCTTTTGAGACCAAAAGAAGTTTCAATGCGGTCATACGAAACGAAAACCAATGACGTCAGGGTCCATTGACAATGAGTTTGAGATACCTGTGCCTATACATGCACTCGATGTTAGCAGGGGTGTAGCCAGGGGGGTCCAGGGGGCCCGTCCCCCCTCGTGTTGGCCTTTTTTGTGTTTTTATTTCCGGGGGGGGGGGGGGGGTTGCCGTTTATTTGGTTTGCCTTTTTTTTCGTTGGCCGGTTTTTAGTTGGCCGTTTTATTTATTTATTCTTTTTTTTTTATTAATTGTTGGCCGTTTTTTGGTTGGCCTTCTTGGTGCTTCATGTTCAATCTCGTCCACAGAGCCCACGTTCGTCTTGGTCAGCACCGAGAAACGAGAGTTATGGCATTGAAAGCTGGATTAACATTCAAAACTATAAAAACTAAATACTATATTTTGCTAACATACGAAATAAAAGAGTTATAATTACATAGTTATAATTCAAATGTGATTTTCTTGCTTTTTTAGTAGTTTCTCTGTACACTTCGCATGCATCAGCTCTCAAGCATACTCACCCATAGCTTGGGTGTGCCAGCACAGGTATCCCAAGCTAGACTGTGAGCAGTCCCTCTTTTCCCTCCTAACTCAGTAGAATCGGGTTTTTTCCTGCCTTGGACGCGCGGAGAGTGAAGGCGGGTTTGAAGCGGCACGCGGGGACACAGGGAGCCCGGCTTTCCTTTGCCGCATTCAATATTCATTATTCTTTACGTAATTGCTTTTTATGGGTTTCCTGTGGTTTAAGATCGGCTTCGGTTACACAAGCTGTAATCAGATCTGTACTGTAAATTGATAACCGTTGGTAACGTTCTCTTTATGGGTTGCCTGTGTTGTTTGAATGTAACGCACTTTCTATAAAGCATTCAAAAGAATACCACAAGAGATACAAGATAGAATCCATAAATCGAGTAAAGCCAAGGAATGATTTAACGATCAAAATATTACCTTCAAACGGTTTCTTTGGAAGAGTTGACTTGCCTCACAAACGTGGTCGCATAAGTTTTCCTCTCGTCAATTCAAGACATACAAGATGGATTACGAGGACTAAAATCGAGTACCATTGCTACGAGGTCAATTTAAAGTCTGTCAAGTTAGCCGAGTAGATCATCTCGCTTGATTCCATGGTATTCAGTTGGAAAACTGACAGGTTGAAATTTGGTGCGTTCTCGTTGATGGGACCGTTCTGTTTATATGGCACCAGTAGAAACTGTCTTATTAATCTATATTTGTGTCTCCAAGACATGACTAGTGTCCAGGCATTTCCTGGCTCGGTCTTCATATCACAGTAGACAGGAAAGCTGTTACCAGCGTTATCGTAGATCTTGTTAACACCGCATTTGGAACTATCACCTTTTCTCAGGTATTCAAGGCAAGATTTCGGTTGGAAAGGCTTTTGGCAGGATCCATCGTTAAAGAAATAAATGAAATAATAAATAAATAATAATAATAATAATAATAATAATAATAATAATGATAATAATAATAACGATAATATGTCTTTATTTGATAACGATCAAAATACAAATCAATATTTACAATAAGATGAGAAAAAGAGATAATTCATAGATTGTCGAAATGAGAATATATACAAAAACTAACTAGATATTAATATTTAAAACGTGTATATATCAATAATATAATAAAACTGAACAGCTAAATTTTGCTTGCAATTTGTTTGTTTTGTTTTATTTTCACTGCTGATAAAAATATACGCATGCGCGTGTTAGTGTGCTTTTGCATGTTTCACATGATAACAAAAAAAATGCTTCCTGTTAAAGTATTTTGAGGGATAAGATACCTAAAAACTTTGCAGTTCTGATTTCTATCCCTAGCTGATCTGTGCATACATCGAGAATGGTTTTTGAAAACACATCCCACATGGAATGAAATAACCATAGCGCCAAAACCATCAACGACACAAGCGATTTTCCGGGTGTGCTGGTCATAGCAAGGGGTTAATCATCTACGGTCTAGGGGCCGACTAACCTCTCCCTTAGGCCTTGGGGGCCGAGCTTCCTGATCAGTCAGTAATGTCCTCCCAGGATAGCGGTGTTGGGGTCGAAATCTCCAGCGTAGCCGTAAGTCCATACTATGCTTCAGCAATCGATGTCTGGAAGTATGGTCCTGGTTAATCAATCAATTAAAACAAATCAATATTATTAACCTGAGCCTTCCAATTTACAAAAGAACAAGAGGAATCCAGCTAAATGCGATCTTCGCTTCTAATATAATAGTTTTTTTCTGAACTTGTTAAAGTTTCCTGGACGGCATGAAATTCTGTTACTAAGCAGATTGGTAGTGAGTGTTGGATATACACTACTTTCCAAAAACGTAGACTACAAAATTAAAAACGATGAAAACCGAAAAGAAAACAAAAGAAAAGAAAACAAAAAAAACCCAAATAATTGAAAATCACATTCAGAGTTCAGTTCAAACGTTTTAGAATGTATCTGAAATAAATTATAAAAACCTATCAGAAAAGGAGTGTACACGAATCGGATTGTATGGGTGCATCAGAATAAGAATGTAGACGAGATGGATTGGATGGGTGTATCAGAATAAGAATGTACACCAGATGGATTGGATGGGTGTATCAGAATAAGAGTGTACACGAGATGGATTCATGGGCCGGTGTATCACAACAAGAATGTAAAGGAGTTGGATTTGATGGGTGCATCACAATAAGAATGTACACGAGATGGATTGGGTGGGTGTATCAGAATAAGAATGTACACGAGATGGACTGGATGGGTGTATCAGAATAAGAACGTGCACGAGATGGATTGGATGGGTGTATCAGAATAAGAATGTACACGAGATGGATTGGATGGGTGTATCAGAATAAGAACGTGCGCGAGATCGATTGGATGGATGCATCAGAATAAGAATGTACACGACACAGATTGGATGGGCCAGTTTTACAGAATAAGAATGAGAAACTGCACCAGATGGATTGGATGGGTGTATCAGAATAAGAATGTAAACAAGATGGATTGGATGGGTGTATCACAATAAGAACGTGCACGAGATGGATTGGATGGGTGCATCAGAATAAGAATGTAGACGAGATAGATTGGATGGGTGTATCAGAATAAGAATGTACACGAGATAGATTGGATTGGAGTATCAGAATAAGAATGTCTACGAGATGGATTGGATGGGTGTATCAGAATAAGAACGTGTACGAGATGGATTGGATGGATGCATCAGAATAAGTATGTACACGACACAGATTGGATGGCCGGTGTTACAGAATAAGAATGTACACGAGATGGATTGGATGGGTGTATCAGAATAAGAAAGTACACCAGATGGATTGGATGGGTGCATCAGAATAAGAATGTACAGGAGATAGCTTGGATGGGTTCATCAGAATAATATTGTACACCAGGGTGTATCACAATAAGAATGTACACCAGATGAATTGGATGGATGCATCAGAATAGGAATGTACACGAGATAGATTGGATGAGTATATCAGAATAAGAATGTACATGGGATGGATAGGATGGCTGTATCAGAATAAGAGTGTACACGAGATGGATTGATGGGTGTATCAGAATAAGATTGTACACGAGATGAATTGGAAAGGTGTATCAGAATAAGAATGTGCACAAGATGGATTGGATGGGTGTATCAGAATAAGAATGTACACGACACAGATTGGATGGGCCCGTGTTACAGAATAAGAATGTACTCGAGATGGATTAGATGGGTGTATCAGAATAAGAATGTACACGAGATGAATTGGATGGGTGTATCAGAATAAGAATGTACACGAGATGGATTGGATGGGTGTATTAGAATAAGAATGTACACGAGATGGATTATATATCCAATATTCAAATACAAACTGAAATTTTATAGAAAGCCGAAACTTCTTTACTGAAATTTTTATTGCCAAAAGTGAAAGTAAAATCTCAAAAATACAACTGCTTGGTTTTTCAATGCTCTTGTTTATTCTTATCGTTTTAATACTAATATGGAGGAAGGTAACGGATCGGACTGTTGACCAACTACAAATTTTGATTTATAGTGTAATATTCATTTATAATTTAGTTTCATCTCTTTTAATTAAATTACTTTTACTGCTGTTTCAGTTTTATCCTTACAAGTCTTTTCTCTTGCATTTGTTTAGTACAAACTAAATTCTACATCGCGTATTCAAGGTTCTCGCTTGTCCTGCCAGTCAGTCCGGAACACAGTTTTCTTGTTCAAAGATGACCACCGAACCACCACTGGGTTGTTGACTTGTCGTTAGCGGTACAGCGAAACTTGGGGTTGGTAAAAACAGGGAAACCAAAGTTATCTTCGTCTGACACTGATCCTGAGACTGGCACGAATCCACAGCCTTTATAGCTACTATCAATGTGCAAGGTGTGTTTATTCAGAACCTGCCACCACTTAGCGGTCGTGTGGATACCGATATGTCCACGGATGTTGACATAATCCACTTTCTTGCACACTGCATTGCCGAGGAAGGTCATGATGTCAAAGTCCTTGAAGTTACCGCTGACGTAGTCCCTGTAGTCTACCCCGTGTGTAGGGTAACTACACGTGGCTCTCCAGTGTGTAGAGTGACTCTTGATGGACTGCATACGAGACAACGTCTGCCGGTACAGGTTGAAGTTTGGTGCGTTTTCTTTGACGGGAGCGTTCTGTCTAAAGGGGTTATTCCGAAATTGCCTTAAATATCGATATTTGTGTCTCCAAGACATGACGAGTATCCAGGTATTTCCTGGCTCGGTCTTCATATCACAGTAGACAGGAAAGCTGTTACCAGCGTTATCGTAGATCTTGTAAACACCGCATTTGGAGTCACGGTCTTTTTTCAGGTAGTCAAGACAGGATCTCGGCTGGAAGGGGTTTGGTTGATTAGGTTGTGAACAGGAGCCACCCTAAAAAACAAGAATGGAAAAAAATTAATAATTTTCTCTGAATTTGGTTTTTGAATAGAGAATAGTTCAGGTACAATAACAACAGTTTTGGAGATCAGTTCGGGTCCTGGGATCAGTTCGGGTCCCGGGATCAGTTCGGGTCCTGTACAGTGCCTTAACTCTCGTCTACTAATTTTCTTGGGATCTTGGCAATTCACTAGACACACCGTGCTGACGAGGCCCAATACATGCCGAAACAGCTGTCCACGGTTTCTAGTTGAACTGGATCATTTTTCAGTCGACTTGAAGTTGTCAAAGGCCTAACGGCAGTCTTCTTCCAAGGGCGGATCCAGGAAGGAATTAGTTAAAGGGGGGTCCAAACGTTGAAAAGAGTCGCCGAAGCAAAAAAAAAAAAAAGAAAAAAAGATCTGTGCGAAGACATATAATTTTTTACTACGGGCCTGGAAAGGGGGGTCCAAATGTGTTATTCGTACCAAATTTACTTAAATACAGTGCAACCCTACGTATCACAGGGGGGATCCTGACCCCCCGGACCCTCCCCCTGGATCCGCCCTTGTCTTCAGTCGCTCACATTAAGGCTCGCAACTTATCCATTACGCATATAGAAATATTGTAGGCAAGAGAATAAAGATTTATTACAGACGATCTCTTTCTCTCTCGAAATGAAGCGTGTTATTCAGTGAATATATCACCTACCTTGGAAGCAGCACATGGTTTAATAGATTTAGCTTTTCGTGATGAAACGAAAGTCGTCAAATCCTAGGGGAAAAATGAACGGCTCATTGGAACATCATTGATAAAACTGAGCCTTTATTGACGCATACAAAAGTACCAAAAAATACTTTATCATTGGACGTATTTCACTTACCAAAGTCAGCAGAAATAGGAACACAACTCCATATGAGATATTCATCGTAATGAACACAGTCGACTGGATCTAATTGAACGAAAACCTTGATTCAAGCAAAGACGAACTGAGAATCTTATCCAACGTTGCACGATGACTGAAGATCAAAGTGTTCTGCTCAGATGATTACCAATAGGTCAGGCTTTTATAAAAAAAAAATATAGTATTTATTATAAGTAATAGCATGACTTGAGGGTGATTAGTGATTAAATGTCCCCGAAAGCCGAGGGAGGTTTTGTTGAAGTAACTAAACCTCCCGAGGCTTGAGGGGACATTTAATCACTAATCACCCGAAATTTCATGCTATTAGTTTGTAATATTATGATTACCAAGGAATAAAACTGCTCTTAGGAAATATGTTAGGTCTCGTACGATGCATAAATTACAAAGTTTTACAAAGCTGTTGATATGCAGCATACTTAAGGGAATTCGCCTTTGTCAAATGCGACAATGGCCAATTGAACCAGCATTCATTCATTCGTGGTGCTTTATTCTAATTCACTTTGGTTGGCCTAGAGCGGTATTAATGAAGTGTTTTGAAACCGTCTTGATTACGTCACAAATAGTAAGAAAAATTCTCGGCTAGTCAACGTATGCGCAAAGATTATTCAATGGATCCCACAAGTGCTGGGGTGTTCAATAGTGTGTAGTCCAGAGTCATTGCGCAAAATTTTCGATTGGGTAAGTGCTACCCAGCCATGGTCCCGGTGATTGTCATATGAGGGACCATGCCTCATGGATAGTGATGAGGGATATTTAGACTAAATATCCCTCATGATTATATTCATGAGGGATATTTAGTCTAAATATCCCTCATGATTATATTCATGAGGGATATTTAGACTAAATGTCCCTCATGATTATATTCATGAGGGATATTTAGACTAAATATCCCTCATCACTATTCATGCAGGGGGATGTTAGACCTTAAACATCCCTCTGGAAACAATGGATCCCGAGGTAATCATGATATTACTAGATGAAAACTGAATTAGAACTTCCTCCATTGATTGTAAACACGAAATTTCACGAACCTAGTTTTTAACACAAAGAAACAATGAAGGAACTTGCTGTGCATTGTTTATAACAATACTGCTCCCCTCCTCCCCCCCCCCCCCCCCCCCCCCCCCGAAAGAAAGAGGAACTTATAATGAATAATGCAACAGTTTATTCATCGCACTTTAAGCTTCAGATAACTGGGTGGAGGAGAATCAAGATGAACAAGAAACATACATAACATATTCGATATGCCTTAAAATATTAATTAATTGGATTGTTTCTTTGAGCTTTGGATGCGACAATTCATTTTTTCCAAGACATTTTTTACCTATATTTTATCATTCTGCTTCTAACCTTGAACCAGAAGAGTAGATATGTTCTAGAACTTCCTCTATCAACTGGATACAAGAAATTTCATGAAAATTTATTTTAATATAAAAAAAGAAATAAACAAATTCGGCTACCCACTGGGCACAAAGGTTTCTCCTTCTCCTTGCTTATATCTGGGCCAAAGTACTATGAAATGATTGGTTGTTTAGTTGCCTAGCTACGCTTACTAATACATTGTAAAAAAGCCTGCCGTCAGGTTTGCGTTGGAGATAATTAGAGGGACGATAAAACCCTTAATATGTATAAATAAATAAAAACTCTAGAACAGACACTAGAAATGGTACAGGTGTCGAGATAAACGTTTTCCCGCAAATGCGGCCTCGTAAAACTGGTAAAAGATAGTTCAGGATGATTAAAAGCGCTCAACTATTATATTGGTTTCCTAAAGAGGACATGATTTGTTGTCGTTTTCGGCCTGTATTTCTCAAACTCATTAATAATTCATGATGTCAGGGACCAATTAGAACTTTGTATTTCGGCCTCGTGCTTTCATCCGCTTCTCGGTGTTTGGATTCCCTGATCAAACACTCGCACTCGTTTTTGATCTATTACATGAAAAACTCCTAAAATTGAATTGGATACTCGGACAGTTTCAAAACTTTGAAAGCACTCTGTTTGCGTCTGTCTGTCTGTCTGTCTGTCTGTCTGTCTGTCTGTCTGTCTGTCTGTCTGTCTGTCTGTCTGTCTGTCTGTCTGTCTGTCTGTCTGTCTGTCTGTCTGTCTGTCTGTCTGTCTGTCTGTCTGTCTGTCTGTCTGTCTGTCTGTCTGTCTGTCTGTCTTTCTGTTTGTCTGTCTATTAATAGACACCCCTACCTACCCCGCTGAAATTTCCTTGATGTGGAAGGCGAGTAAAATAACACAGGATTTGCAAACGTGTTAGAAACACTGACGTAGCGAGGGGGAACGCGAAGATACCATAGTCAGTATGGAATAGCATTGAATAATGATACCACCCCATTGACAGTATATTGTTAGTATCATCAAACCAGCCAATTCGTTCGAGCTACACGTAGTCAAATTCTCCAGAATATGATTGAATCCTCCAGGATATGATTGGATCCTCCAGGATATGATTGGATCCTTCAGGATATGATTGGATACTCCAGCATATGATTGAATCCTCCAGGATATGATTGGATACTCCATCATATGATTGGATCCTTCGGGATATGATTGGATACTCCAGCATATGATTGGATCCTTCAGGATATGATTGGATCCTCCAGAATATGATTGGATCATCCAGAATATAATTGGATCCTCAAGAATATGATTGGATTGGATGGACAAATCAGAATAAAAATGTACACGAGATGGATTGGATGGACGAATCAGAATAAAAATGCACACGAGATCGATTGGATGGACGAATCAGAATAAAAATGCACACGAGATGGATTGGATGGACGAATCAGAATAAAAATGCACACGAGATGGATTGGATGGACGAATCAGAATAAAAATGTACACGAGATGGATTGGATGGACGAATCAGAATAAAAATGTACACGAGATGGATTGGATGGACGAATCAGAATAAAAATGCACACGAGATGGATTGGATGGACGAATCAGAATAAAAATGCACACGAGATGGATTGGATGGACGAATCAGAATAAAAATGTACACGAGATCGATTGGATGGACGAATCAGAATAAAAATGTACACGAGATGGATTGGATGGACGAATCAGCATAAAAATGTACACGAGATGGATTGGATGGACGAATCAGAATAAGAATGTACACCAGATGGATTGGATGGGTGTATCAGAATAAGAATGTACACCAGATGGATTGGATGGGTGTATCAGAATAAGAATGTACACGAGATGGATTGGATGGGTGTATCAGAATAAGAATGTACACGAGATGGATTGGATGGGTGTATCAGAATAAGAATGTACACGACACGGATTAGATGGGCCGGTTTTACAGAAAAAGAATGTCCACGAGATGGATTGGATGGGTGTATCAGAATAAGAATGTACACGAGATGGATTGGATGGGTGTATCAGAATAAAAATGTACACGGGATGGATTGGATGGGTGTATCAGAATAAAAATGTACACTAGATGGATTGGATGGACGCATCAGAATAAGAATGTACACTAGATGGATTGGATGGGTGTATCAGAATAAGAATGTACACGAGATGGATTGGATGGGTGTATCAGAATAAAAATGTACACGAGATGGATTGGATGGGTGTATCAGAATAAAAATGTACACTAGATGGATTGGATGGACGCATCAGAATAAGAATGTACACTAGATGGATTGGATGGGTGTATCAGAATAAGAATGTACACGAGATGGATTGGATGGGTGTATCAGAATAAAAATGTACACGGGATGGATTGGATGGGTGTATCAGAATACAAATGTACGCAAGATGAATTGGATGAGTGCATCAGAATAAGAATATACTCGAGATGGATTGGATGGGTGCATCAGAATAAGAATGTACACGAGATGGATTGGATGGGTGCATCAGAATAAGAAAGTACTCGAGATGGATTGGACGGGTGCATCAGAATAAGAATGTACACTAGATGGATTGGATGGATGTATCAGAATAAGAATGTACACGAGATGGATTGGATGAACGCATCAGAGTAATAATAGCGAACTTAAGATTTTCAAAATCTACGACGGCGACGTCAACCGGAAGTGGTAATAACTTCACTTTTGGGTTTCGCGGCTTCAAAGTCTGTGTTCCCTGTGGATAAGCTGACTTTACTTACAATGTTTTGAATGAAATCCCCAATGAAAAGAACCCAAAGTGAAGTTATTTACACTTCCGGTTGACGTCGCCGTCGTAGAATTTGCAAATCTTAATAAGGTCGCTAATGTACACGACATGAATTGGAAGGGTGTATCAGAATAATAATGTACACGAGATGAACTGGATGGGTGCATCAGAATAAGAATGTACACGAGATGGATTGGAAGGGTGTATCAGAATAATAATGTACACGAGATGAACTGGATGGGTGTATCAGAATATGAATGTACACGAGATGGATTGGAAGGGTGTATCAGAATAATAATGTACACGAGATGAACTGGATGGGTGCATCAGAATAAGAATGTACACGAGATGGATTGGAAGGGTGTATCAGAATAATAATGTACACGAGATGAACTGGATGGGTGCATCAGAATAAGAATGTACACGAGATGAATTGGATGGGTGCATCAGAATAATAATGTACACGAGATGAACTGGATGGGTGCATCAGAATAATAATGTACACGAGATGAACTGGATGGGTGCATCAGAATAATAATGTACACGAGATGGATTGGATGGACGCATCAGAATAAGAATGTACACGAGAAGGATTGGATGGGCACATCAGAATAAGAATGTACACGAGACGAATTGGATGGACGCATCAGAATAACAATGTACACGAGATGAACTGGATGGGTGCATCAGAATAATAATGTACACGAGATGGATTGGATGGACGCATCAGAATAAGAATGTACACGAGAAGGAGTGGATGGGCACATCAGAATAAGAATGTACACGAGACGAATTGGATGGACGCATCAGAATAACAATGTACACGAGATGGATCGGATGGGTGTATCACAATAAGAATGTACACCAGATGGATTGGATGGGTGTATCAGAATAAGAATGTACACGAGATGGATTGGATGGGTGTATTAGAATAAGAATGTACACGAGATGGATTATATATCCAATATTGAAATACAAACTGAAATTTTCTAGAAAGCCGAAAATGCTTTACTTCAATTTTTATTGCCAAAAGTGAAAGTAAAAATTCAGAAATACAACTGGTTGGTTTTTCAATGCTCTTTTTTATTCTTATCGTTTTAATAACAATATAAAGGAAGGTAACGGACTCTTGATCAAACTACACAATTGTAGATTTTGAACTATCTTCTTACAAAATTCAAATTTTATTAATTTAGAACCCATTGTATGTTTACGGGGCTTCGTCCATAACTCACGGGATCGACTCTCAAATTGCTAGATACCCGGCCGTCGCTTGAATTTTTTAAGAAGATCGATCAAAATTTACGATCGCATTGATAGAATATTGGATTTCTACAAATGCTAAGCAAATGCCGTCGGTTCTTTATACTTTGAATTCATGAAAGTTATTATTAGCTGGGTTTTTTTAATTAAAATCAAATACTCCCGGGTATCTAGTATTTTGAAAATCGTTCCCGTGACCTTGTTTACGGTCGAAATTTTTCCAAGTGCCACAACTTGGATGCCGCGTATATGGTATGCCGAGACTTGACGAATGTATATTTTTATGTACATTCTTATTCTGATGCACCCATCCAATCCATCTGGTGTACATTCTTATTCTGATACACCCATCCAATCCATCTGGTGTACATTCTTATTCTGATGCGTCCATCCAATCCATCTCGTGTACATTCTTATTCTGTAACACCGGCTCATCTAATCCGTGTCGTGTACATTCTTATCCTGATGCACCCATCCAATCCATCTGGTGTACATTCTTATTCTGTAACACCGGCCCATCTGATCCGTGCCGTGTACATTCTTATTCTGATGCACTTATCCAATCCGTGTCGTGTACACTCATTTTCTGATACGTTTTTATAATTTATTTCAGATACATTCCAAATTAAACTTTTTAACTTAACTCTGAATGTGATTCTCAATTATTTGTTGTTTTTTTTTTCCTTTTCTTTTCTTTTTTATTTTCATAGTTTTTTATTTTGTAGACTACGTTTTTGGAAAGTAGTGTATATTCAATACTCACTACCTATCTGCTTAGTAACAGAATTTCATGCCGTCAAGAAAACTTTAACAAGTTCAGAAAAAACTATTATATTAGAAGCGAAGATCGCATTTAGCTGGATTCCTCTTGTTCTTTTGAAAATGGGAAGTCTCAGGTTAAGAATATTGATTTGTTTTAATTGATTGATTTACCAGGACCATACTTCCAGACATCGATTGCTGAAGCATAGTATGGACTTACGGCTATGCTAGAGATTTCGACCCCAACACCGCTATCCCGGGAGGACATTACTGACTGATCAGGAAGCTCGGCCCCCAAGGCCTAAGGGAGAGGTTAGTCGGCCCCTAGACCGTAGATGATTAACCCCTTGCTATGACCAGCACACCCGGAATGTCGCTTGTGTCGTTGATGGTTTTGGCGCTATGGTTATTTCTTTCCATGTGGGATGTGTTTTCAAAAACCATTCTCGATGTATACACAGATCAGCTAGGGGTATAAATCATAACTGGCAAGTTTTTGTTATCTTATCCTTCAAAATACTTTTTTTGTTATAATTTGAGATATGCAAAAGAACACCGAGCACGCGCATGCGTATATTGGTATTATTTTATTGAAAAAAAAAAAAAAAAAAAAAAAAAAAAAAAAGAATTGGAAGCGAAGCAGGGTGTGACGTTTCGATTGAAATCCCACTAACAGAATCCAATCATATCCTGGAGGATCCAATCATATCCTGGAGGATCCAATCATATCCTGGAGGATCCAATCATATCTTGAGGAATTTAGTTTGTAATAAACGAGAGAAAAGACTTGTAAGGATAAAACTGAAACAGCAGTAAAAGTAATTTAATTAAAAGGGATTCGACTAAATTATAAATGAATATTACACTAAAAATCAAAATTTGTAGTTTGATCAAAAGTCCGTTACCTTCCTTCATATTCGTATTAAAACGATAAGAATAAAGAAGAGCATTGAAAAACCAAGCAGTTGTATTTCTGAGTTTTTACTTTCACTTTTCGCAATAAAATTTTAAGTAAAGCAGTTTCGGCTTGCTAGAACATTTCAGTTTGTATTTCAATATTGGATATATAATCAATCTGGAGTACATTCTTATTCTGATACACCCATCCAATCCATCTGGTGTACATTCTTATTCTGATACACCCATCCAATCCATCTGGTGTACATTCTTATTCTGATGCACCCATCCAATCCATCTGGTGTACATTCTTATTCTGATACACCCATCCAATCCATCTGGTGTACATTCTTATTCTGATACACCCATCCAATCCATCTGGTGTACATTCTTATTCTGATACACTCATCCAATCCATCTGGTGTACATTCTTATTCTGATACACCCATCCAATCCATCTGGTGTACATTCTTATTCTGATACACTCATCCAATCCATCTGGTGTACATTCTTATTCTGATACACCCATGCAATCCATCTCGTTTACATTCTTATTCTGATACACCCATCCAATCCATCTCGTGTTCATTCTTATTCTGATAAACCCATCCAATCCATCTGGTGTACATTCTTATTCTGATGCACCCACCCAATCCATCTGGTGTACGTTCTTATTCTGATACACCCATGCAATCCATCTCGTTTACATTCTTATTCTGATACACCCATCCAATCCATCTCGTGTACATTCTTATTCTGATACACCCTTCCAATCCATCTCGTGTACATTGTTATTCTGATGCACCCATCCAATCCATCCGGTTTACATCCTTATTCTGTAACACCGGCCCATCTAATCCGTGTCGTGTACATTCTTATTGTGATGCACTCATCAAATCCATCTCGTGGACGTTCTTATTCTGATACACCCATCCAATCCATCTCGTGTACATTCTTATTCTGATACACCCGTCCAATCTATCTCGTGTCCGTTCTTATTCTGATGCACCCATCCAATCTATCCGGTGCACATCCTTATTCTGTAACACAGGCCCATCCAATCCATCCCGTGTACATTCTTATTGTGATACACCCATCCAATCCATCGCGTGTACATTCTTATTGTGATACACCCGTCCATTCTATCTCGTGTACATTCTTATTCTGATGCACCCATCCAATCTATCCGGTGCACATCCTTATTCTGTAACACCGGCCCATCTAATCCGTGTCGTGTACATTCTTATTCTGATGTACCCATCCAATCCATGTCGTGTACATTCTTATTCTATAACACCGGCTCATCTAATCCGTGTCGTGTACATTCTTATTCTGATGCACCCATCCAATCAATGTCGTGTACATTCTTATTCTATAACACAGGCTCATCTAATCCGTGTGGTGTACATTCTTATTCTGATGCACCAGTCCAATCCATGTCGTGTACATTCTTATTCTATAACACCGGCTCATCTAATCCGTGTCGTGTACATTCTTATTCTGATGCACCTATCCAATCCATGTCGTGTACATTCTTATTCTATAACACCGGCTCATCTAATCCGTGTCGTGTACATTCTTATTCTGATGCACCTATCCAATCCATGTCGTGTGCGATCTTATTCTATAACACCGGCTCAACTAATCCGTGTCGTGTACATTCTTATTCTGATGCACTTATCCAATCCGTGTCGTGTGCACTCATTTTCTGATACGTTTTTATAATTTATTTCAGATACATTCCAAATTAAACTTTCTAACTTAACTCTGAATGTGATTTTCAATTACTTGTTGTTTTTTTTTTTCCTTTTCTTTCCTTTCTGGTTTTCATCGTTTTTAATTTTGTAGACTACGTTTTTGGAAAGTAGTGTATATCCAACACTCTCTACCAATCTGCTTAGTAACAGAATTTCATGCCGTCCAGGAAACTTTAACAAGTTCAGTGAGACAGAAAACTATTATATTAGAAGCGAAGATCGCATTTAGCTGGATTCCTCTTGTTCTTTTGTAAATTGGAAGGCTCAGGTTAAGAATATTGATTTGTTTTAATTGATTGATTAACCAGGACCATACTTCCAGACATCGATTGCTGAAGCATAGTATGGACTTACGGCTATGCTGGAGATTTCGACCCCAACACCGCTATCCTGGGAGGACATTACTGACTGATCAGGAAGCTCGGCCCCCAAGGCCTAAGGGAGAGGTTAGTCGGCCCCTAGACCGTAGATGATTAACCCCTTGCTATGACCAGCACACCCGGAAAATCGCTTGTGTCGTTGATGGTTTTGGCGCTATGGTTATTTCTTTCCATGTGGGATGTGTTTTCAAAAACCATTCTCGATGTATACACAGATCAGCTAGGGATAGAAATCATAACTGGCAAGTTTTTGTTATCTTATCCTTCAAAATACTTTTTTTGTTATAATGTGAGACATACAAGAGAACACCGAGCACGCGCATGCGTATATTGGAATTATTATAGTGAAAAAAAAAAAAATTTGTAAGCGAATTAGGGTGTGCCGTTTGGATTAAAATCCCACTAACAGAGTCCAATCATATCCTGAAGGATCCAATCATATCCTGGAGGATCCAATCATATCATGGAAGATCCAATCATATCCTGGAGGATCCAATCATATCCTGGAGGATCCAATCATATCCTGAAGGATCCAATCACATCATGGAAGATCCAATCATATCCTGGAGGATCCAATCATACCCTGAAGGATCCAATCATATCCTGGAGGATCCAATCATATCATGGAAGATCAAATCATATCGTGGAGGATGCAATCATATCCTGGAGGATCCAATCATATCCTGGAGGATCCAATCATATCCTGGAGGATCCAATCATATCCTGGAGGATCCAATCATATCCTGGAGGATCCAATCATATCCTGGAGGATCCAATCATATCCTGGAGGATCCAATCATATCATGGAGGATCCAATCATATCATGGAGGATCCAATCATATCCTGGAGGATCCAATCATATCATGGAGGATCCAATCATATCCTGGAGGATCCAATCATATCCTGGAGGATCCAATCATATCCTGGAGGATCCAATCATATCATGGAGGATCCAATCATATCCTGGAGGATCCAATCATATCCTGGAGGATCCAATCATATCATGGAGGATCCAATCATATCATGGAGGATCCAATCATATCCTGGAGGATCCAATCATATCATGGAGGATCCAATCATATCATGGAGGATCCAATCATATCATGGAGGATCCAATCATATCCTGGAGGATCCAATCATATCCTGGAGGATCCAATCATATCCTGGAGGATCCAATCATATCATGGAGGATCCAATCATATCATGGAGGATCCAATCATATCCTGGAGGATCCAATCATATCATGGAGGATCCAATCATATCCTGGAGGATCCAATCATATCCTGGAGGATCCAATCATATCCTGGAGGATCCAATCATATCCTGGAGGATCCAATCATATCCTGGAGGATCCAATCATATCCTGAAGAATTTAGTTTGTAATAAACGAGAGAAAAGACTTGTAAGGATAAAACTGAAACAGCAGTAAAAGTAATTTAATTAAAAGGGATTCAACTAAATTATAAATGAATATTACACTAAAAATAAAAATTTGTAGTCTTATCAAGAGTCCGTTACCTTCCTTCATATTGGTATTAAAACGATAAGAACAAAGAAGAGCATTGAAAAACCAAGCAGTTGTATTTCTGAGTTTTCACTTTCACTTTTGGCAATAAAATCTTAAGTAAAGCAGTTTCGGCTTTCTAGAAAATTTCAGTTTGTATTTCAATATTGGATATATAATCCATCTCGTGTACATTCTTATTGTGATACACCCATCCAATCCATCTCGTGTACATTCTTATTCTAATACACCCATCCAATCCATCTGGTGTACATTCTTATTCTGATACACCCATCCAATCCATCTGGTGTACATTCTTATTCTGATACACTCATCCAATCAATCTGGTGTACATTCTTATTCTGATACACCCATCCAATCCATCTGGTGTACATTCTTATTCTGATACACTCATCCAATCCATCTCGTGTACATTCTTATTCTGATACACCCATGCAATCCATCTCGTTTACATTCCTATTCTGATAAACCCATCCAATCCATCTCCTGTACATTCTTATTCTGATACACCCATCCAATCCATCTGGTGTACATTCTTATTCTGATACACTCATCCAATCCATCTGGTGTACATTCTTATTCTGATACACCCATGCAATCCATCTCGTTTACATTCTTATTCTGATACACCCATCCAATCCATCTCGTGTACATTCTTATTGTGATACACCCATCCAATCCATCTCGTTTACATTCTTATTCTGATACACCCTTCCAATCTATCTCGTGTACATTCTTATTCTGATGCACCCATCCAATCCATCCGGTGCACATCCTTATTCTGTAACACCGGCTCATCTAATCCGTGTCGTGTACATTCTTATTCTGATACACCCATCCAATCCATCTTGTGTACATTCTTATTCTGATACACCCATCCAATCCATCTCGTGTACAATCTTATTCTGATACACCCATCCAATCCATCTCGTGTACATTCGTATTCTGATGCACCCACCCAATCCATCTGGTGTACATTCTTATTCTGATACACCCATCCAATCCATCTCGTGTACATTCCTATTCTGATACACCCATCCAATCCATCTTGTGTACATTCTTATTCTGATACACCCATCCAATCCATCTGGTGTACATTCTTATTGTGATACACCCATCCAATCCATCTGGTGTACATTCTTATTCTGATACACCCATCCAATCCATCTCGTGTACATTCTTATTCTGATACACCCATCCAATCCATCTTGTGTACATTCTTATTCTGATACACCCATCCAATCCATCTGGTGTACATTCTTATTCTGATACACCCATCCAATCCATCTGGTGTACATTCTTATTCTGATACAACCATCCAATCCATCTCGTGTACATTCGTATTCTGATACACCCATCCAATCCATCTGGTGTACATTCGTATTTTGATACACCCATACATGCAGGGGAGTCCAGGGGATTTTTTTAAATTTATAAGCTCTCTAAAAATCACTTTACAGTTTTCTTACCCAAAATATAACAATAAAAGACCTCTTTATGTACCTTTCTTAATTTTCTCTAGGTATAAATATATCAGATAATATAACATACTTATTACCATCCGTACATCCATACTAACAACTTATAATCTAGCTTTTGTCACTCGGAAAGCTTTAAGTCTCTTTGAGTATTTTTTTTTTGGCTTCAAGCGCAGTGCATAGTGCACACAATGTATCATACCATAGCCACTGCATCGTTGCCATGGAATCGCCTATAGGATTTTTGGCACCAGGCCCCCAAATTCCACCCAAAATGTTCCCAAAAAATGGGCAAATTTTAAAGGCTGGTTCTTAAGCGCATTTAAAGCAATTTCATTCAAAACTGCTCCAATATGTAAACAACTCTTCTAGTTTTGAAAAATACAAGTTTCTACGATTTTTGTTCGGGATTACGAGAAAAATTCGACACTTAACTGGAGGCCGTGTTGGCCATTTTCATACACCGTAAAATCAAGCCATACTCTTTTGCTCGTATCTCCCAAAGTACGCGCTTCAGAGAAGCCTTCTCTTTATTACAGTTTATATAGACATTGATAATACAAATTAGGGGGGAAAAATCTGGGGAACGCTATAGTTTTACGCTGGGGCTTCGTAACATTCGAGCTAAATATTCAAAACGTTCGAAATCGGTCACTTTGAAATCCTATTATGATTTCCCCAAAAAATTTTATTTTATTTAGTAAATATCACTAAAAAGGACTTAAATATAATCTCTCGCTACTGTGAAACTTAAATTCTAAAGCTTTAAAGCAACCATAGCTGAGCCAGATAAATTCAAAAAAGCTTACCTTAATTACGAATTTTGCAGTATTTTGTAAAGTTGGGATGACCTAGGAAATGTCTCCTATCTTGAGTCCATATGTCGTATAGAAGCTATCAGAATGGAAAGACTGCTTATTTTACGACTTAAAAACGTATGTATCAAAAAAAAAAAAAAACAACAAAAAAGAACGTTTGATTCTTCTTGATTATTACACCTCGAAATTAATAAACTCAATAATAAAAAATGAGGTTTTCCCCTCTTTTGAGACGTACATCTTGCACTGATAATCCACCACAGGCAGCCCGTATCATAGTCACAATGCACATTGCTCATTTTTGAGTCCAAGTTAATATGGACAGATGGACAGATAACTGAATAAAAAACTACTAAATAAAGAACTTGTCAGCTGATCATGGTTAAGACATTCATTTGTAATGATTTACTTGTTGTCAGGATTGTTTTGCGTCGATCGCCAAGACATGGCTTCGAGTATCATATGTCAATTTCATCGAGATCGACTAGGGATTTATTGGAGAGGGCGTCGACAAAACTGCCAAGTGCCACCTGACGTTGCTGGTCATAAAGGGGAAGATGTAAAAGGAGAGAAAGATCGCGGCTTGTCAAGAAAACATTCCCAGTACATAATGGAGTTAACGGGAAGACTGATCCTGTTGGATCCGGTAAGTATGTACCAAACAGTACTAACTAAACTGTTGGACTAAGGAGCTGTGTGCAAACTCAGTAGATTGTTTGTATAAAAGAGTAACTTTATTACGATGATCAAGACAAACGCAATTTTACTCTACTTATTAATTGGTTTCATTCTTGGTATTTTACAGCAGTTTGCAGATAATGCAGGAGGCTACTCACGCAGTACAATCCAGCGAAAAGTCCAGAGGTACATATATACCATGCATGTATGTTAAAAGGAATGTATATTCGGAATGGGGAGAGGGGTACTAATTAGTCTAAACAGTGTAATATAACGAGTCTAAAACGTTTACGAAAAAAATAAGAAAGCAAAAAAACAAAAAAAAAAAACAAAAAAAAAAAAAACAACAACATTTCATTCAGTATCCAAAAAATGCAGTTTGGCACTGTTATTATATTTTAAATCATCATTTGCCATGCGATAGGAAGCACGGCAAGCGTGTCCTTTCTTTGACAATTGGATTGAAAACCGCAACTCAAAAAAGGGTGTATCAATATACGTTAACTTTTTGTCAACCAGATACTGATTTTCTCTTGATCATCGCCACGGTCTTACCATACAGATATAATTTCCCTGTTCTCCTTAATCAAACTATTTCTCTGAAAAAGTCATCCTATATATACTGAAGGAAACCTTTTAAGAAACCTGGATCACTGAAAAAATTTGTGTAATTTTTTTTTTTTTTTTTTTTTTTTTTTTGCAACTCATATGCCAGCCAATGTTAGCCAAAGTTTTGTAGTCGTCAAGATTACATTATTTGTGTAGACGACGTCTAAGATTCTTTCTGGGTTTTTTTCCCACAGTAGTAAGAGAGGAGGAGGCTGGAGACTTCGGTCGCTACCTCCTCCAGTTCGATCGCTAATTCATCCCCGATAATTCCCTCCATCGACTCACCACAGCTTTACTAGAATTTAGAAATAACAAATTAAACTCAAACATTTGCTCCGTATTCTTGTTTTATTCGCTTGACTTTTCGCTTGGAAATAACCGTTAGTCCTACTTACAGGACCCGATTTCCGGGCTATGTGGTGGTCGTTCGTCGTCATGGTGCTATGCCATAATGTTCCCTCACCCGGAGGGAGAGTAGTAACCAAACAGTATGCTGGAGGGTACCCACGAGCCAAAACGTGAACCTTTTGTCTTGGGTCAACCATGCAATGCCATCGAAGAGAAGGATTTTCCCTACGGCCGCGATATCATTTGAAAGCTTGAGCGGAATCCAAAATGCCTCCCAAACGAAAGATTGAGAATATTATAGAGACAGATCATGTACCGTTGAGTTTTCGTCGAGACGCATCGATACCTCAATAACAAAGGAGTGGCTCAGGAAACAGTGAAACCTTAGACCGGAACGTAATCTGATTGGTCAAGATGAGATGTGCAAGAAGTGTTGGGTAGCAATTTATTCTCACTTGTGTAGTTGTTACATCTACGTTTCGACGATTTACCTTCCTTTTACTGTAAAACCAATTTATTTTCATCAAATCATGGACTTAGTCGAAGGAATACACGAGATGTTTGAGATGATCGTCTGCATTTTATACTTGATTCACGTGAACCGTTTACAAGCTGACAGGAGAGACGAAAGGCCTACACGGACAAAAGAACCCGTGGAACACGACGAGAGGGAGAACTGATAAAAAGGTACGAGAAACTCTAAATATTCTAGTACATATATACTATACTCTACTACAATATTTGGATTGTTGCAGTCTTCAATATCCCATTAAAATCACAAAATATTATGAGAATATGTGCCGCATAGTCCATACGCAATAGTTTTACGGAATAGCTCCATAAGAATATCAGTACCGCCTGTGACAGAAAAGTCAGAAGTGCAGGAAAAATAAAGCACCTCACCACTAAAAAGAATCGAAATATTAAATAAGATCGAGGAAACTTAAATGAATAAAAATCACTAAATCATCGATACAATAAAATACTATTAGATATTATAAGATCTATCGTGTGGTTAAGGATACGTTAAATCACGACACCGTAAGATTGTCAAGAAGTACACAGGAAGGATACGCGCGATTATGAGGCGCAATTGCATGTGACGTCAGACAGCTCATTCCCCTACTGGCTAGCCAGTGGGGAAGACGATCACCGGAAGCGCCTCACCGCGGCTGCGCAGGAGGCTACTCATTTTGGGAAAACGGAAATACAACTCAAGAGCCCAGCAGTGCATCATGGGTAAAAATCTAAATTTATTCAGTCGAGCTCTAACCGTCATGAAGAGAAGAGCTCCGATAAGACGTGATCCAATGCAACTCAAAGTATGTTAACATTTTAGCGATTAGGGAGAGTAGTGGTGCTTTTAAATCTAACAAGTATCCTTAGAATTTCATGGGTTGACTTAATTCCCTTTTTTAACAATTTTGAAGGCTCCTAAAGGACCCTCAAGGTCACTGTACTGATGTAGCTATGTTTTGTAGAATTGCGTTACTGTATACTGCCGCCAAACGGGACAGCGCCGTGACATGACTAAATATCTTCCTTGAATCCGAAAACTTCAAAATCTGCACTTAACATCGTTCAGATACATAAGTAAATTCTTATATTTTTACCTGACTTAAAAAAGAGCAGCCAAAAATGATGCGTGTTTGAATATTTAGATAGCCGAAGAGATCACGAAACGCAATATCGCAGCGCCATTTTTTATGCACTTTGGCGTAAAATACTCAGTTTTCATTGTTCTGCATCTCCAAAACTGGGGTTCGATGGGCCGAACCCTTCAAATGCTTGCCCAACATCTCTTCTTTATATCTAGATAAGAATATATGAGAAAATTTACAACTATAATTCATTCTCTTTATATGAAAGACATGTACTTTTGAGAATTTTCGTGTCCACGATCAAATTACATGTGCCTCAGAGAGACGTTACAATTTCTTTGAAAATATCACTTACGCCTCTAGTAAATGTTTGCTTATTGTATTCCTTATTATATTACTCTAAGAATTGATTTTCTTGGTCTGTTAGGTAAAATGTTTGTTCTTTACATCAATAAAATTCAAAGCACTTCTTAGTATTCTATTTGAACTTTTGATTTCTTTCCAGACCGAGGACAGCCAGCCATTAGAAATTAGAGCAATAACCAGCTGTAGAAATAACATACAAGATACCAAGTAGATGTAGAGATGTTACTCACCAAGATTATATCCTGACCATGTACACAGCATAGTAACAGTATGTATGGACCTGACATCCGTCACAAATACACTAGAACTGAAGAAAAAGTGTAACAATGTATTAGATGGAACGGTTGGCGTAAATCTTGATAGTTTTAGTCTTGTTCAGGATTTGTATTTTGTATTTTGTCATACTGTATTTTTAGGGCAAAGTAGTAGTATTTTGATTTATTGTAATTTTAGAATTTTTAGGCCTATTAAATGTTATAACGCTGTATTCTCGTAGTCTGTAATCTAGATCTTGAAGCTGCAAGGTGATACAACCTACAATTTTTACGATATTCGCAACAATATTATATTTTTTACATATATATTTTCGTCACACAAGGACACAGCGTATGTTAGAAATAGATTGAATGACTAAAACTAACATGTAGTTTATGAAGTCGAAGTCAAATCCAAAGAAAACAAGGAGATCCATGCAGAATTCATTACAGACTAGTCACTACACACCTATCGATATTAGTAACTAAGAATAATATCCCAATGAAAAGAGAATTTGCACAAGATTGTGTTGTGTTACGATTTTGCAAATTTTGCCAGAAATACAGGATGTTGGTGTAATAAAAACAAGAAAAGGACACAAACTATGATATCTGGATGAAAATGACCCTCAAAAGAGAGATTCAAAATATTGGATGGCACTTTGGACTGAAATACAAGATGGATTCCAATCACTTCCACATCAAGACAAAACTACTGAGCTTCGAAAAGTTTCAAAAATTGTCCTAGTTTTTTGAGGTAAACACTTAATAGCCATTGGCTAACAAACCTGTGGCCCTCATTCCATGAGCAAATTGGAGTTTAGAAGTTGATTTTTGCGGAGGGAGGAAAACCGAAGAACCCTGAGCCAAAACCCTCACAAAAGCACACAACGAACAGGAGTTAGTTCAAGAAAGTTGATATTTGTACAAGAAACAATTCTGATCCGTCTCGATTTCCGTCAACAAGTCGCACTTCCATCTCGATTCCACAAGAGATACAAGATAGAATCCATAAATCGAGTAAAGCCAAGGAATGATTTAACGATCAAAATATTACGTTCAAACGGTTTCTTTGGAAGAGTTGTCTTGCCTCACAAACGTGGTCGCATAAGTTTTCCTCTCGTCAATTCAAGACATACAAGATGGATTGCGAGGACTAAAATCGAGTACCATTGCTACGAGGTCGATTTAAAGTCTGTCAAGTTAGCCGAGTAGATTATCTCGCTTGATTCCATGGTATTCAGTTGGAAAACGTAACACAAAAATCCATCATTTGGAGCTTGTTATTCACCACCACAGAACACTACTTGTATTCCCTAGGTAAACGTTGATCAAATTTGCATATCGTTGATACATGATATGGCTGGACAGGAAATGGGGAGATATGACAGGAATTTGGCCAATAGCTGAGGAGGGGGATTTATATAATCTTTAAACAGGATTAAACGAACGAAAGTTGATGCTCATTGGTCCATTCAACCTGCAAATTTACCAGCCGCGCCACACTCAGAGAAAACTCATGTTTGGTAGTTTTTGACTGAATCTACGATAAAGTCGAGGTCGTACGGAGGAAAAGAGGGAAATAATGGCAAACACAAACAAGGTTCTCGGGCTGATGTGCTTATTACAAGTATTGAAGATGTGTGAGACTCTTGTTCTCTGCTATTTGTCTGTTGTACTGATGAGCCGCGATGTGGAGGAAACTGGAACACCAGAAGAGAACGATGAACGAGAACACACAATCTGAACTAGTAAGTAGAAAGACAACAAACTATCGTACATTATCAACATATCTTGCCTTACTGCACAACACTTGAATAAGATCATTACTGTTATCAGTAGTAGGGTATAATATTTTGAAATATCAAAAATTGAAGTAAATAAACTTTTATCACTGGCGTTCTCGTAAGGCTCGCACTTTCCATACAGTAAGGTCTATATCTCAGATGGATTACAGTTCGTTTTGTTTTATTTCCTGGTGTGAAATATATGCGTTTTATCTTGTAACAACTATGAATTTTTGAGGTGGGTTCAAAAAAAATCTGTATATCCAAAGTTCTTCATGCACGTGTGACGTCATGCTTTTAGATGATCACGATGTAGAGAAATTTCTTTAATATGAAAAAGGAGTTGATATTCAAAGTTTTCATACAAATATTAGTAAAACTGTGAATTTTATAAAGATCGCGCGTAAACTATCGAAGATATGACTTTTTTAGAACATGAAATTTTACCAAAGACTTTATGCAAATTTTGCCTGCCAACACACATTTCTTCGTAAAAGTTGTCAAGTTCAAAAATTCATACATTCTCTGAATTATAGACAATCTTCACGAAACTTTGCAGTTTTACTAATATCTACATGACAAATTTGATTACGAACTTCTTTTTCTGATTAAACAAAAAAAAAAAAAATAGATTACGTGACGTCAAAGTGAAAAGCCTCAACGAACCGGGTGTCAATCAAATTCATGTCTAATTATAAATATCTGCTCTCTAATTGGTTATAAAACTTCAAGCGACTACTGCAGTATAAAAATAAGTAAATATTTTCCTTTCTCCGAGAATTCAGAACTCATCATATAAATCACCTAAACTGCTCTCACTGTAGCAGGGTTCTACTAACACTACCCTTCTTAGTATTCTATTTGAACTTTTGATTTCTTTCCAGACCGAGGACAGCCAGCCATTAGAAGTTAGAGCAATAACCAGCTGTAGAAATAACATACAAGATACCAAGTAGATGTTGAGATGTTACTCACCAACATTATATCCTGACGATGTACACAGCATAGTAACAGTATGTATGGACCTGACATCCGTGACAAATACACTAGAACTGAAGAAAAAGTATAACAATGTATTAGATGGAACGGTTGGCGTAAATCTTGATAGTTTTAGTCTTGTTCAGGATTTGTATATATACTATAGTACTTTTATATCTTGTAATTTTTGTATTTTTAGTGCTAAGCTTTTAACGCTGTACTCTCGCAGTCTGTAATCTACATCTTGAAACTTGAAGCTATACGCGATAATGCAATTTTTACGATACTCGCTACAGTATTATATATATTACATATATCTCTTTGTCACGCAAGGACACAGCGTATGTTAAAAATAAACTGAATCACTAAAACTAACATTGTTGTTTATGAAGTCGAAGTCAAATCCAAAGAAAACAAGGCATTTTTGTACAAGAAGCAGTTGTGATTTGTCTCGATTTCGGTCGATAAGTCGCACTTCCATCTCGAGTGAAGCCAAGGAATGATTTAACGATCAAAACATTACCTTCAAACGGTTTCTTTGGAAGAGTTGACTTGACTCACACACCTGGTCGCATAAGGTTTCCTTTCCTCAACTTAGCTGAGTAGATTATCGCTTGATTCTATGGTATTCAGTTGGAAAACTTCACCAAAAAATCCTGCATTTAGAACTTGTTATTCACCATCACAGACTACCATTCGTATTCCTTGTGAAAACGATAAGATTTGCATATTGTTCGTGTACTATGCGTGAGAAGTGAGATGTTGTGACAGCATTTCGGCCAATAGAAACCTTCTAATTAGGGGATTCCCCTAAGATGTCAGTTTTTAATATCAATCCCCAGGCTATTTATAAAGTACATAGACCATGACTTGTATAGTGTGTGGTGAAACTGGGTGAGTTTGTAGCTGACTGGGTGAATGTGAATCCAAATGAATTGGAGAAATAAAGTGTTGTAATATAAGACTGGTTTTGCTATATTCTTGTATATTATTCCATGCCAGGATAACAGAAAAGCGGTTCTCTCCTCCACTATCAGCTGTATAATTTCATAAGATTTAGAAAGATGGCACATCGGGAAAAGTACCCTGGTACAGAACGTATAGATTAAAGGAGAGACCGAGTTTATTCATGCCTTATATAAAAGCGCCTCTGGAACCAGGGTACGGGAAAAGCGCACTTGGTGAGTTGAACTGATTGACAAACATTGTAACTCGTTGCCCCTCGCTTTACATTGTTCTCAAATGTTAAGACATGAATAAACTCGGTCTCTCCTTTAATCTATACGTGCTGAGTGATCGCTTTAGCATTTTGTAACAGTTTTAATTAGTCCTTTAATTCTTTAGCACATGCAGTAATGGTGAAAAGTATAAATATATAGGTATAGCAAAGTTGATAAATTGGTTTGGTAAAAATAAAGATTCCGTTTGAGTCCATGTTATACATATTTTTTTGAGTCAAGTATACTTTATAGATTTGGAGTCCAGTCCAGTCGTGTTTTACGGAAACTTGTGTGTAAACGATATAATGTGACGTCCGTCACTATTATAAACCAATGGAGTGCACTGTCATACCCCTGTCACTTCAATCAGGGTATTTCTTGGTGGGTAGAATTGTGCGATCAAGAAAAGCCCAGGCTTTTCGGCAACGACTAAAACGCGGACTGGACTTGACTCGAGAAAAAATGGACTCAGAAAACATGGACTTGTTCGGGGGTGGGGTGGGGAAAAAACTTCAGTTACTAAAAATATAGAGGGGTGGGGTGGTTAAAAACAAAACTACCACATATTGTTCATCACCACTAACGAACGAGTGACACCGTAACTCGATTACTATTGATTATTAAACAGTGTTGTGCCATTCGCACGTATTATATGTCTTTTTCTATGTGTTTTTCCTGTCTATACACTTAAATATGTACAGAGCGTGGATCAGTGATCAAAGTACACGAAGAAGCTTCAAAAATGACTGTATATCGTAAGAGTATGCTAATCATCAAACTGATGAAACGTAGTTTCTTGTGCGTGACTAGCTATTTGTACATTTGGCACAAGATGGGAAGATGACTGTAAATGCCTTCCCCTCCAATGTCTTCAGAAAAAATAAATCAAGAAACTGTAATCAACCTAAGGTACTGTACATTATTATGCGCGGGTTCGTACATTTCATTAGTTTAATAATGTATAGTAATCGAGTTACGGTGTCACGCGTTCGTTTGTGGTGATGAACAATATGTTGTAGTTTTATTTTTACTCACCCCACCCCCTATATTTCTAGTAACTGAAATTTTGTTTCCCCACTCCACCCCCCTCCATTCTAAAAATAAATATTTTTCGAACCAGTCCATGTTTTCTGAGTCCATGTTTTCTCGAGTCCAGTCCAGTCTGCGTTTTATTCACTGCCGGGCTTTTCTCCGGTCTGCATCAAAGTGCTGTTACTATCATCTCACAATCATATTCAAGCACTACATCACCATAGCACATAACACGATGAATGATCCAAACCAAGCTGTTATTTTACCGCTGATGAACCTAACAAACCTGTGGCTCTCATTCCATGATCAAATTGGAGTTTAGAAGTTGATATTTGCGGAACTAGTAAGTAGAAAGACAACAAACTTGAACATATCTTGCCTTACAAAATTGAAATTAGATTATTATTAGTTTTAATGTATGATATTTTTAGATATTAAAAGATAAAGTAAAAAAACTTTTGGCGTTCTCGTCAGATTCGCACTTTCCCCGCCGAAACCTCTAGCACTATATCTGTGACGGCAAAAATTCTACTAAACTTTCAAATCTATAAATAGCCGTCACGCTCAAATTACAGAAAATACTTCAGTTTCCTTTTCTATGAAAGACAGAATTAAATCAAACATGTCTTTCAAGTATTGTTGAAGTTATCCAATCAGCATCGCGTGTCGTATACGTCACCGGTGCTATATCTGCCACCAAACAATGTTTGAAACACTCAATCTTCCACTTCAAGATTCGACTACGGCCAAACTTTTCTTTTCAAAACCAATTTATTTTCGTTAAATAATGGACTCAGTCGAAGGAATACAGGAGATGTTTGAGATGATCGTCTGCATCTTATACTTGATTCACGTGAACCGTTTACAAGCTGACAGGAGAGACGAGAGGCCTACACGAAGAAAAAAACCTGTGGAAAATGACGAGACGGAGAACTGATAAAAAGGTACGAGAAACTCTAAATAACAGTAAGATAATGAAAATAATTTTACAATATTTTGATTGTTGTATTCTTCCATATCCCTTTTACAGAATAGGAAGATATTTAAATAATTTGTGCGTAGTGCGTACCCATAATGATATGTGAGTCTGTATTGCTACATGTTGAATAGTTTAGCATTAGTTGAAGAAAAGCAAAGAAACTCCCCGCAAAAAAAAAACATAAACATATCCGTCAACTGACGGAAAACATAATCTACATAGTAAGATGTGGTTAAAAATGATAAAATCGTAGTTTATTCCGTATATGTACTATTCTTGATACTATACGGCACTGAAAAATACGGTCGTTTCCACCATGAATTTTTATCCATCTTTATTTTACCTCCCACGCAAACAAATGAAAAAATCCAAAATTTGTGCCAAAGGTCAAAAAATCAAAATCGTTCAAATTCAAAACTCGTCCATATTGAGCGGCCTAGTGTGACTTAGTGTGTATAATTCAGATGGAAGTTTTTACATGATCTTCGAAAGAATTGAAAGCAAAGATAAGGGCAAACGGTGTAAATTGGTCTATAGATAGCGCTTTCAAGGCGTGTCACGCAATACCAACACTAGTGATCGAGATCGTAAAATACGCCAACTTCGCCAACTTCAACACTTGATTATAGAGCGCGCTTGCATTTGCCCAGAAATATATCTGTATATGTAAAAACAGGCATCCTTCTGGGTTTTATTTTTTGAATTTTGGAATAAAGGCAGTGAGAAAAAATTTTTTTTTAGTTTACCCTCTATTTTGTATCCTAAATGGTGGTGTTTTTTAACAAGTTCTCTGAAAAGGAAATACAATTCCAATTTGAGTGAAATTCATGGAGTAGAATCACGAAGAGTAGAATATTTCAATGGTATAAAATAGAGGTTTGCTAGGTTCTTTTCTAAGTCACACTATGTCGGTGCTACATCCCAAATTCCTTTTAATTCAATACTCTTACAAGTAAAGTATAGACTATAAATAATAAATTAATTAAGGAGTAAGTAAAGTGAAATAACAAGAAACACAGGACTATAAGAAACTGTAAAAAACGATCTAAAGGAATAACGAAGAACTTACATTTGTGTAGGAGGGGATGCTTGTTCAACCTCTAATTTGCATAATGATTGACGGCTAGGAAAAACCCAATCCGAGTGAAGAATTTGAAATCAGTCCGCGCGATACAACGGTTTTGGCTGTAAATCGGATCTAACACACTAGGCCGCTCAATATGGACGAGTTTTGAAGGTAATTTTTCATGCGATCTCTGATTTCACTTTTGCGGATTTCTCGCAAAATATAAAGTATTTTGTGTAAGACTTTCTTATATTCCGAAAAACACTGCCGCTGAAAAATTACTTTTGATGATGGGTTCTATAAGTTCTGTTGGTGACACTTTTCTCACATTTTGTAAGAAGTCTTCTCTTCAACGGCCTTGAAGCGTTAGGAGACTCAGAGCAGAATCAATTATCATCATCACTTTGACTCAACTTGTTTCGTAAATTCAAATATAATTCTCTTACACCAAAAACTAATTTCCCAAACAGCATATCTTAATGGCATGAGCTCCGATTTATCGTGAAAAAGACGATTATTAGAAATATGCTTTTTATGTTGTTACTATAACCTGATCAAAGTCAAAGTGTCTCCCTAACAAATTATGCATGTCAACGGGAGACTGGACACTAAAAGCGCGGAGCAGCCTGGCACGAGGTTTGCGGAGTTTACCCCATAAACAGGGATAAAGAGGTTTTCGAAAATATGAATGTTTACTCGGAAAATACAACTAGTTCACAGCGCAAAATTATTCTCTAAATCATCTCATATGCTTGTTGGGTATTCAACCTTCATATAATCCGAAAAAGGTTTTAGTAGTTTTAATAGCTAGCGCTCACAGGAGAGCCGGTTATGTCAGGATGCTAGGATCTCTAAATTTTAATCTTATTTTATACATATATATATATATATTTTTAATAAATTATTCTATATTATTTATCCTTTTTGATACATCTTTATTTTATAATTGTAAAGCGTTATAGAGTACATTATACAACGCTATAAAAATGTAATAAATTATTATCATTATTATTATTATATCCGTGAAACATTAGTTATACATATATATAAATAGTACAATTTTGTGCAAATTCTATTGTTTTCTATTGTTTAAATAGCACTATTTTGTACTATTTAGTAATTTGTATTTCACGGATATATTGTTTGCACTCTACTGATTTTGTTGGATTAAAATTTAGAATTTAGAATAGCAATTTCTTAAATCAATCAGCACTTGAACTTGGTCACCGTGACCGTAATAGAATGAGGCATATAACTCACCTAAATTCGACGACTAGAAAGACTTCAAACCTTCCTGAAATTTGGAATAAAATACAATGAACAGTTAGGTATGATAATATCAATAATAATAATAGTAATGATAGTCATGATAATAACAATAATAATAATAGTAATAACAATAATGTGTTGAGCGCCAATTCCGTAGAGTTCAACAGCGCTTTACAATCAATAAAATCAACAATAATGAGAAATAATATTAAAATGCAACTACAAGATAAAAACACTTTATGAATTTTAACTACCTTATTACATGAAAACTTTCGCGACACTTTAATTTCGCGATTCCGAAAAAAAAAATGCGAAATTAAAGTGTCGCGAAAATATAATGGCGCGAAAATTATATCTGACTCTCCATTTTTGAGAAAGTAAAAAAATTTAATGACTATTCCAAGCATACTCATACATAGCTTGGGCTACCTGTGAACAAATCACCATACAGTTCGCAAGTTGTGAATTAATTACACATTTCTTTTTTTTTAGGTCATGAAGAAAATTGAAGAGCTAAGTAAAATATAACAGCAATCGTAGACGCAGAAATGTATATTTCAAGCTGAGGAAACCAAGTAGAACCCGTTAGAATGACATTGAAAGCCAACAGGACAAGTTTCGCTAGGATTTTGAAAAATTGCTGTAGACAATAATAGTATTAGCAACGTTTGAGATGATTAAAATGCTAGCACGATTCCAAGACTATCAGAAATAAAATGTTCAAAGTTGTATTAAACCTAAAAAAAAAAGTATCAAATGTAGTGCTGTAGATTCGATTATAACGTTGTTTAGTGAGTAGTGAACTGACCCGCAAAATTTTCTACCAAAGTTTTCTTATCATTGCCCAAACGGTAGGGACGTAGTATAGACCCTTTTAATAAATCCTTCAATGCTTTATCTTCAACGTTTAACGTCAAATTTAACGTCAAACTCCTACTACAACGACGAAACATTCTACAAGAACCATTCAATTGCATTGAACACCAGAAGGATGATTTTTGACTCTCTGATTAGAAGCAAGAGGTCTTTCACCTGCCAAACATGGTCGACAACAGCTGTATCACTAAAGATGCTATGCAGTGCTTACTGCAGACTGTTACGAAATCTAGTTAAGGGTGGTACCTTTAGAAAGTTAACACCTCTCAAGAGTCACTTCCATTAAATGACGAAGAACAATCATTTGATATGACGTATTGTCTCACAAATGAGCAGATATACAAATACAGTGGTTTCGTACATAATAGCTCAATAAGAATATACCGCCTGAGACAGAAAAGTCAGGAAAAATAAAGCACCTCACCACTAAAAAGAATCGAAATATTAAATAAGATCGAGGAAACTAAATGAATAAAAATCACTAACTCATCGATATAATAAAATATTATTAGATATTATAAGATCTATCGTGTGGTTAATGATACGTTAAACCACGAATTCGGCAGTGTCGAAAAGTACACAAAACAAAGATGAGGCGCAATTGCATGTGACGTCAGACAGCTCATTCCCCTACTGGCTAGCCAGTGGGGAAGACGGTCACCGGAAGCGCCTCATAGCGGCTGCGCAGGAGGCTACTCCATTTGGGAAAACGGAAATACAACTCAAGTATATATTCAAGTACTGCACCAGCTCATTCCCCTACTGGCTAACCAGTAGGGGTATGAGCTGTCTGACGTCACATGCTAGCCAGTAGGGGAATGAGCTGTCTGACGTCACATGCAATTGTGCCTCATCTTTGTTTTGTGTACTTTTCGACACTCTGCCATGTAATTTGTGGTTTTTTCGCGTTAAGACACATTGGGTCATAAGCCTGGATGCTCATTGGTTATCCTGAGTTCAATACTGATTAATACGTCATTTAGTGAAATAACTAAACATGATCACTTCAAGCAGGCTCAGTGAAAACTCATTTTCCTCGAGCTGCTGATGTCGAGCAACGACGCAGGAAAAGAGAAAATGGCATACACAAACGAGGTTCTCGGGCTGATGTGCTTATTACGAGTATTAAAGATGTGTGAGACTCTTGTTCTCTACTATTTGTGTGTTGTACTGATGAGCCGCGATGTGGAGGAAACTGGAGCACCAGAAGAGAACGATGAACAAGAACACAATCTGAACTAGTAAGTAAAAAGAGAACCAACTATCGCACATTATCAATATATCTTGCCTTACTGCACAACACTTGCATTAGATTAAAACTATTATCAGTAGTAGGGTATAATATTTTGAAATATTAAAAAATGAAGTAAATAAACTTTTATCACTCACTGGCGCATCGCCAGAAATTCCGAACCATTTTGGGCGGAGCTTATTATTCATCATTTTTACCCTGTCAATCAAGCAATTGTGTAGATTCGATTGTGATTGGGCTATTGTGAATGTGACAATTGAATGTTTACCTTTCCGGAACGTTGCGATAATAATGGAAGCCCTGTTAATGCTAAACTTCACCTCGTAAAACCGAGACGAAAATTTAAATCTTTCTTCTGAAATTTCGTGAAATGCTCAAGACATACTTCCTCAATCGATTGGAAGTTCGGGAAGGAAAAAGTGTTTGACTATTTTGAGCTGAGAGCCAAAGATGTGAGACCAGGTTCAGGTATTCTTATGATAATCCACTGTAATGTCTGACTATTATAGTCCTTGGCATTAAAATGTAATTACCGAGCTGAAAAATATCACAAACGGAATTAAATTGAGATCAAATGAAAGTTCGAATACACTTTATTGTATTTGAGGTTCGGGCTGGCTTATTTATCCAGTTAAAATTAAAATATTTTACTTTATCGAAATTTCTCAATACTTTTCCCACCATATTTGAGCCCTGAATTTTATAAGTATCATGACTTTAACTGCGCATGTCCGTTCGGAATTTCTGGCGATGGTTCATGTCAGGTTCCGCGCACTTAACCTACAGGAAGGTCTAGTTCTGTATCTGCGACGACAAAATTCCTCTAAGATGCTACAAACTGACAACAAATCCATAACTTGTATTCCTTCTTTTATACATCTATTTCAGATGGACTACAGTTCATTTTGTTTTATTTCCTAGCGTGAAAAACATACGTTTGGCAACTATGAATTCTCGCATAAATTAATACTTTATTAATAGAATGTCAGCGTGTCAATCAAATTAATGTCACTCTATATTTAAATATCTGCTCTCTAATTGGTTATCCGACTTCAAGCGACTACTGGAGCATAAAAATAAATCAATATTTCCCTTTCTCCGAGAATTCAGAACTCATCATATAAATCACCTAAACCGCTCTCACTGTAGCGGGGTTCTACTAACACTACTCTTCTTAGTATTCTTTTTGAACTTTTGATTTCTTTCCAGACCGAGGACAGCCAGCCATTAGAAATTAGAGCAATAACCACCTGTAGCAACAACATACAAGTAGATGTAGAGATGTTACTCACCAAGATCCTGACCATGTACACAGACCTCCTAATTAGGGGACTCCCCTTAAGATGTCAGGCTTAACAGCAAAATGAACTGGATTAGGACCTGCTGATCTATAATCGATTATTTTCTTACGTCTTTATCACTGGCCTATATCATTTGGAACTGATAATTTTTCTTCTTTCGTTTTTTCTGTTCAGCCCATGGGAGATTACCTGGGATTGTATTTCCAATTCCTTAATGCTTATAAATAAATAAATAAATAATAATGAAAATATCTATAGTTAGTCTTGACTTTACTATTTACTATTCTAAATTAACTTTATGAATTATTTTTCAAGTTTAACTTTCTTAACTCTTAGTTATTATAGTTAGCTTCAATCATAATTCCGGTTTTATCGTATAATTGTGTAAACTTTATTCTTTATTACATGAATGATGATGCCACTCAATAAATACGATTCATTGAATACATTCGCTTACTGTTGCGTAAGCCATGCACTCATTGGGAAACGAATAGGCGAATCTTTGTTTGAAAATTTGGCTAAAAAAAGAAATTCCTATGCTAATGAAGCAAAATGTAAATAATGTCACAATAAATTAGACCCGTAGAGACACCGAATACTATATAGCGAAGCGTCGACGGGACTTTCCCAGAATAACCGTGATTCACGAAAGTCAGCACAAGGATTAAACGAAGCGGAAATCAGGATTCAAAGACAAATCGTATAAATTAGAATATATTGAGTAAATTAGACCGCAAAGGATGAATGGTTTTGTATTATTCGATGTACTCTGCATGAAACTACCTTCAAGACACAGCAATGCAGAGCACCACATCACAGCATTGAACACGATGACTGATCCAAACCAAGCTGTTATTTTACCGCTGATGAACCTACTGAGAACCTTGTACGAGTTGTTTAGGATGGTATACGACATTCTACAACTGCTGATGTTCAACCAAGTACAAGAAAGAGACTCGGGGAATGAGAAAGAGCCTGAAGAAAATGAAGAAAACTTTTAAGATCCAGGTAAGGAAAAATCTGCAAAAACCCGCGTTTTTCACCGGTCAATAATTGCAGTAAATTATCTTCTTAATCAACGATAAATTAAACTCAAAACTATAGCTTTTCAGAGCGCAGCGCAACTTCTTAAGAACTGTCACACGAGCTAAAGTAAAGGACATCGAAAGGACATGGAAAGACACTTGATAAGACATTAATAGAGGAGCCCCCAGGAATATAGAAAAATGTGAGCAAAGTCTGAAATATAGTAGTGAAATGCCACAGAAAAACAATGTTTAGAAAAATCCTTTAAATTCCTGAACTTTAACTGCTATTGCTCTTTTTTAAATCGAGTCGTGAAAGCTTTATGCATGACTTATTATGGGCATGTTGGAAACAGCGGACTCTGCTGGACTGAGATTCATATGGATTGGACTGGACTGGTAGAAACCGCGGACTCTGACTGAGTTGGAAGGTTTGGAATTGTAATTTTTTGTGTTGGTGGGTAAAAACAAACGAGGGTTTATCAGGTCTTGCGTGACATTTGAAATTTTAATCCAACACAAACGAAAATCTTGTGGACATTAGATTTTCACAAAGACAAATACACAATAGTCCGTTCTAGTGTGTTATTTCACTTTATTCTTTTTGTGATGGGTGTTCTGGATGAGTGATATATATTTTCTTATCATTCTACTATATATTTATCCATTTACTCGTATATTTGTAGCTTTGCTCGTCTATTTGTTTGTCATTTTAGGGAGTTTTTACATAGGGATAACCTCTTAACTTCTTTCTAGATGCCCTTTTTTTTAGTTATTTTTGTAGTGTTTCGCCTGCTCTATTCAGCTTTTATATTTTGTATATGTATCTACTTAGTTGCATCTGGAATAAATCTTTATTGTATTGTATTGTATCTTATATTTGAAAAGAAAATAAGTAAACATTGAAAGTTTTAAGTAGTATAAGAAAGTACAAAGTATTCAAAAGAATTATTGATCTGGACCGCACTTGACGTTGATGTTGGAGTAGATCTAGAATAACATTAATTTCGCAGTAAGACATTGTGCAAGGTGATGGCAGATGAAAAAAAGCTTGAACAGAAATTGCTGGCTTACAAAATTGAAAGACGCGTGTCGCATTAATAATAATAATAATAATAATAATACTAATAATAATAATAATATTAATAATAATAATACTAATACTAATACTAATACTAATAATAATAATACTAATAATAATACTAATAATAATACTAATAATAATAATACTAATAATAATACTTATAGTACGCTCGACAAAATTACTCGATTCTGATTGGTCGAGGGGAGTACAATTAGAGCGTTAATTGTACTCTGTAGAGTCCCAATTATAAAAATTTTCATTTTTTTTTATAAAAAGTCTTTTTATAAAATTTTGTCGAGTGAACTATAAATAAGAAATCACACGACCTCGAGTACAATTTGGAATTAATAGGCACTCGTAATGTTTTGAAAGTTCCTTAATTGCACTCGCCTAAAGGCTCGTGCAATTACAAGAACTTTCAAAACATTACTCGTACCTATTAATTTCCAAATTGTACTCGAGGTCGTGCGATTTCCTATACTAATAATAATACTAATACTAATAATACTAATACTAATAATACTAATAATACTAATAATACTAATAATACTAATAATACTAATAATACTAATAATACTAATAATACTAATAATACTAATGATACTAATAATACTAATGATACTAATGATACTAATGATACTAATGATACTAATGATACTAATGATACTAATGATACTAATGATACTAATGATACTAATGATACTAATGATACTAATGATACTAATGATACTAATGATACTAATGATACTAATGATACTAATGATACTAATGATACTAATGATACTAATGATACTAATAATACTAATGATACTAATAATACTAATAATACTAATAATACTAATAATACTAATAATACTAATAATACTAATAATACTAATAATACTAATAATACTAATAATACTAATAATACTAATAATACTAATAATACTAATAATACTAATAATACTAATGATACTAATAATACTAATAATAATAATAACTTTATTCGAGTGTCTAGTCTCCTAGCTGTCAATGAGTAGACCACAAATTGGGGACACTAAAATTATATCATCGTAAAGTATTTGAAAGACCATCTTTTATATCTCTCCCTAAAAGGCCTTGATATATATCCTTGACCGATAAGTGATCGCGCGAAATGATTTGTATAGATATTTTAAAACCGCGCTTTGACGTCTGGTTTTTTGGCTTTCGTCAATTAAACTGATGAACTCGTGCTGTCGTAACTTTAATTTTTGAATTAAAACAGTCCATATTTTATTTACTAGCATACTGTTGTGTGCCATTTTATTTCTCTATCTGAAAGAGTCAAACACTTTATATTAGGGATTTGGTACGTAAGTAAACTTACACATATCCAGAAAACCTGAGTTGCGTGAACGTGACACAACAATCACCATCGATCTGTATTACGTTACGCGGTCAGATATCGTGAATCTGTTTTTACTTCGTAGCCTAACATTTCAACTCAGAGTCCGCGGTTTCTACCAGTCCAGTCCAGTCGATATCAATCTCAGTCCAGTCCGGCGTTGTACAACATGCCCTTATTTTATGCCAAACGAAAACCGCTAGAAATAAGCGTAATGTAAAAGCCAAGATAAATGAAACCTGATCCTTCCGCTTCTGACTCCGATTTCGACTCCGTTTTCTAGTTTTCACTTGATCATAAGCTGCTTCAGACTCCGATTCCGTCGCAAGTGCAAACCAGGCTTTACCAGCTACGGCTCAAGATACATAATAACATGTGTTGCGTGATATATCCTTTCATTGACCTGTTCACTACGAACATAATCTTAACTTTGAACTTTTGATTTCTTTCCAGACCGAGGACAGCCAGCCATTACACATTAGAGCAATAACCAGCTGTAGAAATAACATACAAGATATCAAGTAGATGTAGAGATGTTACTCACCAAGATTATATCCTGACGATGTACACAGCATAGTAACAGTATGTATGGACCTGACATCCGTCACAAATACACTAGAACTGAAGAAAACTGAAAGTGTAACAATGTATTAGATGGAACGGTTGGCGTAAATCTTGATAGTTTTAGTCATAAGTTTTCACTTTATTGCTTGAGAATGGTGCAGGCTGAGCACCGAAACGTCGCGTTATACTCTTTTTTATTTATAACTTTAAGATTTAGTCTTGTTCAGGATTTGTATTTTGACATATTGTATTTTTACGGTACAAAGCAGTGGTATTTTTGATATGTTGTAATTTAGAATTTTTAGTGCTGAGTTTTAACGCTGTACTTGATCATGTCTGTAATCTCTATCTTGAAGCTGCGAGGTGAGACAACCTACAATTTTTACCATATTCGCTACAATATTATATTTTTTTACATATATATTTTTGTCAAGCAAGGACACAGCGTATGTTAGAGATAGACTGAATCACTAAAACTAACATTGTAGTTTATGAAGTCGAAGTCAAATCCAAAGAAAACAAGGAGATCCATGCAGAATTCATTACAGACTAGTCACTACACACCTATCGATATTAGTAACTAAGAATAATATCCCAATGAAAAGAGAAGTTGCACAAGATTTTTTTGTGTTACATTTTCGCAAATGTTGCTAGAAATACAGGATGTTGGTGTAATAAAAACAAGAAAAGGACACAAACTATGATATCTGGAAGAAACTGACCCTCAAAAGAGAGATTCAAAATATTGGATGACACTTTGGACTGAAATACAAGATGGTTTCCAATCACTTCCACATCTAGATGAAACTACTCGGCTTCGAAAAGTTTCAAAAATTGTCCTTGTTTTTCGAGGAAAACACTGAATAACCAGTGACTAACAAACCTGTGGCCCTCATTCCATGATCAAATTGGAGATAAGAAGTTGATTTTTGGCGGAGAGAGGAAAACCGGAGAAGCCAGTAAAAACCCTCGAAGCACACAACGAACAGGAGTTAGGTCAAGAAAGTTAATATTTTTGTACAAGAAACAATTCTGATCCGTCTCGATTTCCGTCCACAAGTCACACTTCCATCTCGATTCCACAAGAGATACAAGATAGAATCCATAAATCGAGTAAAGCCAAGGAATGGTTTAACGATCAAAATATTACCTTCAAACGGTTTCTTTGGAAGAGTTGTCTTGCCTCACAAACGTGGTCGCATAAGTCTTCCTCTCGTCAATTCAAGACATACAAGAGGGATTACGAGGACTAAAATCGAGTACCATTGCTACGAAGTCGATTGAAAGTCTGTCAAGTTAGCCGAGTAGATCATCTCGCTTGATTCCATGGTATTCAGTTGGAAAACTGTACCCAAAAATCCATCATTTTGAGCTTGTTATTCATCATCACAGAACACTACTTGTATTCCTTTGGTCAACATTGATCAGATTTGCATATAGTTTATACACTGTTGGTGACAAGAGGGATTTGACAAGTTGTGACAGGGTCTTAACCAATAGAAACCTTCTAATTAGGGAATTCCCCTAAAGAGGTCATTTTTTAAAAATAATTCATAAAAGTCCACAGACAATCAGTGAGCTTGATCTGGCTGGGTGAATGTTAATCCATGGCCAAATGAAATGGAGAAACTAGACGCTCTTGGAGCGTTCACTGGGTTGCCTGTGCGAGAGCTCTCCCACTCACCAATCCTCATACTCTATTATTTCTTACCAAAGTGTTCCTTTTGTGTTCAAAATCCCCCTTTATTAAAAACATTTTAAATTCTAGTAAGACATTAGTGTTGCGTTACTGACTTGTCAACGCATATTATATTTCTACTTGACCTACTAGAGTACCTTTCAAGACTAGCTGATGAAATAAACATATCTATTTCAGTATCGAAACTGTTCGCTGCAAAACAAACGTTTTATCAATGTAAATACTCTTAGCCAAAATGTGTTTAACTGGTCATTTGTTTTTCCCTCAGTTTTTGGTTTCTGTATTTTCATAAATGGAAATATTTAACAAGTCTTGGCAGTTCGCTTTCTTGTAGATCACTATCAGCTCGTCTGACTTCTACAAGTTCTTGGAGTCAGCTTTCATCAAAGCTTTGTTTGTCACTCGTTTTGTAGTTTGTCTCTCGTTCTGTAGTTTGTCTCAGTATATTTTTTTGTATCTGAGATCTGGTAAGATCTAGTTTGATCATAGCTAGGTAGTTTATAGATTATCTTAGTCTATTTTGACTAGTTTGTCTAGATCTACGATTCTCATACCGTAGTTTGCTCATAGATTCTCAAAGATAGCTCATAGATTCTCAGACTTCTCTCTTTGAGTATGTGGACCAACCCGTTCCAAAATCGCTCAATAACATCTTTTAGTTTGTGTCTACCACGTACGGCGTGTGTGTTTGTAAGTAGTTTAAGCGTAGCGTTAAAAAACCTAAAGACAATAGTATGCAACGTGTCTACAGACAAAATAGTACTTCACGAACCCTGAACGAATGAATTTATAGTGACACAACACTAAAAGCTATAAATACATCGTCCTCGATGTCGTGTGGCAACTTCATTGGACATTGGACATTGTTTACAAGTTCTCGACCAATCATGACGTGTGAAATTATGGTCTACCTGACCACGGAAAAACGGATCTCATTTTAAGACTGGTTTGCTACCATAGCAACCCAGTAATTAAGGGTTGTGGTATAAGACTGGTCAAACTGATGTTGTGTTTATAAACGTTGAGTTCTCCGTGCAGGGTTTACCCGAAAAGATTATCTGATCATAGGCATTTCTATTTTTTGCTTTTCCTCTATTTCTGTTCATATTTAAAGGATATATATCCAGACAGAGTCCGCAGCCCGCAGCCCGCGTTTTGGTCACAAGTGACGAACATTGTAACTCAGTGTTCGGCTGTGACCAAAACGCGGGCTGCGGACTGCGGACTGCGGGCTGCGGGCTGCGGGCTGCGGACTCTGTCAGGATTATTTTCTAAATCATCTCATATGCTTGTTGGGTATTCAACCTTCATATAATCCGAAAAAAAGTTTTAGTAGTTTTAAAAGCTAGTGCTCACAGGAGAGCCGGTTATGTCAGGATGCTAAGATCTCTAAATTTTAATCTTATTTTTATACATATATATATATATATTTTTTAATAGTTTATTCTATATTATTTATCCTTTTTGATACATCTTTATTTTATAATTGTAAAGCGTTATAGAGATCATTATACAACGCTATAAAAATGTAATAAATTATTATCATTATCATTATTATTATTATATCCGTGAAACATTAGTTATACTAAATAGTACAATTTTGTACAAATTCTATTGTTTTCTATTGTTTAAATAGCACTATTTTGTACTATTTAGTAATTTGTATTTCACGGATATATTGTTTGCACTCTACTGATTTTGTTGGATTAAAATTTAGAATTTAGAATAGCAATTTCTTAAATCAATCAGCACTTGAACTTGGTCACCGTGACCGCAATAGAATGAGGCATATAACTCACCTAAATTCGACGACTAGAAAGACTTCAAACCTTCCTGAAATTTGGAATAAAATACAATGAACAGTTAGGTATGATAATATCAATAATAATAATAGTAATGATAGTCATGATAATAACAATAATAATAATAGTAATAACAATAATGTGTTGAGCGAGAATTCCGTAGAGTTCAACAGCGCTTTACAATGAATAAAATCAACAATAATGAGAAATAATATTAAAATGCAACTACAAGATAAAAACACTTTATGAATTTTAACTACCTTATTACATGAAAACTTTCGCGACACTTTAATTTCGCGATTCCGAAAAAAAAAAAGCGAAATTAAAGTGTCGCGAAAATATAATGACGCGAAAATTATATCTGACTCTCCATTTTTGAGAAAGTAAAAAAATTTAATGACTATTCCAAGCATACTCATACATAGCTTGGGCTACCTGTGAACAAATCACCATACGGTTCGCAAGTTGTGAATTAATTACACATTTCTTTTTTTTTTAGGTCATGAAGAAAATTGAAAGAAAAAAAAAAAAAAATGAAGAAAATTGAAGAGCTAAGTAAAATATAACAGCAATCGTAGACGCAGAAATGTATATTTCAAGCTGAGGAAACCAAGTAGAACCCGTTTAAATGACATTGAAAGCCAACAGGACAAGTTTCGCTAGGATTTTGAAAAATTGCTGTAGACAATAATAGTATTAGCAACGTTTGAGATGATTAAAATGCTAGCACGATTCCAAGACTATCAGAAATAAAATGTTTCTAGTCCAAAATTAGTGTTGCTGCTCACCTAATGGCTCACAGTTACATTAGTCCAGTTTCGATCTTACGGAAGATTTGTTTTTAAGCTAGGTATTAGTATTAATCCGATGAGGTTTAGCCTTATAGGTCTTACGGTCGATGAGATTTGTATATCGTCGTTCGCTGCGTGACAGGATTTGAATAATATTAGATTAAGACAAATGATGTTAATGCTTGAATAAGTATTTTCGTCTGACCCCCGATCAAGTCACACTTGCGGCACGTGCGTATGGTTCCCTTAGATTTGCTCTACCCTGTCGTATTCACAGGGAGCCCGGCTTTCCTTTGCCGCATTCAATATTCATTATTCTTTACGTAATTGCTTTTTATGGGTTTCCTGTGGTTTAACATCGGCTTCGGTTAAAGCTGTAATCAGATCTGTACTGTAAATTGATAACCGTTGGTAACGTGTTCTTTATGGGTTGCCTGTGTTGTTTGAATGTAACGCACCGTCTATAAAGCATTCAAAAGAAGAGATCTCTTCTTTTGAATGCTTTATAGAGAGTGCGTTACCAACGGTTATCAATTTACAGTAGATATCTAATTACAGCTTGTGTAAACATAACCGATCCCAAACCACAGGAAGCCGATCTTAAACCACAGGAAACCCATAAAAAGCAATTACGTAAAGAATAATGAATATTGAATGCGGCAAAGGAAAGCCGGGCTCCCTGTGTCGTATTGTTTAAATCTAGTTAACAACCCTCATCAACATGTCACACTCGTCAAACTATGCGGAAATGCCGAAATGTCGAATAGCATATCATTAACCAATAATGTTGGTCTGAAACATGGTCGGAAATCACTTTGTGGTGAGGGTTTAGACGACTATTCTTTAACCCTTTCACTCCTACGGCGCCCGTAAAAAACGCACCTTAAATGAAAAATTTCAGTTTCAACAATTTTGATCAAGTTGACCTAAATACCAGTCTAAAATTTTAGCTAGCAAACAGACTGTTTTTGACGTCATTTCCCAAAGCCAAAAATCACGCTTTTTCATCGCATCGTTTTCCATGCAATTTTTATTTCTACTCAAACAATACTCTTACACAGGATAGTTTGGGCCTAGTACTTGGCTTTTAGTGCTTTTTATCATCAATTCCTTTCACACGGCGAGGACAGCCCTTTTCTTCGACCTATTTCGCTTATTCATTTTCACAGGACAGTGTACGCCCCCACATTTCAAGGAAGGACAAATAAAAGGTCATTCCTTATTTACATAAAAACACTGACAGTGTCAATCAAAACTCCAAATATGGTCTTGCTACTGCTTGGAGAAACTTTAAGTCCCGAAAAACACTGAAAACCCCCGAGGAGTCAAAGAGTTAATTTCGGGTCCATGAGATTCGAACTACGGTAGAAAAGAAAGAAAAAATAATGGCAAATCAAACTGGAAAATGAACTGGATTAGGATGCAGGCTAAGGCATGCTTTTAGTTTCTCCGTTCGATGAAAACACGCACAGGCACAAAACTATATCAGATACACCACCTACACCTACTTATGCAGGCATTCACATGTTAATATGAAATGTTTAAACAGGATCACGTGCACGAAAGTTGGATGCTCATTGGTCGCCATTCAACCTTAAATCTAAGCGACACTCGAGACACCTCAGGGCAAACTCATTCAGTCGGGGAGTATTTGTGGAAGTGGAGGAGCAAAAGAGGAAAATGATGACAAACTCAAACGAGGTTCTCGGGCTGATGTGCTTATTGCAAGTATTGAAGATGTGTGAGACTCTTGTTCTCTACTATTTGTGTGTTGTACTGATGAGCCGCGATGTGGAGGAAACTGGAAAACCAGAAGAGAACGATGATCGAGAACACACAATCTGAACTAGTAAGTAGAAAGACAAAAAACTATCGTACATTAACAACATATCTTGCCTTACTGCACAAGATTTAAATTAGATTATTACTATTATCAGTAGTAGGGTATAATATTTTGAGATGTTAAAAATTGAAGTAAAAAAACTTTTATCACTGGCGTTCTCGTAAGGTCTAGGTTCGCACTTTCCCCACAGCAAGATCTACATTTGCGACGACAAAAATTCCTCTAAGATGCTACAAACTGACAACAAATCCATAACTCGTATTCCTTCTTTTATACATCTATTTCAGATGGACTACAGTTCATTTTGTTTTATTTCGTCGTGCGAAATACATGCGCTATATCTTGTAACAACTATGAATTCTCGCAAAAGACCCAACCGATACAGTTGGTAGGCAAGGGAAAACAAGTGTCAATCAAATTCATGTCTATTTATAAATATCTGCTCTCTAATTGGTTATCCAACTTCAAGCGACTACTGGAGTATAACATTAAGTAAATATTTCCCTTTCTCCGAGAATTCAGAACTCATTATATAAATCACCTAAACCGGCGCTCTCACTGTAGCAGGGTTCTACTAACACTACCCATCTTAGTATTCTATTCAGTTGAACTTTTGATTTCTTTCCAGACCGAGGACAGCCAGCCATTAGAAATTAGAGCAATAACCAGCTGTAGAAATAACATACAAGATACCAAGTAGATGTAGAGATGTTATTCAAGATTATATCCTGACCATGTACACAGCATAGTAACAGTATGTATGGACCTGACAACCGTGACAAATACACTAGAACTGAAGACAAAGTGTAACAATGTATTAGATGGAACGGTTGGTGTAAATCTTGATAGTTTCAGTCTTGTTCAGGATTTGTATTTTGTCATACTGTATTTTTAGTGCAAAGTATTAGTACTTTTATATCTTGTAATTTTTAGTTCTAAGCTTTTAACGCTGTACTCTCGTAGTCTGTAATCTAGATCTTGAAACTTGAAGCTATACGCGATAATGCAATTTTTACGATACTCGCTACAGTATTATATCTATTACATATATCTCTTTGTCACGCAAGGACACAGCGTATTTTAATATTAAAATGAATCACTAAAACTAAGATTCTAGTTTATGAAGTCGAAGTCAAGTCCAAAGAAAACAAGAAGATCCATGCAGAATTCATTACAGACTAGTCACTACACACCTATCGATATTAGTAACTAAGAATAATATCCCAATGAAAAGAGAAGTTGCACAAGATTTTTGTGGGTTGCATTTTCGCAAATTTTGCCAGAAATACAGGATGTTGGTGTAATAAAAACAAGAAAAGGACACAAACTATGATATCTGGATGAAAATGACCCTCAAAAGAGAGATTCAAAATATTGGATGGCACTTTGGACTGAAATGCAAGATGGATTCCAATCACTTCCACATCAAGATGAAACTACTGAGCTTCGAAAAGTTTTAAAAATGGTTCTTGTTTTTCGAGGGTAGAACTTAACAGCCAGGAATCTAGAAGTTGATTTTTGTGGAGGGAGGAAAACCGAAGAACCCAGAAAAATTTCTTGAATCACACAACGAACAGGAGTTAGGTCAAGAAAGTTGATATTTGTGCAAAAAGCAAATCTGATCCGTCTCGATTTCGGTCGACAAGTCGCACTTCCATCTCGATTCCACAAGAGATACAAGATAGAATCCATAAATTGAGTAAACTAAGCCAAGGAATGATTTAACGATCAAAATATTACCTTCAAACGGTTTCTTTGGAAGAGTTGTCTTGCCTCACAAACGTGGTCGCATCATAAGTTTTCCTCTCGTCAATTTAAGACATACAAGATGGATTACGAGGACTAAAATCGAGTACCATTGCTACGAGGTCGATTGAAAGTCTGTCAAGTTAGCCGAGTAGATCATCTCGCTTGATTCCATGGTATTCAGTTAGAAAACACAACACAAAACTCCATCATTTGGAGCTTGTTATTCACCATCACAGACAGACTACTTGTATTCTTTGTGTGAACGTTGATCAGATTTGCATATCGTTCGATAACTGTTCGTGACAAGTGGAATTATGTGACCGGCTTTTAGCCAATAGAATCGTTGGGATTAGGGGATTCCCCAAAAGATGTCAGTTTTTATAAAGGAAGAGATTTGCATATATTTCGAGTACTGTGAGTGACAATTTAGATGATGTGACAGGATTTTGACCAATAGGAAACCTCCTAATTAGGGGATTCCCCTTAAGACTGTCAGGCTTAAGAATATTTAATCCCAGGCTTATTCATGAACACAGACCGTGACTTGTGGACTTGTAGTGTGTGGTGAAACTACGTGAGCTTGCATTTGTCTGGGTGAATGTAAGTTCAAGTTATTTGAAGAAATTAAGTGTCGTGATAAAATACTGGTGTTGAAGTTGAGTGCTGCTATATTTTGGTATATTATTCCATGCCAGGGTGAACAGAAAAGAGGGAGGGATGGGAAGCGACTGTACACAGGTTACTGCGTGTGATATGCAACCAGAAAGTCGTGGATTTTACACTCTAACCCAAAATAGCACTTTTCTTTTCATGAAGAAATGTGAAGATCTGGATTATTATTTAGCAATACACAGCATTTTTTTTTTTTTTTTTTTTTCACTTCAAAACTCTCCAGTAGTCAATCGAAGGTTCGGTAATCGAAACCCAATCGTTCGATTGTTTTGGATTCGGTTCGGGAATCGAACGTAATCGAATTCTTCCAAAAAGAAAAAATAATATGCCGATCTGTGACACAGAAGTTAGAATAGTCAGAAGTGCAGGAAAAAATAAAGGACCTAACAACTAAAAAGAATCGAAATATTAGATAAGATCGAGGAACTATAAATAAACTCACTAACTCATCAATATAATAACTGAAAATATTATAAAATCTATCGTGGATGATACATAATATTAAGACACAGTTCTATTCTTGATAATTTGCAGAACAGACACTCAGCAGAGAGAGAAATTTCTTGTCACATCTCATTTTTTTCCTTCTATATGTTTTTCTAAGCCAAATAGCATACGTATACAATAATGTACGTATACAATAATGCTAGGAAAAGTGTCCGATTTAGTTAGCCGATTATTTAAGGCTAAAAATGTTTCTACTTCAAAGATGGAATATGTTGTCTAGATGAGACTAAGAATATATTTTCATCGGTTAGGTTAATATTCATGTTTTTTTTATTAAAGAATTACCGTTGAAACGATCTCGAAAAAGCTGCCGAAAAGCTTTCTCGATTCCTTGGCAGGATTTAACTAAAATTTCCACACCTTACGCTGCTCTTTTGTCCTTGGCAATCTCCAGGATCCTTTGAACCTTAAGAAAATCCTTTTATCTGTTATTTATAGTGTCTCGTTTTCAATAAGAAAATACTTATTGGCGAGAAAGTCGTTCATATTTAGCCTATTCTCAAGATGGCCGTCATGAAACTGAAACTGAAAGTGAATTTAGCGTACGGTTGATGACGGGATTGATTCTTTTTCAGATCAGGAAATCATGCTTTACGCGCCTAGTTAGATCACAATAAACTCGCGGACAGAACTAAGTTTCATTCTGAAAGGAGCACAGATTTTTCTTATAACTAGACGCTCTACGGAGCGTGCACTCGTGCCCTGAATGCTAGTTTGGTTCTTCTATTGTTTATTATTGTCAATGTAGAATTGTTGTATACATATATATTCAAAGACATTGCTTTATCTAATGTATGGCAATCCTCAAATGCTGAAAAAACTATAGTTTCTGCATAGGTGTCTAGACATGACACGAAATATATAGCTGCGATTACACTAATAGCTACGATTGTACTTAAAGCATTACAAAATAAAAACTGCCATTTTAGCTTACTAAATAATACAAAAAGAACAATTGAAATAAGTATAATATTTACCATTAACTTGATATAGAATCGATTCTGAACGTTATTTCGAGGTTCACAACATTTATTAGAGTAAACACACTTCACTGCAGAAGTTCAATTGTCACCATTGTTAATGTATCCAGAGCAATAGTTGTGCTAGTTTTTTATAGTACAAGAATAAAGATAGCTGATTTGAAGCATAATTCTCGATAAGTTCAAGATAAGTTTCACGATAAGTTTCACAATAAGTTTTTCGATAAGATCCACTCGTAAATCTTCTCTCATAATTGTGTTCGCGGACCGGTCTGTTTCGAAAACGCTCGACATCTTTTAGTGTAGACCTACCGCGAAGAGAGTGTGCGTTTGTATGTAAAGATTGCGTACATAAAACAGCAGAAGAAGACATCTTTCTTGGCTTTATATTGTGCTTCATTCAGTATTTGTGGAAAACCACGCTGGAAATTCGCTTTCACAAAGGACAAAGGACGCATGCGGTAGTCGTTCCCAGGCTGCCTCGTACGGCGATTTACGTACTTCGTGACATCTTCGGACTTTCCGAAGAGTTTCCGAAATACAACTTCTGAAATAGAAACCAAAAAAACACGTGTTGCATTTTTAGACTCGTGCCGGCCATGGGCCTGGGCACGAGTAATGAAAAACCTGTTTTTCAAGTTTTTTGAAATTCGTTATCCAATCAGCATCGCGTGTGATACATACGTCACTGTTGTAACATTTCATAACATTTCTGCCAAATTTGCTATGCCACATTCGTGGTACACGATCCACATGCACTTCAAGATTCGACTACGGCCAAACTTTTCTTTTCAAAACCAATTTATTTTCCTTAAATAATGGACTCAGTAGAAGGAATACACGAGATGCTTGAGATTATCGTCTGCATTTTATATTCGATTCACTTGAACTGTTTACAAGCTGACAGGAGAGACGAAAGGCCTACAGGCCATTACGGGAGAAAAGAGGCCGTGGAGCATGACGAGAGGGAAAACTGATAAAAAGGTACGAGAAACTCTAAATATTCTAGTACATATATACTATACTCTAGTACAATATTTGGATTGTTGCAGTCTTCAATATTCCATTAAAATCACAAAATATTATGACAATTTGTGCAGCAAAGAACGAACCTCCGCTTCGCATTTTTTTATAAAATTTTGTTGAGTAAACTATAAATAAAAAATCGCACGACCTTCTCGTACAATTTGGAATTAATAGGTACGAGTAATGTTTTGAAAGTTCTTGTAATTGCACGAGCCTTTTAAATTGTACTCGAGGTCGTGCGATTTCCTATACAAATCACAAAATATTATGACAATTTGTGCCGCAAAGAACGAACCGAAATAATTTTTCCATGCGAAAGTTAGTATGCCGATCTGTGACACAGAAGTTAGAATAGTTAAAAGTGCAGAAAAAAATAAAGGACCTAACAACTAAAAAGAATCGAAATATTAGATAAGATCGAGGAACTTTAAATAAACTCACTAACTTAACATGGACTCTATCGTGAATGATCACGCGGCTTATACATAAATTAAGACAGCTGTTCTACTTTTCTCATCAATATAATAACTAAAAATTAATCATGAAATCTATCGTGCATGATCACGTGGCTGATACATAAATTAAGACAGTTCTATTCTTGATACTTTGCAGAATAAATTAGCAGAGAGAGAAATTTCTTGTCACATCTCATTTTTTTCCTTTTAGATGTTTTTCTGCTAAGCGCACAGTGTCTTACAATGCTTGATATTCATGCTAGAATAGGTTTACTTTGTTGTGTCACGCCGACATTGTGTTATAGTGTGTTACAGTGCCAGCACTTGGATGACCTTGACCAGTGACTAGTGACTAGGTTTTTTTAATCGTCCAATCAGAGACCTAGCTAGCCTGCGTGCAGCCCAATGAAAACCCAGGTCATAACCTTAGACGTTAGACGGACATAACCTGGGTTTTCGTTCGGCTGCACGCAGGCTAAGACCTAGCGTGCTGAGTGACATAATGTCCAAAAAATCAATTCGCCTGAATCCCCCTCTCCCCCGAAAAAAGAAAAAAAAGCTGCAACGCAAGCTATATCATTATTATTATTATTTTTTTTTTGTTCATTGACCCGTTCACTCCTATCCTTCTTAGTATTCTATTCGAACTTTTGATTTCTTTCCAGACCGAGGACAGCCAGCCATTAAAAATTAGAGCAATAACCAGCTGTAGAAATATCATACAAGATACCAAGTAGATGTAGAGATGTTACTCACCAAGATTATATCCTGACCATGTACACAGCATAGTCACCGTATGTATGGACCTGACATCCGTCACAAATACACTAGAACTGAAGAAAAAGTGTAACAAAATATTAGATGGAACGGTCGGCGTAAATCTTGGTAGTTTTAGTCTTGTTCAGGATTTGTATTTTGATACAATGTATTTTAAATCAAAGTAGTAGTTTTTTGATTTATTGTAATTTTTTTAATTTTTAGTGCTGTACTTTCGTAGTCTGTAATCTAGATCTTGAAGCTGCGAGGTGATACAAGCTGCAATTTTTACGATACTCGCAACAATATTGTATCGATTACATACAATCTTTTTTTCACGCAAGAACACAGCCGCGTATGTTTAAAATAAACTGAATCACTAAAACTAACATTGTAGTTTATGAAGTCGAAGTCAAATCCAAAGAAAACAAGAAGATCCATGCAGAATTCATTACAGACTAGTCACTACACACCTATCGATATTAGTAACTAAGAATAATATCCCAATGAAAAGAGAAGTTGCACAAGATTTTTTTGTGTTACATTTTTGCCAATGTTGCCAGAAATACAGGATGTTGGTGTAATAAAAACAAGAAAAGGACACAAACTATGATATCTGGATGAAAATGACCCTCAAAAGAGAGATTCAAAATATTGGATGTCACTTTGGACTGAAATACAAGATAGATTCCAATCACTTCCACATGAAGATTAAAACTACTGAGCTTCGAAAGGTTTCAAAAATCGTCCTAGTTTTTCAAGGGTAGCACTTAATAGCCAGTGACTAACAAACCTGTGGCCCTCGTTCCATGATCAAATTGGAATTTAGAAGTTGATTTTTGCGGAGGGAGGAAAACTGGAGAAGCCAGAGAAAACCCTCGAAGCACACAACGAACAGGAGTTAGGTCAAGAAAGTTGATATTTGTGCAAGAAACAATTCTGATCAGTCTCGGTTTCGGTCCACAAGTCGCACTTCCATCTCGATTCCACAAGAGATACAAGATAGAATCCATTAATCCAGTAAAGCCGAGGAATGATTTAACGATCAAAATATTACCTTCAAACGGTTTCTTTGGAAGAGTTGACTTGCCTCACAAACGTGGTCGCATAAGTTTTCCTCTCGTCAATTCAAGACATACAAGATGGATTAGGAGGACTAAAATCGAGTACCATTGCTACGAGGTCGATTGAAAGTCTGTCAAGTTAGCCGAGTAGATCACCTCGCTTGATTCCATGGTATTCAGTTGGAAAACTGTACCCAAAAATCCATCATTTGGAGCTTGTTATTCACCATCACAGACAGACTATTACTATGTATTCCAGCTTTGTGAAAACGAACATCAGATTTGCATATCCTTCGTGCACTGTTGGTGGCAAGAGAGATTTGACAGATCGATGACAGGGTCTTAACCAATAGGATGTTTCCTATTAGGGGATTCCCCTAAAGACGTCATTTTTTAAATAATATTTAACCCCAGGCTATTTATAAAAGTCTACAGACCATGAGTGAGCGTGTACTGGCTGGGTGAATGTTAATCCAAATGAAATGGAGAAATTAAGTGTTGTGCTATATTTCAGACTGGTCTTGCTATATTCTTGTATATTATTCCATGCCAGGATAACAGCAAAGCGGTTTTCTCCACTACTATCAGCTGTAATCTCATAAGATTTACAAAGATGGCACATCGGGAAAAGCGCACTTTGTGAGATGAACTGATTGACAAACATTGTAACCCGGTACCACTCGCTTTTTATTGTCCTCAAATGTTGAGTCATGAATAATCTCGACCTTTCCTTTATTTTATACGTTCTGAGTGTTCACTTTTGTATTTTGTAGCATATTTCTAATTAGTCCTGTACTTCCTTAGCACAGTAATGGTGAGAAGTAAAATATATAGGTATAGCAAAGTTGATATATTTGTTGTAAATATAAAGGTTAGTTTGAGTTCATGCTATACATATTTTTGAGTCCAGTCTTAGTCAGGTCTAATAGTGTTTCTAATAGCGAAAACAATACCAGAAATCCTACACTGTTGAGTACCAGCACCAAACTTGACAAGGAAGTTTTGGGGGGATGCTGAAAAGATTTTAGGGGTGAGTGCCAAAAAATGGACGGTCCAGGGGGCGCACGACACGTTATTAGACAGATTAAGATTCCTGTCTTTTCTTCCAGCAAACGGCAAACATGACCACTTTTTCATCGTTTCCCTGCATTTCACTTTATCTTTTGCTAACCTTCTCACCAAAGTCAAATATTCTTTCGTTTATCTATATCTTGGAAATTTGTTGCGATTCATTTTTGCTAATTTTAAAGAATTTTTCGCTGCTCAACTGAGGTTTCACGTTTGCCGTAAACGAGATTTTTAAACTCTTTATTTAAAGTGCATGTGCAACCATAAAATATCCTTCAAGATTTAAAGCTAGTAATATAGCTATTACTATGATAAAAGTGCCATTTAAAAAGATCAGAATTTGTATACAGTTTGTTGATATATCTCTTTTTGTTGAAGAGATCAAAAGTTTTCCAAATATGCAAGATGGGGGCGAGTTTGCGCGTGCAAGGCAGGAAAAAACCCGACTCAACTGACTAAGGAGGGAAAAGAGGGACTGTTCACAGTCTATGATAAGGTTCAGTTAGAATTCGGCTTCGAAAATATGCGTTCAGAAAAGCTTCGAAGTTAATTTTGTCTCCAAATATGTGATAAAAGTCATAGTTTTGGTAGTTAAGGAACACTTTGATAGTAAGATTTGAGTCAGAAATCGTGTTTAAGTAGGGCTTGTGCTGTTCTAAAATCTGCTGAGTATATTATTAGTGTGAAGCTCCTGCTAAAATTCACAACTAATCGCACTCGGAGCTCTATCTCACCCAAATTACTAAACCGATCGAAAATATAAAGTCGATTGCCGGTTCGTAAATAAATGGATTTCTTCTCTTTAAGCTGCAACGAGAAAAAATATTTTAAAGTTCAAAAATTTTTTTGAGCCGCAGTCATTTGCTAAGACAACCTACGAGGGCATAGCATCGCAGACGTTCTTATAGACGGATCTTTGGTGACGTCAGTGCTTACATTTTGCTTCATTAGCATAGCAATTTCACTTTTCAGCCAAATTTACACCAAATCCGTTCTGAATATCGAAAGAGCATGATAAAATTAGCTTATTTAAAAAAAAATTGAGCTTGACAAATGAAATAGAATTTGCGTGAATTTCGAAGCAGTTTAAAAATCTCTAAAATCTTCTTATAACTCCTTTTCGTTTTGGACCCGGAAGTCGGTTTTCCATACGATTGACGTCACACTTAACTACGTCGTCACGCAACGTTTCTTTCCCCATACTATTTATCCATACTGATTTTTTACATAGAAACACCGAATAATGCTTCGGTGGGCAATGTCTAATAGCTGATTGGTCGCGTCTTCATATTCACGTCATATCATGGAAAATATCAATGCCTTTACTTGCTGCACGTCTTTATCATTATCTTTATCGTCGTCCAGTATTCAAGTACTTCATCACCATAGCACATAACACGATGACTGATCCAAACCAAGCTGTTATTTTACCGCTGATGAACCTACTGAGAGCCTTGCACGAGTTGTTTAGGATGGTATACGACATTCTACAACTGCTGATGTTCAACCAAGTACAAGAAAGAGACGCAGGGAATGAGAAAGAGCCTGAAGAAAATGAAGAAAACTTTTAAGATACAGGTAAGGAAAAATCTGGAATATCGTTTTTTCACCGGTCAATAACTCCAGTAATTAATGATAATAATCTTTTAAGTTAACTGAAAACAGCGCGCAACTTCTTACGAACTGACACATGATCTAAGGTGAAGGTAAAACCACGGAAAGGCACCCGAAAAATAAAAAAAGGGAAGGGAAACCGGCGCCAGAAATATAAGCATTTTACTGAAATACACTCTTAAACAGAGTAGTGAAATGCAATAGAAAAATGTTTGAAAACAATTCTCTATAATTTTGAAAACAACTGCATTTTCAAGTAAGATTACATTTTCCGAACTGCGTCCGTCAGGCGTGAATGAGAGATAAGCAGAGCTGTTTGACCACGCGTAGCCTCTAGCCTCCTACGCAGACGCTTTTGTGGATCGTCAGGGCTGATCAGTGTTAGACACGAAAAATGTTTGTTAAAGTAATACTCTACCGTAAATAATGGAGGTGCGATTTATCGTTACTGTTCATGTTACTCCTAGCCTTCTTTTAGCGTGGAGATTTACTTTTATGCATTCATTTGTTTATTCATTTAATTATTTATTTATTTTCATGTATTTTTAACAGAAGTTAAGCCGAAACGCGACGAAGAGAACATGCTGATGACAAGAAAAGCAAAATGCCTATAAAAAATCGTAGAATTTAGAGCTTGGAAGAAAAGACTTGATAGCATGTAAAAGACTCTTAGAATACTCAGTTACGACAGAACGTATTCATGGAAATAGAAACTGCAGCAAAACCAGCACTAACTCACATGTAAATATAGGAAATCATGGCGTTTTGTAGTACAATGGCAGATATTCTTGCCTTATGCGGATTGTTATTTGAGCGTCAAGAAAACTTGACAAATGCGAGAAAAAAATTTTGTTTCACTTTCTTCCATATCGGGATAACAGGAAGAGCCCCTAGCGATTAAATGCTTCTTTTGTAATGATATTAGTAGTTCCTATTGATTTAATGTGAATGCATGATGTCCATATTAATACCCACCAACTCTAGTAAAGCAATAGAAACTAAGTTCTATGACTCTACCGGTGAAACAGAGCACGCGGGATGTTGGGAGATACACGAGAAAAGTTCGAAAATTTTGAACTTTTTCGAGTGTTTCTCCCAACATCCCAAGTTATAAGAAGTCATAAGATGTTGGAAGAAACACGATTTTTGAACTTTTTCGAGTTTTTCTCAACATCCCAAGTCATAAGAAGTCATAAGATGTTGGAAGAAACACGATTTTTGAACTTTTTCGAGTGTTTCTCAACATCCCAAGTCATAAGAAGTCATAAGATGTTGGAAGAAACACGATTTTTGAACTTTTTCGAGTGTTTCTCCAAACATCCCAAGTCATAAGAAGTCATAAGATGTTGGAAGAAACACGATTTTTGAACTTTTTCGAGTGTTTCTTCAAACATCCCAAGTTAAAAGAAGTCATAAGATGTTGGAAGAAACACGATTTTTGAACTTTTTCGAGTGTTTCTCAACATCCCAAGTCATAAGAAGTCATAAGATGTTGGAAGAAACACGATTTTTGAACTTTTTCGAGTGTTTCTCCAAACATCCCAAGTCATCAGAAGTCATAAGATGTTGGAAGAAACACGATTTTTGAACTTTTTTCGAGTGTTTCTCCTAATATCAGCAAACAACAACAACAAAGTCATAAGAAGTCATAAGAACGGTAGAATGTCGGCCTTGAACACAATAACCTATCTAGTGTTTCAAAACAGACAATTCTAAGTGGAGTTTCGTAAACTACGTTTATTTAGTTTTAATCCCCTCCTGATATCTTTATTATTCTTTCTTTTTTTTTTTAATTCTTTAAAAAATCATATTTATAACATTTTATATAAGAAAGGTTTTTTTTTTTGTACTGCGATCGTCATAGTTCAAATGTCAACGTGCAAATCACGTTTTGGCTTCCGTCAATTAAAAAAAAATCAGAAAAACCAAATTCCAATGGGCAACTCGCATCTACAGAGTCGCGTAATATTGATAATTTAGCAGTAACTTTATGATCAAAAATTCTTAAAAAATAAGTAAGAGAACTTTTAAGGGACCTTATTTTAATAATTTAAAAATCATTTAAAAAAATTATGCCCAAAGTTAATAGAAAGCTTTTATATCATGTTAATATTCCAGCTGATTGAGCCCATTAGTTTTTTGTTCTGTATATTTATTTGTAATGTAATATTTTGTTTGTATACCTGATAAGTGTTAAAAAATAAGAAAAGTGATTTAAAATACTTCCAAATATTCTTATCCAAGATTGTAGTTTGGTACGAACCACCCTATTCAGTAGCCCTTATAAGTGTTTGGCTAAAAATGCAATAGCTAAAAAATGTATAAATAACTAAATTAATATATAGATGCAAAAATTTCTCACTTCTGATTGGTTTAAAGCAGTGCAGTTTCCCTGAAACACCAGTGCAAAAACCTGAAACACCGGTGCAAATTACATTTTCCGAAAACGGTCTTGAAACCAATTTTTTTTGTTTGTTCTGCTGTTGATAACATTATCAAGCATCAAGACTATGCACTTTCCGATCGCGAAGGAACAAGTTTAAGCGGTGAAAACGGCTAAAAAGTTGGTGATTTTGTTTGTTTTTGAATAAATATTTTGTCGGTTTCAGTTGAAGGCTCACGTCAGAGCGCGCGCTCAATGAGCTCTTGAAAAACACACATTGGATCAACACTCTATGAATATTTATGAGCATTAATATTAATAAACAAGGAATTTTGGTTCGAAATTTTTGCATTTATATTATTAACAAGAAATCGCATGGTTTTCTCGTGCACTTTGGAATTTTTCAATTTTGAGCTCTTTGAAAACCCGCTTGTGCAAATTTATTCCAAGGTGCACTCGAAACCATGCGATTTCCTATACAAACAAAATATCTTTTATGACAGCTCTCGCCTCGGTTGCTTACACCAGAAGGGAAGATGTTGGTTTCTATACTGACCTTTGTCCTCGTTAATATTCATAACTTAGACACTGGAATTTCTACTCTATTATGTATGGCGTATGGTATGCGGGCGCTAACTTTGCCAACTTGGATATATATATTTTTTTGCGAAAGCGGTTATCCAATTTTAATGTCATGAGAAAGGAAAAATACCACAACACTCTCAACCATCCGAAGATTGGATTGAAAAACTTTTCATTCGACATCCGTGTGCAAACAGTTTATCCCTTAAACGATTTATGCAAATTATGTTGCTTTCTATTGTTTAAGAAGGGCTTATCATGCGTACTATTTTGTACTATTTAGTAATTTGTATTTCAAGGATATATTGTTTGCATAGATACAGTGGACGAATAGCTACTTCTGTAGAGGAGCCACTGCTAAATCACATTTATATTATGCTCTCATAAAACATGGCTTTTTTAACAATCAGAGCGCAGTAATATCAAAGTTATTTTATAATTTAGAACTGATCAGCACTTGAACTTAGTCACCTTGTCAGGAAGTCGGCAATAGATTGACGCCTATCTTAATGTTAGAACGGAGCTAGGGGCGGAGTGTCGCAGCTATTTAAATGTTTGAGCTGTCATCAGTTTAATTGAGAACTGAAGAATCGTCCTTCGTCCAGTATGAGGACTTATTCAGCCGAAGTCTTGTGGTTGGTGTGTTTGTTTCAAGTAATCCAGACGATTTACACAATGTTCACAAGTGAAGATCGAGAAACTGGAAACCCACAAGAAAATGACGAGAACGACTTTGACGACCACACTCAGTCAGGTAAAAATTATCACCAGTAAACTCGAATTTTTTGAAACAAATTTTTCTCTCAATTATTATAATTTTCTCTCAATTAGAATTATCAAAATATTCTATAGTGCACATTCAATAGTAACTTACTAACTGAACTACGCCAACTATATTGCACCCAACCAAATACAACTTGAGTTTTGCTTTTACTTTTACTGTTCACTTGTGACGGAATCGGAATTAGAAGCATTTCATGCTTGAAGTTGCAAGTTAAATAATTATATTCATGACGTCACACTAAATCAAGAATGAACTCAAATCTGATGACGTAAACTTTTACAGGGAGAACAGGTCAACACTCGTTCACATCAGCCAAAAGGACCTTCATTGTCTTATAAAACAATAGAATGAGGCATATAACTCACCTAAACTCGACTAGAAAGACTTCAAACCTTCCTGAAATTTGGAATAAAATACATTATTATATATCCTAGTCAAACTCGTTTTCTTATTGGTCGAGAGTACATCACGTGGAGGGAAATAAATCTCAATAACTCCCGCGCGGGTAATAAATGCACGTGATCAAAGCGTGAGAGGGGAATAAATCCACGTGATCAGGTCAAAGTCCATCGAAAGTTCGTGTTTTGTAAATAAAAAATGTTCAAAATGGAGAGAAAATTTTTCTTCGTTTGACTAGAGTATATAATAAAACACTTAATGACTGATCCCTCGGGAAATCAGTTAGTTTCGTTTCCCTCGAATCTCAATGTTTCCCTCGGCCCGGCACCAGTCATTAAGTGCTAAATGAACAGTTAGGTATGATAATATTAATAATAAAAATAGCAATGATAATAATAATAATAATAATAATAATAATAATAATAATAATAATAATAATAATGGGTTATTGAGCGCCAATTCCGCAGAGTTCAACAGCGATTTACAATGAATAAAATGAACAAATATGAGAAAAAATATCAAAATGCAACTACAAGATAAGAACACTTTATTGAATTTTAACATGAAAACTTTCGCGACACTTTAATTTCGCGATTCCGAAAAAAAAAAAAGGCGAAATCAAAGTGTCGCGAAAATATAATGACGCGAAAAATATATCTGACTCTCCATTTTTGAGAAAGTAAAAAAATTAATGACTATTCCAAGCATACTCATACATAGCTTGGGCTACCTGTGAACTAACCACCATACAGTTCACAAGTTGTGAATTATTTACACATTTCTTTATTTTTTTAGGTCATGAAGAAAATTGAAGAGCTAAGTAAAATATAATAGCAATCGTAGACGCAGAAATGCATATTTCAAGCTGAGGAAACCAAGTAGAACCCGTTAGAATGACATTGAAAGCCAACAGGACAAGTTTCGCTAGGATTTTGAAAAATTGCTGTAGACAATAATAGTATTAGCAACGTTTGAGATGATTAAAATGCTAGCACGATTCCAAGACTATCAGAAATAAAATGTTCAAAGTTGTATTGAACCTCAAAAGTATCAAATGTAGTGCTGTAGATTCGATTATAATGTTGTTCACTGAGTAGTGAACTGACCCGCAGAATTTCTACCAAGGTTTTCTTATCATTGCCCAAACGGTAGGAACGTAGTATAGAGTCTTTTAATAAATCCTTCAATGCTTTACCTTCCACGTTTAACGTTAAATTTAACGTCAAACTCCTACTACAACGACGAAACATTCTACAAGAACCATTCAATTCCATTGAACACCAGAAGGATGATTTTTGACTCTCTGATTAGAAGCAAGATGACTTACACCTGCCAAACATGGTCGACAACAGCTGTATCACTAAAGATGCTATGCAGTGCTTACTGCAGACTGTTACGAAATCTAGTTAAGGGTGGTACCTTTAGAAAGTTAACACCTCTCAATGAGTCACTTCCATTAAATGACGAAGAACAATCATTTGATATGGCGTATTGTTTCACAAATAATCAGATATAAACAGATGAAACTATTGAGCTTCGAAAAGTTTCAAAAATCGTTCTATACAGTTCACAAGTTGTGAATTATTTACACATTTCTTTATTTTTTTAGGTCATGAAGAAAATTGAAGAGCTAAGTAAAATATAACAGCAATCGTAGACGCAGAAATGTATATTTCAAGCTAAGGAAACCAAGTAGAACCCGTTAGAATGACATTGAAAGCCAACAGGACAAGTTTCGCTAGGATTTTGAAAAATTGCTGTAAACAATAATAGTATTAGCAACGTTTGGGATGATTAAAATGCTAGCACGATTCCAAGACTATCAGAAATAAAATGTTTCTAGTCCAAAATTAGTGTTGCTGCTCGCCTAATGGCTCACAGTTACATTAGTCCAGTTTCGATCTTACGGAAGATTTGTTTTTAAGCTTGGTATTAGTATTAATCCGATGAGGTTTAGCCTTATAGGTCTTACGGTCGATGAGATTTGTATATCGTCGTTCGCTGCGTGACAGGATTTGAATAATATTAGATTAAGACAAATGATGTTAATGCTTGATTAAGTATTTTCGTCTGACCCCTGATCAAGTCACACTTGCGGCACGTGCGTATGGTTCCCTTAGATTTGCTCTACCCTGTCGTATTGTTTAAATCTAGTTAACAACCCTCATCAACATGTCACACTCGTCAAACTATGCGGAAATGCCGAAATCGGTCGAATAACATATCATTAACCAATAATGTCGGTCTGAAACATGGTCGGAAATCACTTTGTGGTTAGGGTTTAGACGACTATTCTTTAATCCTTTCACTACGGCGCCCGTAAAAAACGCACCTTAAATGAAAAATTTCAGTTTCAACAATTTTGATCAAGTTGACCTAAATACCAGTCTAAAATTTTAACTAGCAAACAGACTGTTTTTGACGTCATTTCCCAAAGCCAAAAATCACGCTTTTTCATCGCATCGTTTTCCATGCAATTTTTATTTCTACTCAAACAATACTCTTACACAGGATAGTTTGGACCTAGTACTTGGCTTTTAGTGCTTTTTTTCATCAATTCCTTTCACACGGCGAGCGACAGCCCTTTTCTTCGACCTATTTCATCGCTTATTGATTTTCACAGGACAGTGTACGCCCCCACATTTCAAGGAAGGACAAACAAAAGGTCATTCCTTATTTACATAAAAACACTGACAGTGTCAATCAAAACTCCAAATATGGTCTTGCTACTGCTTGGAGAAACTTTAAATCCAGAAAAACACTGAAGACCCCCGAGGAGTCAAAGAGTTAATTTCGGGTCCATGAGATTCGAACTACGGCAGAAAAGAAAAAAAAATAATAATGGCAAATCAAACTGGAAAATGAACTGGATTAGGACTTGCTGAACTATAATCGATTATTTTCTTACCTCTTTATCACTGGCCTATATCATTTGGAACTGATAATTTTTCTTTTTTCGTTTGTACTGTTCAGCCCATTGGAGATTAACTTTTGTAAGGGACAACGTGTCCTGTTGTTACATCTCCCTGGGATTGTATTTCCAATTCCTTAATGCTTTTGAATAAATAAATAAATGAATAAATAAATAAATAGATGGAGAAAGAAAGAAAGAAAGAAAGAAAGAAAGAAAGAAAGAAAGAAAGAAAGAAAGAAAGAAAGAAAGAAAGAAAGAAAGAAAGAAAGAAAGAAAGAAAGAAAGAAAGGAAGAAAGAAAGAAAGAAAGAAAGAAAGAAAGAAAGAAAGAAAGAAAGAAAGAAAGAAAGAAATAATAATGAAAATATCTATACTTAGTCTTGACTTTACTATTTACTATTGTAAATTAACTTTATCAATTATTTTTCAAGTTTAACTTTCTTAACTTTTAGTTATTATAGTTAGCTTCAATCATAATTCCGGTTTTATCGTATAATTGTGTAAACTTTATTCTTTATTACATGAATGATGATGCCACTCAATAAATACGATTCATTGAATACATTCGCTTACTGTTGCGTAAGCCATGCACTCATTGGGAAACGAATAGGCGAATCTGTGTTTGAAAATTTGGCTAAAAAACAAATTCCCATGCTAATGAAGCAAAATGTAAAGGATGTCACAATAAATTAGACCGGAAGAGACACCGAATACTATATAGCGAATCGTCGACGGGGCTTTCCAAGAATAACCGTGATTCACCTTAGTTAGCACAAGGAAACGAATCGGAAATCAGGATCCAAAGATCCATTGTTTTGAAGAACCGCCCGCAAACTGCATAAAGACGTAGCAAAGGATTAATGGTTTATATTATTCGACGAACTCTGCATGAAACTACCTTCAAGACACAGCAATGCAGAGCAACACATCACAGCACTGAACACGATGAATGGTCCAAACCAAGCTGTTATTCTACCACTGATGAACCTACTGAGAACCTTGTACGAGTTGTTTAGGATGGTATACGACATTGTACAACTGCTGATGTTCAACCAAGTACAAGAAAGAGACGCGGGGAATGAGAAAGAGCCTGAAGAAAATGAAGAAAACTTTTAAGATACAGGTAAGGAAAAATCTGCAAAAACCGTTTTTCACCGGCCAATAATTCCAGTAAATTATCTTCTTAATCAACGATAAATCAAACTCAAAACTATAGCTTTTCAGCACGCAACTTCTTAAGAACTGTCACACGATCTAAAGTAAAGGACATCGAAAGGACATGGAAAGACACTTGATAAGAGATTAATAGAGGAGCCCCCAGGAATATAGAAAAATGTGAGCAAAGTCTGAAATATAGTAGTGAAATACCACAGAAAAACAATGTTTAGAAAAATATTTTAAAATCCTGAACTTTAACTGCTATTGCATTTGCTCTTTTTTAAATCGAGTCGTGAAAGCTTTATGCATGACTTATTATGGGCATGTTGGAAACAGCGGACTCTGGTTGACTGAGTCCCCTTGGACTGGACTGGACTGGTAGAAACCGCGGACTCTGACTGAGTTGGAAGGTTTGGAATTGTAAATTTTTGTGTTGGTGGGTAAAAACAAACGAGGGTTTATCAGGTCTTGCGTGACATTTGAAATTTTAATCCAACACAAACGAAATTAATCTTGTGGACATTAGATTTTCACAACGACAAATACACAAGAGATCCTTTGTGACTTCAATTTATTCTTTTTGTGATGGGTGTTCTGGATGAGTGATAGTGACTAATTGTCACTAAATGGTTGCCGCTTGTTTGTGTCCATTTTGCATTTATTTAATGGCTATAATGCGTTTGCTCTACTTACATATTACATACTCATATATTTATTTATTGACTGATATATCCATTTATTTATACATTACTTATCTCATCACTTTACTATATATTTATCCATTTATTCGTATATTTGTAGCTTTGCTCGTCTATTTGTTTGTCATTTTAGGGAGTTTTTACATAGGGATAACCTCTTAACTTCTTTCTAGATGCCCTTTTTTTAAAGTTATTTTTTTAGTGTTTCGCCTGCTCTATTCAGCTTTTATATTTTGTATATGTATCTACTTAGTTGCATCTGAAATGAATCTTTATTGTATTGTATTGTATTGTATTGTATTGTATTGTATTGTATTGTATTGTATTGTATTACAAGAAAGAAAGAAAGAAAGAAAGAAAGAAAGAAAGAAAGAAAGAAAGAAAGAAAGAAATAATAATGAAAATATCTATACTTAGTCTTGACTTTACTATTTACTATTGTAAATTAACTTTATCAATTATTTTTCAAGTTTAACTTTCTTAACTTTTAGTTATTATAGTTAGCTTCAATCATAATTCCGGTTTTATCGTATAATTGTGTAAACTTTATTCTTTATTACATGAATGATGATGCCACTCAATAAATACGATTCATTGAATACATTCGCTTACTGTTGCGTAAGCCATGCACTCATTGGGAAACGAATAGGCGAATCTGTGTTTGAAAATTTGGCTAAAAAACAAATTCCCATGCTAATGAAGCAAAATGTAAAGGATGTCACAATAAATTAGACCGGAAGAGACACCGAATACTATATAGCGAATCGTCGACGGGGCTTTCCAAGAATAACCGTGATTCACCTTAGTTAGCACAAGGAAACGAATCGGAAATCAGGATCCAAAGATCCATTGTTTTGAAGAACCGCCCGCAAACTGCATAAAGACGTAGCAAAGGATTAATGGTTTATATTATTCGACGAACTCTGCATGAAATTACCTTCAAGACACAGCAATGCAGAGCAACACATCACAGCACTGAACACGATGAATGGTCCAAACCAAGCTGTTATTCTACCACTGATGAACCTACTGAGAACCTTGTACGAGTTGTTTAGGATGGTATACGACATTGTACAACTGCTGATGTTCAACCAAGTACAAGAAAGAGACGCGGGGAATGAGAAAGAGCCTGAAGAAAATGAAGAAAACTTTTAAGATACAGGTAAGGAAAAATCTGCAAAAACCGTTTTTCACCGGCCAATAATTCCAGTAAATTATCTTCTTAATCAACGATAAATCAAACTCAAAACTATAGCTTTTCAGCACGCAACTTCTTAAGAACTGTCACACGATCTAAAGTAAAGGACATCGAAAGGACATGGAAAGACACTTGATAAGAGATTAATAGAGGAGCCCCCAGGAATATAGAAAAATGTGAGCAAAGTCTGAAATATAGTAGTGAAATACCACAGAAAAACAATGTTTAGAAAAATATTTTAAAATCCTGAACTTTAACTGCTATTGCATTTGCTCTTTTTTAAATCGAGTCGTGAAAGCTTTATGCATGACTTATTATGGGCATGTTGGAAACAGCGGACTCTGGTTGACTGAGTCCCCTTGGACTGGACTGGACTGGTAGAAACCGCGGACTCTGACTGAGTTGGAAGGTTTGGAATTGTAAATTTTTGTGTTGGTGGGTAAAAACAAACGAGGGTTTATCAGGTCTTGCGTGACATTTGAAATTTTAATCCAACACAAACGAAATTAATCTTGTGGACATTAGATTTTCACAACGACAAATACACAAGAGATCCTTTGTGACTTCAATTTATTCTTTTTGTGATGGGTGTTCTGGATGAGTGATAGTGACTAATTGTCACTAAATGGTTGCCGCTTGTTTGTGTCCATTTTGCATTTATTTAATGGCTATAATGCGTTTGCTCTACTTACATATTACATACTCATATATTTATTTATTGACTGATATATCCATTTATTTATACATTACTTATCTCATCACTTTACTATATATTTATCCATTTATTCGTATATTTGTAGCTTTGCTCGTCTATTTGTTTGTCATTTTAGGGAGTTTTTACATAGGGATAACCTCTTAACTTCTTTCTAGATGCCCTTTTTTTAAAGTTATTTTTTTAGTGTTTCGCCTGCTCTATTCAGCTTTTATATTTTGTATATGTATCTACTTAGTTGCATCTGAAATGAATCTTTATTGTATTGTATTGTATTGTATTGTATTGTATTGTATTGTATTGTATTGTATTGTATTGTATTACAAGAAAGAAAGAAAGAAAGAAAGAAAGAAAGAAAGAAAGAAAGAAAGAAAGAAAGAAAGAAAGAAAGAAATAATAATGAAAATATCTATACTTAGTCTTGACTTTACTATTTACTATTGTAAATTAACTTTATCAATTATTTTTCAAGTTTAACTTTCTTAACTTTTAGTTATTATAGTTAGCTTCAATCATAATTCCGGTTTTATCGTATAATTGTGTAAACTTTATTCTTTATTACATGAATGATGATGCCACTCAATAAATACGATTCATTGAATACATTCGCTTACTGTTGCGTAAGCCATGCACTCATTGGGAAACGAATAGGCGAATCTGTGTTTGAAAATTTGGCTAAAAAACAAATTCCCATGCTAATGAAGCAAAATGTAAAGGATGTCACAATAAATTAGACCGGAAGAGACACCGAATACTATATAGCGAATCGTCGACGGGGCTTTCCAAGAATAACCGTGATTCACCTTAGTTAGCACAAGGAAACGAATCGGAAATCAGGATCCAAAGATCCATTGTTTTGAAGAACCGCCCGCAAACTGCATAAAGACGTAGCAAAGGATTAATGGTTTATATTATTCGACGAACTCTGCATGAAACTACCTTCAAGACACAGCAATGCAGAGCAACACATCACAGCACTGAACACGATGAATGGTCCAAACCAAGCTGTTATTCTACCACTGATGAACCTACTGAGAACCTTGTACGAGTTGTTTAGGATGGTATACGACATTGTACAACTGCTGATGTTCAACCAAGTACAAGAAAGAGACGCGGGGAATGAGAAAGAGCCTGAAGAAAATGAAGAAAACTTTTAAGATACAGGTAAGGAAAAATCTGCAAAAACCGTTTTTCACCGGCCAATAATTCCAGTAAATTATCTTCTTAATCAACGATAAATCAAACTCAAAACTATAGCTTTTCAGCACGCAACTTCTTAAGAACTGTCACACGATCTAAAGTAAAGGACATCGAAAGGACATGGAAAGACACTTGATAAGAGATTAATAGAGGAGCCCCCAGGAATATAGAAAAATGTGAGCAAAGTCTGAAATATAGTAGTGAAATACCACAGAAAAACAATGTTTAGAAAAATATTTTAAAATCCTGAACTTTAACTGCTATTGCATTTGCTCTTTTTTAAATCGAGTCGTGAAAGCTTTATGCATGACTTATTATGGGCATGTTGGAAACAGCGGACTCTGGTTGACTGAGTCCCCTTGGACTGGACTGGACTGGTAGAAACCGCGGACTCTGACTGAGTTGGAAGGTTTGGAATTGTAAATTTTTGTGTTGGTGGGTAAAAACAAACGAGGGTTTATCAGGTCTTGCGTGACATTTGAAATTTTAATCCAACACAAACGAAATTAATCTTGTGGACATTAGATTTTCACAACGACAAATACACAAGAGATCCTTTGTGACTTCAATTTATTCTTTTTGTGATGGGTGTTCTGGATGAGTGATAGTGACTAATTGTCACTAAATGGTTGCCGCTTGTTTGTGTCCATTTTGCATTTATTTAATGGCTATAATGCGTTTGCTCTACTTACATATTACATACTCATATATTTATTTATTGACTGATATATCCATTTATTTATACATTACTTATCTCATCACTTTACTATATATTTATCCATTTATTCGTATATTTGTAGCTTTGCTCGTCTATTTGTTTGTCATTTTAGGGAGTTTTTACATAGGGATAACCTCTTAACTTCTTTCTAGATGCCCTTTTTTTAAAGTTATTTTTTTAGTGTTTCGCCTGCTCTATTCAGCTTTTATATTTTGTATATGTATCTACTTAGTTGCATCTGAAATGAATCTTTATTGTATTGTATTGTATTGTATTGTATTGTATTGTATTGTATTGTATTGTATTGTATTGTATTGTATTGTATTGTATTGTATTGTATTGTATTGTATTGTATTGTATTGTATTGTATTGTATTGTATTGTATTGTATTGTATTGTATTGTATTGTATTGTATTGTATTGTATTGTATTGTATTGTATTGTATTGTATTGTATTGTATTGTATTGTATTGTATTGTATTGTATTGTATTGTATTGTATTGTATTGTATTGTATTGTATTGTATTGTATTGTATTGTATTGTATTGTATTGTATTGTATTGTATTGTATTGTATTGTATTGTATTGTATTGTATTGTATTGTATTGTATTGTATTGTATTGTATTGTATTGTATTGTATTGTATTGTATTGTATTGTATTGTATTGTATTGTATTGTATTGTATTGTATTGTATTGTATTGTATTGTATTGTATTGTATTGTATTGTATTGTATTGTATTGTATTGTATTGTATTGTATTGTATTGTATTGTATTGTATTGTATTGTATTGTATTGTATTGTATTGTATTGTATTGTATTGTATTGTATTGTATTGTATTGTATTGTATTGTATTGTATTGTATTGTATTGTATTGTATTGTATTGTATTGTATTGTATTGTATTGTATTGTATTGTATTGTATTGTATTGTATTGTATTGTATTTTATATATCTTAATTAAGTTAATGCTTCGAAATGTCCGGCGATTCTGCGTGATGATTCTGAGAACGTACCAGGTATATTTTACCAGCCTTAAAAGAGAGGAGGCTTAATAGAGGAATTACGGTATGCAAAGTACGATTACAATCGGAATTTCCTGAACAAACATCGCTTTCTTTGGGCGAAATAATTATTAAATATTATATTAGATAATTTACTACAATCTGATAAACAATAGTACTGGTGATTCCAGTAATTCTTTTGATCTTCATGCTTTTTCGTCTTTATTTCTCATACTCCTCACTACAAACATACATCATTAGTACTAGCTATCTTCAAATGAAATCACTAAACCCGTAATATAGATATTGAATTAATATACGTTAGTAGACCTTAATTCCATTGTTTCGTTTGTATCGATTTGACTATTACTTTACGAGTTCGGCACTCTAGTATTACATTGAATTTTCATTTCATTACTGTTTAGAGAACCGAGGACAGCCAGCCATTAGAAATTGAAGCAATAACCAGCTGTAGAAATAACATACAAGATATCAAGTAGATGTAGAGATGTTACTCACCAAGATTATATCCTGACCATGTACACAGCATAGTAACAGTATGTATGGACCTGACATCCGTGACAAATACACTAGAACTGAAGAAAAAGTGTAACAATGTATTAGATGGAACGGTTGGCGTAAATCTTGATAGTTTTAGTCTTCAGCATTTGTATTTTGTATTTTTAGTGCACAGTATTACTACTTTGATATATTGTAATTTTTGTATTTTTAGTGCTAAGCTTTTAACGCTATACTCTCGCAGTCTGTAATCTAGATCTTGAAACTTGAAGCTATACGCGATAATGCAATATTTACGATACTCGCTACAATATTATATCTATTACATATATCTCTTTGTCACGCAAGGACACAGCGTATGTTAATAATAAAATGAATGACTATAACTAACATTGTAGTTTATGAAGTTGAAGTCAAATCCAAAGAAAACAAGGAGATCCATGCAGAATTCATTACAGACTAATCGCTACACACCTATCGATATTAGTAACTAAGAATAATATCCCAATGAAAAGAGAAGTTGCACAAGATTTTTTGTGTTACATTTTCGCAATTTTTGCTAGAAATACAGGATGTTGGTGTAATAAAAACAAGAAAAGGACACAAACTATGATATCTGGATGAAAATGACCTTCAAAAGAGAGATTCAAAATATTGGATGGCACTTTGGACTGGAATACAAGATGGATTCCAATCACTTTCACATCAAGATGAAACTATTGAGCTTCGAAAAGTTTCAAAAATTGTCCTAGTTTTTTGAGGTAAACACTTAATAACCAGTGACTAACAAACCTGTGGCCCTCATTCCATGATCAAATTGGAGTTTAGAAGTTGATTTTTGGCGGAGGGAGAAAAACTGGAGAAGCCAGTAAAAACCCTTGAAGCACACAACGAACAGAAGTTAGGTCAAGAAAGTTAATTTTTGTACAAGAAACAATTCTTATCCGTCTCGATTTCGGTCTACAAGTCGCACTTCCATCTCGATCCCACAAGAGATACAAGATAGAATCTATTAATCGAGTAAAGCCAAGGAATGATTTAACGATCAAAATATTACCTTCAAACGGTTTCTCTGGAAGAGTTGACTTGCCTCACAAACGTGGTCGCATAAGTTTTCCTCTCGTCAATTCAAGACATACAAGATGGATTACGAGGACGAAATCGAAAAACATTGCTACGAGGTCGATTGAAAGTCTGTCAAGTTAACCGAGTAGATCATCTCGCTTGATTCCATGGTATTAAGTTGGAAAACTGTACCCAAAAATCCATGATTTGGAGCTTGTTATTCACCATCACAGACAGACTATTACTATGTATTCCAGCTTTGTAAAAACGATCATCAGATTTGCATATCGTTCGTGCACTGTTGGTGGCAAGAGAGATTTGACAGATCGATGACAGGGTCTTAACCAATAGGATGTTTCCTGGTTAGGGGATTCCCCTAAAGACGTCATTTTTTAAATAATATTTAATCCCAGGCTATTTATAAAAGTCTACAGACCATGAGTGAGCTTGTACTGACTGGGTGAATGTTAATCCAAATGAAATGGAGAAATAAAGTGTTGTGCTATATTTCAGACTGGTCTTGTTATATCCTTGTACATTATTCCATGCCAGGATAACAGCAAAGCGGTTCTCTCCTCCACTATCAGCTGAGTAATCTCATAAGATTTACAAAGATGGCACATCGGGAAAAGCGCAGTTTGCGAGATGAACTGATTGACAAACATCGTAACTCTTTGCCGTGCTCGCTTTTTATTGTCCTTTTTATTGTTAATGTTGAGTCATGAATAAACTCGACCTTTCCTTTATTTTATACGTGCTGAGTGTTCACTTTTGTATTTTGTAGCATATATCTAATTAGTCCTGTACTTCCTTAGCACAGTAATGGTGAGAAGTAAAATATATAGGTATAGCAAAGTTGATAAATTTGTTGTAAATATAAAGGTTAGTTTGAGTTCATGCTATACATATTTTTGAGTCCAGTCTTAGTCAGGTCTAATAGTGTTTCTAATAGCGAAAACAATACCAAAACTCCTACACTTTTGAATACAAGCACCAAACTTGACAAGGAAGTTTGGGGGGGATGCTGAAATGATTTTAGGGGTGAGTGCCAAAAAATGGACGGTCCAGGGGGCGCACGACACGTTATTAGACAGATTAAGATTCCTGTCTTTTCTTCCCGGAAACGGCAAACATGACCACGTTTTCATCGTTTCCCTGCATCTCACTTTATCTTTTGCTAACCTTCTCACCAAAGTCAAATATTCTTTTGTCGGGGGGCTTAATAGAGGGCGAGCTTTTTCATTTAGCCAAAACGGAAGTATTACTATGGACTGTCTCGCATAATCTATAGGGACATTAATGATATGACATTAATGATATGACATGATATATGCTCAAATTACACGGTATTTTCAACATTTGATGCACTTGTGTTAGTCTCTCAAGTATGATTTACCATTATTGTGAATTTAGTTGTGAAGGGGGAGGAGAGAGCTGTTGTGTACAACCGAGCCACAGGCGAGGTTTACACAGAAATCAAGACTTCTCCTAAACTTTCCCGAGTTTTTATATCAGGCTATGTAAACACGGCAAAACGTTTTCTATTTGTTTTATAAAATAAATAGAATAGTAAAGCAGGAAAACACGAAACTTATTTGAATATGAAACTCATGTGGAAGCAGACAATCTCGACCAATCACGTCCGTTGATAGAATGAATCCTCAACGGCCCCTTTCCAATATTGAAAAAGCGACGAAAAAGTTTGACACGAAGCAAAGAAAAAAGCAGTTGATTTATTCGATTTTTATAAAGTATAACCGCTAAAATGAACAAGATAACCAATCAGCAAAGTACTTATGAACTGGATGGTGCAGGAAATCGTTTAGAAAAAGGCATTTCGATGAGAAAGAGTCAAAATTTGGAAAAACGAAAAAGTTGTGAGTCGTCTTTGAAGGAGGCGATGATTTTTAGATCTTTGCTTTCTTTTACGGACACACTGAGGACTCTAAGGACACTAAGAAGTGATATGAAGACACAGATTTAATAAATATTGAACAGAAAACATCCGGCAACCAAGAATTTACTGGAAATTCTCCTTAGCTTTATCCAATTAAGAGCATTTTTTGATCTGTGCTTTCATGTGTTGTTTTTTTCTCTGATTGTTGATAAGTTTTTGATATTTACTGTATACTTTGTGCCACTTTTAAGACTTCAATTTTTTGTAATTTAATATCATTTATGTGTTAAGTAAAGTAAAAAGTCATAACTTATGTCCTTTTTTATTTGCATTCCTGTCTGTAATCCACGCGGATGATGCACAAACTGCAGTCTGAACTATTTTAATAGTGCTTGCAAGTATCTTTCTCCATTTTTCATCAATGCTTCAAAGATTTATAACTTTTAATGCATTATTCCATATATTACTAGGGTTTTTTCATTTCAAAGTTAGTGTTTAAGTACAAAAAAATAAGTAAAAAACAAACATTTTGACAAATTTCCAAACTCATCCAAACCTCTGTCATCACAACCGTGTTTACATAGTCTCATGTAAAGGCGGCTGTTAGCCAATCAGAGCGCGCGTTATATCTGAACTATTTTATAAATAGATGTAGTGATATCGAAACATCAAAGTGAAGCGCCGATGTGTTGAGGCGAAAAATGCAAAGTTCTAATTCAAATGTCTAACCTTGTGGAAGATTTCGAGATAATAGCAAGGTTTAAAGATGAAAATGAAGTAGACTTAATTCGACAGAAACTCGAACGGCTCGTAAATAACATTCTGACTCAAGTGGCGGAGCAAGACCACCGGTTACAGAGTACTCTAATTCACAGCGGAAGCGTATACGAAGGAGTAAAAGTTCATTATCCTGATGAATTTGACTTTATGGTCAGAATCAACTCTCTCACAAACAAACCATCGCTTCGTCCTTGCGAAGACGTCGACGGCTATGTAAAGCTCGTTTGTAACGACGATAGGTGGGGAGAGTTCCGTGATGAAGAAGGTTTCTTCAGCCCAAATATGTTAAGCCGCCATTTTAAGAGGTTGGTCAATGAGTCCTGGAGTGCTATAGAGGTTCCCGAGGGACTGGTTATCCAACAGACAAATCAAAACATAATAGAAGGACCCTGGGGGCCTGTGTATGCTGAGTTAGTCGGAGGGAACAGAATCCTCTCGAATGTGATGTACCTTGAATCGCACGGTCCTGCTACAACAGTTAAAATCATATGGAAGGGAGGCAGTAGTTACAAGGATCTAGAAGTAAGCGTCGATTTGACCCTGGCGCTGGAGTACGATATCTCCAAGCTTCCTGTTCAGCTGTCAGAAGTTCCGCATTCCGTAAGGGTGTGTCTCCAAAGCGAAGGTTTCCACGTTGTCCCCGCTGGGTTTGATAGGTGGCGTATCTCGTTCTCTATGGTCGAGAAACAAGTCCTCTTCTCTTCACCCGAAGGGTTCAAAGCATGTTACCGAGTGCTGAAGTACGTGAGAGACGACATCTCACAGAGCTTGGGTCTAGATCCATCTTTGATTCCATCATACATTTTCAAGTGTGTCCTGTTAGGTCAGCTGTTTACCACAGACGAGCATGCGCACTCCTGGGGAAAGGAATTGTGGTTCCAAAAGGTGGATTGCACCTTGGAGACTGTATTGCAGGGTATCAAAGAAAGAGACATCCAGAGTTTCTTTATATCAGGATACAATCTTCTGTCCATGACCGATCATGGTAACAGGCTACGCCAGTTTCTTGTGGAAGACATGCTTAATCGGGTGAAGAGTTTGAATATGAAACACACAAAGGAAGAAGTGAAAGAAACAAAGAGGCAGAATAGAGTGTTACAAATAACAGACGTGCTGGAATACATGATATCCAGCTCTCTCGCTGGAAAAGACCCCAGCGCGCTGTGGAGGAAAATGTTTGTCAACATTGACGATGTTCCTGTAGAGATCAACGGGGATATGTTTTTAACTCAGTTCACCGATCTCGATAGGATAGAACTGGATGTAGATGTCTACAAGAAACTCGCTCAAATATGGACTGCTGTGGATTATTTATTCAAACAACTCATCGCTTTTCTGCCAGGGGAACTAAAAATCTTAGCTCAAAAATTTTACATCAGAACTTGCGAGAAAAGAAAGCATTTTGAACTTAAGCACGAGGGAATGTCTAAATGTGTCGTCCAACAGATTCCCGTCCAACAAGTCGCTCTCGAGTTCATTCTTCAGTATGTGGACGACTTTATTGACGAGAAAGGTTCGACTGCTAAGTGTTACTCCAATCTCCACAAAGCAATTCCGCCAGAATACACCTCACTACGTTTGTTGCAGGATGTCGCTCAAGTTACCGTGAATGAAGGAAGTGAGAAAGGCTATGCAGTGTTCAAAGAGCGCATGAAGCAGTATCTAGCAATGGTCCCCGAGTCAGTTCTAGTGTCTATAATCGTTGGATATGTAAGCGAATTATTTCAACATGGAAAAGACGTGCTGCAAAAGAAGCTGGAATACATCACAATACCGGAGCCCCTGGAGCTGGATTTAGATTGAACTTTAAAAACGGATTTGGAAAAAATTCATTAAGGGTCGGGGATCTAACTTTTAAAGAAAATGAATGACCAAAACTGACATTGTAGTTTATGAAGTCGAAGTCAAATCCAAAGAAAACAAGGAGATCCATGCAGAATTCATTACAGACTAGTCACTACACACCTATCGATATTAGTAACTAAGAATAATATCCCAATGAAAAGATATGTATCACTTTTTGAAAACTTATCTGTGTAGTCAAATTCTACTGTTTTTTTCTCCATCGATATCATACATAGAGTTATCATGAAACGAAGTAAAGGGAAAGCCCCTGACGAAACATGTGACACGTTGGTTTCATGTCATTGACAAAAATAATTCCAACACGAAATCGGAAAAATATGAAAAAGGAAAGGGAGTAATTGGTCGCTTAAATTTCGTTATTTCATTGTATATTCAAAATTATGATGATAATAATAATAATAATAATAATAATAATAATAATAATAATAATAATATTAACAATATTTTAATGTTTTGTAACGCGCACGTTAGAGAGCATTCAGTAAAAGCGTGAAACACTAATTACTAAATTGTGCAAAATAGTGCTAGTTGAACAAAGGAAAACAAAAGAATTAGCATAAAATAGTGTTACTAATGTTTCATGCTATTACTGAATGTACTCTAGTGAAACGTGTACAGTTAGTTATATCATAACAGAAGTACTACTTTTTCGCATATTTTTTCTGCGTTATATATAACTTACTTTATGATAGCATAATATGTAATATATATATTCCCAAGTTTCAGTATATAGTTAAGCACTGCCGATAGGATAAGAATTGTTTCAGTTCTTTCAAGAATGTATGCAAATTAAACAGAATGTTCAGAAGCTACTTTGATTTCTTGTTATTCTTGTATTTTCTCTTCTTCCTAAGCGATTTACAATCCCAAAAATAAGACCCCAACCGTCGCCTTGAATGAATGAACTAAATCTAATAGACCTTTCCCGAAATTTCTTGTATGATCACGAAAATATATAAGCTATAAAACAATTCCACTTTTTAAAAAGAATTTTGGGCAACGCACATTTACCTACATATAGGCACTGGCATTTGGGATTCATTACCAATTGACATACGTAATTCTAACTCTTTGGCAAGTTTTAGATAAAGCAATAAATATTCATAAATATTCAATAAATATTAGAGCAGTGCAGTTCAAGTGTAACACAGTGCAAAAATCCGTAACACAGTGCAAAAAAGTGTAACACATTGCAAATTACATTTTCCGAAAACGGTCTTGAAACCAATTTTTTGTTGTTTTTTTTTTTTTTTTGTTTTTTTTTTTTTTGTTTGTTCTGCTGTTGATAACATTATCAAACATCAAGACTATGCATTTTCCGATGGCGAAGGAACAAGTTTAAGCGGTGAAAACGGCTAAAATTATAGTCGTTTGTCGCTGAATTCTGTTAAGGTTCAGTTATGTATGAGTCAATTCCAAAGTTGCCCATCCCCCCCCCCCCCGGGCAACCCCCCGGGCATTTGACTTTTCGGGAAAAAAATGGTCAAATTCCCCACCATCTGGGCAAATTGAATGGTCAAATGCCCCACTGTTGAGAGCCACTGAGTGGTCAAATGCCCGCCCCTCTGGTCTGATAAAATCAAAATTTACCTAGAGTAAAAAATATGCTTCAGCAAAATATCGACGTTTGTAGTCGTGAATTTGACCTTTTTGATGAAAAATGCCATTTTATAGTTAGAACTTTTTTGTCTTATTTGATTACCAATCTTTAACTAATGTGCTTCGATTCACGAGTGAATGCAGACCAAACGTACCTGTTTAATTCCTATAGATAGAAATGTGTACATTTTTATTAGGCATGGGCTACCTGTGGTAATTTTCAAGATGGCCGACAACTCGTCAAATGCCCGCCCGTTCGGGTAGCCATTCGGCTTCAAATTCCCCACTATAGGAACTCAAGTCTTGTCAAATGCCCGGGGTATGCCCGGGGGGGGGATGGGCAACTTTGGAATTGACTCATACATTAGAATTTCGAAGGCTTCGAAAATATGCGTTCACAAAAGCTTCGAAGTTAATTTTGTCTACAAATATGTGATAAAAGTCATAGTTTTGGTAGTAAGATTTGAGTCAGAAATCGTGTTTAAGTAGGGCTTTGTGCTGTTCTTAAATCTGCTGAGTATAATATAAGTGTGCAACTCCTGCTGAAATTCACAACGACCCTCACTCGGAGCTCAATCTCTCCCAAATTACTAAACCTATCGAAAATCTAAAATCGATTATCGGAGCGTAAATAAATTGCCTTTCGTTTAAGCTCTTGTTGAATTTCTTCTCTTTAAGCTGCGACGAGAAATAATTTTTTAAAAGTTCGAAAAACTTGTTGAGCCGCAGTCATTTGCTTAGACAACCTACGAGGGGATAGCCTCCTTCGCAGACGTTCTTATAGACGGATCTTTGGTGATGTTTACATTTTGCTTCAATAGCATAGCAATTTCACTTTTCAGCCAAATTTACACCAAATCCGTTCTGAATATCGAAAGAGCATGATAAAATTAGCTTATTTAAAAAAAATTGAGCTCGACAAAAGAAATAGAATTTGAGTGAATTTCGAAGCAGTTTAAAAATCTCTAAAATTTTCTTATAACTGCTTTTCGTTTTGGACCCGGAAGTCGGTTTTCCATACGATGACGTCACACTTAACAGCCCTATAGGGTCGTTACGTCGCCACGCAACGTTTCTCTCCCCATTGACGTATGCTTACTTGAGCAGAAATTGATGAATCAGCATGAATCTTCTAATTATAAAATCGAGAAGATCAGACTTTGACCCTAATACTTTGCAGGAAGCCACACGATAACGTACATATGATTTCAACTTCAGTCTCTGTGTACTATAGAATTTATTATGCTCAACTCTTTTTCTAGTATTATCTGCAATTCCTACGATTTTATTTCAGGAAAAAGCGATATATTGAAGTAAGCGCTGGTAACACAAATCAAGCAAGTTCAAAAAAGTTAATGAAGTTTATAAATAAGCAAGTTGTTTGACGGCTATGAATTGGCGAATATGTCAAGAGCACTGAGTCAGACGTTTGAAACGCGTTTACCCTATCTTTTATTGATGCTACGTACCCACATAAAAATTAAAACTAAGAACAATGAGTCTTGTTTGTCCATAATAATCTCAACACAAAGCTAAATGACAATAAGATATGTAAATCGAACATGTTACAGTGCTGAGTGGGGGGCAGTGCCAATACCTGCAAAACAGGTTTTAGCCGCTAATTTATATCGACGTCTAATATACTAAGCTGATTGGTCGCGTATTAATATGGGAAACATTTTGATTGGTCACGTCTTTGTATCATGGAAAATATCAATGCATTTACAAAGAGCTGGGAGAGCTGCTGCACTTCAATTAGTTTTTTCTCCGTTCCACACATATCGAAATACTATCATTATCATCGTCCAGTATTCAAGTACTTCATCACCATAGCACTGAACACAATGAATGATCCAAACCAAGCTGTTATTTTACCGCTGATGAACCTACTGAGAACCTCGTACGAGTTGTTTAGGATGATATACGACATTCTACAACTGCTGATGTTCAACCAAGTACAAGAAAGAGACGCGGGGAATGAGAAAGAGCCTGAAGAGAATGAAGAAAACTTTTAAAATACGGGTAAGGAAAAATCTGCAAAAAAACGTTTTTCACCGGACAATAATTCCAGTGAATATGAATGATAATAATCTTTTAAGTCAACTGAAAACAGTGCACAACTTCTTACGAACTGACACGTGATCCTTGAAGGTGAAGGTAAAACCACGCATGGCACAGAATGGCTATTGTTCTCCCGGACATGTACTTACAGCTGCCATTTTTTTCTAAGGCGGCCTACTAATTAATGCGCTGAATTCATAATGACTTCAAAACACTTTTGATTGGCTTGTTCTTACTTGGTTTCCCGCCATATGCGAGAACTGTTCTTGACTTGTTTCTTCTATTGTTTTTCTGACAAGAAATCTGAACAACAACACTGATGATTTCAATCATTCGCTGAGTAAGATTAAAGTTACACTCGAGTAAGGCCGGTTTGTTTATCCGTTGTCAAGAGACTACAAATCCACTAAAAAACAACACTGATGATTTCAATCATTCCCTGAGTAAGATTAAAGTTATACTCCAGTAAGGACGGTTTGTTTATCTGTTGTCAAGAGAATACAAATCCACTAAAAAACAACACTGATGATTTCAATAATCATTCCCTGAGTAAGATTAAAGTTACACTCGAGTAAGGCCGGTTTGTTTATCCGTTGTCAAGAGACTAGCTACAAATCCACTGAAAAATAACACTGATGATTTCAATAATCATTCCCTGAGTAAGATTAAAGTTACACTCGAGTAAGGCCGGTTTGTTTATCCGTTGTCAAGAGACTACAAATCCACTGAAAAATAACACTGATGATGTCAATCATTCCCTGAGTAAGATTAAAGTTATACTCGAGTAAGGCTGGTTTGTTTATCCGTTGTCAAGGGACTACAAATCCACTGAAAAATAACACTGATGATTTCAATCATTCCCTGAGTAAGATTAAAGTTATACTCGAGTAAGGCCGGTTTGTTTATCCGTTGTCAAGAGACTACAAATCCACTGAAAAATAACACTGATGATTTCAATCATTCCCTGAGTAAGATTAAAGTTATACTCGAGTAAGGCCGGTTTGTTTATCCGTTGTGAAGAGACTAGCTACAAATCCACTAAAAAACAACACTGATGATTTCAATCATTCCCTGAGTAAGATTAAAGTTACACTCGAGTAAGGCCGGTTTGTTTATCCGTTGTGAAGAGACTAGCTACAAATCCACTGAAAAATAACACTGATGATTTCAATCATTCCCTGAGTAAAACATTAACAACGATGATTCCAGTGATCTTTTTATATTTTCGTTACAATCTTAAAACAACATATATATAGGCGATCTTTATCAGTGTTTCATGAAATTTGTTACACCTGAATGATCAGTAGACGCCATGTCTTTGTCCAAAAGTAATTAAAGCATTTTAAATTTCCCGCGCTGAGTGAGAGAGACAGCGTCACAAATCTTCTTGATCATTTTCGGCTATTTTCCGAAGAGAAAAATAAAAGTGTAAAGGGTGCAAAATGTTGAGCACACTATTATCTTTGATATGCACCATGTGCAAATCTAAAAACTTTTAACAGAATCCCAAAAAATACTCGTGAATATTACAGTACATACATTTTGAGCCCCATATTCAGCTATGTTTGGGCTCAATTGCGGTAGTTAAAACCAAGATTAAACCTTATTTTAGAGGGTGCAAATGAAAGACAATTTTCTTATCTTTTCGGTGCACCATGTGCACAAAGAGAAAGAAAACTCTTTAACATTGAAAATTTAGATTTTCTTGTTGAGGTTGGCGGATTTTACTCGATTTCCTTTGTAATTGCCTCATTAAGTCCGCTACACCTGGATGAGCAGCAGTTTGAATTCAGCGCTTTGACAATGAAAAACTGCCATTCGAAAGGCACCCGAAATATAAAAAAAGGAAGTGAAACCGGCGCCAGAAATATAAGCATTTTACTGAAATACACTCTTAAACAGAGTAGTGAAATGCAATAGAAAAATGTTTGAAAAAAATTCTCTATAATTTTGAAAACAACAGCATTTTCCTTGCCTCCACAAGCAAGATTTTATTTTCCGAGCTGCGTTCGTCAGGTCGTCACGCAAAGCTGAATTTATTTAAACCGCGTGAATGGGCAGATGAGCAGAACTGTTTGACCACGTTAAGTGTAGCCTCTAGCCTCCTACGCAGACGGGTCGTCAGGGGTGACCAGTGACATATTAGACACGAAAAATGTTTGTTAAAGTAATACTGTACTATAAATAATGGAGGTACGATTTATCGTTACTGTTCATGTTACTCCTAGCCTTCTTTTAGCGTGGAGATTTACTTTTATGTATTTACGTATTGATACATTCATTCATTTGTTTATTTATTTATTCATTTTCATGTATTTTTAAAAGAAGTTAAGCCGAGACGCGACGAAGAGAACATGCTGATGACAAGAAAAGCAAAATGCCTATAAAAAATCGTAGAATTTAGAGCTTGGAAGAAAAGACTTGTATGTAAAGCATGTAAAAGACTCTTAGAATACTCAGTTACGGCAGAACAGATTCATGGACATTTAAACTGCAGCAAAACCAGCACTAACTCACATGTAAATATAGGAAATCATGGCACTTTTGTAGTACAACGGCAGATATTCTTGGCTTATGATTGTTATTTGAGCGACAAGAAAACTTGACGAATGCGAGAAAAAATCTTTGTTTCACTTTATTCCATATCGGGATAACAGGAAGAGCCCCTAGCGATTAAATGCTTCTTTTGTAATGATATTAGTAGTTCCTATTGATTGAGTGTGAACGCGTGACGTCCATAATACTCACTCGCTAACCACCAACTCTAGAAGTGAAGAGGGAGAGGGAGCCGTGCCTCCCACTGTGAGTAAAACACGGTCTTAAAAACGGTGTCACAGATTTTTGAAATGTTTCTTTTTTTATTCAAAACGGATATTGTCTATTTTGCAATCATAACCTTCGAAAACTCAAACATCTGGATTTAACGCGTAATTGCGCGTAATCTAAAAAGATATCAAAAATCTGAGACACCGTTTCAATGAAGTTCATTATCCACAGAGTATGATGTGTTTATGATCAACATAGTGGAAATTCTGATCATGCGGGAAGTTTTCAAATGAAGTGAAAGTAGAATGTCAGCCTTGAACCCAATAACCTATCTAGTGTTCCAAAAATGAAAATTCTAAGTGGATTTTCGTAAACTACGTTTATTTAGCTTTCAGGCGATGCATACTTAGAACTGGGGCCCTCTGAGAGCCTGATACTCAGGCTAAATTGAAGGCAAAACATCAAAAGGCCCGTGCAAAAGTCGATATGGCGCGTATAGGGGTCCAAGTCCCCTCCTGATACCTTTATTCTTGTTTTTGTTTTTTTTGTTTTTTTTTTTTAAATTCTTTAAAAAATCATATTTATAACATTTTATATAAGAAAGGTTTTTTTTTTTTTGCTGCGATCGTCATAGTTCAAATGTCAACGTGCAAATCACGTTTTGGCTTCCGTCAATTAAAAATAACCAGAAAAACCAAATTCCAATGGGCAACTCGCATCTACAGAGTCGCGTAATATTGATAATTTAGCAGTAATTTTATGATCAATAATTCTTAAAAAATAAGTAAGAGAACTTTTAAGGGACCTTATTTTAATAATTTAAAAATCATTTAAAAATTATGCCCGAAGTAATAGAAAGCTTTTATATCATGTTAATATTCCAGCTGATTGAGCCATTAGTTTTTGTTCTGTATATTTATTCGTAATGTAATATTTTGTTTGTATACCTGTAAAATTAAATTAAATAACTAAATAAACAAAATATCTTTTATGACAGCTCTCGTTCGGTTGCTTAGACCAGAGGGAAGATTTTGGCTTTTTATGCTGACCTATGTCCTCGTTAATATTTATGAGTTATACTCTGGAATTTCTACGCTATTAAAGTATTTTATAAAATATCAATTCGTATGGCGCTAACTTTGCAAACTTGGATTTTTGAATTTTGCGAAAGCAGTTATCCAAACTTAATGTTGAGGGAATGGAAAACTATCGCTCTCGTTTGGTTGCTTAGACCAAAGGGAAGATTTTTGCACTGACCGACGTGTCGCACTGACCTATCGGTCCTCTTTAATATTTATGAGTTATACTGTGGAATTTCTACGCTTTTACAGTATTTTATAAAATATCAATTCGTATGGCGCTAACTTTGCAAACTTGGATTTTTGAATTTTGCGAAAGCGGTTATCCAATCCTAATGTTGAGAGAATGGAAAATGAACTATCGCAGCACTCCTTGGATTTTCAAAATAAGTACGGCAAGTTTCACAGGAATTCCGCACAGACTAACACCTGTCATCGATAGAATGACAGCTAAGTTACGGCGTATTAATGTTAGAACGGAGGGGCGGAGCTTCACAAGCGTATTTAAACATTTGGACAGTCATCAGTTGCAATGAGAAAGAATCGTCCTTCGTCCAGTATGAGGACTTATTCAGCCGAAGTCTTGTGGTTGGTGTGTTTGTTTCAAGTAATCCAGACGATTTACACAATGTTCACAAGTGAAGATCGAGAAACTGGAAACCCACAAGAAAATGACGAGAACGCCCATCATAAAAGGTGAAAATTATTACTAGTAAATTCGAAATTGTTAAAAAAAAAAAAACTTTTCTCTCAATATAGTAACTTACTAATTGAGCTACTCCAACTATTGCACCCGGCAAAGGAAGACTAAAGCCCGGTTTTCGCTTGCGAAGGAATTTGAATCGGAATCGAAAGCAGTTCATGCGTAAAATTGCATACTTCATGACGTCACACTGAATCAAGGATGAACTCGGGTCTGATGACGTAACCATTTCAGGTAGACCAAGTTATGTATGAGTATGTTTAGATGATATATATACGAAGAATACTAAAAAAAGTACAATAGGTATGAGAGTGAAATTCAAGAGGACATAACTCGCTCAAATTTGACTAGAAATACTTCAAACCTTCCCCAAAGTTGGAATAAAAGAAATAGAACAGTATTACTATATTTAGTAATATATAGATTTAGGCACTGCCTAAAAGGGGAGCTCCCATAAATAGTATATATAGTGCTAAAAACGTGACAAGATCAGTTTTTTAGGTGGAAAGTGAACTACACTGAAATTTGTCGAAAAATATTACTGATAAGCTTAAGCTTACATTTTCTTGAACTTCACATGCAACAAGAGACATATTTCATTAATGCAAGATAATAATTTTCTTCGTTAGTAATTGGTCTTCGAAAAGGTTTTTTTTTTTCAGATTTATTCTTAACCAGTTATTATCGAGCGAAATATGTTATCCATAAAAAAAAAACAAATAAACTCATAATGTTTGCGATTGTGTAATAATAATAGCTGGAAAAGCCCGATAAATAGCGAATATTTGGTGTAATATGTATTCCTTTTTCATATTTCATTCAACATTAAAATAACTTATCTATAAAAATGTCAAAACATCCAGGATCATGAAATATGGAATCTTGTTTTTACATCAGAATTCCTCGCGTGGGGCTCGCTGGCCGTCAAATATATTTTTTCAAAGAACTAAGTATTTTTACTAAGTCTTGAAATAGGAGCAAAAACAAAACTTCAAAGATCGCTTTTCTGGTTCACAAGTAATGAAGAAAAAAATGATAAAAATGTAAAATGCAGTAAAAACGACAAACAACTAACCGAGATTTTCTGACGATGTTTACCGAAGCAACGTCCTTGGCTTGTCGAGAGTTTCTGCAGCTAGTTTACGCATTTTTGTCGATTTTTTTTACGAAATATTAGTTAAAAACATTAATGAATTTACCTTCTATGAAGTGTTTTCTACGGAACTGAAATTTTATTCATGCAGCATAATCAGGTTTTTCTGGTCTTTTTCTCTCACTGAGGTTTCAGTAACAAAACTTCATCGTAAGATTAAGAATCTTTTCTCGCTAAAGTCGAAAAATTGTTTTCGTTCACTTTAAGACAGACATGACTTGGATTAAACTTATTTTTCGCTTTGCAAAAATAAGAAAAAATACTTCTTGATCCATGTTTGACAACATTATTGCGATTTTTTCTGTGCATTTGCGAGTAAGCAAAGCGGGCGGGAACCCTGTGGTGGTACACGCCCGTACGGACAATAGAATGACGTAATCAAGCCATGAAAAATCAACTCGATGGGTTACCCTTTTTTCTTAAGTATATATATGGTGCTCCGCTCGAGCTTCGCTATTATTTTAGTATACCTTACATACACCAGCTCTTCGAAGCATACTCCTACATAAATTGGGCTACCTGTGAACAAACCACTATATAGTTCACACCATTCCTTTCTTTTTCTTTAGGTCTGATGAACAAGAGTGAACAGCTAAGTAAAATATATCAACAATCGTAGACGCAGAAATTTAGATTTCAAGCTCAGGAAACCAAGTAGAACCCGATATCTGAATGACATTGAAAATTGATGTAAACAATAGCTGTATAGGCAACGTTCAAGATGATTAAAATTCTAGCACAAGACCAAGACTATATATCAGGAAAAGAATGTTTAAAATTGCATTAAAACTCAGAAGGATTAGTAGATAAAGTGCTGTAGATTTCATTACAAAGTTGCGTAATGAGTAGCAAACTAACTAGCATTTCTACCAACACTTCAGTTTTTATTGCCCTAAGGTAGTAACGTCGTATGTGGTACATTATGCCTCACCACGAGTAACCAAATCTGAATTTTAAGATACTGAAAACGTAACCATTTTTGCTGTAAAAATGACGCCGGTCGATTGTAATCTCTAACAAAAAGTATATATTTTTTATTTCATTTTTATCAATTAAAAACCTTGTACTAGCAAAAGCTCGTTCCAGTTATTGTTCTTGTAAGCAAGGGTTAATCTTTTGAGCAAGCAAAATACATTTGACCATCGATCCTTACTAGTCGTGCTGTTCTGACTTCCAGTCCGTCTTGGCATTTTCTATCAAACCTTTTAATTTTGCGCTGACTTTTATGGCCGAACCAAAAATAAGTATTGTTCACACCTTTTCTAGTTATTTAGTTATTGGATATTTTCCAGATATTTTCTAATCAGGGAGATTCATATTTCTCATGGAGTTCAGACAAACCACCCCCACCCCCCCCCCCCTCCACAGATCCACTGCTGCGTTTCCCACTCATCTAAATAAAATAAAATAAAATAAAATAAAATAAAATAAAATAGAATGAAATGAAATGAAACTTTTTATTTTTATATACTCTATAAGTGTCTAGTCATTCTAGCGCATTCGCACTTATTGGGAACACTTCACTGACTACCACTACCTTTAATCAGCGCTCAATATTCACTACTTTTCACTAGCATAAGGTTTGTTATGTCTCACATCTTTTTTATCGGCGTTGCCACAATCGTCAGAAAGAGATGTTGCTTAGCGACACCGTCGAGAAATAATGCCTCGAGTGAAAAACCTCCTATGGCGGAGGGGGATTGACTATTTCCCTCCAACGACATAAAATCAAGCATTCTGTTCCTGAACATAAAGGAATAGGATTGTTTTTCTAATAATAATATTTAACGCAATAAAAAAAAAAAAAGAAATTTCAAAAGAGGTTTTTTTCACTAACAGTGGAAAATCACTCTTTTAAACTTCTAAATAGAATGGGAAAAATGAATGAAATACGCTTTCTAAACTTTCACCGAATTTAAAAAATAAACTCCTCTACTTTTTGACCATTATTCTTTTCTTTCTTTCAATTTTTCACTTTTTGGTGGCAACGAAATTTTTAATGACATTAATTTTTTTCCAACAATAATCTAATCTAGATATGAGAAAAGGAAAACGACCAAAGGTACATTCTTATTAAAATTGTTTAGCCTTTCTCATTCTTTTCTTCGCAAATCGTCGCGAATTTAAAACTTTTGAATGACAGCTACGTCATTTATGAGTTAATGGTTCTTGAATCGACAATAACCTAAAAGAATAAAGCACTTTTATGCGATTTTTTTTGTTGAAATTTCTCGAATCACAACAGCTGAAAGGGCTATGTTTATACCATCACTATGGCAACGCACAATAGGTCCCTCGACAAATTCCGCATAAATTAACATGTTAATCATCAACAAACAGTAGCGACTAAAAGATGGCGAGTCCATCGCTTGCTCTCATTTATACGATCTTTTTTGCGTTTTTAAGCCATGTTTCTCTGGTTAGATCGAAGATTGTGTCGGGAGATATCGATACACGAGCGGTAAAGCATCTATGTTTTATGCGTTGTGTTGTTACGATATATTGCGTTGAGTTTTGTAAGGCTTTCCGCGAGCTACAATCTCAATCACTACGAGCTAACTTATCCATTTTTGTCCCTCAGGATTGGGCTTTTGTAACTAGATTTTGCTTCAAAGACTCAGTCGGACAAATGCAATACTCTTTTGAGTACCCAACGGTAAGCAATAATCTGCTTTAACGGCAAGCGAATCTCTTAAGTTAAAACTCCTTAACAGCAGTTCCGCTTCGAAAATCAAACAGATAATTCTCTATTTCTCGAACAGGATTACGAAGTTCAGAATATTCTCCTATATTTTGATACGCAGTGGCCTAAAGTCTATCCACAGCATAGTATGGTAAGTAAAAATCATTTAATTCCGCGAAAAAAAAATTCTTAGACAAGGAAGTTATTATAAAATTCCTTCAACTTGGCCTATCAAACTTATGACTTTTACATTTTAAATACATATTTGAAGCCTAACATTCTAGGAATGACATAACTTAAACAAAAATCTTCACTTCTAGAATAGGATTACGTATATATTCCGAATTAAAATAGCACTTTTTTCAAGATCTAATGGTGGGTTTTATGCATCATGATGACGGCTAATCATCGAAAGAGTTTGTAAGTTCAGCAGATGTTTGATCCTATGACAGACATAGCATACCGTACTTCTCAAATTTCTTCTATCAAACTTTGAATATAAAGCAGTTGCTTTTAGATTTTCGAGATCTCATCTAAGAATATCCAGTAAAACAGATTTTTGTTTTATTACTACGCTTCTCTGGAAACAAAACTTCTAGAAATCTCTCGATTTTTCTGGAACGCATTGTAAAACAATTTTCAAGGCACTCACATGTACTTGCCATTCTGTCAGAATTGTTCCATAAGGTCTTTTGTTCCAGCACTTCTTCGAAGCAAACACTAAAAGAAGTGATTGATTAATTATTTTGATGGTATTTTTAGATTTAAATGATAAAACTTAACAATAAAAATAATAGAAATAATAGCCCAAAAATGAATTGTTTTAAAAATTAATGTAGGTGTACCTCGTGCAATACATTTTGAGTTCATTTTTTAAATTAATGACCCCCCTCCCGCCCCCCAAAAAAACACTTTATATAGAGGATTAGGGTGTTGGTGATGGTAGTAATGATGATGCTAGTGAGAGTGATGATGGTGATGATGATATTTGTATTGGTGATGACGGTGGTGGTGATGATGACGAACATGGTGATGATGATGCATGGTTGTGTTGGTGATGGGGGTCGTAGTGATGGTGATAATAATCATGATATTGGTATTGGTGATGATGGTTGTGATGATGATGAAAGTGGTGATGATAATGATGCATGTTTGTGTTAGTGATGGAGGTAGTAGTGATGGTGATAGTAATAATGATGATGATAATGGAATTGGTGATGATGATGATGAAAGTGGTGATGATAGTTTTCTATAGGTTTCTTTAATGCATACATTTTGTCTACAAGTTACAGTGCTTTCCAATCACATACGCAGATCACCATCACGACAAAATAATGTTTTGTTGGACATCAATCATAGCGTTTCCATGACATTGTCGGAAAACACAAAGTTATCAAGGCACATTCCACGTGGAATATTGTGAAACGTCTTGATTAATGTCCACCAAAACCAACTTCATTGCGACAGCAATTTGTACGATTTCACGCCCGTGATTGGAAAGCACTGTTAACCAACAAAACAAATAATATAAAGCGATGTGTATAAATTTTAAAATTGGGAAGACTTAGGGCCATAGCAAGCATTTGGACCTGTAGTGGTCCAGTTTTTAAAAAAAGTGGTTCTGACAAAACCAGCCAACCATATACTGGTGGCTACGACAATGTGTGTATCAGAAGGCTTGATTACGTCTTCTCTTCTGTCCACCACTTGGAACAAAAGCTAAGTTCTTTATATGTTATGACTATCAGGTTGAAGTGTTTTTACAACATTTTTAATCTTTAGGTTTGGTACTTAGAGATTTCAAGGGCATTGAAGCACAAATTCAATTCAAATTTGATTAAATTTCTCAATATGTGGTTTTGTTATTTAACTTCAAACTTAGTCACAATTCAAATTTTATGTTAAGTTTAGAGGTTTTTAATTAATATGCTAAAAAAAATATGGTTTTGCAAATCTCCTGCTGATGAAAATGATTAAAAATTTCTTCATACAGTACCTATTTTTATAATTACACTCTCTAGCTTGGACGTTGAACTGACTATAATGGATTTTACCTTCCATCCATCAAATTTATGACACCCAAGATAGTACTGTACTTTTTATGAATATGTGTAACTGCAATTAAAAAAGATATTAATGCTATTTATCATTATCTTCTAATAAATATTCATTTCAAATAAAGTACAAACATATACACTGTCAAAGAACTTAGTAAACAAATAACTAAAAATAAATAATGCTTTGGGAATTAATGAAGGATTCCCTTTTTTAGTTTTAATTACAGTAGTAATATTTTTGTGGCATAGTTTGTGTTTGTTCACACCAGAATATTAATCAATCATTGGATAAGTTGTTTTCATGTTGCAAGATTTGATTATTCTTTATTATTAAGAAAAGAACTTTCAGATATGTAATTAAAAGAACAAAAATGAATGCAGTTAAAGTAAGCTTTACCAAAATAAAAATTACATTTAGAAATATAGTTTATATATATTTGTTCAGAAATCATATTATATTTTATTTTAATATTTTTTCTCATTGCTTAAAAAGGAGGAAAATCATAGAAGTGTAGTTAGGTAGAGATGTGTACTATGGATCTCACCGAAGTGGGTTTTCATGCTAGAAAAACATGTCATAGTCACAGCCTGTCTAGGACTCCGCCGACAAACAATAATGTTTGAGTCTGCATTCTGTTCTCCATGATTCGTTATCCTTTTGATAATTTTCTTCTCTACAACTCATAAAAGGATGTCAATTAACCCACGGAGAAAAGAATGCAGACTGAAATGTTGATGTTTGTCGGCAGAGATGTAGACGTTTGTGGGCGTGACTGTGACATGTTTTTCTGAAGTGAAAACCCACTTTGGTGAGATCCGTAGAATGCTACTTAGGTGACAGATCCCAGATTCGAAAATGCTCTTTCCTGCATTTTAAAGACAAACCATGACGGTAATTTTAATTAATTTAATTTTAACGTGTGTAAAATACCTGAAGGATTTACAAAGTTGGGTTTCAAGGAACCACACCTAGATCCACTGTGCTTAGTGCAGGGTTCGTATGGGTTTTGGAAAGTCTCGGATAGTTTTGGAAATTGATAATGGATTTTTCCAAGATCTTGAAAGATTTGGAAAATTGATTTATTGTCAACTACAATACGGAAAAGTTATGGAATTTATGTTGCTTGTCTAGACTGTTCATAGCTTGCAAAGAATTGTTTTCATTGTAAGCACAAAAAAGGATTTTGTTAATAGTTGACTTCAATGTCATTGTCATCATTGTCAGTCATTGTTTACATCATCATTGTCATCGTTGTCAGTCATTGTCATCGATCAACATCATCATTGTCATCAACATCATTGTCATCAACAGCATTATTGTCATCAACAGCATCATTGTCATCAACATCATCACTGTCATCAACATCACCATTGTCATCAACAGCATCATTGTCATCAACATCATCATTGTCATCAACATCATCATTGTCATCAACATCACCATTGTCATCAACAGCATCATTGTCATCAACATCATCGTCATCAACATCCTCATTGTCATCAACATCATCATTTTTATCAACATCACTGTCATTGTCATCAACAGCATCATTGTTGTCAACATCATTGTCATCAATGGCATCATTGTCGTCAAGATCATCATCAATGTGATCATTGTAATCAACATCATTGTCATCAACATCGTCATTATCATCAATATTGTCATCAACGGCATCATTGTCATCAACATGAACGCTTGTCGTTCCAATCTTTACTTCCATTACTTGGTATCATTATTTTTCATTTTTGTTTGTTAATCTTATTTTCCCAGGAGTGCAAAGCCAGAGAAGATAATCTTTACAGAGGAAACAATCAGGTTATCAATTTGACACTGAGTTATGTGTGGTCTGGATGTATTCAAGAGGACAAAAATAATGTAAAAACACTTACTTGCAAAGGTAGGTTTAGCATTGGTCAGTTTCTAGTACATTCATTCCTTGTACTCACCCTCATGAATGATTTCTGTATTCCATCTTTTTTGATATTTCTCAGTGCTATTATTTTTAGACATTGTTTCTCTTACTGTGTTGTAGGTGATAGAAGATTTTTGTCCATTAGAGCCAGATGGTGGTACATTGCTGTTAGCAACTGCAAGTCAACAAAGGTATTATAAATATATTATACAGCAATTGGAATTGGAAGGGCTGATCGAATTCAGGGCACAGCTAACTCACAGATTGAACCCAGAAACAACCTCTGGGCTGATCTAAGTCAGGGCATGGCTAACTCACAGATGGAACCCAGAGACAACCTCTGGGCTGATCTAATTCAGGGTACAGCTAACTCACAGATTGAACCCAGAAACAACCTCTGGGCTGATCTAAGTCAAGGCACAGCTAACTCCCAGATAGAACCCTGGAACAACCTCCGATCTTAATAACAGCTTGTGACAAAATATCACAGGTCAATAAATATATGTTAACCTCTGTAAATAATTTTTTTCCAAGGGATTGAAGTTAAAGTACTTTCTGAATCTCACAAATGGGGAAACGTTTTGGAACATGCACTTTTCTGCTGATGAAAGAGGTAACACCAAAATTGAAGTGAAGTTATAGACAGCTTTTTTACCTTATAATAATTGGATATAATTGTTTTCCATTACAAATCACATGTCATTCCCTAGAGTATCATTTCTTTGTTTAACAGTTGTGCATGAGAAGATACATGAGTATGGATACAACTCAAACAAAAAATCTTATTCTCAAGACCATGTGTCATTCCCTAGAGTATCATTTCTTTGTTTAACGGTTGTGCCTGAGAAGACACATGAATATGGATACAACTCAAACAAAAAATCTTATTCTCAAGAGAATGATGCATGGTTTGAAATGGCAGGAGGGGCAATCTGTATGAAGTGTTCATAGTATAACAAAAATGTGAGGCAAGTTGCAAGAAATGTCCACTAGTGTAAGATACCCTGTCTATGCAACTGCATTGTACCTTTTATGGTGCTACAAAATTGCAAGCTAAGTTGCAAGGGATATTGCGTAGCATGGAAACTGTTTTAGCCTGAGCATCAAATCTAATAGAAGACTAGGGTTTGTTATAACAGTCCCCTTCACAGTTCCCTGTGCCATCTTGAAAGGTAGCTGTGCCTTTGTATAGAAGTGAGACCAACAGTAAGCTTACAATGATAGACCTTTTTTTAAGAGCTTGGCCATTTTTTCATGTCTCTATCATTGCAAGCTCACCGTTGGTCTCACTTCTATACAAAGGCACGAATACCAGTTGTTTAACTCTCTTATCATCATTGTAGAACTTCAAATGCATCCATATAATGTTTTTGATATAATTCCAAGGTTTTATTTAAGAGATTTTTCGCTAATAAATGCATTGAAAACGTAACGGATCTCGGGGTTGATCGTGAGTTGTTTCGATATGATAATAATAGAGTGGTGTTTTACTTGATGATTATCTTCATACATCGTGGAATTTTTCCTTAAATTATCACAAAACACCTTTATAACTTATATAGTATATTTATATAGTATGATATGACTTGAAAAAATATATGTCCCGAATCAGCTATACCATGTGTATCGAAACCACTACTAATGTGTATCGAAACTGGTTGTATCGAAACTGACACGTATCGAAACAACTGGCTACCCAAAGGCACAGCTACCTTTCAAGATGGCGCAGGGAACTGTGAAGGGTACTGTTATGTTAATACTGTCCTCTCTATCCATTATTAACAAACTTAAGAACTTGTTCAATTTTCTTTGCAGAAATCATCAAAACAGACATATTTTTTCTTGTTGTATTTATCATTGTGCTGGTATTGGCAATATACTTGACATGTAAGTACATAGTTACAGAGAAACCAATTAAGGTCTGGTCTCAAAAACAAGAGACTGTGATTACTGGGTGAATGGGAACTTAAGAAGGGTACATGATACAGTATCCCATAACATTGAAATTGCATCCCATAAGAGGAGGAGGAAGGGGTATAGTACAGGACTATTTATATTACAGAAGCCAGTTGTAGGAATCCTGTATAGCACTATCCACTGGATAAATCCTTATCCAGTGGATTAAATAAAATACAAATTCTATACACTGGATAACTTCTATCCAGTGGAGAACTTTATCTAGGCTTCATACAACCAGCTCCTGAACTGTAACTAACAATGTTATGCTGTGTTATAGATGTATTAATTGGTCGCAGGCTGTTCCATTATACGTATAAACTTTTCCTGGGATCTTTAATTTTAGAAGGTAAGGATCAAGAGTTATTTTCAATATATACTGTACATATACTCTGTAAACCTTGATATGACTTGTTGTAATAACAGACCTTTCCAGCTTGAGCATGATGTTTTCCCATTTTTAAAAACCATATGTTATTCCCTTGAGAATAAGATTCTTTATTACATGATTATCAATGAAATATCTAATAGTATATTTCTCTATTTCAAAAATTTGATATTTTCACATGTGAAGATAACATGTTATTTTCACATGTGAAAATATCATCACTATGGTTACATACTAGAGAAAAGCTTGAAAAAGATTTATTTTCTTTTTCATGGAGATGATAACTAGCGTTAAGCTAGTGTGGGCTGCGTTGGTGTTTCTAATGAAACAAGTGTGATAAAAAGATAAATTTTACACTTTAAAAAAATAAGAAAGATCACTTACTGACGTTTTGGACGCTAGTCCTTCGTCGGAGTAAAAGACTTTGATGAAGGACTAGCGTCCGAAACGTCAGTAAGTTATCTTTCTTATTTTTTTATGGTGTCAAATTTATTTAACATACAACCCCTTTATAAAACACACAGTAAGACCAAAGGCTAACATTTGTTTTTTGTTGCAGTGATAAGTTTAATCACACATATCATATATTATGTGGATTATGGGAAAACAGGAAGATCAACATATGGAATTAAAGTTGTAGGTATGTTTACTTCAAAACATATCATGCAGTACCTTTATTACTCTTGAGAAGGAATTACTGAGATTCTCAATATTCTGCTAACTCGGTAGTTGCCAGTTTCCTGTTGGAATCTGTTTTTTCACTGCCAACAGTCAAAAATATAAAAGGTACTGATTGTTTAGTTTTGACTGACAGCAGCGAAAAAACAATTTTATGATAAGTTGTTGAAATGACTGAGTTTGCAGAATATGATGGCATCATTTGACTTCTACTACCAGAATTCTTCATGATTTTCTGTTTGTTCTGCAGGTAATGTCTTTCATTATACTGCACATATTATATTTGTATTGCTGCTGATTCTACTGGGGAAAGGATGGACAGTTACAAGGTACACTTACTATTGAGATTTCACACTTTCATTGTGTATCCAGATACTGTTATGACAATTTACTCAGTATGATGATTCCTCACATCTGTCTCACATAACATGCTTATGCCAAGTTTTAACTGCATAAATAAGTTGTATGGGCAATTTACATGAAGTAATTCATTTCGTCATCATGTTGAGAACAGCAGTTGTGACGAAAAATCATACCATGTAAATTGGCATTGAGTGTGACATGAGATCATTAGTGAAATAACCATTCTAATACCAGTAAGCAAAAGAATAGGACACTTTAGAAATGAACAAAGGACAGGGCGAGTTTTGAATTTTAATCTACCGATAATTAGCAATTGCCATCTGATAAAGCATCTCAAGATTAGTAAGTCTGGCAAATTTAATATAATAAGGGTTAATAATAATAATAAGGGTTAGTTTATATAGCGCCAATATCCTTTAGTTCAAAGACGCTTTACAGGCTGTATAAAAAGAAAGTTTGTTGCTGGTATATAAAAATTGGATTAAAAGTACAGAAATAATATTTATAATATTCATAAAGAATACACTATACATTGTAATTTCAATTTCAATAAATATAGACAATATCAAATAATGCAAATTACGCATACCGGTATATTTTAATTTATTAAATATTATGTATAACAATAACATTCAAATAAAGAGTATTTATAACAGCATTTCAATTTAACGTTCATAAATATATTAATAATTAGAGATATCCATAGTCTTATTAAAATAGAGTATTAAAAATGTTGTATATGAAAAAAAAAAAAAAAAGACCAGTGATTTTAGTCAAAATATATCATATGCCTGTTTAAAAAGCGTTTAAATGTGTTTCGTTAAAAAGAAACAGAGTTGCAAGCCTTCAAGAGTATCAAAAATTAACAAAGGAATGTATGGTTAGTAGGGACACTTGTCCTCTGTAACCATACATTTGTAAATTTTTGACACTTTTGAAAGCCAATAATTCTGGTTCTTTTCATTCAATCATGTTGCTAATTAGATTAAAATTCAAAACTTGCCCCAGTTCCTTGCTCGTTTCTAAAGTGGTATATTTTCAATCCAATCACTGTCACTAATTCCATTACAAATATTGATGGATTTCAGAGGGCGTATCAGCAGTTCTGGTCAAGTCAAGCTGAGTGCATTCTGCACACTATATAGTGTATGTGTTGCTGTCTTGTTTATTTTTGAAGCTGTGGTGAGTATTAAAAATGGCTAGCCAAATAGTTAGCACCTGTTTTGCTAAACACCTCTGAGCCTTATTACACACTGACAAATGGTCCCTGAACAATCATCCAACAGTTAGCCAACTCTTGTTAGCAGAATATTGGGAATAAATGTTGGGATACAGTAAGCCAGCATTTGTCATGTTACCTAATCTAGTAAATATGATTGTTTTATTTTTTTGTAGGTTTTTGACCCAGGTCAAGTGCTTTATATCTATGAAAGCCCTGCTGGTATTGGGATCTGTGTGCTAAGAGTAATTGTAAGTAAACAAGATATATGATGATGATGACTTTGGTGATAATGACTGTGATGGTGATGATGACTGTGATGACATTGATGGCTGTGATGGTGATGATGACTTTGATAATGATAATGACTGAAGATGGTGATGATAATAATGATGATGATGATTGTGATGATAGTGACAATGATGATGATGAAGACTGTGATAATGATGATTGTAATGATGACTTTGATGACTGTGATGATGATGATGACGAGGTTGATGGTGATGACTTTGATAATGATAATGACTGTGATGATGATGATGATGATAGTACTAGATGAAAATGATGATGACTGTGATGATGGTGAAAGTGATAATAGTAGTGATGATGACTGTGATTATAATGATCATTATTCTTATCATTTTAGGCATGGCTGTGGTTCTGCTATGGCACATTCTTTACCCTTAAGCACTACCCAAGCAAGTCTGCATTCTATTACCCATTTTGGTTCTTCTATACTGCATGGTAAATCACATTATCACATTGAAATAAACAATTATTATCTGTTATGTATTTCAATTTGTATCACAGTACCTAGACAAACAAAACAGCTTAGTAAGAACCATAAATGATTGTATATACTTATTTCAATAAAGTTAGTCACCTGAAAAGCTACAAAGCTGAGACCTGCAAGGATTATGGGTAGATACAATTTACATGTTTCGACTGCTTACTAACTATTGAGGGAATAGACCTCATTGGCTTGGTTGTAATGTTGTCCCATTTCAGACCACGTGTCATTCCCCAGAGTATCATTTCATTGTTTAACGGTTGCACATGAGAAGATACATGAATATGGATACAACTCAAACAAAGAATCTTATTCTCAAGAGAATGACATGTGGTCTGAAATGGGACAACATTTCCCCAAGCCAATGAGGTCTATTGAGATCTTTTACCAGTTACAGTTTTACTTTCTCACAGTGAGCATCTTTAAGCTGCAGTTTGACAGCAAAAGCTTTACTTGTTTATGTATGAAATTATGTTTCCCATGATCTTAGGGGTCTCTGCTTTGTAGGATTTTGATGACTAACTTTATTGAAATACGTTTATAGACCCCTTGCAGTATTTTGGAATACAGCTCAATTTGGAGGACAAAACAAATAGATTCCAATTCTCAGATTGAAATTCTTTTATTTTGTCCTCCAAATTGAGCTGCTTTGACGACATCTGAAAGGGGTCTATAGGATAAATCTCTATGTCTGACGGTACGTACTCCTATTCATGTCTTTTTTGCTGACAGACACCCTCTATATATCCGTGAACAACTAGCAATCCCCAGAAACTCTGCCCACATGTTAATAACCTTAATCTTTTAATCATGTTTAGGTTTCTGGCTGGTCCAGTAATAGTTGTAATATCAACATTTGTAATTGCAACATGGGCAAGGTAGGTTATATGTTATTCTAATAATGATAATATGTATTAGAAAAAACCTACTAATGGTCTATCACCAATGGAGCCCTGTGAGTGGCTGAGCTTCTAGGGGTCTATTAGTGATAGACCTCTAGTAGCAAAAAGCGCCGGTTTTGAAAACTAAAAAACATATACCGGTATTGGACCGATTAGTAGGTTTTTACCAAAACAATTAGACCTCTCACCCTCATGCGCTATTGACCTGTAGACCATTAATTTTGGAGTCTAGGACTTATTGTTAAATAGATACAATATAAGTGACAATGTTGTATGGGATATACAATCATGAACATGAGGCAAGATTGTATATCCCATACAATATTGTCACGAATATTGTATCTTTCTCATCATATTCATTCTCAATGAAGATACTGATTTCTGAAGAATAGATTTTAAAAGCAGTGTTATTTAAGAAAAGCGGTGTTATATTTCTAAGGAGCATGCATACTAACAATGTTTTTTGATGTCACGCATTGTTTGGTATGGGGATCCCACATTGAATAATTGAGTTTAGGTTAACAAAGCAAGGGACTGGCTTTTGAAAAGGCTCTGGGAAACCATCCTCCTTAAGCTGGACCTACAGGCTAATTAGTATTCTACATCGGACTTAAAGAAAATGTAAGGAGCAGACATGTCGGGACATGTCCTCAAATTGACCAATCATAGCACATGTAATTACTTTACCATATAATAATACTGATTATACTGTACGGAATATAATTTTGACTTTTTCTTTGACAGAGAGCAAGTGGTTAATGGCATAGAATGGGGAGTGTCATTTCTGGCACATGTATTTTTCTTGGTAAGAACTTGTCAAGGATATTTAATTTGATATTTTTGAGCAGTAATAGAGCATATCATTGACTTTATTTCATGATTTCAGGACAGTAATAACAATGCATTATGGGATACCTTGGGTAAGATCTAATAACAGTTACAAACTATGCATTTCAGATAATCACAAGGCCGGCAGCAGCAAACAAAAACTTTCCTTTCCACATAAGAACAAATCAGGTAATTGTATTTACAGTACTGTATAAATATATTTTAATAATCAAGTCTTTTTTTATATAGACTACTTTCACATGATGTCAAAGCAACTCAATTTGGAGCCGGACAAAACAAAAGAATTTTAATCTCCTGAGAATTATTGTTTTGTCCTCCAAATTGAGCTGCATTCCAACCTGCTGCAAGGGGTCTATGCTTTGATGGGTGTTGGTAGGTTTTTCTCTGGGTTCTGTGGGGTTCCCATCTGATCTGGGAATACCTTATATGTCCAGAGGTTGGTTCAAAGTTTGATTACATTATATTTTGATTATGAAATCTAATTATATATTTTGGATGTTTTAGATTGGTATTTTGAACAACCTGTCAGTACAAGGACCACCTGGTATCCAGTCAGCAATACCACCCTTCAGTTCTTACTCCCCAGCCTATCCCCCAGCGTACCCTGCAGAAACATATCCACCAAACTCTGGAAACTTTACTGATATTGCTGCTATGTTCACAGCAAGTAGCTTAGCAAAACCGGTATGTAAAGAACACATAGTTCATAGGGTATTCCATCAAGGCTTAATGCTACAATGGAGTCTGACCCCAGATAACAAGAACTTCCCATCATCTCAAACTCGAGGCCATGTTTCATAGTCTTGGATCACTATATTTTACTCTGGATATCTGAAAGCCCCATTATTTGAAACCTTTTTCCTGGTTCCCAGGGGGTTCAAGATAATGGGACTCCACTCTGTTTACTGCACTGGGTTTCTTTACTTTGGGTTTACATGTAGTGTTTCCCCCTTCAGAACATTTGGCTTTTCCCTGAGAATATTTTCTTTATTTCCCAATGATGTAGCACAAGAGAAACTACATGACAGATATAGATTTTACGCAAAGAAACTCATTCCAAGTGAGTTCTAGGACCATTGTCTGTTCAAATTGGGGTCACAACCACTTTTTGGTTGCACTCAAATATTTTGGGTTACATCAAAATGGAAGATGTTTTTATCAAATGATGTTATCAATAAGATTCCTACCTTGATTACTGTTTTGTGTTCAACCTAAGGCAGTGATTCTATAATTTTCTCTGTTTATTCAGCCTGCACCAACTCCCCATGGCATGTACAAAAACGGTGTCAATGGCACCACCAATGAATATGGAGGAAGCTATCCAATGAGGCTGGCTCCATCGGCACCAGAGGAACATACTGCATAAGACAAAATTAAACAATCTTTATTTATTGGAATTTGAAGACTTCTTTAAAACTGTAAAACTCAGTTTTATAATGACTGGTAATGTACATATTAAAAAATTATTTCTTGCGTGAGATAAGATTAATTAATTAATATATAACACCCATTTTCATAATTACACCACCCAAACCCTGAGCTATACTTCAAAATTTCTGGGTCATTGGCTTCTGTCAATCAAGAGTCGGAGTTACGGTTTGGTGGTTTTTTTTATTGACAGATGTCGACAAAACCAGGATGTCTAGGGCTGTGTTGGTCACATAATTATAAAAATGGGTGTAATGAGTACAGAATTTTTATTCTATAAGTGGATCCTAGTTTTTGTGATATTACGTACTGCCAGTCTCACAAACCTACACAAAATCAACTAGGAGTTTATTGATACCTTAATGATATGCTAATGATATGAAAACTGAGAATTGGAACCTATTATTTTGTACTCCAAATTGAGTTGCATTCCAACATTCTACAATGGGTCTATATATACTACATATACTGTAATGGGAACCATCTATTTTTGGCTTCTCAAAGAGGTGGTTAATGGAAAGATGAACAGAAATAACAGAATATTAGAAATTCTATATCCTGCATTTTTTTTTTTTTTTTTTTTAAGATGTCAACAAACTTTGGTTGTTAAAGACAGTTGTTACCCTTAATCTAATGGTTCACTTAAATTACATTTATTTCACATTAATTAATAATAATGAAAAAATTATATTTTTGAAGGCATTAGTTTTTTTTTTTTTAATAATAAACTTAGGATTAAACTTCCATGATAACATAAAAGATAATGAATGATGATCATGAGTAAGATTTAGAAGAAATTTAATAGAAGAACTATTTGCCTTTCTCACTTTGGGTTTGCTCTTGCCACTTCAGATGAGTGTATCATGACAAGATAAATTTTAGGAAATTAAAGTCTAAATCTTATAGAAATGAACAGGCCACTCTGGGAAGAGCAAGTACTGTACCAAGTACAGCTCGATGCTTCTCTAGGTCATACCTCACTCCATTCCATTATTTTTGTAATGTTATTCCTTTGCTTGAGGACTAATTTATTTTCAGGGGATTTAAAATAGAGTAACTTGATTTTATTCTCAAGCTAGCATTCAAAACTGCTAATTTATCTAAAACTTTGTAAATACAGTAGTTTCCTTAAATAGGGCAAGGGGGGGGGGGGGGGGTAGAGTGGCCTGACTGTTAAAATCTGTAGGAGCTGGCTGTACAAAGTCCAAAAAAGGCTTATTTTAGATTGTGAACTACGCCTTAAAAAAACTTCATCATCATCCTACTTTTTAAGAATAATATAACACAAGTCTTTTAGTATTAGCCACCCATCGATCTTGCCTTCAACCCCTTCTCCCAAACATTAATTATTATGCAGTCTTACAGTGCAAATCAAAAAACGTGGGCACCTAGAAATATTTCAAGAATGTTTCTTAACCAATCAGAAGCGTTATTCTTATCTTTCCATCATCTTGTGGTTAGAGAGTCATTTCTGATTGGCCAAAGAACAATAGAACATTCCTGGAATATTTCTAGGTGCCCATGGTTTTTCGATTCACACTGTAAAATATTTTTTGTAGTTATGTAGAATAATACAAAATTCCTAATTTATTAATTATGCTATTGCTATGATAACAGATCCAGGTTATCTTTTTTCAACAGCCCAAACAGCACTTGGGGCGTTATTAAAAATAACTTTATGATAACATAAGTAATTGTTTTCACAAGCCAGGTTTAAGTTGGGTCATTAGACAAGAAGGGCTATCCCAACAACTCCTAAAATTGAAAGCATAAATTGAAATTATGGTCTAAAATGGGTGTAAGGCTCACATATGTGCATATAATTTCAGTTATCTTGTAAATATTATTCCTACTTCAGACTATTCCCAGATAATTATGTGACATACATGTATGTGGAACAGATTGTGAAAGACTTTGAAATAAAGATTTTTTTAGTCTACAGGTTGTCTGGTAATAACTCTCTGCAATAATTTTATCCCTTGTTTTGAGGAATCTCTCTTTGAATAATCTCTTTATTTAAGCGTCTAGTCATTCTAGCGCTTTTTCTCTAATTGGGACACTTTTCACTCACACACACTACCAGTACATTCAATATTCTATGCACACAATGCAGGGGTGGATCCAGGGAAGGGGTCTCGGGGTGCACACCCCCCTAGGTCGACTTTGTACCCCTATTTTAAAAATGACAAATACAAAATTTTTTCTTTCTTTGATTCCAAGGGTTGCACCCCTTCCTGGGCCAAATTTGTACCCCTAACTTGTAAAGTACCCAACACAATGTTAGGTTTTTTTTGGTTTGGCATTTTTGCAGGCACTCAGGTGTCCCTACAACGCTGCATCCCTCCCTGAACAAAACGCTTGATCCATGACTCCAATGCTCACTCACATGTTGATTTTTACGGAGGGAGGAAACCAGAGAACCCAGAGGAAACCCTTGTAGCATAGGAGAGAACAACACATCAAACACACTCAATTCACATAGAGTCTTGGCTCAAACCAGCGACCCGAACATTTAGAACCACAGTGGTGAGAGACAACACATTAGCAGTATATGCCACCCATGGGAAAACAGATCTAAAAACATTTCAACAATCAACAGTCTGTCTTATAAGTTACAATTTTCTGCAGTACATTTTACCCCTACTGACATTCCTTAGTGGCAAGAATTATGGGATACCATGGGGTTTTCAAGTGCAGATTACAGCTTTTATAGTGGGAATGTGGTTTAAGTTTAATTTTTAGGAGGGTCCTAAAGGGGGGTGGGGGTTTCTAATCCCAATTCCCAGAGTTAGAGTTAGAGATTTTGCAAAATCCTAACCCCAGTAATGGCTAAATCCCAGTCCCAGTGCATGAAATCCCATTTTCCCAGCCCAAAAAAAGGCGAATCCCAGCCATCGTCTTTGTACACTTCTATTGTTCGAAATAAATATCATTGTCTGTCATTTAAAATGTTGTACAGTACATGAAAACCTTCTCAAAACAACACTTTTTCTCGCTAACGGTCCACAGTTTTCACTCAGTTTAAAGTTAGACTACTTACCTTTCGATTTATTCCTTTAAAATGCATAATTTTTGCTGGTAATAGGGATAAATTCAGCAAAAAAGAAGAGAAATATCAGAACAAAATGGCCGTCACTTGTAAATGAATCTTGTCATGCATCGCGCGCGCGTCCCTCAAACATTGAACTTCCCGCCTAAAGTACTCAAAGAGAATTTACAAAACAATCACTCAAATAAAGAACTTTAAAAATCTCTCACTCCAAATTTCCTAAAGAAAAACTCAAAAGTTAATAAAATATCATCATAAAAGCTAAGAAGTTTGGATTTTATTGCTTTTTGATTTATAAAATATTAAAATTAATTTTAGTTTTATCATTTTGAGAGAGATCATATCTTAATTCTCCTAAGGTATAGTTGTGATAACTACAGCAGCTGACCGCATTGGATTTCAGATTCAGGCCGCGCAAAAACTAAAGCAAAACTAAAATTTAACGCCAAAAAACGTCAGAATTTTATTCTTTGAAATTAATTTTTAAACTCAGAATTTTAAATAAGCCAAACATAATTCTTAAGGAAGCCATTGTGGTTGATTTTTATGCGTTAAAAATTTTAAGTCTGGATATTTTTGACCACGAAGATTGATAAGGTTATTTCAACCACATCTTGGTGAAGAAGAGAGGTTTGTGGTGAAAAAATATGCCGCTTAATGTCAAGCAGATATCTTATTCTGAGAAATATTTTGACGAAAAATACGAATACAGGTAAGGAAAATAAGCTTTAGGAAGAATATTTCTTTAAAAATAGAAGAAGCTGTCAGAGTCTACAAAATATAAGGACTAATATGACAGCCATGTTGGATGTTTACGCTAATTACCATGTTGAAGATAGTATTTCAAAATTAAGTTAATTCTTTTTACAATTAAATTTCTTAATCCAAGATTAGAAGCTCGAAAAGTGTTTTAGTCGTGTTAGTTTTAGTAAATTTTATAAAGAAAATAATCCATCATTTTGATCCCCTCTCACCCCCTCCCCCCCCCCTCCCCCTCCCCTTTGGGAAAGAATTTGGAGAAGTGGTTTGGAGAGTAGTCAGGTCAGATACACATTACATTTCCCCAGGTCCAGATTCAAAGTGGTATTAGTGCACTCACCTCTCACCTTAAATTTTCTAACCAATCACAGTCCATTATGATTTTTTATGGCCAGAGTCTGTGATATAATTTCATCTGTGATTTATCCTAAAACCACTAAAGGAATGATTTTCAAAACAGAGTGAAGGGCCAGTTGCTCACTTTGCTGGCCAGGGTCTCGGGCTCAATTTCCAGTTTTATCTGGTTTTCCTACCTTTGCGAAACCTAACATGCTAAATTCCAATTCAATCTGTTTAATGCCCTGACTTTGATCATCCCAGTGTTTCAGGATATCAATAAAGTTTGAATCAAATTATGTTATTTACCAAAGGCAATCAACCAATAATAAGGCTGATTTGTATTAAATTCTTTTCATTTTCAGGCATGTGATGTTACCCAAAGACCTAGCACACCTGGTACCCAATACCCACCTAATGACAGAAAGCGAGTGGAGGAATTTAGGAGTGCAACAGTCTCCAGGATGGATACATTATTTGATACATGAACCAGGTACTCAAAAACAACCTTGTATTCTTGAGCCATGGTTCATATAGTGACCTGTGCTAGTGTCAAAGATCCCCCCTCCCCCTGTGAATGCCATTGATCAGTTGTGCAATAACAAAACCTGTACCTGTATACCTGAATTCAGAGAAGATATAGAGGGTACCTCTGGGGTGGATCTAGGAGGGAGGGGTCATAAAGTTTTAAAGTAATGCCAAGCTAGGAAATTGGTGGGGGAGGGGGGGGGGCACAAAATTTCAAAGATGCCCCTTATGCTATACTAAACAACTAATTCCAACTTAGCTAGAAAGAGGGGTTGTCGGCATTCTTTGACCACCACATGGATCTGCCACTGCACCTATGTCAATCAATATTCATCAAGGCATTGTCTCAATTCTTGACTGAACTCAAATATGCGAGTTGAGTTGAGTTGAATTTGTTTAATGTGTTGTTCTCTCCCTTGCCATGAGGGTTTTTCTCTGGGTTCTCCAATTATTCTCCCTCCACAAAAATCAACATGCAAGTTTAGTGTCGTGTGATGTAAATAGTAAATGTAGTGGTAGTGCTTGTGGAGTGAACCTCACTGAACTTACTTACAAGAAGTAATAATTAGAAAATACAAACTTTGTATATGAATTTGGAGTTTGAATTAAGAGTATATGGATTGAGTGACTTTGAATGAAAATATAATTCACATGTATTTATATTTTTTCCTTTATTTTTCTATTTATTTCAGAACCCCATATCCTACTCTTCCGAAGAGCTCGCCAAGCTACCACAACTTGATGCTGTCTTGTCATAATTTCCTTGTTATATTATAAAGCTTTGAAACATTTGTACTGTTTTTATATTTTAAAAAGCATCGAGTGTTTAGAGAAGTTTTAAAGAAAATTGTTTAATGTTTATATGTACAAAATTCAACAACAAATAAATGAGATTTAGAAGTTTTTAGTTTGTCTTTTCTAACTTGTTAGGCTTCTGTAGTTGTTTCAAATTTAAAGGGTATAAAATCAGGGCTCCGACGGTAAGGGAAAAGTCAGTGAATTCTGATTTTTTTTCAAGGTCAGGGAATAGATCTTTTTAGCTTGGGCAGTTTGTTGTCCCATTTCAGTTCACATGTCATTCCCTAGAGTATAATTTCTTTGTTTAATGGTTGCACATGAGAAGACACATGGATATGGATACAACTCATATAATCTTATTCCCAAGAGAATGACACATGGTCTGAAAATGGATAACAAACCACCTAAGCTAAGAAGGTCTGTTGTCAGGGAAATATGATTTTGGTCAGTGAATTTTTGCAATTTACCCAAAAGCCAGTGAAAAGTCAGGGAATTTCTGTCAGCCTTCACAAAATGGTTTTAGATTCAGAATTCTTAGGTGGGCTTCCTTTGGTTAATCAAACTACGATAAAAATATAATTTTTCGAAAAATAAGTGCACAGTGTGGTCAGTAAAAAGCGGTTTTTATTCAGGGAAAAGTCAGGAATTTTATTTTTCCGGAGGAGTGGGAACCCTGAAACATGAGTTACTCTCTAGCATCCCAGTACTGGCCCTATACGGTTTAATTCATAGCATTCAACAAAACACCAACACCAACTCTAAACTAATTTCTGGGAATTAGCTTCTGTGCCAATTTGACATAATTTCCGTCATTTTTCTTTTTTATAGAATATTGTTTTTGTGCTCATTTTTCTGCTCTAACTTACCAGGACCCCCATTGATATCAACAATGCTGAAGGGGCAAACTCCTGGCTAAATATTGGTAAATAAATAAATAAATAAGCAAAGAGATTAGAGGTCTGGAGTGCATGCATGTTTGTTGAAACAAGAAAGAATGGAAAAATTTGGCCAAGGGTTTTTTTCATGCGAGCAATTCAAAGACTGAACACCATGAAACAATGCTATTTAATCATATCATTACTTGAACATGCGACACAACATAAGATAAAAACGTTGGAAAGCCAATGCAGTGCATGCAGCCGCGGTAGAAAAATGCTACTGCCAAGCCACTTCGCTCTACTGAAATATCTTAAGAAGCCAATTCAGTACAATGGAAAGTCATAGAAAACTTTAAACTTTTGAGTAGGAATAAACATCGTTTCTCTGATTATGATGTCACGATGAGCGCTCATATGGCGTCATCAATGACAGACGTTTTCAGAAATGTTGAATATACGAACTTCATCTCATTTCAATATGACGTCATAATCTTCATAACGCGTCTCTTATGACGTCATTAATCGTGCTCTCATTATTCAGAAATGGAACGTGACGACAGCAGATAATGAGCGAGGACATCAAGCTGCTCAAAAGGCGGGCCAGGAGCAAAAGATCCAAGTCTATCTCCCTGATAGATTATGCTCCTGTTCCTACCGTACCACGTGACCTCAAAGCTAGGGTCCTGTCGCCGACCAGACGACACAATCCTCAGCCACTGGGACTTCGCTTTCAACCAGGTTTCCATTCCACCGCACAGGTGAGCAAGTGAATTCTTATTGTAATTCGAGCGACTTCGTAAGAGTTGAATTGGAAAAGTATTTATCGACGACAGAGTACTGAGATGACTGTGAAAATTCACTTGTCACGTGACAAGGGAATAACGAATTTTTTTGAACCATTATCGGCACGCGAGATCATTGCTAATTCGAAAGACATGGTCAAGGTTACGGCACGCCTGCAAGTCCGTACTGCGTGCATGAGTTTTCCACATTCATACCAAATCTGCTCTGTAAGCGCGCGTGCGCTGTACATGTACGACTTAAACTTAACATTGAAATGGCTTCCCATTGTATCGTGCAAATAATTAATCCATTCACTTCTTGAGGTATTTCGGCTTTAACTTCTCGCTTTTTACCTCTTTGCTATTCAAAGAAAATACTTTGTTCACGGGTTACGTACACACAACTTTCTACATACTAGAGTAAACGCTAGCAGATAGTCGTAGACTTTGACTAACAGATTTTGTTGAACGGGTTTATTGAATCACTCTATTAATAAAATTTCTAATTTATGTTTTTTCATTCTTTTAGCCATACGCCATCTGGAATCCCAACTTCTGCAACACAAGGGCACGCTTCCCAAATCTGCTAAGTCACTTACGTAAGAAAATTCGGCTTTTTTCTTTAAGAAAAATAAACATCTAACCATCATATTTCTCCTGCAGAACTTACAAATTTTTCGTGTAATCCTCCACAAACAATATCGCCATGGGAAGCTGAAAGAGGTAGGATGGTTTTTCGATTTTCTTGATTCTTTCTGAGAGTGGTTTTAGTAACCTTACTCCATTCCTTAAATGCGCGACCAGCACATGGGATTATTTGTTTCATTGGCGTACAAACAAAGAAATGATACTCAAGGGAATGACACGTGGTCCGAAGGTCTATTTGACGGAAGCCAAACTCCATGTCCAGATTTTTGAAATGAAAGTGAGCACGAGACAAGCTCTTCAAAGAAAATCTTAGTTTTGATTGTATAATGTGCATTACATGTTAATAATAGAACCATTTGAGTGTTTATCATATGACCTAAGAGGTTTCTGTAATCTGATTGGCTTTCAACGTAACAGTGTGATTTCAAGCTCTCGGGAGTGTGATAAACTGTTTCAAAATTGCCATGACAACTGCCAAAACATGTTTGAATTGGCAGAAAGATTTCCCTAAATATTAAGCTAATTATTTGAATCTACAAGCAAAAACATTAACAAACATGTACACTAAAAGAACAATAGTATATGTATGACAGAGCTAGCGTTTTAATTAATAGGACAATAGTATATGTCCAATATGTATAGGTTCCAATGCTGAGATTGAAATTCCTTTGTTTTGTTCTCCAAATCGAGTTGCTTTGACGTCTCCTATCATTATGATATTTTTCAAAATGTCATGATACATCTGACTGGAATTTGCGATTTTTTAAAGAGGGTCCGCCAACCATCCACTACAGTTTAGAATCAACGTCACGCTCCAGTTTTCAAGACCCAAACTTGTTTCCAAGGAGAGCAAAATTGGTTAAACGGAAACTAACGACACGCTTCGACCACAGACCAGATGAAGGGCTTAGTATTGGATTAGGTAAGTATCAATACCTTTAGCACATTAATTATCATATAATTACTTTCTTGTCATATTAAGAAATTTTTCTTTCACAGTGCCCCACGCTTTGCCAAAGGTTCCCGTACGAAGCAATGTAATCAATACAAAGCAAGGACTCCTGGTAAAAAAGCTTTACAAAGTTAGATAGAATTTTGGAATGCATCCTCTCTGAATTGTGGCAATCCTTTTCCCTGAGATGTTTCATCCTTCTCCCTGAGCTGTGCCATCTCCCTGAGGTGTGTCATCCTTCTCCCCGAGGTGTGTCATCCTTCTCCCTGAGGTGTGCCACCCTTCTCCCTGAGAGGTGCCATCCTTCTCCCTGAAGTGTGCCATCCTTCTCCCCGAGGTGTGCCATCCTTCTCCCTGAGGTGTGCCATCCTTCGCCCTGAGGTGTGCCATCCTTCTCCCTGAGATGTGCCATCTCCCTGAGGTGTGTCATCCTTCTCCCCGAGGTGTGTCATCCTTCTCCCCGAGGTGTGTCATCCTTCTCCCTGAGGTGTGCCACCCTTCTCCCTGAGAGGTGCCATCCTTCTCCCTGAGGTGTGCCATCCTTCTCCCCGAGGTGTGCCATCCTTCTCCCCGAGGTGTGCCATCCTTCTCCCTGAGGTGTGCCATCCTTCGCCCTGAGGTGTGCCATCCTTCTCCCTGAGATGTGCCATCCATCTTCCTGAGGTGTGCCATCCTTCTCCCTGAGGTGTGTCATCCTTCTCCCTGAGGTGTGCCATCCTTCGCCCTGAGCTGTGTCGTCCTTCTCCCTGAGATGTGCCATCCAACTTCCTGAGGTGTGCCATCCTTCTCCCTGAGGTGTGCCATCCTTCTCCCTGAGATTTGCCATCCTTCTCCCTGAGGTGTGCCATCCTTCGCCCTGAGGTGTGTCGTCCTTCTCCCTGAGATGTGCCATCCAACTTCTTGAGGTGTGCCATCCTTCTCCCTGAGGTGTGTCATCCTTCTCCCCAAGGTGTGCCATCCTTCTCCCTGAGATGTTTCATCCTTCTCCCTGAGCTGTGCCATCTCCCTGAGGTGTGCCATCCTTCTCCCCAAGGTGTGCCATCCTTCTCCCCGAGGTGTTGCATCCTTCTCCCTGAGATTTGCCATCCTTCTCCCCAAGGTGTGCCATCCTTCTCCCTGAGGTGTCATCCTTCTCCCTAAGATGTGCCATCCTTCTTCCTGAGGTATGACAATTCTTTACTAATTATCATTGTATCACCTCATTTATTGCAAATATTCCAGGATCAACGCAATGCAATAAAAACTGTTTTGACAAACAGTGCACTGAGAGCAATATGGAACGAAAGTGGGATGAGACCTTTAAGTGGATTATTGTTCCCTTAAACAATGGACAATAAGGTGTTGAAACCATGGTAACCACTTGGCCATGACGTCATAATGATGTCATCCACCCAACCATGATGTCACAATACACCTTAAAAAAGCATAATGTAGAAGAAAATGTTCTCAGTGATAAAAAGTAAACATCTTTAATTGTTCAGGTCACTTATGCTATAAATATTACTACATTGCACGAAAAATTGAAAGAAAAATAAAACGAGGGAAAAACTAAGGGACTGGTCATTATTTATGCGGGGGGGTGGGGGGGGGAAATCAAGGGGAGGTCAAGCTTATATTTTTCAAAGAAAGGGGTGGGTCAAAATAAAATTTCAGTTGTAAAAATGCAAGAATATATTCAAGCAAATTTAAATGTACAAGAATATATTCCAGCAAAAACAGGTATTCGGACCCAAGCTAAGGAATGAGGGAGGGTTGTTGGGAAGGGGGAGAGAGGTTGTTTAAAGATGTGTAATTTTTTTAACGACTGTATAATGAATGGTATGATATATACAGAATCAAGAAAAGATACCTCTGAAATAAAAGAGGTGGGTCAGGGGAAAATGTTTTAATGCAGACAAAAAAAATCCCCCCCCCCCCCCCCCCACATAAATAAGGACTGGTCCCTAATAGAAATCTACAACTGATAACTCACAAGAATAACTTATTCCATGAAAAAAGTAATGCTGTTTTTAAGAGGCTTCGAAAATTGCTCGATGTTAAATAATCAAATTTTGAACTTCAAATGTATATACAAAAATATATTTCAAAAATTAGTCTTAGAAAATATTAGATACAATATAGAAATTATAGATTGCCCAACACTAACGACTGTATTAGAAATATTCAGTGGTTCTTGGAGCTTGTCAGTTGTTCGTAATATGTATTCATGGCTTCCCATTGTCGAGATCCAAGTCGAATGTGTGGCCTCTTGGACTGAATGAAGGAATGTGCTTCCACTGGCGTCATTGACATTTTCTAACACAGAGATAAGGGAAATAAGATGAAACCATTATTGTGTCATAATGTGCAACCATCTAAATCAAAACCAAATTTCGATAGAGCCCAAAAATTGGAATTGGAAAACGCAAATGAAAATCCTGCGAGAGGAACAATTTCTCTGGACTTTGATGTTCGCTTTCTTTTCTTATTACCTTTTTTCACTTCCTTCACTTGTGACTGTGAGTCTCAGAGAGGTCAAATTAAAGCAAGTGTAATACATTTACTGTATTTTACCAAGTTGAACCTTGACCTCAAGCCATTATTTCATGGTCACTCAGTGAATTTGTCAGGGAAAGGTAATAGGCAGTGTGCATCAAAGCTCACAAAGCACTCTGGGAAATGGAGTCCTGCAAAAATGGAACAGGGAAATCAACGGGAATATCAGAAAAAAATTACTCTTAATTTCATTTTTTGAAATACTTACATTTCCATAGAAAATGTACAAGGAAAAATTGTAAGTTAAATTTTTGGAGGGGCCAAAAAAGTGCAAGGACTCAGTTTCCCAGAATGCTTTGTGCTAGAATTCAAGCTCATGTACATTGGCTATTGCTGTGAAGAAATCAACAGCCAACCCACCTTCATAAGATAACAAGCTACAAGTGTGGTACTTCTTCCTCGTCCAGCTTTGCAGTGCACATATACAGTGTTTCCATTTGACCTCATATCCTCTACAAACTCGACTCCTTTCTGTAACATCTCCTGTGGTGGAGCGTTATTGAAATCCACTGTTGCCAGGCGTAACTGGGTTACCCCCCAAGCCGCCCACTCCTACATAAACAATAAGCTTTTAATTTTTCTTTTCCTGACATGATCTCATTACTGATGCAATACCCATCTTTACCTTGGGTGTATAATGTTTTCACATTTCAGAACATGTGTCGTTCTCAAGAGTATCATTTCTTTGTTTAATGGTTGTGCATGAGAAGACACATGATTTCAGATACAACTCAAACAAAGAATCTCATTCTCAAGAGAATGACACATGGTCTGAACTGGGAAATTATTACACCCATGCTCAAGAGGTTTATACTTTTGTATCAGTTATTTTAAGAATCTGAGTGTTGGACAGGTCTGGTCAGAGAAGAAACTGAAAGAAACTATGATTCAAATAAAGGATTTTTCCTCTTACCTCTGCAGTGTTTGAGAAATATTTTGTTTCATATTCTTCATTCAATGTGACAACCCCCTTCACTTTCTCTTTCTCAACAAGCTATCAAAATATAATCAGTCCAAACATTAATGATGCACATTTGCAAGTTCCACAGGAAGGAATTGGAAATTCCAAGGGGTGGGGAGAGTCTGAGGGGGATATATTGTGTGGTTTCAGAAAATATCCATACCACCTACATGGAGTGGCATTGGAATTTCCAAGGGGTGGGGAGGGTCTGAGGAGGGTATATTGTGTAGTACCAAAAAATCTCCATACCTCCCCCATGGGGGGGATTGGAATTTTCAAGGGGTGGGGAGGGTCTGAGGAGGGTATATCTTGTAGTACAATAAAATTTCCATATCTCCACCAATGGAGGGGGATTGGAATTTCCAAGGAGTGGGGAGGGTCTGAGGAAGGTATATTGTGTAGTACCAAAAAATCTCCATATCTCCACCCATGGAGTGGGATTGGAATTTCCAAGGGGTGGGGAGGGTCTGAGGAGGGTATATTGTGTAGTACCAAAAAATCTCCATATCTCCACCCATGGAGTGGGATTGGAATTTCCAAGGGGTGGGAAGGGTCTGAGGAGGGTATATTGTGTAGTACCAAAAAATCTCCATATCTCCACCCATGGAGGGGATTGGAATTTCCAAGGTTAGGGAGGGTCTGAGGAGGGTATATTGTGTAGTACCAAAAAATCTCCATATCTCCACCCATGGAGGGGATTGGAATTTCCAAGGGGAGGGGAGGGTGTGAGGAGGGTATATATTGTAGTTTTAGAAAATATCCATACCTATCTCATAGGCCTTTTCTGAGTTCAATAACCAGATGCATCATGGTTTAGCTTTGGCACAAATAACACCATATAAGGCATGGAGAACAAAAGATGTCTGTACCCAAGATAGACCACAATGCACCATGTTTGGTATCTCAGAAAAGGTCAAACGAGGGGTACTGGAATTTCCAAGGAATGGTGAGGATATGAGGAGGGTATATTGAGCAGTTCCAGAAAACATCCATACCTCATGGAGGGAGATCAGAGATTCAAAGGGGTGGGGAGGGTCTGAGTAAAAAATTAATGTAGTGATGTAAAAATTCATATCTTAAAAAAAGAATTTTTTAAATGTTAAGATGTAAAAATAACTTCTTAAAGCTAGGCCACATATGAGACCATGTACAATTCCCTAGAGTAGTATTTCATTGTTTAACAGTTGCAGTACTTGAAAAGACACATAAATATGGCACAACTCAACAAAGAATCTTATTCTCAAGAGAATGACACATGGTCTAAAAATGGAAAAACAACATGCCTTTGCTAAAAGGATCTATAATAAATTTCATTTTGTAAAGAGCAACAAGTTACAGATTTTCTTAATTTTGAAACAGCTTGGGGAATTTTTCTCAACACCCTTCACTTTCAAATAGAGATGCTAGTAGGAAGCTAATGTTTATCTTATAAACCTCTAATTTCTCCTAACCAATACATTAAAAATGTTCTAAATCCCTAAGTGAGAATATAAATATTTATCTAAAATGATGCATTGTTTTGATGACAATAACATTTGACAAATATAGTAATTTCCTAAAGTAAACCTTATATATTTGTGTTATAATATTTTTCAAATGAATAAGCTTAACCATCATTTTGTAAATAATCACGTGAAATTAAGTCTAATAGGAAAAAAATCACATTTTATGAACATTTATCGTTGTAATTTGAATTTCTGCAAAGACAAGTTTATGTTGACAATTTACCTCTCTGGTTTGGCTTTTAAAAGGTAAAGCTCCTAAGATAACGGTAGAATCAATCCTGTCGTACCATCTTCGCGAGCTACTCTCCATTACTACGTTCCACAAGAGAGTTGGATAAAAAAAAACTCTCGCAGAAAATCCCGACGACATGATAAAGTTATTTGACACTGAAATCCAACTACGAATAGATTCACTCTCTTCTTTAGCGTCTCGCATTGGTAGGAGGGCAATATGTGGACGGAATGGAGGAAAAAAGACGTCGGAAGTGAAGGTGTTTTGCGCAGTTCTGCGTTGAAACTGAAACTTGAAACACAAAATGAAATGAAGGGAATTGCGTGGGTAGCCTGTGTTATTCTAAGCCTAGTAAACTAAAAACTAGTCACCAAACCATCGCGTATTTTTAACACAGGAATCCCACATAAAAGAAATTTGAGCCATATTTTTCGATTCTATATCTAATGCCATTTCTCCTATAATCAACATATTATCGGCTAAAAATTCGTGTTTTTTTCTATAATCGAGCTGTTCTTTTTTTTTATTTCGGTAATCTTAACATAACTGCTTGGTTTAAGGATAGAAAGGTAGTAGGGTCACATGGCCTGAAAAAATAAAATGAATGAATGAATAACATATTTATAGCTTAGAAAAAAACGTCAGCAAGAATCAGCAAGAACCAAATGAATCTGGCTTAACACAAATTTTGCAAATCCAACAGTAAATGTGTACGGGTAGCCTGTGTTAATATCGCTACCTATAAAGACTAGAAACCAGTCACCAGCCCCGCGCTTATTTTAACTAAAGGTAACCCAGCTAAGGAAAATTATTCATAAATTCATGAAATTCAAATAAATAAGATTCATTTTCTAGATTATTTTCACAAAGAATACCTACGATTTTGTTTTGATTCAGATTTTTAATGCTAAAAAATAAAAACAAGCTTATTTTTAAACAATACGTAATATCACGCATGTGATTTCGTGACGAAGCGTGACGTGTCACTTACTTGCAAACGAGGATGCTGTTGTTTTGATCAAAGGTTCTTTTTGATCGAATATTCAGTTTTTGTCTTCGTTCGTGCGATCTTCAAGCTTATTGTGTTCTCTTCGCCTCAGTTCGCTGGTTTTAGATGATTTGAGTCATGGAGAACCAAGAGGACAAAAAAATCTCGCTAAAAGAAGCCTTACTCGCGAAATACAGTGATGACCAATTTGAAGTCACAAATTTGGATCACATCAGTTTTTCTCCCAAAAGAAAAGGTAAAAATTACGTGTCGTTATTAATCGAAAACCTTTCGTGACTACTGGATAAAAAACTGAGATTGTATCGTTAGGGAATGATACATACGAGTTTCCTTCACGTTTGGCTATCGCACTCAAGGGAATTTCAGAAATTTTAGTTGGAGCAAAAAAAATCTGAATTTGAAATCAGCTTTAATATCTACTGTGATGTATTGGCAGTCGATTTTCATAAGTGATTCTTTAGCTTAGCTCAGCTTTTTTAACAAAGAATTATTCCCTTTGTTATTAATTCTAACGTGTGCTAAAGAATATTTTATTTTAACAAATACTGTAAGTTTGAAAATCCTGAAAAAAGAACACATTTTTGTTCAAACCGTTGAGAATAATTTCAACTGTTGTCAACAATTTTCTCTTCTTTCTCTACCTTGAAATTTCTTGTTTACCAATAGGAAATGTTTTTTCATGTTATCCAATCCTAGTTAGATTTTGAAGTGTGAAAATCAACACCTTTAAGAAAATGCTGATGATTATAATTCCAAATTATATTGTTGTTGTACAAAATTTATTCTTATTGTCACATGTACAACTGCTTTGAAATTCAATCCATATTTTTCTTTAAAATTTTATCCTTAAAATTCTTTTTTTCGGTAATGTTCCTTTGTTAGGGAGCTCAGATTACATTGTTGTTGTCCAGATATTTGGTTTTATAAAATAACATTTAAATGGAAAGAGGACAAAACATAAGATATTGTTGGTGCTAGGAGATTTTAAAATGTTCATGGTAATATTTTCAATTTAAAAACAATGAGATGGTGAGAATTGTTCATAAGCTGCCAAAATTACTATTAAGAATTATGAAAAAAAATAATGAATTTTAAGACTTCCTAAAACCCTCAAATTTCATTGAACCCTGAAACAACCTCTGGGCTGATCTAAGTCAGGGCATGGCTAACTCACAGATCAAACCCTGAAACAACCTCTGGGCTGATCTAAGTCAGTGCATGGCTAACTCACAGATCAAACCCTGAAACAACCTCTGGGCTGATCTAAGTCAGGGCATGGCTAACTCACAGATTGAACCCTGAAACAACCTCTGGGCTGATCTAAGTCAGGGCATGGCTAACTCACAGATCGAACCCTGAAACAACCTCTGGGCTGATCTAAGTCAGGGCATGGCTAACTCACAAATCAAACCCTGAAACAACCTCTGGGCTGATCTAAGTCAGGGCATGGCTAACTCACAGATTGAACCCTGAAACAACCTCTGGGCTGATCTAAGTCAGGGCACGGCTAACTCACAGATAGAACCATGAAACAACCTCTGGGCTGATCTAAGTCAGGGCATGGCTAACTCACAGATAGAACCCAGAAACAACCTCTGGGCTGATCTAAGTCAGGGCACGGCTAACTCACAGATAGAACCCTGAAACAACCTCTGGGCTGATCTAAGTCAGGGCACGGCTAACTCACAGATAGAACCCTGATACAACATCTGGGCTGATCTAAGTCAGGGGATGGCTAACTCACAGATAGAACCCAGAAACAACCTCTGGGCTGATCTAAGTCAGGGCACGGCTAACTCACAGATAGAACCCTGAAACAACCTCTGGGCTGATCTAAGTCAGGGCATGGCTAACTCACAGATTGAACCCTGAAACAACCTCTGGGCTGATCTAAGTCAGGGTAGACCTAACTAAAAAAAAGAAAAAAAGTGAAAGGCATGGAAAGTGGATAAAAATTGATAAAGGAATAGAATTAAGTGATGAGAGGATAAAACATAGACTGAAAGTATTCCTCTTTGATTGGAAAAGATGAAAGGAATATAATGGAAAGAATGGTAGAAATGGAAATTAAAAAGTGAATACCAAGAGCAAGAAGCTTAAGAAAAGGATGAAAAAATAAGAATAGTAGATAAAATTTGTTGTCCTTTTTTCATTACTTTTTATCAGCGGCATTGCTCAAAGCCATGGATTACTCCAAGAGAACTGTTATAGCCCTGGATGACTGTGATGTAACCTGTGCAGGGCCACCACAAGAGGTAGCTGAATTGTGTCCCAACATAGAGGAACTAGACCTTGGAAATAATAAGATCACACAGTGGAGCGAGGTGAGGGACAATTATTCAAATAATTCAAATCTTTACTGCAGTGAAATAGTTCTCTTTCACAATATATTCCTGAGTAACTGTTGTAATAATGTTAAACTAGCTGAATATTAAACTCAAATTTAGAACAAGGCTTAACTTTACAATTTGATATAAGTTTACTCAAATTGGACTTTTTTGATTGTGAGACTTTTTGATTGTGAAGTTTTCATCATATCAATTTTTGTTCATTTTTTTACCAGGTCTTTTCCATAATTTCCCAGCTACAAAATCTCTCCATTTTAAACCTGAGTGGGAACCCTTTGACAAATGATAAAGCTGAAATAGAGCATCAAGCAGCAATTCTTGACCTTTCCAGCAAACCCTTACCTCTGAAACGACTTGCTCTCAACAGCACTGGAATATCATTTGATGCAGTCTGTGCTCTTCTTGACTGCTTCACAGCGTAAGTTAAGAGTGATAATTTTTTTTCTTCTTCCCTCTGCAACTTTTACCCAACATGATTATTAAGATATTCCACTTCAATGGAATTTAGCATACTGCATTTACTCGATTAAGCGCTGTCCCTAATCAAGAAGCACCCCCATCAAGCGGCACCCCAGATCAACTGGCACCCCCAATTAAGCGGCACCCTCGATTAAGTGCCACCCCAATTAAACAGCACCCTTGATTAAGCAGTGCTCCCAATTAAGCTCTCTATGTGAGAGTAAAAACATTAAAGAGTGCCACCCTGGAATTATAAGTGCCAAATTCACAAAAATGTGAATTAAGCACTGCCGCTGATCAAGCACCACCCCTGGTTAAGCACCACCCCTGGTTAAGCACCACCCCTGGTTAAGCACCACCCCTGGTTAAGCACCACTCCTGATTAAGCACCACCCCTGGTTAAGCACCACCCCTGATTAAGCACCACCCCTGGTTAAGCACCACCCCTGGTTAAGCACCACCCCTGGTTAAGCACCACCCCTGGTTAAGCAGTGCCCCAAATTGAGCGACATTCCCAATTAAGCACTGCATGTGAGGGCAAAAAGATTAAAGAGTGCCACCCCTGAGTTAAAGCACCACATTCATTCACAACAGCGTGGCACTTAATCAAATAAAGCATCATCAACCTGAATTGATTAAGGAGTCAAACAGAAAAAGTATGGTACAACTTAATTTAAACCAGCCTTGGAAATTTATTGTCCTGGATTACAATGTAATTGTTGTTTTTTTTAGTTTGAAATGATATTTATGACATATTTATTTTGTAGTTCACTTGGGCTTGTTATTATTTACAAATGTTGTGAATGTTAAAGAGCGCTGCCCCAAAATAAGCGCTGCCACCAAAACACTAAAACACTTGTTTAAGAACAGTCTTTGTGTTTTCTTGTTTCAGGTTAGAGGAATTGTACCTCAGTCTCAACGAGTACTCACATATTCCATCTTTAGACAAACAATTCCCCAAAGTCAAACGCCTGTACCTCAACGAACACAACCTCACCGAGTGGACCGAAGTGGAGAATCTTGGCAAAATGTTCCCTAGTATGGAACACCTCATAATGACCGATAGCTCTCTGGAGAATATCCTTGCAGATGATGCTCAAAATCTCTTCCCTGCTCTCAGAGTACTTAGCCTAAACAAGTCTGGTATCCGTTCCTGGGAGAGTATTGATGCGCTGAATAGTTTTCCCTCACTCAAAGATATTAAATTGCTGGGAATTCCTTTGCTGGACGAAATAGATGGCGACAAGGAGAAGAGGCAGCATCTAATTGCAAGGTTGCCTAATGTTGTAAAAATTAATGGAACCAAAGTTGGAGAGGAAGAAAGAGAAGACGCAGAGAGATTTTTTATCCGATGCTACATGGACGACCAAAACCCTCCGAAGCGGCTACAAGAATTAACAGAAGTTTACGGAGTCTTAAACAAACTGGTTGACATCAACTTAGATCCGAAGACTTCTGCAAAGCTTACTATAATTTGCGAAGGGCACTCGACTCTTACCAAGATTGTTGACTTACGACAGACGACTAAAGACTTTAAGAATTACATCAGTAATGAACTTGGCATTCCTAAAGGGAAGCTGGCATTGTTTTTTCATGATGTCGAGTGTCCATTTGGACTACAGGAAATGAAGTATACGAAGCGGCCATTGCATGGATACAATATGCATGATGGAGATGAAATTCATGTCTTCCAGAAAGGAATGTAACAACTTGCAAAAACTCGTGTATAATTCATTAACCTTTGCTTTAGGTGTACACGTCACAAGCATGGACCTTTATACCTGATCAAGTCCTCCTCAGTAATAACGTGTATGACTTTATCGGAGATAAAGATGCATTCAAGTAAATATGAAGTTTACAGTATATTCACCTGCGAAGTCTCGTTAACAAAGTCTCATTGGCATCCTGTCGCCATGTTTTGGACTGACTGCGCATGTCAGTGACAAAAAAACTTCTATCAAATTCAGAACCGAATTTCATAAGCTTGCAGTTCAGTGTTTTCACCTATACAGCCTAAAATGGAAAGAAATAGAATGCACTTGAGAAGCCTTGTTTTCTCAATAGACAACTGACAAAGTTTGCTAGACTGTTGTACTTCAACAGCTTAGTTCTACCACTCTTTGATTATGGGGAGATAAAGACAATATCACGCTGATGAAATCACTTCAAACCCAGCAGAACAAAGCTGCCAAGATCATATGGGTCGCCCTCTCCAGTCCTCAGCATCTGACGCACGAAGGGAACTCAATTGGAAAGAGCTTACTCAACGTAGACGCTATCGATGTTTGCACATTTTCAAATGTAAGAACAATTTGCTATCCTCCAATCTCAAGTGCACCAAACTGAATGAGTTTGAACATAACACAAGGCATGGAAACGAATATCGACTACCAATTGTTAAAACAAATTGGGGGAAGCAAAGGCTATCCTATCATGTCATTACAGAATGGAACAATCCAGTAAGTGACGTTGTTAAACAATCTTCAAAAATTTCTCAATTTAAATTTATTTTTTGTGAATGAACTCTTTAAAGTATGCTATTTGAATTTTTACATTTTTTGCATCGTAATTTTTTCTCATTTTGTTTCATAATTTGCCAACTTTTTCTTAACTCCATTCTGATGCATAAAAAATAGTTTTACAGGACCTTCTTGAAAATCACTGAAGTGAAGGAGCATCCTGTTAAAATATCTTTGTAAATAAATAAATAAAATTCGTGTAACTATGTTTCAAATATGATATCATTAGGCTCAATTCTTAGTTTTCTGAGTAGAGTACGCTGATTACTGATATTTTTGACCAGCAAACTACCAAGCTTAACTTTTAAATTCTCGGCCAGTGCCAAAATTATCGTATAAATCACAGGTATCCCAAGCTGGGTTGGCAATGTATGGCGATTTTTAGAAAAAATTAAAAATCAGTAAATCACACAAATAAATGTTCCTACTTGTGTTTTAAAATTTTTAAGTACGAAGGATACTCCACCACGATACTCGCTCAATATTGCTGCAAATGACCAGAAACTTCACAGAGACTCAAAGCAAAACACGAAACACAAGTAGGGACATTTATTTGTGTGATTTACTGATTTTTAATTTTTTCGAAAAATCGCCATACATTGCCTTATACTAGCTCGATAGGATACCACAGAAACCCAGCTTGGGATACCTGTGTATAACTAAGTGTTCTCAGTCTCACCTATATAATAATGATTTGTATATATTCTTTTGGGCATATAGTTTTATGATAAATAAAATTATCAATGACTTGTATATTTTTGCTATGTATTTTAATATCAAGTTAAATTAAAAATGGCAGAAGATGGTATTATTTGGTGGCGTATTGGTTTACCGCTCGCCTCTGTGATCCAGGCTCGAGCCTCGGCTAGGGCTGGATCATATGTGAGTTGAGTTTGTTTGATGTGTTGTTTTCTCCTTTACCATGGGTTTTTTTTCCTCCGATCTCTCCCCATAAGAATTATATAGAAAAAATCATTGGATGACGAGGGAATTCCACGATGAATTTCACGAGTAAAAACGATATCGCACGAGTCGCGATATCACAAAATAATTGCTCTAACAGCGACTCGGATGAGGATAAAAAGCAAGAGAAAGAAAAACAAAACGCGGGCTTCCTGATTTTTAATTGAATTCATCTTTTCAGACTGCTATCAAACATTCTTTGTTTTTATAGCAAAATTCGCTTATTAACAAAGTTAACTATTTCCATTTATATTCTTTGCAAACTAATCTTCTTTTTTCGATTGTTTTTTAATGCCATACGTTAAGAAAATCAAGTGATAAGAAGACAAAAGCAATTTTTTTGTGTGCGGGATCCCTGATCTTTCATTGAATTCAGCTTTGAAAGTGAAGTTTGTTCAAGTGGATACACTGAATCGAAATATAGCGGCCAATTTGAAAACCTATTGTTCTGGACTGACTAACCTCTCATACATGTAAGAACTCTTATATTTTCATGTGAACACGAACAGAACATCAATTATTCTAATTAAATTGGTCATCACCATACTTCGATTTGGTGTATACAAGATTTATTCTCAGTAAAAGGTTTGACAGAAGGACTTAGATGGAAGGCTTACAAGTAGAACAATGGAGTAGTTTTGACCGATTTTGAGGTTTTAGGCTTTTTGGCCTTTTTCTTGAAAAGGTGTGAAAATGGGACAAAATCGATCAAAACCATGGGTTTTGGCCCATGCTTTTTGCTCGAAAATGGACAAAAATCAGACCTATTTTTCACCTAGCTGTCATAAATTATTCATATTCTTTCAAAAGGTATGAAAATGGTCCAAAATCTACCAAAACCTAGGACTATACCCATGTTTTTTGCTCGAAAATGGCCATAAATCAGTGACCTATTTTTCATTTGTCGCAAGTTGTTCACATTTGTTCACACCGCCACCCGGTCAGTTGGTAAGAGCGTCGGTCTGTTAACGTTGTGCGGGAGGTCGTTGTACGAGTCCCGGCCAGACCAACACTCAGGGTCTTAAAATAACTGCCTTTGTAATTACATATGCAAATGGTTAGACCTTCAAGTCTTCTCGGAGAAGACTGGTATCAGTGATAAAATCTATCATGCGTAAAATCTCGTGCTCCTGCACGAGCTCTGCGGCGTTTTTCCTGATTGGTTGAAGTTCAAGTCTGATTATATCATCAGCTGCTTACGTTCCTAGTGTAGAATATAATGACAAGGGATGAAACTTTCAAAGCTTCTGGTTCTCCGTTCAAGCTGCTGTACTAAGTGTTAGAGTAAAACATCAATACAATATATTTTTCTGGTTGTTTAATTCTTCAGGCTTATCAAGAATTACTCCCAAGGCCTGGGGCATTTTAATATGTGTGTGTGAAAGTCGTACAAAATAAGTACGAGCAACGCAGAAAAAGTCGGGATTTTCAAAAAAAAAGTCGGGATTTTTGATTGTTGAAAAAAATTTGGATGGCACTTCCACGGCTCCGTATCAAAGTAATAAAAAACGTTTTCGAATCGATTTGAAGTCTAAAAATTTGGCGCTGTTATTGTACCAGAAATTGTTGGTAAATTACCGACTCATGATACTGAATTGTAATCTTCATCAAGTCGGGCGATATCTTTAAAACATCTTTCAAATTTACTGCTTGTGTTAATTTTATTATGACGGGGCTCGTGCTGAGAAATAAATCTAAAATTCCAGAAGTTTTCCAGGAGTTTTCAAGGACTCAAAAACATTTTTTCAAGGAGTGTTATCAGCTGAGTTACTATGGTTTAGAGGACGTTCTCACACGACCTCACCTGAATTTTGTTACAAAAAAGCGAACAAGCTTTGAAAGTACTAAGTCGTGCTCAATTAGAGTATAAATTTCAGGGGTTTTCAAGGAGTTTTCAAGGAGTTTGAGCAGAAATACTAAAAATCAAGAGTTTTTCAAGCTCCCTTGAAAACTTCAATAAAATTCGAAGAGTTTAATTAGTAGCACAAACACTGTTATGGTATAGATTTAGAGTTCCTACATGGTTTCACATTGAAATGAAATGCCGGTTAACCCATTTCAGGTAAATAATTTAGTTAGAATAGAAGGACCTAGAAGGAAGAGTGATTTCACTTGTTTGAAAACAATTGATAATAAGGCGGCCTTCATTGATGTCATTAGGTTCTAATTAACAGTTAGAAGAAGAACTCGAACCCGGAGCCCCTCGTCAACTATCAAAGCCGATAGAAATCGAGAGTGAGTCTTCTAATTGTTTTAGTAAAAATCTCAACTAAACTATACTATACTAAACTAAACTAAACTTCACAAAAGCGCAAAGGAAAAGCCGCCATTTTTTCAAAACAAGTCCGGCTTTATCTATCGGCTGATAGATAGTGAGTACGTTAGCCAATCAGAATGCAGGATTTGCAATAGTATAGTAGTAGAGACACTAAAAAACAAATCACGATATCTTGTGCTCTCTCTCTCTCTCTCTCTCTCTCTCTCTCTCTCTCTCTCTCTCTCTCTCTCTCTCTCTCTCTCTCTCTCTCTCTCTCTCTCTCTCTCTCTGTCTCTGTCTCTCTCTGTCTCTGTCTCTGTCTCTGTCTCTGTCTCTGTCTCTGTCTCTGTCTCTCTGTCTCTCTCTCTCTCTCACTCCCTCTCTCTGTCTCTCTGTCTCTGTCTCTCTCTGTCTCTCTCTGTCTCTCTCTGTCTTTCTGTCTCTCTGTCTCTGTCTCTCTCTGTCTCTCTCTCTTCAATCTTTGATGAAGCAGGACGCACGAGTCAAATAATAACAAAGTCAGTTTTATTTTCATTTTCAGTGAGAAGCGATCCATGAGCAGCCTGAGAGGCATTATTTGCTCTCGTACAATTAGCGCACATCAATATGGACACAATTAAGAATCTTATTCTCAGGATAATCACACATGGTGTGACATAAAAAACGCGCCCAAGAAGCTAATTTGGTCTAAAAAATTATTTTTTTCGAATGGAAGATTCAAGAAATTAAGAGGTCGCAAAAATTTCATGTGATAGAATATTACATAAATCCATAGTTATCATTACCGGACTATGATAAATTTCAGTATAGTTTAATCCTTAATGAGCTTGAAGTGCTCGTGAAATCACACTAGAATCTTGTTTTTGCTAATTTAGTCTTAATCGAGTTACTTCTGATGGTCACACGCGTCGCTCTGCAGCACTGTAATAAATAAAATCGTAATTAATATTTGATTAACTTAATGAGGTAACGACGATGTTTTAAAATACTCTTGCAAGCGATTCTTGATATATTTTAGCTTAAGACTTCGCCACGATAAAAATGCTGGCTCAAGAGATCGTACTCGTTCTTTTTTCACTTTGTCTTCCCTCTATCCACGGGCAGGACACCATTATATTCAAAGCAGCTGATCAGGCCGTGATCCGAGATCCTAAAACGGGAATTTATGCTGGAAACTTCATTGAAACCAAGTCAGCAAAACTGAACGTACCTTCGTTGAAAGATGTGAATGTTACATCTAAGAGCCGTTGTCAGTACGAGTGTTTGAAGGAATCGAGATGCAAGTCTTACAACATCGCTGTGTCTCCGAACTCTGTCGGTCAATACAAGTGTCAGATACTCGATAAAGAAATGGTCAAGTTTTCTCAGTTCCTGATTCATAATGAAAACAGCTTTAACCACTACAGTATCAAGGTAAGGTGTTTGTGTTAGGAATCACTGGGTCAGTAGTAGTGTACTCACAGTCGCGCGCTTCCGGATCTTAGGTTCATTCATTCACCCCTCTCCCTTGACTCAGGCTCTCTCGTTTCCTCCACAAAACCCAAGACACTGAATTCCAATTTGATCTGTGCGTCAGCCGTGCCCTACCATGCACTTAGATCGGCCCAGAGGTTGTTTCAGGGTTCAATCTGTGAGTTAGCCGTGCCCTGAGTTAGATCAGCCCAGAGGTTGTTTCAGGGTTCAATCTGTGAGTTAGCCATGCCCTGAGTTAGATCAGCCCAGAGTCTGTTTCAGGCTTCGATCTGTGAGTTAGCCGTGCCCTGACTTAGATCAGCCCAGAGGTTGTTTCAGGGTTCATGCCCTGACTTAGATCAGCCCAGAGGTTGTTTCAGGGTTCAATCTGTGAATTAGCCATGCCCTGACTTAGATCAGCCCAGAGCGGGTTGTTTCAGGGTTCAATCTGTGAATTAGCCATGCCCTGTCTTAGATCAGCCCAGAGGTTGTTTCAGGGTTCAATCTGTGAATTAGCCATGCCCTGACTTAGATCAGCCCAGAGCGGGTTGTTTCAGGGTTCAATCTGTGAATTAGCCATGCCCTGTCTTAGATCAGCCCAGAGGTTGTTTCAGGGTTCAATCTGTGAATTAGCCATGCATGCCCTGACTTAGATCAGCCCAGAGCGGGTTGTTTCAGGGTTCAATCTGTGAGTTAGCCGTGCCCTGACTTAGATCAGCCCAGAGGTTGTTTCAGGGTTCAATCTGTGAATTAGCCATGCCCTGACTTAGATCAGCCCAGAGGTTGTTACGTATACAGGGTTCAATCTGTGATTTAGCCGTGTCCATGCGTGCACATTTTCTATTTCTTCAATTCATCGTTACTTATTTTATGATATCCAGACCAAATGTTCTCCATCGCCTTGTATCAACTTCCAAAACTGTGTTCCGCACTACAATAACAACTCGTACATGTGTGGGTGTAACTCACCGTATTATGGAGCGCTCTGCAATGGAAGTAAGTAGATCCCAATGATTCGTATTCACTGGTTTCTTAATTATTCTCGACTGTAGGGGCCACATTCCATAAATACAATAGCTTTTTATCCTTCACTTCACATGAAAATTATTGTGTTTTTATGCAAATTGCCCTCAAATTTGATTCAAATGAGCCAAATCAAAATGCTTAGCTTTATGGGTCGTAAGAAAGCATCGTATAAGATTTATTGTCACCAGTGCGCATTTTTGAAGTTGTGACATACTTTCCGGTCCAACTGTTCACAAACAAAAACGCTAAAATAATGCGAAAAATGTTTTTAATGGTTTAACCTTCACTGACCATTAAAACTTAGGACAACAAATCCTGTCACGAAGAAGAAGTAAGAAAAATCTTTATAGAACTGCTTTTCGTTTTGGACCTGGAAGTCGTTTCTCCATCACAGTGACTGATTCGAATGAAGCACCAATTTTTGAAATTCCGAATAATTAAAGTATTCGAGGATAATATAATTCAACTATGATCATGAAAACCAGGTTGGTGAAAATTTTAGCTTTGGAGCTGCTTGCAGTTGAGAAATTTTGGTTTAAAAACTAAAACAACAATATAAGGTTGATTGAATGACGTCATTTACTCACAATTTAGATGCTACAATTTTGACTGTGAAGAAAATATGTTTCTTGGCTACTATTGGAGCCATATAGTTAAGCTTAACCCAGTTTCAATTCATTTTCAATTTTCATCCGCGATTTTCGTCCAAGTGCCCCTTTAAAAGCCAAAAAGACATGATTGATTTCCAGCCACGACTTGGATAGTTCAAGACGCTAGAACATTAATATTGAAAATTTACTAATGAAAATAATTTTTTAAAAAATTGGAAGATTTCTTAATTCCACGTACACGAATGGTTGCCAAAAAACGTTTTGAACAATTTTGTCTTGAAAACTGGTTTTACCAGTTTTGTACTCGTCAGGTTTGGGTGCGCAAGCTACGTTTTTTTCTGTTACAATATGCAACCTATAGACGTCCCGTTTTCGAATTCGTGCAATACTGCTGTTACAACACGTACAGTGGTAGCATCATTTCAGCGTCTAAATATTTAACAATTAGTCCTCGAGTCCGAATGGTCTACGAGTCAATAGCCCATGAGGCCAAAGGCCGAATGGGCTATTGACTCGTAGGCCATGAGGGCGAGAGGTCTAATTGTTTTAGTAAAAACCTAATAATCGGTCCAATACAAGGATGCAAAAAGTTTTGGATTTTGCTTTAAATATATATTTTTTGGTTTTCAAAACCGGCGCTCTTCGCTACTAGAGGTCTATCACTAATAGACCCCTAGTAGCTCAGCCAATCACTGGGCTCGATTGGTGATAGACCATTAGTAGGTTTTTTCTAATCACAAATATCAACGGTAAAGTAAAAACTGAATGAGCAACTTCAACAGTACAAAGACTTTCAAATTCCACGGATTTTCAATGGAAGACGTGAATATTTTACACAAATTCGAGCTAGGCTAACCCTGTGTATAGAGAACTTGAAACTTGAGTATTGGACTATAACTCAACGTGCAGTGCTTTTAAAAAGTCCGACAATGAGGACTGTGAATGACTTCAAATCCTCATCAATTATTTACGAGGAATCTGTTTGTTCAAGTCCAAGGACACTGGAACGGTGTTGCAATTGGTCTAGAAATACAATAGAACAGATTTCCAGTTGGTTTGGGAGTACTTTAATAACCTCCTGAATAATTGATGAGGATTGGAAAGTAATTTACTAAGGAATCAGCCTTGACTGATTAACTATGGTTATAGCTGGGTTTCAATAAGCTGATAAAAGTCTTTGAATCTCATGCATTATCTGCTCCAAATGGTGGTCAAACACTGACCACCATGTGTTGTCAACCAGAAAGAATTCTATTGAAAACTTGTGATTCAGCTGATGAACATTCCGCACGAGACAGAAAATGACGTCAAGTGAAACCCAGCTATTGACCTCGACACGCGTGAAAAACGTCTGCGCATGCTCTAAGTCCGTACGCAAATTAGTCGAAAGCGTCTTCGTGCTATTGTAAAAATATTCAAATTTGACTTTCACACTTGCCTGAAGAATAGTCTTTACAAAATGCCAAAACTTAAGATCAGTTCTTGAAACTTAAGGCTAATTCTTTCATATTGTCTTTATTAACACATTATCTTAATTTGGTCTCACAAAAGTATACCCACGAAATTTTTTGTATACTCGGAGAAAACAAGCATTTATTTTCTCACTAAAACTCTATGATTTCTTGGAAAGCGTGCTGAATGGTACGCATGCGCAAACGTTTTTCTCTAGTGTCATTGACCTCTTTACAATGTGATGCCACTCTTGGGAGTTGATTCTTTCATGTTTAAATATTTTAATAAAAAGAAGATTTCTCAAGGGAAAGTAATGTGATCGCAAATGAAGAATATACATACGAAGCTAAACAATTCTGTAAAATAATGAATTGTTTTCAGCCTTCTACTGGCGTTCATGGTCAGCCTGGTCAGCATGGACCGCGAAGGGTACGTGCTTGGATGAAATCAGAGCAAGGAGTAGAACACCTTGCAGGCATCCATTTCTATCAGCAACGAACTCAGATTGTCAAGGCTCAGGTACCGAGATCGAAGATAACAAGAAAGACGATCCATCTGGAGGTAATGTCTTTATATATTTAATGTATTGAAAAAAGATCTTGTATTACTCTTAGTTCAATGTCTTACTGATATGAAAAGTCGAGATTTTGATAGCCTCCTGCGCAGCCGCTGTGAGGCGCTTCCGGTTCCCGTCATTCCCCCACTAGCTAGGAAGCGCCTCATAGCGGCTGCGCATGACGCTAGATTTTGAGGGCCTTTTTATATACGGATGACACTCGTGAAAAACGTCTGCGCATGCTCCAAGTCCGCATACAAATTATTCAAAAGCGTCTACGTGCTATTGTAAAAATATGCAAATCTGACTTTCACACTTGCCTGAAGAATAGTCTTTACAAAATGCCAAAACTTAAAGTCAGTTCTTGAAACTTAAGGCTAATTTTTTAATATTGTCTTTAGTAATACAGTATCTTGGTCTCACAAAAGTATACTCACGAAATTGTTTGTATACTTGGAGAAAATAAAACTCTTGTAAATTCTTGGAAAGCACGCTATCCAAGAATTTACAAGAGTTTTAGTGAGAAAGTTAATGCTTGTTTTCTCCAAGTATACAAAACATTTCGCAGGTATACTTTTGTGAGACCAAGATACTGTATTAATAAAGACAATATGAAAAAATTAGCCTTAAGTTTCAAGAACTGACTTTACGTTTTGGCATTTTGTAAAGACTATTCTTCAGGCAAGTGTGAAAGTCAGATTTGCATATTTTTACAATAGCACGTAGACGCTTTTGACTAATTTGCATACGGACTTGGAGCATGCGCAGACGTTTTTCACGCGTGTCGTGTCTATACGGATGAAAGTGTATTAGTGTTAAGACCTTGCGCAACTCTATACAGATATGCGTGTACTTTAAGGTCAGGACTTGTTCACATCGGCGGAAAAGAACTTCATTGTCTCAAGGCATGTTTTTTTCTCAAGGCTGTGACATTCCTTTAGGAATGCAAAAGAAATGCATTGCTGATAATAAGATTACAGCAAACACACACGTGAACAGTGTTAACCAACCACAATTTGGGCGACTTAATCTTGTTGAGTACGAAGGCGGGTGGACAGGATCTAAGGCCGAAGATTACTTACAGGTTAGTTAATGTTATTACCTCATCGGCTTGGGTGTAATGTTTTCCCATTTCAGACCACGTGTCATTCTCTTGAGAATAAGATTCTTTGTTTGAGTTGTATCCATATTCATGTATCTTCTCATGCGCAACTGTTAAACAATGAGATGATACTCTGGGGAATGACACGTGGTCTGAAATGGGACAACATTACACCCAAGCCGATGAGGTCTATTTCATACGATACCGTGTCGTTCGCAGGCATAACCAAAACTCGTATTACCTGTTTGGAAATGAAGAGTTATATTCTGTAGGTCTCTGGGGTCTCGGGTTCGATTCACAGACTCGGCATCATATGTAAGTAGAGTATGTTAGGTATTTCTCTCGAGTACCCCGACTTTTATCAGCCTAGAGGTTGTTTCAAGGCTCGATCTGCAGTGTGAGTTGGCCGTTCACTGGCTTAGATCAGCTTAGAGGTTGTTTCAGGGTATCGATATTTTGACCTTAGCTGGTAGGGGTGGTGAACGATTTCGACAAGACAATTTGCCTTTCCAGCACCCGGTTGGGATCTATTTTGTCGATCATTCCCAGTCTTCTTACCGTTAGTCTGCCACACTTAAGCTTATTCTGGGCACAGCTTTTTTTTCCTCGACCGTTTTTAGGATAGCGATTTTCGTTTTTTATTCGGGGATGGTAGAGTTCTCCAGGGACAGGGAAGAGCATAGGCCTGCACTGGACATGAGTGAAGATCATTGAACACTTTACAGCAACAAATTAAGTCTTTCAGAATATGTCCTTCGTTCTTGTCATCTACATTTTTATCAAGAGATGATAACTAGCGGTAAGCTAGTGTGGGCTGCGTCGGTGTTTTTAATGAAACAGTATGGATAAAAAGTTAAACTTTACACCGTAAAAAATAAGCCCTTTTTTTTTTACTCCGACGAAGGACTAGCGTCCGAAACGTCAGTAAGTGATCTCTCTTAATTTTTACGGTGTAAAATTTAACTTTTTATCCATACATTTTTATCATCTTGCTAGGTGGATTTGACATATCTAACAACCGTCACTGCTTATGCAACTCAAGGCAGAGCTATCAATCCCATATTCTCAAAGACAATCAAACTGATGTACAGCAGAGAAATGACAAATTGGCTCCAATATCACTCAAAACATCCTTACGTAAGTGGGGGACTGGGTACTATTGTGAAGGGGGACTGGTGTAAAACAATGTATACAACAGCAACCGCTGCTCGGTTCTGCGCCGACGGTATTTTGCGGTCTTAGCACTAATATTATTCCTTTCCCTAACTCGCTTGACTGACCACAGAACAATAGATTCAAGTCGAGGCTGGGGTTTTTTATCTATAAATTTACTGTATAGTCTACTCCATGCAGCCTCGACTTGAATCTATTGTTCTGTGGTCATTCAAGCGAATTCGTGAAAGGTCTATACCTTCAAACTTTAAAGCTGGAGAGGTAATCCCCGAAAAGTTTAGAATTTCCTGCCTAAACGTCTTGAACTTTATTTTATATGTATTTTTGTTTTAATAAGGACTTCTAATTCCAGAGGCGGAGGACTCCTTATTCTGACCCCCTCTTTCATTTTTTTCTCGGTTTTATCCCCTCACCCTGTTTAAACAAATTGTGAACTCCTCTCTCCACCTGTAAATAATGACTGAACCATAACGGTTCCTAAAAACAAGTGTTTTAGTGACTACAAAGGGTAGATTAGGTGCGACCACAGCCATATTACTTTTTATCTTTCTATGTTTATTACACAATTGAGAATTGGACATTTGAAATTGTTTTTCGACATTAGGTATTTCAAGCCAATGTGGATCACAAAACGGCAGTCAAGACCATTCTCCCGAAAGGTGCAATAGTAACTCGGGGAGTACGATTTGTAGTTATGACCTACAGCGGCCAACCATCATTGAGAGTTGAAATTTATGGGTGCACATATGTACCTTAGAGAGCATAATAGACCTCATCGGCTTGGGTGTAATGTTGTCCCATTTCAGACCACGTGTCATTCCCCAGAGTATCATTTCATTGTTTCACGGTTGCGCATGAGAAGATACATGAATATGGATACAACTCAAACAAAGAATCTTATTCTCAAGAGAATGACACGTGTTCTGAAATAGGACAACATTACATCCATGCCGATGACGTCTATTGGACACCTTTTTAATATGGTCACCCATGTATCATGGACAAATCCATATTACAGAGACAGACAGCTGTATGATATGGACACCTTTATATATCAGACACCTGTATTACAGACACTTCTATATGACAGACACCTGTATGATATGGACACCTTTACATATCAGACACCTGTATTACAGACACTTCTATATGACAGACACCTGTATGATATGGACACCTTTATATATCAGACACCTGTATTACAGACACTTCTATATGACAGACACCTGTATGATATGGACACCTTTATATATCAGACGCCTGTATTACAGACACTTCTATATGACAGACACCTGTATGATATGGACACCTTTATATATCAGACGCCTGTATTACAGAAACTTCTATATGACAGACACCTCTATGATATGGACACCTTTACATATCAGACACCTGTATTACAGAAACTTCTTTATGACAGACACCTCTATGATATGGACGACACCTGTATATATATCAGACACCTGTATTACAGACACTTCTATATGACAGACACCTGTGTGATATGGAGACCTTTATATATCAGACACCTGTATTACAGACACTTCTATATGACAGACACCTCTATGATATGGACACCTTTACATATCAGACACCTGTATTACAGACACTTCTATATGACAGACACCTGTGTGATATGGAGACCTTTATATATCAGACACCTGTATTACAGACACTTCTATATGACAGACACCTGTATGATATGGACACCTTTATATATCAGACACCTGTATTACAGACACTTCTATTTGACAGACACCTCTATGATATGGACACCTTTATATATCAGACGCCTGTATTACAGACACTTCTATATGACAGACACCTCTATGATATGGACACCTTTATATATCAGACGCCTGTATTACAGACACTTCTATATGACAGACACCTCTATGATATGGACACCTTTACATATCAGACACCTGTATTACAGACACTTCTATACGACAGACACCTCTGTGATATGGACACCTTTATATATCAGACACCTGTATTACAGACACTTCTATATGACAGACATCTCTATGATATGGACACCTTTATATATCAGACACCTGTATTACAGAAACTTCTATATGACAGACACCTCTATGATATGGACACCTTTATATATCAGACACCTGTATTACAGAAACTTCTTTATGACAGACACCTCTATGATATGGACGACACCTGTATATATATCAGACACCTGTATTACAGACACTTCTATATGACAGACACCTCTATGATATGGACACCTTTACATATCAGACACCTGTATTACAGAAACTTCTTTATGACAGACACCTCTATGATATGGACACCTTTATATATCAGATGCCTGTATTACAGACACTTCTATATGACAGACACCTCTATGATATGGACACCTTTACATATCAGACACCTGTATTACAGAAACTTCTTTATGACAGACACCTCTATGATATGGACGACACCTGTTTATATATCAGACACCTGTATTACAGACACTTCTATATGACAGACACCTGTATGATATGGACACCTTTATATATCAGACACCTGTATTACAGACACTTCTATATGACAGACACCTGTATGATATGGACACCTTTATATATCAGACACCTGTATTACAGACACTTCTATATGACAGACACCTCTATGATATGGACACCTTTATATATCAGACGCCTGTATTACAGACACTTCTATATGACAGACACCTCTATGATATGGACACCTTTACATATCAGACACCTGTATTACAGACACTTCTATACGACAGACACCTCTGTGATATGGACACCTTTATATATCAGACACCTGTATTACAGACACTTCTATATGACAGACATCTATATGATATGGACACCTTTATATATCAGACACCTGTATTACAGAAACTTCTATATGACAGACACCTCTATGATATGGACACCTTTACATATCAGACACCTGTATTACAGAAACTTCTTTATGACAGACACCTCTATGATATGGACGACACCTGTATATATATCAGACACCTGTATTACAGACACTTCTATATGACAGACACCTCTATGATATGGACACCTTTATATATCAGACACCTGCATTACAGACACTTCTATATGACATACACCTCTATACAGTGGACATCTCTTTACTGCCACCTATAGGGATGAAGGAGACCTTTATTTTATTCCCACACCTACATCATGGACACTTCTACATACATTAAATATACCTTTACCCCAGAGAAAAACCCTTGAAGCACAGGTGATGATGGCTTCAAGGTTTGAGCTATTGACAAAAGAACTGGGAGGCAGTACATGACTGTTTCTCAATTTCAAGTAGAATTTTTCACTGGGATCTCCTTTTGTTCTCCATATCCAACCTTATCATCTTAATTCCAATTTGCTCTTTCGACTGACCATGAGGAATTACTTCCCGCCTTTTTAGCATAAATTGATGTAAAGATAATTTGCATTTTTACCATAACTGAGAAATTTCTCGCGCGCTGATTGGTCGAGAGCCGTGGTAAATAAGATGACGTACCGATAAATGACGAATCGCTCCCGCAAGGAGCAAGCGCGCGCTTCAAACGGTTTTTTCTTTCAAACTTTTTCTTCGTTTTTGGATCTTTTATTTGACTTTGTTATGGTAAAAAAAAAAAAAATTCCGATAGTTTGGCATGGTATGTCCTCTTATTTACCACGATATCAAGTCAAAAGTTGGTCAAAATTAGTTATGTACCCACTCGGCCACGCCTCGTGAGTACATAACGTTTTGACCAACTTTTAACGTCATATCGTGGTAAATAAGAGAACATACCACTCTAAACCATCGGAAGTTTGTTAACTTCCCCATATACTCATGAACTGGGAAAACAAAGAATTTAGATCTCACTTAGCCAAGGCATGGAATGAACTAGATGGTTTCAACTAGACTTAGGTTCCAGAGACTTGGAATCTTGAACTTCTCATCTTTTCAAAGCTAAACTTACAGTAGGAGTATTGTATAGTCTAACTTCTGCTTATAGCTGGGTTTCAATCAGCTGATAAACGTTTTTAAATCTCATTATCTGCTCAAAATGGTGGTCAAACACTGACCACCATGTGCTGTCAACCAGAAAGAATTCTATCGAAAACTTGTGATTCAGCTGATGAACATTCCACATGAGACAGGAAATGACATCAAGTGAAACCCAGCTATCAAATAGACTTTTATTATGTTTTGCAATCAGTTTTTACTTTTTATTGTCAGTAATGTTTTTTTTCTTGAAATTTTTAACTTTTAATATTGATATATATACTCTGACTTCTATTTTATAGGCTTTTTCAAGTATAGTTACTTTGTATTCATTTGGTAGGACCCTACAGAAAATTGCTTTGGCGAGTAGGCTCCCATTTTAAATTATTAAATGTTATTAATATTACAATGATAATAATAATAATAATAATAATAATAATAATAATAAAATTATTATCATTGTTATTATTATCATCATCATTATCATTATTATTATAAATTTTTCTTTTTATACAATTTTTTCCTTTTTTTAAAAGTCTATATAAAATATATATTAGTAATAAGTTTCAGTTTTAAGTATTAGTATTAGAATTAAGTATTAGTTTTTCAGTATTCAGTATTAAGTACCATGTTTCTAATATTTTGCAAAAGCATTGAGATTTTTATCATTATTATTATTATTGTTATTATTATATATGGATTCAATAAATAGTCATTATAATAATAATAATAATAATAATAATAAATTTATAAATAGTCATTATATCATTGTTTTAGTAATTTATTATATTATTATTATTATGTAAATAATAATATAGTGATATAAATTTTTCTTTTTATACAATTTTTTCCTTTTTTTTAATTCTATATAAAATATATATTAGTAATAAGTTTCAGTTTTAAGTATTAGTATTAGGATTAGTATATTTCTAATTTCTTATTTATATTATCATCATAATCATCCATTATTATTATCATTATTTATCTTTTTATAATAATAATAATAATTATTATTATTATTATTATTATTATAATACAAGACTTTTAGATAAAATAACAGTCAAGCTGAGGAATTTATAACTTATTACCAGGAGACTTGTAATATGCACAATTACATAATTTTACTCTTTTTTTATTCAATGATTATAACACTAAAATAATAATTAAAGATATTATATATCCCATATTGTTGGTATTTAGGTGTACAAAAATCTCCCAATATTGGATTTTGATTTTCCCAATGTTTTTCATTGGGATTTGAAGAGCAAGGTTTCCTGTGTTTTCCATTGTTACCTTTTGTGTGTGTCAGCTGACGTCTTCCATAACAACCTAAATTAAAAAGTGGTACCTATGTTTTACTTACTTTCACCTTTCTTACAGGATATCACAAACAATATCACACATAAAGTGATTTGGTAAAATACTTCTTTACCTAACTAAGGCATGTTTTCCCATTTCATTAGTATCATTTCTTTGTTTAACAGTTGCGCATGAGAAGACACACAAATTAAAATATATGGATACTGCTCAAACATCATCACTTCCTGTGTGCAAAAATACTTGATGGAGCATGGAAGAATTAAAAACTGTTTTATTTCTCAATTATAAAAGCACACAATATTAAGATTTTTGGCCTTTGGCAATCAAACATTTCTGGTTGCACACACACTCCAGAGTTAATGTTTCCATAGTTACAAGTTTCCATAGTTACATGTTTCCATAGTTATATGTTTCTTAAGTGTTTCATTGTTATTGTTTTGTGTTTGCCTGTGCTTGGCTTTTCACTTTCCCCTGATGATCAATTTTAATTGATTAAAAATTTTAATTTTATCAAAATATCCTGAAAGCGTGACAAAACAAATGGTGTGGCAAAATCTAAAAAATTACTAGCTCAAAACATTTAAAATTTCATTTGGTTAAGTCTGTTTCATCAACAAAATTTTCTTAACAAAACCCAAAATAAAGAGCACCCTAATGATTGCATAGTCTTTAGAAGGAAGGAGACTGAATGACAAGGAAAAAAAGGTCCAACATACCTCAGTAGATGGAATGGCTTTGTTCCCTTGTTTCTTTTTATTCTTCCCTTTCCCATGTTCTTTTGGCATACTGCCTCTTTGAAAACCACGGCTTGATCCTCTCCCAAAACATATAGCCCTGGGTAGTCTATGGAAATATAATAATAATGCTTAACATGTCACTGGGCAAGAAAACCATGCAATTAACCTATTTCGCAAAATATGTCACGTCACAAAATCTATAATAATATTGTTTTAATGCTAAGGATCATGGTTACCAGAGGGGTGGAAACATATCCCAGCAACATATCACAATTTTAAAAGTTTTGTTAATGAGATGGTGAAGAGCAAGAACAGCTAAATATTACAATAAAAATCTGGATTGAAAGAAGCTTTTATTAATAAGACTAAATTTCTAACTTTCAATTTCTTGTAATCAAGCTTTGAATTTAGTCATAATAAAATAGGGCAATTCATCACATTTGCGATTTTTGAGTTATTTGTTTTCTGACTTAGATCAGCCCAGAGGTTGTTTCAGGGTTTAATCTGTGAGTTAACCCTGCTTTGACTTAGATCGGCCCAGAGGTTGTTTCAGGGTTCAATCTGTGGTTTAGCCATGCCCTGACTTATATCAGCCCAGAGGTTGTTTCAGGGTTCAATCTGTGGGTTAGCCGTGCCCTGACTTAGATCAGCCCAGAGGTTGTTTCAGGGTTCAATCTGTGGGTTAGCCATGCCCTGACTTAGATCAGCCCAGAGGTTGTTTCAGGGTTCTGTCTGCGAGTTAGCCTTGCCCTGACTTAGATCAGCCCAGAGGTTGTTTCAGGGTTCTATCTGTGAGTTAGCCATGCCCTGACTTATATCAGCCCAGAGGTTGTTTCAGGGTTCAATCTGTGGGTTAGCCGTGCCCTGACTTAGATCAGCCCAGAGGTTGTTTCAGGGTTCAATCTGTGAGCTAGCCGTGCCCTGACTTAGATCCACCCAGAGGTTGTTTCAGGGTTCAATCTGTGGGTTAGTTGTGCCCTGACTTATATCAGCCCAGAGGTTGTTTCAGGGTTCAATCTGTCGGTTAGCTGTGCTCTGACTTTGTTCAACCCAAATATGGCTACAAAAATAAAAACACTTAAGACTTCTTCTAGATAAAAAAATTGCGAAGGACAACAAAAATTGTTGTTGAACACTGTTACAATATTGCACCACTTGTTTTCACCAGCTAAAGAGTTATTACCTGTTATGCAGCCCAACATTATCTGACAACCCTAAAAGTAGGTAGCTTAACAACAAATTACTAACCTTTGCTTGGGAGCGACACTGTTGTTATTTTCTCCTGAAGAAGGTTTCCCATTCTTAAGAAGTATGATCAAAAGGAAAACAAGAAGTTAATAATTACAGCTTTCTGAACACTATTGCCAGATGACATTATCCTAGTTTACCTGGTGGTGTCGTGTGGTGTTATCTGTGTCCATGGGTAGTTCTGTGGAAGGTTTCTGTATCGAATCAGCATTACTTGTACTATCACTCTTCGCCTGTTTTCTGTTGATCAACAAATATACTTATTTTATTTTTGACATTATTGTGTTGTTAAAAAGGGACAATAGAGCAAAGAAGATGGTAATCAGGATACTATTGATGGTTAATGGTAAGGGGTGAGAGAGGGGTGAGAGAGGGAACAAATTTAGAGAGTAAATTTAGAGGAAGGAGAGGAACACTGAGGAGAAGTGTTAGTTTTGATGTTGTCAGTGGCAACATCAAAAGTATTGAACAGTATAGTGTGGGAAAAATTCATGAGCTTGATTCCTATTTAATACTTTTGACGTTGCCCCTGACAACATGTACTTTTCAACAACAAAACTTTGTTACAAGACTTCGGTCATTCCAAGCTCAACTGAGAAGCGTATTAACAGAATGTTGGCATGGGGATGGGTGAGTGAAGGTGGAGGAATGAAAGTGTGGCAATGGAGGGGAGCGAAGGGGTGAAAAGGCAGACTGAAGTAAAGAAAACTTTCTCAATTATGATAAAATTAGTTAAAATCATTATAATTTGCCACCATCATCATCTTTGTCATCATCATCATAATCACAATCATCATGAAAAGCACCATTATCATCATCACTTTCATTCCTCATCTTCATCACCATTTTCACCATTCCCATCATGATCATCAAGTGAACATCATTGTTGTCACTATCATCATCAACAACATCATCACTATCATCACCATCATAATCAGCATCATCACCATCATTATCACTCATCATCAGGAACATCATCATTATCATCATCATCATCATCATCATCATCGTCGTCGTCGTCGTAATCATCATCATCATCACCATTATCAACACCCTACCTTTTCATCTTTCTTTGTAATCTACTTGGTCTATTGAATCTGAAGTCTGCTGGGTACTGATGGAACTCTACCAGGTGTTTCTATGACAACCAAAGCAAACTGCTATAAAATCCTGATCTTTGTCTCCATGCATAAACTGAATCATGGGGTTCCTGTGGTTTGATTACCACAGGAAACCCATATGATGAATTAGATATTTACCTTTCTCTCTTCTTCTCCATTGAATTTATCAGGACAACTCTCTACCAGACATCTGTACTGGATGAGAAAAGATCAGAAATTGTTGGTAGCTGAACACACATTACTCTCCTTGTACCTTAGACCATCCCCATGCCGTGGTAAGTCCAATCCTCCTCCATGAGGGAGGATATTTTTTTTAAACTACACAATATACATGTACCCTCCTTATCTGGATCCTCCCCATCCCTTGGAATGTCTTACCATATGTTTCTTTCGAGCGATCATCTGGAAGAGGGTGTCATGGTTCTCCAAGATGTGCAGGTCCAACAGGAAACTTGTTTGGAAGGTCTTCTTACAGAACCGACATCTGTTCCAATGACAGCTCCTATAATGTGCTTCATACCTTGAAAAGTATTAGGATTATACAATTCTTAGGCCTCTTTTCGTGACATAAAAGACAATGTAAAAATTAATAATTATTATTATATTTGAATTTATTTCAATTTTATAGTATTTTCATTTGACATTTGTTCCTTATCAATGGAAATCAATGGTGCATACTTCAGGGGTGGATATACTAGGATTTTTGCAAGGGGGGTGTTCAAAAGTTTGGTTAGTGGGGTTTGACTGCAAAACCTCCAAAACAAAACAAAAGCAAAGGGGTTTGAACCACAGAATAAAACAAAAAAAATTATTTTGCTATGGATATATTCTGATTAGGGGGTTCTGTAGCCCCTATTTAAGGGGTTTGATTGTTGTGGTTTAGGGGAACGAATCCCCCAGATCTGCCTCTAGATCCATCTCTGTACTTCAACCCCCCTCTCTCTGTCAGCGCTCCATTTAAAGAGTATATAAAAGCTAAAGTGATAGGGATAAGTGAGAAGTTGAAACTAGTGGATGAGATTATTGACATAAAAGCAATTTGCTTGGAACCAGTCATTATTTATGGGAAGGTGGGGACCAGTTGATGCATTTTGATTTTCACTTGCACAAATTTCTGTGCCTGATCCTAAAGTACCCTTCATCTCTCTTATCCCTGTCCTTTGTGGAGCATAAAAGATGCCAGTCCCCCCTCTATTTCCAACAGTCCCCCCTCTCTGTAAATAATGACTGTGGTCCCTTATATTATAGTGATGTAAGTTTTGATGTTTCAAATTGTCCCAATTCAACCACAACCTGATGAATGATCCAGTTTGCGTGGAATCATCTGCCATTAAGAAAGTTGTGGGTGCTCTCGCTGGCTATGATGACATACATCATAACAACATATATGAAGTATTGGACCACTTTTGTCATCTTCATTTTCAATGACAGGGGGTATATCCAAAGTATCGAGTGGACCTCGAAGAGGGTCTAGAGGTGAGAATATTGGAGAGCAAATTTTCTGGAATAACTTATCTTTAATACCAATACTAAATTAATATATCCTTACCTTACGTTACTGGTAAAACATTCATGACAGCCATGGACTGAACACTCAAACTCTGGCTCAGCACTGAAGAAGACAATCCATACAGATGCAAAGAAGTTGCAAGTAATGAAATTGAGTGTGAGTTACTAGGGGGTAGGGAGGGGGGGGGGGGGTCAAGATTTCCAGATAAGTTTTGATAATTCTCGGCTTTCACTGATCACGTGACTAAAATGAAAATCTTCGTTTAGCTTAAATCTAAAGTAAAATATCAATTACTGTTAACAGTCTTGAAGAATATCTAGAAACTAACAATCATACAAAGTTTTATGCTTAAAGATGGTTTGGCGGCTGAATTATGAGCGAGCGAAAATGTTGTAATTTTAGTAAGAATGTATGCGACGAACTTGAGATTTTGCATACAGATATTACTGCTCTTAGAGCTTTATAGAATGTCTAAACAAAATAACATGTCCAAAACCTTGTAAAGAGATTAAAAGCCTACAATTTCACCAATTTTAATGAAAGCAGGACGGTTGGTTTTCGAGTTATGAGCAAACAAATATGAGGCCGTATTTGGTTAAAATGTATGGGAGACACCATGCTGGTGTACAAGAGCTGTGCACCAACATGGCCGACAGAATTCGGGTATCGTGAATTGAGCTAAAACTCAGTCCTGTGTTAGAAATTGTGGCTATTTTTGAATTAATTTCAAGGTTTAAACATGATTAAAGTAAAATTTTAGATTTCTTTTAAGTTATCAGCAAGTTTTGCTTCGATTTTAAATACGTGACGTGGATTGCGTGACATAATTCAAGACGCTGTAACTCGCCCGGTAAAAGTAATTTTGGTTCAAAACTTTCAGGCAAGACTTATATCACAGATGTCTACAACATACTACAGAAATGCTTTTATAGGGAATATTTTTGGTGGGTCAGGATTCCGATGACGTCACATGAAAGCCGAGAATATAAGGCATGGAATGATTTTTTATTTATTCATTTATTTATTTAGCTTCGCCATTTAAAAACCCATGGTAACAAGTGCATCAATATAGGCATTGGGTATGGGTTTCTCATACAGTAGTTGTAACAAGTGTGCATTACCCTTTTGTTACTTCATGCATGCTGTGTTACTGAATAAATCACAGTTTTTGACCAATCAGAACATGCATAGTAGGGTAAGTGTTAAATAAATGGCAATAAAGACTAGCTAGCTGTTTTTGGAAAATTCCAGTGCTGTTTCTAATTAAAATATGAACAATAAAGCTAGTAAGAGTACATTCTATGTCCGCACTTTATACTGACAAACCTCTCAATAATTCCTTCCAAATCTTCTCCAAGATTGACTTGTTTCCGAAGAATGTTACAAAATATATCGCCTTCCTAAAGCAAATAAGTAAAAATTAAGGTATTTCGTCAAAAAATAGGTTTAAAATAGCACAAATTTGAGCTCTAATCCATAGGAGTGAATACTTGTACAAAGTTCTTAAATTTTACCTCAAAGAATGGATGCCCAGGAGGAAGCAAACGTTTGAACGGACGATAAGACCAAGCTAAAGCCATACTAACTCCTTCTTCTCATACTAAAGAACGTTCAAAATAATAAAAAAAGTTTAAGACAGAATAGCAAAACATTTTTGAATGCAACGTAGTGTGCAAAATCAAAGAAAATAAACACAATTTCTGAACCGATCGTATGATAAATCGAAACGTAGTGAGTCTAAGCATACAGAAAATACTCTGTTTTATCAATTGCTGTTACCTTGAGGGTTTTTTTTTAAGTGAAAAAATAAATAAATACAAAGAAGAAGGAATTTTTCTCGTGGTTTTGTGATCTTGACAAGTTTTTCTGTTTTGGTTGAGCCCGCTGACCACGTGATGTTGAGCGCGAATAGACTGGGTACTAGTGACGTAATCATTGTCGTTCTCAGCTCGTTCATTCCACAGGTAGCCCAGGCTGATAGCACGTGTTACAAATTTTCACTTTAATATATCCATTGGGAAAAGAAACTCATATTAATGACGAAGAGGTTTTCCGTGATCGGTGATTCAGCCTTTTTTTGTTTTTGTTTTCTTGGACCGTGATTATTATTAAAATTCAAAAAATATCTGTTTATTTTGAAGACCGCGATTCGGGATTTTGCATTGTTTCACAGAATCTAGCTTTGTATCAAGTAGGTTTATTTAAAAAAAAATTCACCACCTTCATTTCTTTATTGTGATGTTCTGGAATATTCAGTTGTTTTGTCGATGAATTTCTTCTCAGTAAACCACATTCCCTTACTTTAAAATCTCTCAAAACTGAGATATTCGTAACTGTTCCATTGAGATATTCCGTAAATTTCATAAACAAAAACATGCTCTTTCAAAAAAAATCGCTTCCAAAAAAAATTAACTCGCTCAAAAACGCATCGGATCGCCATAAAATCAACCACACAGCTCGTAACTATCTTTAATTTATTGTGTAAATTTATAGGCTACAAGACAATAGGGCCGTAGCAAGGGGAGGGGCTGGGGGGGGGGGGGGGGGGGGGGGCGGGGCGGGGGTTCCAACTCCCCAGTTTTCCAAAGAAAAGTAAAGCTGGTATGGAATTAATTTTCATTTGTCGTGTTCACGTGTTGCTTTGTGCCCTCCAGTTTTTCAAGGCTTGCTACGGCCCTCAACAAACGGTATTTTTATTTCTGTTTGAAGCGGCAAACGAACATTACACCACAGGAAGCCCAAACTCCGAAGCCACTGTTTCTTAGTGGTTTAGTAGCCCTCCACTGGACTTGGAGAAATACTGGGAGGAGGGTCGCAACGCAGCCATCAGGCTAGTAGTTTAGCAATGGGAGATTTCCGGACTACATTAGAATAGCTCTTATTCCAGATCCGCGTCCGTAGTTTTGATGGGCAGCGGTTTCGTATATTAGCGTAGGTGAGAACGAGGCTATCGGGTCGAGCTTCCCGGGAGATTACAAGAAGAACTATAGTCAAGACTAGAATGATGTTCGAAAATTTCACAATATTCCCCAAATCAGCGGAAGAAAAGGTCAAACTATTAAGCAGCAAATGTCTGCTTTACCTAACGAAGGAAAGGGTAAAGGAATGGCTATCATATCGGAAAGAAACCGCTAAAGATGGCAATGCTGTTGTTGTTGTTGCAGTTCGTTAATATGGTCTTTTCCTCTGTGGCTTTTCAGAGGAGAAAATAAACTTCGTAGGAATAGATTCCGGTTTTAATCGCATTCGTTGTCCTCCTAGAGACTTCAGGAAGCATTCAAGCTCAAAATGCTTGCTTCATAGATAATAATTTTTGCTCACAGGAGCGTTCTCTCTTCGGATTTTCATCAGCCATTTCTGGAGAAGATCTTTGTTTGAAAGCGGCAACGAATGCCATGTAAGTCCACGACAATCTTCTTTTAAACTTCGCATAGTACAACCAAAGGCTATACAGTATCTAACCATGATGTTTTTGGATAAGATTTATGTAAACTGTTGATATTATATCTAAACTTTCATAAGGTTGTAAAATTCTCTATAGTTCTTCTTGTAATCTCCCGGGAAGCTCGACCCGATAGCCTCGCTCTCACCTACGCTAATATACGAAACCGCTGCCCATCAAAACTACGGACACGGATCTGGAATAAGAGCTATTAAAGAATCCTACTCAACTACAATGCACTGCGCGCCTATATCATTGTTTACATAACCAAAATTTACCTTAAATTCGTTGCCAAAATTTATAAAGTTTCACGAAAAGCATGAAATAACTGCTTATCTTTATATCTTGATGGTTTAAAACTTCTAGTTCGAATAACAAGACCGATGGAACTGGATTCCCAAACTTCACCCACGTGCACAAAACCGCCATGTTGTCTGGAAGAGAAAATGGCGGATTGCGATATTTTCGGCGCGAAGTCGATTCAGTGTAGTTGACTAGGATTCTCGATCAGTTACGATTTCCGTTTTTCTCAAAATTTTGGCCTTTTCAATCAAAACTTACGAATCTTTTCAAAAAACATATAATAGGGAAACTAACGTCATTTTTCATATCCTAAGGGAGCATTCATTTTTTAGGAGGGGGGGGGGGGGGGGGGGCGGAGGAATTAGAGGAATCAAATAGAAAAAAAATGCTAGCCCCCATGGTAAGGAATTGAATATTTCGATAACCCCCCCCCCCCCCCCCCACTTATTCATGACCCCCCTGGTTCAACATTCAAAGAAAATGTGACCCCCCCTTTTTATCTAGTAATTTTTTAATGACCTCCCCCCCCCTAATTCCTCCGCCCCCCCCCCCCCTCCTAAAAAATGAATGCTCCCTAAATACGTCAATATACTACGTCGTGGTTCACAACAAAACATGACTACAAAACATCTATACGACTTACGGTTGTCATTCACACTCTACAATGATACATATACAGTCGATGCATGTCATTCATGTTTGTTGTCCAACAAAAAAGACATTTATAGATGGCTGCCATCTACTTAACATAAACTAGAATTAAAATGAATGTCTACAAATAATCAAACACCACCACATGAAAGTAAATACTAACAATAAGCACAGGTATGCAGTCGGTAATAAATCTTCAGCACTTAAACAAGCAGTTAGGACTTCTTGTCCTGTTGATCATGCCTTTAACTGGTTTCAAAACCAAAGTTTTATACAGATAAATAAAAAATAATAATAAAATAAGGACAGGAATTACAATCAGCAGAATCCTCCAGCCATCTGAAGCACTCTTGGTCGGAACGTCTGAAATCAAAAAGAAAGTAGAATTAAAATAGTTGCAGCTCCCAAAAAGTTTATAAAGGCTATGAACCATAATCACAGCTGCGAATCTTTACAGCAGGCTCCAAATACGTGATCTTTACCTCTAGCTTTCATTTGCATATAAGAGTAATGATTTCATTAAAATATTTGTTTAACATACAAAAGCAAGAATACGCCTTTATGAAAGTGGTGTATATGGCCTAATAAGGAAAATTAAGCAACTAAGTTTTGGCAATAGTCTCCTTCACAGTTCCCTGCGCCATCTTGAAAGGTAGCCGTGCCTTTGCATCGAAGCGAGACGAACGGTGAGCTTGCAATGATAGAGACGTGAATAATTGTCCTAGTTGTTAAAATAGGTCTCTATCGTTGCAAAATCACCATTCGTCTCGCTTCGATCGATGCAAAGGCTTGGCTACCTTTCAAGATAGCGCAGGAAACTGTGATGAGGACTACTGCGCTCCTAGGCCTAGCGCAAGGTGCCGTCTAGTATGTTACAAAATGTATTCGCAAGGTCAGCTATAAGAAACTAGTTTAGTACGCGGGTTTCTCTGTGATTCTACTTACCGCCGGTTTTGGCCATGTTGTCTTTATCTGCGATAAAAAAGTCAATCTTGGTCAGAGAGAATATTGATGCAAGAATTAAACTCGAAGGGAAATAATCCCTGTGAGATAATACAGGGTCGCGATTGGGAGGGGGAGGGGGGTTGGATTCCGAAATATCCCGAGAACTTCTTTTCCAGTTCCCCGAATCACGACGGGAAAAAACCCTAAATTCCGAAAAAATTCCTATGTGTCCGTGTGCGCATGCCCAATGCTATATATCATCCCACATCGAACATCAAAATACGAATTCGTAAATAAGTTCTACTGCGATATAGCTTCGACAGGTTTTTTTCATATCTGAACAAGCGCTAGTTAAGCAGACGACGTAAAATCCGGGACGTAAAAGGATTGATAATTGTTTAAATATGTGGATCTGCTAACATTTTAGTGAGAGAGCTTATTATACTTTTCTTTGGTTTCAATTAACCCCGGTTTATGTGCATCTTTTTTGTGATGATATTTTTACTAATACTTATACTAATACTGAGGTGTTGCTTTAGTATTTGGTGAGATCCAGCAAAGTCGCGTAACATAAAATCCATTATTTCAGATCTTTTTAAACCTTGTTGAACATATTTTTCAAGTGCCTCTCTTAGAACCTGATCATGTCGCCAACCTGCTTCTCTGTTGTCCGCGATTATTGAAGCCAAAGTAGTGTTGGCTCGCGTAGCCTTTTGGGTAGCAGGGACGGCAAAGGATCATGGTAGTGACAACGATAGGCCACGTCGCTAAAGTGATTCAGTTTTACTTTTGATTTTGGTTTAACTTTCGATTTTGAATTTTGAATTTGATTTTGATTTTTCTTTCCATTTTGATTTAACTTTTGATTTGACTTCTCATTTTCATCTTGCTTTTCATTTTTATTTTCATTTTATTTTCATTTTCATTTCGAAATAAAAAAAAATTAACTTAAATTTTAAAAAAATCACAAAGGAAATTATAAAAATGATCAAAATTATAGTGACAACGATGGGCCACCATTCTCTTCTACTATTCCTCGGTCCATCACAATATAATGTAAGACTAATTGTCAAATATATTTGAACTTTTCACGAGTACTTTTATGAATACTAAACACACCGCATTCCGAGAAGTCTACTCTCGTTCACAGAGTTTAAATCACTAATACACTTCAGTAGACCCTAATTCCATTGTATATTTGACAATCTAGCAATTATTATCTCACAGGTTTAGCGACTTCACTAGCACTATAAACAGCAACGGCTACTCAAAATAGAAAATTTGCATACCACCTAGCGATTTGATTGGCTAATAGAAAACAATGTAGAAAGGAATGTTGTTCTAGTTGGAGCAGACGCTAGTGGGGGAATGACGGGAACCGGAAGCGCCTCACAGCGGCTGCGCAGGAGGCTAGTAAAACCACAAGGTGAGACAGTAGACTGCAAACGCGCGAAAAATAGAGTTGGTCACGCTGTATGCAAAGCCCGGTCACGATTGTTACGCTTTCAGCACTCGACAATAGTTTTAGATGTTTTTTTTTCCTCGCGTAAAATAATGCTTACGTCATCGGTGTTTAACGTTAATTATCTCGCTTAGATGCGTGGACACTCACCACTTTTTTTTTTCAGATTTCAGTGGCCACTTGGGTGATTTAATTGCAATTAGTAGGCACCATCCTTAATTAATTAATTAATTGCATTTTTGCACAGTGCGGTTAACTTATTGCACACACCCGGGAACTGTATACCTATACCTTGTTCAGAAACGAGTATTTTATGTAGATGTGTTATTAAAAGGAAATACCAACTGAGTTCTCGAAGAATTGATGAAAAATTCCTGTCACTTGTATTTGATGAAAGTTGCTTAATACCACGAGTGCGTAGCATCAAATAATACAAGTGGTATTTTTCATTAATTTTTCTAGAACGGTGGTATTTCCAATACAAAACCCATCGCCACCCTAAATACGAAGCTATTTCAACCTAGCTGTTTTGGAAAAGATTCTTTGTTAGTTTGTGTTTTACACAAATGTTTATGGTATCATGCAAGGAATGAAGGGCCAGATTGGAAAAAAGACATTGTCTTTATCTGTGTAATAACACTAATAATAACTGATTGAATGATTGATTGAATGATTGATTGAATGATTGAATGATTGAACGATTGATTGAATGATTGAATGATTGATTGAATGATTGATTGAATGATTGAATGATTGATTGAATGATTGATTGAATGATTGATTGAATGATTGATTGAATGATTGATTGAATGATTGATTGAATGATTGAATGATTGATTGAATGATTGATTGAATGATTGATTGAATGATTGATTGAATGATTGATTGAATGATTGATTGAATGATTGATTGAATGATTGATTGAATGATTGATTGAATGATTGATTGAATGATTGATTGAATGATTGATTGAATGATTGATTGAATGATTGATTGAATGATTGATTGAATGATTGATTGAATGATTGATTGAATGATTGATTGAATGATTGATTGAATGATTGATTGAATGATTGATTGAATGATTGATTGAATGATTGATTGAATGATTGATTGAATGATTGATTGAAGGAATGACGGGGTTGTAAAAAAGTGGAACTTTGAAAGCTTCTTACCGCGAGGCAAAACAGTGATATTGAAGTATGTTCTTGTGCGGCAGTACTTCTCATCCACAATCTCCAGATAGTACATTCCGCTATCGCCCTTTTGGACAGCTTCAATGCTGACAATGTTTGGCAATTCCATGTCAATCCTGTTAGTAATATTGGCACACGGGGCTCTGCTTTCTCTTATGTGTTTTCTATTTGGTGCGATTGAACCGCAAGGCTCACGGTTTGTGTCATCAAATGACCACCCAAAAGTCATTCTATTGGTAGTATTACCTGTACATTTTGTACTGTTGAGAGCAGGGAGCGTCAGGGTTTTTCCTTCTCGAGCGTTTATGGTTATAATATTCCGAGACCCTTCATCAACAGTCGCAAAAACACCTGAAAAGATAAAAATGACTTTGGTAAGAATACGTCACTAGATACAAGCTCTGTGGCGGATCCAGGATTTTGAGTAGGAGTGGAAGGGGGTCAAAAAATTTAGAAGATCACTGGTAACATAATTTATAATGCATTCCTAGAATATCGTGATGTATAAAGGTAGATGATTGGTTTAACAAGATTCGAGTCCAATAAATCGTTAACTGGTACTAGTAGTTTTTAGCACTATTTATTACAGTGCAAATCGAAAAATATTTCAGAACTCACTGAATCGCTCGTCAGTGAATCATGAATCTGAGAACAACTCTCTAACTGCAAGAAATTCGACTGAATTGTTGTCAGATAAACTTCTCAGTTATTGTTAGCGAGTCGTTTCAACGAACGACAAACGATTTCTAAAATATTTCTGGGTGCCCAAGTTTTTCGATTCGCACAGTTTAAGAGTTTTAAAATTTATGCTTTTCCTATTAGATGTGTAGTATCCCCGAATTCAATACTGACAAGGCTGCTAGAACAGCATGCCATGCCATGCCATACGTTATTTTTTAGATTAATTGATAGTTTGTTTGATTACCCCATTCCTCGACTTATGCCAGAAATGCGCTCAAGTTTTTTATTCCATTCTTGTCCTTTCTTCGCCATAAAGAATTCGAATTGATTCAAAAAAAAAAAAAAAAAAAGCTCAAAATTAGTAGACCAGTATTACTGAATAAATTCCTTAGTAAATGAAGAGTCAATCAAAGTCGAGGAATGGGGTAATCAAACAAACTATCAATTAATCTAAAAAATAACGTATATGGCATGGTATGGTATGGTATGGCATGGCATGGCATGGCATGGCATGGCATGGCATGGCATGGCATGGCATGGCATGGCATGGCATGGCATGGCATGGCATGGCATGGCATGGCATGGCATGGCATGGCATGGCATGGCATGGCATGGCATGGCATGGCATGGCATGGCATGGCATGGCATGGCATGGCATGGTATGGTATGGTATGGTATGGTATGGTATGGTATGGTATGGTATGGTATGGCATGGTATGGTATGGTATGGTATGGTATGGTATGGTATGGCATGGTATGTGTTCCCCGCCGAAAGTGAACACATCCAGCTGTACGAAAAACTAAGCGCGAAAAGGATTGTTGTTGTAATTCAAGCGGCCCTCGCCCGAGTCTTAAAAGTCATATATCTCACAGAATTTGAGGAGATGGATCGCAAAGATTTACTTTAATTTTTTAAGCAACACGTATACTTAAACTTTTTTTCTCTAAATTCTTTGAAACGCGTGTTTTTGTATTGGGAAGAGACTTGGAGCAAGGGCCGCTTGACTAAGCATCGAAACGCGCTGTGATTGGACAGTTCGTGCGTGCTCCGGACACCTGGATACACGTGGTGATGGGAGTTGGTTTGAGTCCAATAAACCGTTAACTAGTATCAGTAGATTCTAGATTAGTAGATTATAATACTGAAAAATGTTGTTGAAAATGATGACAGGATGTCGTCGAAACGTCCAAAACTTTTTCGCGTTTATCTTTCTTATAAATTGCTTATCCTAATCTTTACTGATTATTATTATTATTATTATTATTATTATTATTATTATTATCATTATTATTATTATTATTATTATTATTATTATTATCATTATTATTATTATTATTATTAATAGAACAGATTGAATAAATTATTATTATTATTATTATCATTATTATTATTACTTTCAAAAAAAATTTTTTGCAAAAAATCTATCCTATAAGAAACGATTTGAGATATCATGCATAAATTATGAATAAAATAACTAAATTACATCGTTGCCCCAGGTGATGTTGCGAGCTCGTGACTATTTACTCGGGCTTCCTGTGGAATGCCCGAAGTAGGGCTTCGTTATTATTATTATTATTATTCGTTATTTTTCATTTTTCTCCAGTCACAAATCGCCCTCGAAGTGCTAAAGCGCATGCGCGAAATCAAAGTCTATGCGCATGCGTAGAATCAGCCATGACCACATGGTTGAGCAATGGCGGATCTATCGATCGAAGGAATCCTCGCTGACTCTAATCACGGATAATATGGAGTCTAACACGCTCAAAAGCACAAACTGTTCGCCGTAGACCCAAACTAAAAGATGTCGAGCGTTTTCGGAACTTCATGAGAGATCAATGTATGAGGAAACCATTTTGAGTGAAGTTTGTATCGAGAATCATGCTAAACTTATATCAAATGAGCTATCTTATATTGAGTCAAATAAGCATCGTCGTGTATATAGACGTGATCGTGAACCCAGTAGAATACCAGTACGAACTCTGAAACGTCTGAGGAACAGCAGCAGAAAGCTGAAGGAGTTTGTCTACAAACGTATTTGTCAAAGTATACCGAAATCCTCCAAGCTGCATTGTTATGTGAAGGTTAGAAAACTTACAAAGAATGAATGTAAGCTTAATACAAAGAGAATGAGCTTGAATAAAATCACAGAACATGAAAAGAAGCTTTTGCTTAATTGTTCTAGAAGGGTTTATCAAGGGATAATGAAGTTAACATATAGAGCTATTCGGTATTTATCATTGTTGTTTTTTTGCAATAGGCTGATGTGTCTTTACAAGACTCAGACTCATATATCAAATTATTGTAAATTTAAACTGAGTACAGACATAGAGAAGAACTCTGGTCCTACTCCAATGTATATTGACCCTAACAAAACAATAACAGCACCATATAGCCAACGTAATGAGTTGGTATTTGGACAAAATTCAGGACAACAATGTGTTTGTGCTCTTTGATTTACAATAACAAACAAGGAATCAATTCTGCCAATGACCTAGTATTAATAATGAATATAGGAAATCAGTTGTATTCAGATTTGTCTCAATTAGCCAGACAGTCCTTTTCAATGCAGACAGAATTACCACCAATATTGAATGTGTTTGATACTGACTATCAACTTCAATACAGTGAAAGTTAGACTGGTACTGTACGTCAAGAGACTACAATAGAAGGATATCAGTACTGTACTTCTTTACAAAGAGCCTTTGAATCACTTATGTCTGAAAAAACTACACCAATTTTGTATTAACAGTTGGGTGCACAGCTGTTGCTATATATCGTAATAGTAATGTGAGGTTCAAAATATTTGATTCTCATGCAGATTTATATGGTAGAAGCCATCCTCAAGGTACATGTGTGCTGCTTGATGTATCATCAGTAAATAGTTTAGTACATTATTTCCAGAGTATACATAACAAGGATGTATTTGAGGTGAAGGGAGTACAAATTAATGCAGTTCAAAATAGCATTCATCCTCAGAACTATATATAATGAAATCAGAAAATTTAGTCTAAGTTGTGCTGTAGCTATGTACTCTCTATTATGCTATAATGAAACCATGTGGTTACTGGAATTCAAACATCTTGCTTACTATAGTCGACAATGGCAAAAGATTATATGACAATTTGAACTGGTGGGTTTTTTGAGGGAAAGGAAGAGATTGTCATTTATTTTCAGAAAATCCATGAGTTCAACTAACAGCAATAATAAATTTCAAGTATTCTCAGGTCTCCTTAGCTAGCTAACGGTTATTTACATCACACTCTTCAAAGAGAAGTCCGAGTTCACGCAGATATGCGTCTAGTTGAAAATGTTTTTGACTTGTTAGAATTTACATAATGATCTTAGGTTATTCCTTTATATAATGAGTTTGGAGTTCCGGAATAACTTTATTTTTGTACTGGCAAAATTCTGATGACTGTACTGTTTAATGGAGTTTCCATCGACAATATAAGGTAAAAAAAACTGATCGATATATGCTTAGCTTTATTCGACCTCCCTGGCTTTATTTATTACAGTGCAAATCGAAAAACCGTGGGCACCCAGAAATATTTCAGAATTCACTGAATCTCGGTCCCTCGCTCGTCAGTGAACCATGAATGTGAAAACAACTCTCTAACTGCAAGAAATTCGACTGAATTGTTGTGACATAAACTTCTCATTGTAGTTAGCGAGTCGTTTCAGATTACGAACGACAAACGATTTTTGAAATATTTCTGGGTGCCCAAGTTAAGTTTTTCGATTCGCACAGTGCTAGTGTAAGAGGTTTCTTTAGTAAAATGTATGCTTTTTATATTAGATGTGCAGTAGCACGGAATTCAATACTGCTAGGAGAGTATTTTTTTCCCTAATACAATACTGGTGTAGAAAGCTTTTGTATTCCTTAGGCTTTTCATTGAAATTGGATTTTCCTCAGCCATGCAGAGAAACACAGAGTAAATTGTGGAATAAAGTGTCCCTCAATGTTTGTTTTTCCAAAGTTTGTTGTCATTCGCTTCTTGGAAGCGCTAGAGCTGACTATAAAATCGTTGAATAATGTAGTTCTGGGTCTACAGCTCGATTATTTCGTTTCTGTTAGTAAACATAGTCATGACAACCATATTTTTTTCTACGAAAGAACTACTTGGAAATTTCTCCATATCACCTGGAGTCAGGTTAGAATGATGCTTAAAATTTTTTGAAAAATATCGAAGGAATAATCAGGGAAGGACGCTGGTCAGAGACGGCGGCAGGTGATATACGTACATTATTATCTATCATCAACTTCTTGCCGAATAAGTTCAATATTTTTCGTCGATAGAAATAAAAAAAATCGAAAAATCTACCCAACTAAAAAAGCATAGTTTGCAAACATGAATCGTTTACTAGTTCGAGAAGAGTCGCGAAGCGAAGCGCCGATGCGATCGAGGATATTAATTTTTTTCCTTCCATTTATAGAAACTTTTGAAAAATAAATATATGGATATCCTGAGGGGTTAGTTTTAGTTATTTGTTCTAAAACTGTTGGACTGGCAGCTACAAATATTCAGTCGTAGATCGATGGTTGCAAAGGAAGACCTTTTTTCCAACTGTTTCCGTGCATTTAGCTGGTACTAGTTGGCGAGAAAAATTCAAAATATATAACTACAATTATGACTACCGTATTGAAACTGATATACATTATATTCCTGAAGCTTCGTAGTGGAGTGTACTTAAAATATGTTTAGATAATGAGCGAACCGAAAAATGAAGCTTTCACCTTAACAGTTCAAAATGTTAAGGCGTCAGGCGGGTTACAGAATTCGGATTCTGCTTACAAAGCTACCAGCAAGTAACAATACACGCGTCGAATCCGGTTCAAATAAGCCATAAGCAACTTTTTAAGTAACGATCCTGTTAAGAACGATAGCACTCAACGGCAACGCATGTGCAGTGAAGATGGCTATAATTGGCTTAAATAATTAATTTTACGCTCTCTGATTGGCTGAAAAACGTATTCATCGAAATTTACACGGAAAAACCCCGAAAAAATCCCGAAGGATCATATCATTTCCGCAGGCTACGTCGGAGCTATTGTCTGTGAAATATTCTGTCCAATCGTATGTGGGGGAAAAGTACGAGGGATACTCCACCACGATACTCGCTCAATATTGCTGCAAATGACCTGAAACTTCACAGAGACTCAAAGCAAAACACGAAACACAAGTAGGGACATTTATTTGTGTGATTTACTGATTTTTAATTTTTTCGAAAAATCGCCATACATTGCACAGAAACCCAGCTTGGGATACCTGTGGAGATTCCCATGTAAGGAATTCATCAACATGCACACCAAGGTATTTATAGGTCTGTTGTCTTTCAATTTGACGTCCGTTTACAGAGATATCTGGGTTTGATGGCACGAGACTAAGCTTTTGACGGTTACCAAGAAACATACACTTTGTCTTGCTAATATTTAGACTAAGTTTGTTTGCATTAAGCCATTGAATGTCTGGGATGTTTATTTTTTTTGCTTGATAGCAGATGAAAGAGTAAAACCAGTGATAATTTTATATTATACTTTCTACATCTCCACTTCTGATTACATTCTTAAACGTTCTCAAACCAAGTTTTTTGATTGACATTCATTACCCTTCGTCCGTATTTGCAAAGACGAGGTTCGCAGCAATTCACTTAGCTTACAACTGTAACAACTAGTTTACATCCTAAAGTATTATATGTCAGTTTCAGGAGGGAGGGGGCGTCTCCAGGCTAGACCATTGTTTCGACATCAGTACCAGTGTGACGTCACGACTCGGATCGCTGAGTTTCCAAAATGGCGCCCAACTGAAAACTTCGAAGTGTGGTAAAAATAGTAGATTTTCTGCGTTTTTTCTGACCTTCTTGACATACCAATACTTTAGATAGTGACCGAAAAGATTAATTTCTCAGTTCGTGAAGTATTTTGTTTTGATTTCCTGTAATCTAGAAATTTTCATGTAATCTTCATGATTATCGCAATGGCGGCCGTCGTTGTTGTCGGCCAGTCAAACTGGAGTGAACGCGTAAATATATTCTCCGTTTGGTTTCTTTTCTCAACCAAAATAAGAGGTTCTACAAAGCTGATATTATGCTAGGTATTTATGAAATTTGGTTTGTTTTCGCTGCGTCGTTGTTCTTATCAATCTGTTCAAAGATTGATTCTACGAATGACATGTCCTAATCGATGTACATGGGTTGGCTCAAATGGTGCTTACTCTGCAAAGATGAGAAAGGAAATCGCCATATGGAACGTGTAAAGGTAAGTGGATGTCCTTAAGCTTGTTACTCTTAGCTTGTTTGGTTGTAAAGTATTGTTTAAGCACAGTTTTTTCAGTTGATTGATTCAAGATTCAAGCTTATCATGAATCCCCTTGTATTGTTGTTCTTCTGTCTATCAGTCTTAGACTTTTAATCCCAAGTATTAAGGGTAATGCTATCCCCCGGGCGTAGAGCCGGGCCGAAAAACAATATTACAAACCAGCGGTATTTTTAGTCTAACTAGACGCTCTTGGAGCGTTCACTGGGTTGCCTGTGCGAGAGCTCCCCACTCACCAATCCTATATACTCTATTATTTGTTACCAAAGTGTTCCTTTTGGGTTCAAAGTCCCCCTTTATTAAAAACATTTTAAATTCTAGTAAGACATTAGTGTTGCGTTACTGACTTGTCAACGCATATTATATTTCTACTTGACCTACTAGAGTACCTTTCAAGACTAACTGATGAAATAAACATATCTATTTCAGTATCGAAACTGTTCGCTGCAAAACAAACGTTTTACCAATGTAAATACTCTTAGCCAAAATGTGTTTAACTGGTCATTTGTTTTTCCCTCAGTTTTTGTTTTCTGTATTTTCATAAATGGGAATATTCAGCAACGAGTTTTGGCAGCTTTCTTGTAGATCACTATCAACTCGTCTGACTTCTACAAGTTCTTGGAGTCAGCTTTCATCAAAGCTTTGTTTGTCGTTCGTTTTGTAGTTTGTCTCTCGTTCTGTAGTTTGTCTCAGTATATTTTTTTGTATCTGAAATCTGTGGTAAGATCTAGTTTGATCATAGCTAGGTAGTTTATAGATTCTCTTAGTCTATTTTGACTAGTTTGTCTAGTTCTACGATTCTCATACCATAGTTTGCTCATAGATTCTCAAAGATAGCTCACAGATTCTCAGGCTTCTCTCTTTGAGTATGTGGACCAACCCTTTCCAAAATCGCTCAATAACATATTTTAGTGTGTGTCTACTACGTACCGTGGGGATTAACGGTGCCAAGTAAATTAATTAAGCGCATTTCTTTAGTTTTACGATGATTGTTGCTACCGTGGGTTAAACACAGACCAAAAACAATAGCGTTAAGCTCGGAATGATTAGCGGAGTTAAAGTGCCGAGCAACTGGTTTAGATAAATCTTGCTTGCGAATGTCGTAAAGGTGATCTCTTAAACGATCACCTAATCGGCGGCCAGTTTCTCCAACATAGAGCATGTTACAGTGTGAACATCGAATGCAGTAGATGACGTTAGAAGAAGTACAATCAAAATGATCTGTAATATTAAAAGTGGATTTGGGACCTTTAATAGAAGTTCGTGAAGCAACAAAGGGGCAAGTGTAGCAACGTTTGCGAGAGCAGCGAGAAGTACCGGGTTCTTTATTAGAAGGAAGTGTACCTTTAACTAAAAAAGAGCGTAAATTACGGTCCCTTTTGAACGAAAAAAGAGGGCGTTCTTTGAAAATGTTGGACGTGGTGGGATCAGAGTTGAGTAAATTGAAGTTACGATTAATGACAGGTTTGATAGAGTTGTTAATAGGATGGTAAGTGATAGTGAATGGAATGCGGTTTAGGTTAGAATTGCGTGATTTAGGGGTGAGAGCGTTGTTACGATCTATGGAAGAAGCTTTAAGCATAGCACGGTCGATGATGGAAATTGGGTAACCACGATTAAAAAAAAAGGAACGCATTTCTTGACATTTGCGAGAAAAATCAGTGTCGTCACTATAAAGACGGCGCAAACGTAAGAATTGCGAAAAAAAAAGGAATAGAATTGAGAGTGTGTTTAGGATGTGAGGAGGAATAAAGTAAATATGAATGAGAGTCTGTGGGCTTATAATGAATAGTGGTATTGAGATGATTAGCAGAAATACTTACAGAAATGTTAAGAAATGTGACAGAAGTCTCACTAATGTCCCAAGTGAATTCAAGAGCTGGGTGAAAAGAATTGACATAGAGAATGAAAGAATCTAGGTCTTGTTTGGAACAAGAAGTAGCACCAATACAATCATCAATGTAGCGACCAAAAAGTTCAGGTTTAATGCCTGGATAGAGATCAAAAATCTGTTGCTCGATGTAGCCAACAAACAAATTAGCATAGCTGGGTCCCATCTTGGTGCCCATAGCTACACCGTTAATCTGTCGAAAAAAGCGGTCGCCAAACGAAAAACAATTAAGGGTGAGAACAAGTTCAGCTAAACGCAATAAAGTAGGAGTGCTAGGTTCTAAGACGGTGCGACGATCAAAGAAATGTTTGAGAGCATTGAGACCTTCATCATTAGGAATGACGGTATATAAAGATTTAACATCCATGGTAAATAAAAACTTAGATTGAGAATTTTGAAAATGAAAGTCATTAAAAATCCTGAGGGCGTGATTGGTGTCTTTAATGTAGGTGGATAGAGTCTGAACGATAGGTGACATAAGAGAGTCAAGAAATCTAGAAATAAGTTCGGTGGGACAACTACAGGCTGATACAATGGGACGGCCAGGATTATTAGGTTTGTGAATTTTAGGTAAAAAGTAAGCATGAGAGGTGCGGGGAGTGATAATGATAAGATTTTTGGCAGTAGCTGGAAGACTGCCGTCAGAAATAAAAGAGTTAATAGTGTCGTTGACAGTTTGCTGGTAGGTAGGTGTGAGGTCTTTGTTGATTTCAAGGTAAAAATTGGTGTCTGAGAGTTGGCGTAAAGCTTCCTCTTTGTACAGATCGGTGCGCCAAACGACAACAGCACCGCCTTTATCAGCGGGCTTGATGGTGATATCAGTACGAGAGCGAAGATTACGAAGTGCCGTCCATTCATCAGTGGAAAAGTTGGAAAAATTAAGTTCACGTTTAAAGTTGAGAGTAGAAAGATCGTGACGACATTTGTTAATGAATAAATCTAAAGAAGCAAATTGGCCCTCAGGGGGGATCCAATTAGATTTACGCGGGTTGAGGAGTTGAAAAATATCACGATCAGAAGTATTTGTCGAAGAATTATCAGAATGAAAAAGCTTTGAGTCGAGTACGACGAAAGAAAGATTCAGAATCTTTGTTGATTTGAAAAACATCAGTTTTTCTAGAAATATGAATAAAGTTGAGACCTTTGCTCAAAACAGAGATTTCAGCCTCTACATCAAGCGATTCAGTGTTTCGTATTCTATGCCGAGGTTTGAGAAATTGCTTAATTTGAAATCCATTAAGCTCACGAAAAGCGCTTAAAATTTCTTAACAATGGCTGAATGGTTTTAATTACTGGGTTGCTATGGTAGCAAACCAGTCTTAAAATGAGATCCGTTTTTCCTGCGTCAGGTATACCATAATTTGAAATGTATATGTGATCGTACCATACTGAATGGACTCAGAAAAAATTCTGAGCCCCAGATGGGAATCGAACCCACGACCCTCCGTATGCTAGTCGGACGCTCTACCACTGAGCTGCTGGAGACTCTAATGGCGAGTAGGTCGTCAATGTGGGTTTAATTGTGACAAACGTACTGTATAAGCTACAGTCACAGAAATGTCTAAGGAAAATACATGATGATAATGTTGGTTTGCGTATGATGATGGAATATGAAATGTATATGTGATCGTACCATACTGAATGGACTCAGAAAAAATTCTGAGCCCCAGATGGGAATCGAACCCACGACCCTCTGTATGCTATTCGGACGCTCTACCACTGAGCTGCTGGAGACTCTAATGGCGAGTAGGTCGTCAATGTGGGTTTAATTGTGACAAATTGTCTAACATGTCTAGACATTTCTGTGACTGTAGCTTATACAGTACGTTTGTCACAATTAAACCCACATTGACGACCTACTCGCCATTAGAGTCTCCAGCAGCTCAGTGGTAGAGCGTCCGACTAGCATACGGAGGGTCGTGGGTTCGATTCCCATCTGGGGCTCAGAATTTTTTCTGAGTCCATTCAGTATGGTATGATCACATATACATTTCATATTCCATCATCATACGCAAACCAACATTATCATCATGTATTTTCCTTAGACATTTCTGTGACTGTAGCTTATACAGTACGTTTGTCACAATTAAACCCACATTGACGACCTACTCGCCATTAGAGTCTCCAGCAGCTCAGTGGTAGAGCGTCCGACTAGCATACGGAGGGTCGTGGGTTCGATTCCCATCTGGGGCTCAGAATTTTTTTCTGAGTCCATTCAGTATGGTACGATCACATATACATTTCATATTCCATCATCATTCGCAAACCAACATTATCATCATGTATTTTCCTTAGACATTTCTGTGACTGTAGCTTATACAGTACGTTTGTCACAATTAAACCCACATTGACGACCTACTCGCCATTAGAGTCTCCAGCAGCTCAGTGGTAGAGCGTCCGACTAGCATAAGGAGGGTCGTGGGTTCGATTCCCATCTGGGGCTCAGAATTTTTTCTGAATCCATTCAGTATGGTACGATCACATATACATTTCATATTCCATCATCATACGCAAACCAACATTATCATCATACCATAATTTCACACGTCATGATTGGCCGAGAACTTGTAAACAATGTCCAATGTCCAATGAAGTGGCCACACGACATCGATGTATTTATAGTGTTGTGTCACCATTAATTCATTCGTTCAGGGTTTTTGATGTACTAGTTTGTCTGTAGGCACGTTGCGTACTATTGTCTTTAGGTTTTTTAACGCTACGCTTAAACTACTTACAAACACACACGCCGTACGTGGTAGACACACACTAAAAGATGTTATTTTTTGGAACGGGTTGGTCCACATACTCAAAGAGAGAAGCCTGAGAATCTGTGAGCTATCTTTGAGAATCTATGCGCAAACTACGGTATGAGAATCGTAGAACTAGACAAACTAGTCAAAATAGACTAAGATAATCTATAAACTACCTAGCTTAGATCAAGCTAGATCTTACCACAGATCTCAGATACAAAAAAATATACTGAGACAAACTACAGAACGAGAGACAAACTACAAAACGAGTGACAAACAAAGCTTTGATGAAAGCTGACTCCAAAAACTTGTAGAAGTCAGACGAGCTGATAGTGATCTACAAGAAAGCGAACTGCAAAGACTCCTTGATGAATATTTCCATTTATGAAAATACAGAAAACAAAAACTGAGGGAAAAACAAATGACCAGTTAAACACATTTTGGCTAAAAGTATTTACATTGATAAAGCGTTTGTTTTGCAGCGAACAGTTTCGATACTGAAATAGTTATGTTTATTTCATCAGCTAGTCTTGAAAGGTACTCTAGTAGGTCAAGTAGAAATCTAATACGCGTTAACAAGTCAGTAACGCAACACTAATGCCTTACTAGAATTTAAAATGTTTTTAATAAAGGGGGACTTTGAACTCAAAAGGAACACTTTGGTAAGAAATAAGAGTATATAGGATTGGTGAGTGGGAGAGCTCTCGCACAGGCAACCCAGTGAACGCTCCAAGAGCGTCTAGTTTGTTATAAATTAGTCGTTTTCCTGAATTTAAGAAATATTCAGACTGCCGTGCCTTGTCGGAAACTTCGCCGAAAACGAGTCATTCGGAAATTGTCGGAAAATGCATATTACTACATGGGTGCCCTGTGTATTATATGGTAATTAGACTAGAAATACCGCTGGTTTGTAATATTGTTTTTCGGCCCAGCTCTACGCCCGGGGGATAGCATTACCCAAGTATTAAAGGGAATTTTCCCTGGTCAACTTTGTGTCCTAGAATTTTCAAGCTAAAAGGGCAAACGTAGTCTTCCAACCAGTGTAGATTAATTTTATTTGGTAATAAAAACATCATTTCCACTTTTGAATTATAAGGCCTTCTGATATTAGTAGCTGACAAAATGACACTTTTATAGGAGTTGTAGTAGTAGTGTGTAGTAGTGTGGTAGTGGGTTCGATTCCCATCTGGGGCTCAGAATTTTTTCTGAGTCCATTTAGTATTGTACGATCACATATACAGTACGTTTGTCACAATTAAACCCACATTAACGACCTACTCGCCATTAGAGTCTCCAGCAGCTCAGTGGTAGAGCGTCCGAATAGCATACAGAGGGTCGTGGGTTCGATTCCCATCTGGGGCTCAGAATTTTTTCTGAGTCCATTCAGTATGGTACGATCACATATACATTTCAGTGTGTGTGAGTGACAGTAGACCAAATTGGAAACCAGTATTCATTTACTGATTTTGTATCCCACTATTAAAAAAGTGATTTATAGTCTTTTTCAATTCTCAAGGCTTTCAAAAAGAAAGAACGAGAACCTGTGCAAAATAATGTAACCGGAGGTTTCAGAGAGTGATTCTTTTGTGCAGTACAGATCAGCATTGAGTGTAGTTTTGCCACTGTCATTAATTTCATCTAGAAAGTTACATGCCACAGTTTTTCAAAAACAAATTTTAAGATTTTATGTTTCTTGCAGGTGGAAGTGCTTGACAAGACAAAATCTTTGAAGCATTGTGAACATGGACGACAGTTGGTGTGGATTTAAAAATTCCAAGCTGTGCATTACTTCAGGATTTGGAGGCACCTTTGCCTTTAGCTGGTTTATGACCACAACTAGATAAGCTACTATAATGTTTGCTACAAACCTTCAGTTCCTTTAAAAAGTCTATGCTTGTACAGGATGATAATAAAGAAAGACTACATTTCAATTCATAGACTAGCTCCTATCATACTGTCACATTTTCTTGTACCTGCATGATTATTGCAGCTGTTTTTATGCAACACAGCATACCCCCAGGAAGCCTGCCATTCATAATTACAATTTAAGAAATAGCATCAAGGCCGGTATAGTCATAAAGAGCTCACTACTACAAGTAGTTATTTTGTATTGTCTTGCATTTTTTATTTATTTGCAATCTTAAATCAAAAACTGTAGCATATGGTGCAAATTGGAACATCTGAATTCTACCAGATGTATCTATCACACTGATTTGGATTGATGCTAAACCTTTCCCCATAGAAACATCTGGGTGGTGCAGCTCAATATTCTGCATGCTAGAGTATGCCATTAAATAATCCGTGTAAAAAGTAGAGAGTCCAAAATATATTCCCCTCAGAAGTGTTTAAATGAAAAAAATGCACACTGAAAAAACCACTTGTCACAATTTTTTAACTGAGGTAAGAGTTTAACAAATGTTATTGTAACGTGCAATAATATTTTAATTCACGCAACAGGGCAGTAGAACAATAAACTTAGAGTATATTGCTATAATAATATTAAATTATTTAGGGGTTAGAGACTGATGTGAGTGTTTTGTTGGAGAATAAATGCACGCGCTGACTGTATAATGAACGAGAAATTTTAATACTGCACGAGGCGAAGCCGAGTGCAGTATGAGAAATTTCGAGTTCATTATACAGTGAGCAAGTGCATTTATTCTCCAACAAAACACGAACTACAAGTCTCTAACCCTTTTAATATGCAAACTGAGTACGCTGAAGAGCAGACGGCGCGACATTTTTTACGTGTCATTTACGAATTTGAACGTATTGAATCAAAAAGTATTTTAATTTCCAAACAGCCATCACTATTTTGATAAATACAGAAAGGGTTCAAAAGTTAAGATAAATAAATAATTCCTAACTTAAAAATACAAAAATAAGTGAATTATTCTGGCTCAAATCTTATTTTTAAGTTAACGCTTTAAACAAAAAAATCTCATTCATCAGTTGAAAGCTAGCTATCGACAAAGCTACAAAAAAATGTTTTCCGCTATGACTCTTTTTCTAAGTTTTCCAGAATTTCTTCTTTATATCTCTTATGAAGCCATTCTGCATTGAAAAACAAAATAAAGGTATTATTTTTAAGTTAACGCTTCAAACAAAAAAATTCTCATTCATCAGTTGAAAGCTAGCTATCGACAAAGCTACAAAAAATGTTTTGTTTTGAATTACAAATGTACAGTTGTATGGTTTTACCTTTGAAAAGGGAAATTCCCCACTTTGTTTTTTCGCTTGGTAGCAATTGGAATGGCTCCATCTATAAATCCTTCAATTTCCTTATCGTTTAGCTCTTCGAGTCTTTCATTTTCTAAATCCATTTTCTTATAATGCACTCGAAGCGTGCAATAAACTTTATAACATCACGACAAGCGCTTTGTCCTCAAATACATCGATATCACGTGATCGATTTTAGCCAATGAGCTGCTTGAATTTTGTTCAGCGTACGAAGTTTGCATATTAATCAATATTATAGCAATACACTGTAAGTTTATATCAACTATCAGACAAAAGGAGTGAATAAACACGGAACTAAGCAATAAGTTTGTAAAAGAGCGCAACAACATTAACTTTTATAGGGACAACACAGATGACAATCATATACTTCGCACGTTCAAAGTCTTAAATCACAAAAAAAAGCAGATAAAATCAGTTCAACACTGGAATAGTAGTTGCAAATCACACTGTGTAAGTCGAGTGAAGCCCAACAGAACACAAAAAAGGATATATATGATAACTTTAATCCTTTACATACCAAAATGATACAATGGATACAAACATTGAATAAGATTATCAATCTATATAATCTATATAATAAAACTATATATAATGAGAAAATATATAGTGAACAATAACATAACTATATAACATATGTGTGAATATATAAAGATAGGGAATTATTAAATATTGTAAGTGTTTAAGATGTCATGACAATATTTGGCGAATAATTTCATAGTCATTTCATCATGCATCAGAAGTAGATATTTAAAAAGATCATAATTTTTGAATTGTCTTAGATCCGGGCAAATAACCCCCAGATCATCTAAAAAAGTAATTCTTAGATTTACAAATTTAACATTATTACAAATTAGTAAAAAGTGATATTCATCACCAACATCTGTTGACGCACATAGGTTACATGTCCGATCATGATAGGCTGTTCTTGTATAGCGACCTGATTCGACAGGTAACCTATGTGCGGAAATTCTCAATTTTGTCACTGCTTGACGATGTTTAGTATTAGCAATTTTATCTAGGTATTTCTCGAAACCAAAATGTCTCTTTATTGTGGAAAGGGTGCGAAGTTTTCCAGTGTCGCATCCTTTCTTCATTAGGTCAGTCCAATAAAGAGAAAAACAATTGTATAGCTTTGACTTAATAAATTTCCCACAGATATTTATGTCTTTAAGTGGTATCGAAAAATCATAGAGAGATTTCAATTCACATATATAAAGAAGGTGATTTGTAAATATTACCCCTTGCTGATTGGTTTGCATACAATATTTTGCAGCTTTTCCAACAAGAGTAGAGTCAAATACAGGGTTTTTTATCCGTAACCAATACTTTGCCACCAGGGTTGAGACCTGTACGATTAGAGGTACTCTACCAAGCTCACCATTGATTGCAATATTAGTAGATTTGCTGTGAACTCTTAAAATACGTTTTAAAAATTTCAAGTGTAGGCGTTCTATAACATTTAAGATGCTAAAAAACAAAAAAGGATTGATGAGAAGAATTAGCATTTGAACTCCAACAAATATAGGTTGGATTTCAAGTTCTATTATCGCTGAATATAACCTCCTATTTTCGAAGTGGTTGATTGTTTTTTCAGGACAAAAAAACGATTCCTACAAGAACAGTTTTACTAATCCCGAACAAAAAATGGTGGATCCCGTATTCGTCCCGTGAAAGTTAAACGATTATATATCGAGATAAAAAAACTTAATCCAAGTTTAGTTGCACTTGACTGATAAAAGAAAAAAACAAAAGCCCACACTCACGATAACTAGACCACAATTGATCTTCAAACCACTATTTAACCTTCCTTTTTACTTCGCACAATGGCGTCGCCGCGCTAAACTGAGCGAGCGACTCGAAGCCCTCTCTTGTGTTGATACGTGACGTCACACTGGTAGCGATGTCTCTCTAGGAATGTTATTTGAATACAATAGAGACGCCCCCTCCCTCCTGGTCAGTTTATTTAATGTTTGACCTCAAAAGAGACTGTGTATCTGATGAACATTGCCCGGGGAAGTCGAAGGGACGGGGTTGCTCGCAGTCCCTTTTAGGGGTTGAAATCGAGGTTTCGGTCCCGCTTAGGGTGTTATGAACGAGAATGCCCACCAGCTGAGTTTGGTGGTCCCTTTTAGGGGTTTTAAAATAACAGTTAACGATTTGTATATGACGACGTCGTCATAAACTCATACGAACAGAAGGCGTTTGATGTTAATAAATTAAATCGAGAAACCCAGCCTTGGATACGTTTTTGCTTGGTCCCTCTTAGGGGTAGAATTTTATCCCTGCCACGCCCATAAACTGACAACACAGGTCCCTTTTAGGGTCCATTTTTAAGATTTTCGGCGATTATCCCCACCCTCTTTCAATAGGGAGTCTCCCCCCGGGGAACATTGTTCCTGCTTACCGTTTATGTACAAAACGTTAGTTGCGAACTTCACGTTGGTTTAGTGTCATGTATCAATGGGCAATTACCATGGTAATGCGCCTTAGTGAGTTCGGGCGGACGCCGTCAATGTTAATATATAAGCTTTATCCTAGTGTATGTAGCCTGCGTGCAGCCCGACTTTACTCTGGTTTAGAAAATCACATTACGTCGTATCATATAGGTATGAGAGATAGGAAAATTCCAAACCCGCATTAACTACTGTACAGAATTCTTTAACTAGATGCTATAAACGTCAATGTATTTCTTCTTTTATATATAAGATAGATATTTCTGAATTGCTTAAAAAAATGACCTTAATATGTTCAATAAGATTAAAATTAGATCCTAACCATCCATTGTTTGTCCCGGGGGGGGGGGGGGGGTACTACCACCCCAACTTGGGTGGGGGTGTACCGCCAGGTCCTCAAAACCCTGACCCTATCCCAGACCTAGAATTTTGATTTCACATACCCTACCCAAGACTAAACCTAAGAATTGTAAACCCTATCCCAGACTAAACCCCAAAATATACACCCTATTTCAATAACTATTTGGCAATTGTTTAATTTAATTTAAATCGTTTTTTTTTTGTGCCGGCAGAAAACGTAGCCTACCAGGCTAAAATAACTAAAACATAACCCTATCCCAGAAAAAATATCAAAAAGATACCCTATCGCAGACAAAACCCTTCCCCTTCCACAGACAAATTGTAAATAAATGATACCCTACCCCAGACCTATAAGCCAAAAAACCATACCCTATCGGGCGGCATATACCCGTATAGCAAATATTGGGGAGCACCCCCCCCCTCCCCTCCCGGGGCAACAATGTCCAAACTTTTTGGCGACCGTAACATGACGGCACCACGTGAAAGCCTAGCCTATCGCTTGTTTCTAAAAATAATTTAAAGATTTTAGCAAAACAAAGAATCAGAAATTAATCCGAAAAAATCGCAAAATTAAGGTGCGGCGAAAATTTCATGTAATAAGGTAATTTTACCAAAAATGTTTGACAGCTTACCAATTGGACTTTGATCTGTAACAAGAATATCAGCTAACATACAAAATAGACATATTTTAAATACTTACTTAATGCAAACATACAGCCGATAAAGGCCAAGTTTAATATGCTCAGAAAATCGGCTACAAACTTCATATTGCCGCTGATATTGTCGGTTAGTATGCTGTGGCTAAACCACTAGACGTTTAGGGAACCACAGGTAGCCCAGACTGGGTTTCTGTGGTTTCCTATCGAACTTATAAGGCAATGTATGGCGATTTTTCGAAAAAAATTAAAAATCTTGTGTTTCGTGTTTTGCTTTGAGTTTCTGTGAAGTTTCAGGTCATTTGCAACAATATTGAGCGAGTATTGTGGTGGAGTATCCCTCGTACTTAAAAATTGGGAAGGTAGCACACTTCAGGCCGCTCGAACCCTCGATAAGGGTCAATAATTCGCCTCTAGTTCAGCCAAAATTACACATCAAACCGAAATTCTTTCACAGAACCTTAGTCCGATATCTGATACAACCACACAATCGATCTCTCTTTCGGAATTCAACGCTAACAGTTTCAAAAGCCAATTCTTTTCGAAGCCATTGCCAATCCGATATGATATGAACCAACCATTTCGGTTACGGCTTTCAACCGTCGTTACAAAAACCACACGTACCCTCCCCTAAAATCCATCCCTGTTGATTGATACAAGTACGTTGTTTACATATATTTTAAATGGCGTATCGGTTATAAGATATCACGTGACAATCTCGTCTTATCCACGTGACAATCTTTGCTAAGTATCCTCGCCTTATTCCTGTACATGATGTCGAGTCGGTAAACGTCATAGAAAGTGTTGAATTCTATCGTTGACAACAATAGATTGCTTGTATTTGATACATGTATCAGGAACATGTACTCTGACTTGTATTTCGCGCCATATCTATTGGCGGATTGCTATTGGTCGGCTAAAACAATAGCGGTGACCTTTGTTAACCTTGGAGGGGAGGGTACGTGTGGTTTTTGTAACGACGGTACCAGCCATATTTAATTGGCTATCAATTTACAGTAAAGATCTGATTACAGCTTGTGTAAGCGAATCTTAAACCACAGGAAACCTAGCCTGCATTGCAGGCGTTCTTCGTTGGTTCTTTCCGGGACGGGGAGGATTGGGGAGAGGAAGGGAGAGAGGAGAAGGGAACGCCTGCCCGCAGCCATTGTCTTTTTCAAATACGCCCCTATTAACTATGTACGATTCCTAAGAGAACTGTCAAAAATCCATCATAGAACTGTCAAAACTTATCCTATCAAATCATGGTAAAAAGGAAGTGAAATTTTACTTCCGATAAAACATGTACACTAATGTCGTGTGTGAAGCTGTCAAATAAAATTGTTGCGATTATGTCTGCTGGTGTTAGCAATCACGGAGAATATTGTAGGCTCTGCAAATATAATTTTAAAGTGCAAATCGGCAATATTTCATGAAAGAAAGGATATTTACCTTACACAACAACAACGTTGGAATCTTTGAAATTGATAGAAATGTGTTGAAAGCTGATCTGTGCGAGGGTCTTGAGGCCGTAGAGATGAATGGCGGATTTTTTTCGGGAAAATAAAGGATTGGAGCCGTAAGATTAGACATACAAAAAGATAAATTATCGTAGAATTAAGTTCTGGCGTCGGAATTTTCATAGATTGAAAATGGAGGGATTTATTTGCATCTGAAGTGAGCCGACTTGGAAATTTGAGTCGCCGAAGCCTACGGTTCCCAATCTAGCTTGATAAGGGCCAGAGAAGCGGTTAATTTTGAAATGGCTATAACTCGCTCAATACAGAAACAGAGCTTGGGCTGACCTGTGTTCCTGGAGTTATATGTTCCCATTGGAACTGCTTCTAAAAGCTGATCCTTTACGATGCTCTTCAAAGGACAGAGACTATCACTCGTAATAGCCGTGTTCTTCAACATCGAGTATAATTTAGCTATAGGGAGACATTGGAAAATCATTGGAAAAGTAATGCTAGGAGATCTCCACCGTTCACAAGCTGTTTTATTTCTGCTCTTTCTTAAAGTCAAATTCTATAGTATTTTTTCGATCGCAACTTCGGCTTCTTCACTAGCCTCCTACTTTGCAGACGTGTTATTTTATCGCTTTTTTAATATCTTTACATTGATTGTCAGATGTCAATCATAATTGACGAAGCCGAGCCAATCAGAGCAACCGTTCGTGTACGAACGGGGAATTTGAAAAAGACAATGGCTGCGGGCAGGCGTTCCCTTCTCCTCTCTCCCTTCCTCTCCCCAATCCTCCCCGTTCCGGAAAGAACCAACGAAGAACGCCTGCAATGCAGGCTACAGGAAACCCATAAAAAGCAATTACGTAAAGAATAATGAATATTGAATGCGGCAAAGGAAAGCCGGGCTCCCTGTGCCCGTAATGGCAAACGCTAATCAAAAATTAATTTTCGAATACACTGTTTGAGCTACTTCATGCACTCAGAAATATCTGCGTGTTTTTGATACGATAGGAGCGAGTTAAAAAATCACGCAATCCCTCCCAAGATACGGTCATGCAACCAATCAGGAAACTAGTAGCATTTTGTCCTTATTGGTCGATAGAACAATCAAAGGCTTCAAGCAAGATGCTAATGAATCAAATAGTTTATAATTCCGTTCTCCACTGATGAAGCGAGACTATTTGATTGTAATCTATATGATGCTTTTTATGATTCAGTGCGTCCTTCGATGAGTTGGCATGGAGTTTAGGAATGTAGACAAAATGTGGCAAAATTCTGATGACTATATACTGTTCTATGGACTGATGCACCATCCAAGGTAAAAATAATATATATCCGTTATGTGCATGTTTTTTTTTTTTTGTTTTTTTTTAAGGATTATGACTTGCAAATCTATATGTTCAGGACACCATGATTAACTGGACAAATGTCTCTTTAGAAGCGAAAAACAAACAAAATTTATTATATTTTCAAAAATAGCCGCAAAAATCCACAGCGAAAAATACAAAACACACACTTAGTGGGGAGATTTAATTTTATAAAATATTATAAGCTTACATTCAGATGAACTTCACATACATGAACTAGAGACAGTTTCATTAATGCAAGATAATAATTTTCTTTGTTAGTAATTGCTCTTTGAAAAGTTTTTTTCAGAATGTATTCCTAACTTATCTAGCGAAATATGTTACAGATGATAACAGGATGCAGTTGCATTGATATATGATGTGACTGAAACATTCGGCTTGTCCCCTCCCCACTAAGTGTGTGTTTTGTATTTTTCCGGCGAATATATTTCGTGATTTTTGTCTGTGATGAAATTCCGCGCATATCCATGCACGGCTTGCTTTCCGAATTCTCTCGGCATCGTGGGGACAGAATATTATTTATAAAGCAGCAAATTAAAGAAAATTTATTGGAGAATTGATTTCTGGGGCTAACTTTTCTGACTGATAAGTTTGTTCTTTCGGAGATATGGAGCTGAAAGTAAGGGTCGGTGTGAAAATTTGGAGGCGCTGTTGCACACCCGTTCCAAAATATATACATAGAGAGAGCAAGGCAGATTTTCAAACCGCTCAAAACCCCTCGAAAACACAATTTCATGCCAATATTTCATGTCCAAAGTGTTCCTCAACTACCAAACAACATTTGTGACAGACTTTATTCAAAAGTAATAAATAATTTAAGTCTTTCTGAAAGCATATTTTCAAACCATATGAAATTTGAATAAATCACTCACTGAAGCTAATGACGTCACAAAATGCTAGCTTCAAAAATACTTTTAGGAAAGTTTAGTACCCCATTCACACCAAAACCTGTTTAGTTAAACTGAGTTTTTATTAAACAAAATGTTTAGAGACTAGAAAGCTTCAATGTAATTATTTTATCTCTAATCTGTTCAGTACAATATGAAGGATAGTTTATATGTATTATTTCATCAAAGAGTGAACAATGTTTGTAAATAATTTTCTAAACATGTTTAGTTAAACTACTTTAAAACATGTTTAAGCTTTAGTGTGAACGGGGTATAAGACTTATATTTCAATACATCTATTTTACATGCATTTGCCTGGCCAGCCTGCATGGTTAAAAACAGGTCTGCGTTAGAACACATTTCAGTAAATTAAGACAACCTTTTCTCATATATTCTTGGTGTCGGCTGAAGCGGATCGGAAAGCCGCTCGAAATGGAATCAGCAAAGCGAAGATTTAAGGAACGTACCAAGTTCAAAAGAAGATGGTAAAATTGAGGCGATAAGAAACAATTACCGTTTCGACTCAGTTATAAATAAAAAAGATGAATAAAGATCAAGCTGCTCCCATGCATTCTTCTGAATTGCTGTTTGATAGAAATCTATGAAGCCGGAAATATGGCGAAAATATTGACATAGAAATCATAACGCTTCACATATTTCTGTATATTTGTAGTGGAGTCACTGAAGTTAAAGTTTTCAACTTCACATTTCAGAGAGATTTAGGCCTGTACAAGTTTCAGTTTTTGGTTACAAAAACTAACCAACACACAACAACATGTAACACGTCAAGTATAATTACGTTCAAATCAGCCACCTTTTGCGGTGCACTTTCTCGTTGTTCGGTAGATAATTCAACATCTAGTAATACTGTTTTACGTTCAAGACAAAAAAGTTATCTTCACTAGGGAATAATTAAAAAGTAGATCATTCAAGGATTTTTCAAATACTTGCTTGTCTCTAGTTTTGGACTCGTTTGAATCAAGAGAAGCCTATGATTACGAAATCGCACCGCATGGATTCATGGGAGATAGAGTACAAAGTTGGCGGAAAGGGGCGAAACTGAATGTCGGCTAGTCGAGGTTGCGCCGAAGTTAGGCCGAAGATGGACCGAGGTCGGACCGAAGTTGTGCCGAAATTTGCCGAAGTTGGGCCGAAATAAGCCGAACAGGGGGGGTCCAGCAGTGTTAGTTACAATTCACCTTTTCGGCGCTAGGCTTTCACGTGGTCTTCACGTGATGGATCGTGTTATGGTCACCAAAAAGTTCGGACATTGTTGTTGAATTGCCACACGATCGTACTAACTTTTATACAATTTATTGACTTGATTTGTTTCTTCTGTTCTCAAATTTTTATCAAAACTTCTTTAGAAATAAATTATTTAGATAGTTTCACTAAGATTTTGAGAACAGAATTAACAAATTAAGTAGATAAATTGTATAAAAGTTAGTACGATCGTGTGGCAATTCAACAACAATGTCCGAACTTTTTGGTGACCGTAACACGATCCATCACGTGAAAGCCTAGCGCCGAAAAGGTGAATTCCGATTATTTGTCAGTTGTCAGTTACATTTTAGGGCATTTGTCAGTTGTCAGTAAACCCCATTCAGACCCTGCGATGTTTTGTTTAGTATAATGAAGTCGTGATGATGAGACAGCACCTCAAAAGAAGCTTTGAAAAGCAATACTTCCATTGCATAATCGAATAATTAACCTGCTCTGCTTTTTTTACTTTGTGAGCGTAAAAAATCTAGTTTGCAAAGCAGGCTTTCATGAACAAATATACTTTGATTTATTACTCAATAGTACTTGGTTTAAAAGTACCCAATTTTCTGACGGTTTTGAACCTTCAGCTCAATGAATAGTGAGCCGGCTTAGCTCATAGTGATCGAAAAGAACGCGAAGATTGAAGTGAATAAATATGCAATTGTACAGGAATATAGAAAATAATACATACTTGAAACAGAGTTAAATCCAAAAAAGAGGAAGATGACCAGCAGGTTGTTGTTCATCTTAGTTTCTTCTAAGACACGAGGTTTGACGTTCCAAAAAGCCGGTATAAAGCTTACAGAAGGTATAATTTTACGTTCACGTGATTACCCATATTGCATAGCGGTCTGCATGGGCCGGGGGGAGGAGGAGGAGGGGGTAACCCAGGGTAAAAACCGCGCATATTATGCTGACGACGGATCAGAAGATGTTGAAAATGCATCTTATGATATTTAAAGCTGTATCAGAAGCAGCCAACAACCATAATAAATAATTTTGAACTGATACAACTTCGTGAGCCAAATGATACATTTTCTGTAACACTAAACTTCTTTATGTTCATCATGTTCTAGATGTGGGAAAATAACTCAGAATGATCTGATAATCAGTAATAAATAAACAAACAAATAAATAAATAAATAAAAATATAATAAATGCGATTAACAGTGGAATCCACCGAGTGGCTCTTTCATCAATGCATTCCAATTGGAGTTTAGATGTTTATTTTTTGGAGGAGGGATAAAAAACCGTAGAATAATAGCAAATAGAGTGTAAATTCGATTTAAGAACGTTTAATTGTATGACATTTTTACTCCACTAGATGTATTTCTTTCACAAAGAGATCTACCAAGGAAATAAAAACATAATTAAATACAAACTCTGACTGAAATAATTTGCATTTTGTGCTATCTAGTTATTTCTTCAGTTATTTCAACATATTCCACAAATTCGTGAAGTTCCTTGGACACCAGATGGAATGGCTCCCCACTCAGGGTAGCATCCTTGGTCTGAGTTGAATTAAGTCGTTGTTGATTCAATAATTTATCATGAATAACAAACAGTTAGAGATTGTAGAACATGCTAAAATTCTAGGTCTCATTTTTCTAATAAACATCTATATTGCTGAAATAAGAAAGTCAATAAGCGCTTATGTTTTCTCTGTCAACTATATAATGATTGTTCAGGTGTTAATAGTAAGGATTCATGATGGTTCTCTCTTTTTTATAGCTTGCATGAGGTCTATAACTGCAAAATAGTGCATAAATACCCTGTAAACTAAGTAATCTATGTGTGAGTTTTAGTGTCAGTTGCCGGGGTCAGTTGTACATGTGTTGTGTTGTGATTTGTTTTCAGTGTTGTGTTGTGATGTATTGTGATGAACATTGCTATTGTCGTTTTTCATTGTTGGCTTCGCAATGTAGCAATTTTAGGACAGTGACTATGTACTAAGTTCTTCAGTCTATAGTTTATGCATTTTCGTGTCTGTCCAGAACTGTGCTTACTGTAAGACCTGACCCTCTGCATAGATAGTATTGAAATGTTATTGCTTTCTATCTTAAGACTATTTGAATGCTTTCATGCTTGTCTATTAAAGTAAATCCTCTAAATTTTTAGACGTTTTTATTCGTATATATTCATAATAAGAAGATTCAAAAGTTTCTAAAGAAAGAACAAATTTCCTCCCCTCACCTCCCCAGTGAGTAGTGAGCACGCAAAGGCTTCTGGGAGCGGGTTTCCCGCCAATAGTTCAATCAATAGCAATGCTTTCAGTATCTCAAAACACTGAGGCCCTTAAAACCCTCTATTCTCCTAGTATATCCACTTCAAACCTCTAATTCAATCCAAAATAGGTCAATTATACCTATATTTAACTCAAGCACCTTGAAAAATGGGGTTTAATACCAAGCAGTTTGTAAATTCTGTTGATGAAAATCTTCACAGTCCAATATGGTGAGCAAACCGAGGCTACATGTAGTGTTACCTAAATAACTAAATTGCCTTACAAATCACTATATTCACCCTGTTTTTGCTTTATTTACAGCCATGGAGTATTTCAACAACCTGTGAGTTGTAAAGATGGCCACACTTTTTGCAGTGAGTGTTTTGAACTGTGGCTGAAAACGAGCAAGAAGTGTCCACTGTTACTGTGATATCACTCACTGACAATAAGCTTGTTGGTTCGTAATTCGAAATATTGTGGATAATCTAAGTTTATGTGTCTACTGTGTTGCTCAAAATGAGGAAAATAAGGAGAATGGTAAATGAAAAGCCAAGAAGAACAAGAGAGAAATTGTAAGTAAAATTATATTTTTGTGTGTTTATTAGTAAGGGGCTCTAGTGTCAAAAGGAGGGGGGTCATTGGTATTGTCATCAATCTTAAATTGCATATAACAGGGGCATACAGGGGGTGTGAATCCATGACACGAATCATGGAAAATGAAAATAGAAAATCACAAATCTCGGATAATTGATTTATTTGTACAGCCAGGAATACGACAACAAATTCAGTAATAATGAACAATGATTTTTGGCTTTTCACATGTCACGTAAAGAGTGCTATAAACCAGGACTTAAAATAACAGCCGCTCAGCACGGGTCATGCTGCCCTGCCAAATAAGTTGAACTCAGTCATATTTCATTTCTTGCTGAACACGTATGTTACTGGTCAAAATGACCGGCAAAAATTTGTCTGGACAAGTTCCAATTCTGTCCAGACATTGTCCAATGACCGGCCATTATTTTAAATTGCCCCTAATAAATAGCACTAAACCTATTTCAAATAAATCCTTATGGTCTCAAAAACCATGTTTTTGTAAGATTTTCACCCTGGCTTTTGGTGTAATCCTGATGTACAAGTTCCCATTCTCTTGACTACTTTAAGTTGGTACTTAGTGAGCAAAATCACTGCAAATCATTGCAAATACCTACTTTTACAACTATTGAAAATACTCTTGAATCTTAGAATTCATGCTAAAATTCCTTGAAAACTTCTTGAATTAATATACTCTAATTGAGCATGACTTAGTGATCTATCTCGACTTTCTAAGCATGTGTGACCACCCGGCCAGGCTTGCGCAAGGAACACAAGGATTCGGGACGGTTGCAAAACTATTTTTATAATTTAACTCTGTCTTTCCTCATACGGAAACAGGAACAACTAACATCATTCTAAAATACAAGATAAATGATATTGATACAAAACATGAGCTAAACCCTATACCCAATAATAGGCACTACGACATATATATAATGTAAGACCTTGCGGCTAAAATCTATAATGAAAGTCCATGATCTAATGCATAAATTATGTGTAATTCAGAAAAGGATAATTATATATAATTATTCTATAGCCTTGTAAACTTATACTTGGAATGACTACATAAATAGTGAAAAATCAAGAGAGAATGATTTTACCAAATAGAAAAATAGAAGAATAAGAAATGCTCTTGAACATAATAAACTACACAACCAGTTATAAATAGAACCAGAAGGGATCTCACCCCGTGGGCATGAAGAGGCTCATGGGTTATAAATGTTTGTCTAGAGTAAATAAAGTGCACATGGCATAGCAAAACGAAGTGAACTTCTAGTGTGTGTTTATAGCAATTACTTGCTCTAAATGCCAAGAAATGCTACCCTAACAAGGTTTACCAATTGGAAGGTGAGCATAGCTAGTCTAGAACACGCTCCTTGAATGTAAAATGGTATCTTAACTGTAAATAAACCATTGGAATTTAACCTCAAACCCACATGTCTGTCGTTGCCACAAACACAAATAGCCTTCTAAACTAGACTGGACTTTTACTAAGAAACAATCACTGATTACTGCATTGAAATATAATCAACCCACTAGAATTTGCCATGTTTAGAGAACTAAATGACTAAGTTCGGGAAATAGTTATACGCTAAGTAGTGGAGTGAGTAATGTGACTAAGAAGTCTACTGAAAAATGAACTGGTGAAATCAAGTGTTTCAATCTACTGAAGCCTTATTTAACATTCTAAATTATTATAAACATCTAAGCTACAGTTCCCATAACTATTTCCAGTAAATGTACCGTAATAGCCTTTAGACAACCTTTTTGACAACCTTTCACTATAATTTCTACTTGAAATTGAAATCACTTAGCTTACTTTACCAAATAACAAGTAGAATGATGTCAACTCAGGCATTGTTCTAATCATGGGAAGGTAAACAAAAACAGTAAAATCCTAATTACATCTGCCGGCTTTAACTATAGAGCAAAGAAATATATATCTTTGTTGACCTTAGCTAATCTACCAGGTCACACGTGTTCACTTTTTGCTACAAAATTTAGTTGAGTTCACACGAGAATGTCCTCTAAACTGTGGTGTAGCTCGGCTTGTAATACTCCTTGTGGAAAATTCGTTTTTGAGTCCTCGAATACTCCTTGAATACTGCTGGAATTTTAGATTTATTTCTCAGCATGAACCTGGTGTGATGACATGCTGGGAATTTTGGTGTATTTGTTTTACCTATGGTGCTCAACACTGGCCATTCTAAGACACCAAATTTACAATAAACATTGTCATAAACCATGCATGAGCATGATGATACTATAAATACTTTTTGATTGAACAAGTTAATTGTATATTTAGTGAAGCTCGGCATAACTCACGGTCAAAATTATAAACCTTTATAACTTAAAAATGCAACAGTTAATTAAAGAAAAATTTCTCCATTCAATATTCACTTCATGTAGAATGAATACTGAAAGTATCGTATCAGGCTTTATTTGCACTTTAATGACTGTGATGTCATTTGAGGTATTTGAGTGTATTTACTGTAACTAGTAATATTAAATACTGGCCTGAATACAAAACTAATTTCTAATTGCCTTTATGTAAACCATGAATAAAATAATGATGCTTTTTAAATACTGTTAGTGTAAACCAGTTAAGTTTTGTATAGATACTATACACTCAATTGCAAAGTCATTGTTGGGTTCAAAACATAGAACATAGAAGTGAAGACTGAAAGGTATTCTGGAAAATGACATAAGTATCCTGATGTATTCATTTGAGATACACAGTTGATACAGTATGTTTGTGAGCATTCCATGAGTTGTATCACTAGATACATACTGGTCTGGTGGGTAGAGTTTATTAGGTCTATTCCTTGATTTGAGGGTTTTTCTGAAGGTCTCACAGTTGTTTCAGGGTTTGATCTGTGAGTTAGCCATGCCCTGACTTAGATCAGCCCAGAGGTTGTTTTAGAGTTCAATCTGTGAGTTAGCTGTGCCCTGACTTAGATCAGCCCACAAGTTGTTTTAGGGTTCAATCTGTGAGTTAGCTGTGCCCTAACTGAGATCAGCCCAGAGGTTGTTTCAGGGCTCTATCTGTGACTTAGCCATGCCCTGACTTATATGTAGATCAGCCCAGAGGTTGTTCCACAGTTTGATCTGTGAGCTAGCCATGCCCTGACTAACATGTAGATCAGCTCAGAGGTTGTTTCAGGGCTCTATCTGTGAGTTAGCCATGCCCTGACTTAGATCAGCTCAGAGGTTGTTTCAGGGTTCTATCTGTGAGTTAGCAGTGTTCTGACTTAGATCAGCCCAGAGGTTGTTTCAGGGTTCTATCTGTAAGTTAGTCGTACCCTGACTTAGATCAGCTCAGAGGTTGTTTCAGGGTTCTATCTGTGAGTTAGCCATGCCCCGACTTAGATCAACTCCTCAGTTATTTTAAGACCCTGAGTGTTGTTTCAACCAGGAGTTGAACCTGTGCCAACTGGGTGGTAGTATAATCCCTGCACCCAGTAGACATAAGGTTTTTTGATGGGCTTATAACTGAGATACTGTATATCAGGGAGGCTAATAACCAGAGGAAAAATAGCTTATTACCAGGGAGTTTATAACTGGAAGGATATTTGTGTTAGCAGACTAGAGGGCTTATAACCAGGGGTTCTTATAACTGGAAGGATATTTGTGTTAGCAGACTAGTGGGCTTATAACCAGGGGTTCTTATAACTGGAAGGATATTTGTGTTAGCAGACTAGTGGGCTTATTACCAGGGGAGCTTATAACTGGAAGGATATTTGTGTTAGCAGACTAGTGGGCTTATAACCAGGGGGGCTTATAACTGGAAGGATATTTGTGTTAGCAGACTAGTGGGCTTATAACCAGGGGGGCTTATAACTGGAAGGATATTTGTGTTTAGCAGACTAGTGGGCTTATAACCAAGGGTTCTTATAACTGGAAGGATATTTGTGTTAGCAGTCTAGTGGGCTTATAACCAGGGGTTCTTATAACTGGAAGGATATTTGTGTTAGCAGACTAGAGGGCTTATTACCAGGGGCGCTCATAACTGTAAGGATATTTGTGTTAGCAGATTAGTGGACTTATAACCTGGGGGGGGCTTATAACTGTAAGGACATTTGCATTAGTAGACTCCTGTTTTTATTTTCGTTTTGAATTATTTTTCATCAACAAAAAAACAATACAGTCTGTTAAAAATCAACATGTGAGTTTTGAGTTGTATACATAGAATATATAATGTAGTGGTAGTGTGTGTGGGTGACAGTGGGCCAAATTAGAAACCAGTATTAAGTTACTGAATTTGTTTCCCACTATAAAAAAGTGACTTATTCATCTACCTGTCAGGAAAAAGCTACAACCGCATATTTATAATAAGGAAGTTGTGGAGTTTGTTTTGTTGCATAGTGTTGTAATAGTTACACTCGATAAGTGAGACCATTATAGCAAAGCCAATAAAGATTTCTGCAGCTCTAGAGAGCTTGTTTACATGAACACATTTCTGTGTCATTAACATAGAATCTTTCCTAGAATTGTTTCCACTGTAAAAAAGGGATTTATTTATTTATGTATTTTATAGGGAACATAGTGCATTGTGGTGTAGCTTCGGTACATACCTCTTTTGTTCACCATGCCTTATATGGTGTTGTTTGTACCCAAGATAGACCACAATGCATCCTGTTTTTTGAATTCAGAAAAGGCTTAAGATGAATCTTATTAACATTTTTAAAGCAAATTGCATGAAATAGTTCTGTTATCATTCTGAGATTATTACTATTTAAGTAAATTTATTCATTTTTGATGATCATTGTTAATCTTTTTCTCCCCTCAGGAAATTTTTGAAGATCAGGTTTCCAAAGCCAATAGTTACACATGGACAATACCTGACTACCCCATCTTATGCAACAAGTACACCTACAGCTGTATGGCTCACATTTCCTAAATCCTTTTTTCTAGTTATGTGGTTACAAACTAAGATTATTAGTATACCCAAATGGAGATAGAGAAACGGGTCGGTCATTCCTCTCTCTATACCTAACTTTATGTGAAGACAATCCCTCGACATCCAGTGATGTTGCTGTGGTACCCAACAGTAAAGCCACTATAAGTTACAGGTAATATATAGGGACTGTAATATTATATGTAGCCACCCACCCCCAGAACCAAACCCTGCCTTGGGTGGGGCTGGGGTGTGTGGGGTACATGTATGTTGGTCATAAATATGAAGTCTAAAAAATGAGCTTGTCAACAGTCTGACAATGTCTGGCCAAAATTGGCACTTGTCTTATCAAACACCTCTTAGGCTTACACATTGACAGGTCTCATGTGGCCAGTTATCTCGTTCGACTGTTGAGCCAGGGGCAGATCCAAGATTTTGTTCAGGGAGGGGTGCAGGGCACAAAAGCAGCCCAGGGGGATGCAACCCTCAGAAACAAAGAAAGAAAACATTTGTATTGAGTATCTTCAAAATAAAGGGGAAAAGTTGCTCTGAGGGGGTTGTGCACACCCGTGCACCCCTCCCCTGGTTCTGCTCCTGTGAGCAGCTATTATTTTTACCTTGATATAATCTCATGTTACCCAGCCCATATTAACATAAGTTTGATTTTTACCAGATTGACTGTTGCCAGCCAAGTGTCTGGTGTCAACGATTTCTCTCTTGATAAGAACCAGTTATGGGGATGGCCCAAGTTCATGACCACAGAAAGTGTATCACTTTCTCCATCCTATTGTGGAAGTTGGTAATAAAAGTTTAAAAATAAAATGATGCAGAAACCTAATGAGCACAAATCAAAGCTATAGATGTATACATGTATATATGTCAGGGGCAGATCCAGAAATGTACAAGGGGATGACTGAAATACAAAAAAGTGATGTCATCAATAATCTGACTTTATTGTTTATGGGGTGTCCAGCGGAACAATAGACACCCACTGGATCTGACCCTTTATGTAAAGCCTTGTTTTCACTTGTGATGAAATTGGAGCCAGAGTTGGAAGCAGTTCATACATAACTGATTGCAAGTGAAAACCACTCATTATAAGCGCAAGCAAAAGCAAACCTTCCAATCCTTCCAATTTCGCTTCTTACTTTGATTCTGACTCCATTTTCTGGTTTTCACTTCATCATAAGCTGCTCCTGACTCTCAATCCGATTCCATCACAAATGCAAACCAAGCTTAAGAGTTTAATAAATGATATAAATAATGGTAGCAAATCTATATTGTAAACCTCTGAATACAGTATAAGCCCTGGGCTGATATTTGCCCAACATGCCACTTTGGCCACAGGGAACCCAGCTTTCGATTGTTTGAATGATTAAAGGTTTCTTTTAGTAAGGTGATAAATTGAGTAATTCTATTTTACCTGTAAATAATATATTTTGTCTTGAGTGATCACAGCTCAAGTGGAAGCAAATCTATACACCCTCTTATCTTGGGTTTCTCAAACTCATTAATTATTCACAAGCTCAACAACGAATCAGAATATTGCATTTGGTGAGATGGTTGATAGGAACTAGTCTCGTCCACAGGCTACTCTTTGCTGTTTGGCATGATGTCATGAGTGCCTGCTATTTTGGATTTGGGAGAGCTGACAATGAGTAGCATGTGGACGAGGCTAGCAAGGAACCTTGATACCCGTACCCAATCAGAGTTCAGAGGAGGATCTAATGTGAAATTTTTGTATCTTAGATTTGATCATTACTTTCGTTTTCATATCCTTTATATAGTTCTTGGTTACATATTATGCACTTTTTATGTTGTACATATTTCCCCCGGACAGTATCCTAAAAATAGTGCATTCTGATTGGCTGTTGGAGCAGTATTTTCTGTCTCTGTCTGGGGTCCAGCATTCTGACGTCATTCGCATGCATGTGTATAGGATAACTAAACAAAAAAAAAAAACAAAAAAAAAAAACTATTTGCAAAACAAGTGGAAAAGGAAATAAAAAAAAGTTATTTACCGTCCTAAAGTTGGTCTGGATAAGGAAAAACTGTGCCCTCGACCTGTTTCCAGGCCACCAAAATGAAAAAAAAAATGCAATCAGTCTGAGCACATGCATGCTTCTTCTCTTGCCTGTGTCAAAAGGCAGCACATCAAATCAAATACGCTGAACCACTGGTCAGTTTTCGCAAGCATAATGACACTTCAGTTTTGTAGTGACGTAATTCCTTCGTCACTATTTCACAACATTGGTACACACAAGAATATATACAAGATATATCAAAATCTTTTATTTATAAATATTTTTAACAGATTCAGCATTTTAAATACCGTACATTAGTTCCTAGTTCTCCCGAGCCTACCACAGGGTTACCAAACCGAGTTCGGAAGTTTTACATCAGACTGATCAGGTGTTAAACGCGAGCCACATCAAACTCATGTTATCATTTTGTTGGGAAATCCTCATCAAAACGAGCCATGCTTATTTATCCTAGTTTTTTTATCGAAGTTTTTTCAAAGGACAAATAACCCATAGACTAGCCTATGAATCATTTCCAATGACTCTGATTTTTTTTTAATTACCTTATTTTTCCTATGAAACTGGAATTCGCCAACAATTTCATTTGCCTAGAAGTTATACATTCCAATGTTTTAGGAATATTTAATTATGTGAGTCATGTGACTTTGCATAGTCATGTGACTGCATAGTCATGACTTTTATGTTGTCACATGATTTTGAGTCATGTGACCTTTAAGTAGTCATCACTTTGATCAGAGTGGAAAAGTCATGTGACTTTGTAGTCATGTGATCTCCGGGTCAAACGTGACTTAATTTACATGTCCCTATAACGAGACAAACAAAACGTGAATAAAATTGAATGAAATAATTCTAGAAATATTTACATCATTTCATTGTCCACTCAATAACTAAAACTATTGACATTTCAGCTTAGAGCTGTTTTTGTGTCACACACCTGGTTGAGTCATTAAAACTATTATGCTCACACAATTTAACATAATTTTCTTAAAATTAATGAGTGGTGAGCCACTCAACCCAGAAGAAGTAGAAGATAGATCATTTTAGCACTAATCCCTAAGTATTGAAGAGGTGTTTTTTTCTGGTGGAGAAATGCAGTGCATTCTAATCTACCTTCCATACAGAACTATGTGTAGACTTTAGTACCCAAGCTAGACCAGAATGCAACTTGTTTTGTACTGAGAAAAGGAGCATAGCTTCTAGTGATAAATCATATTCCTGTCATCAAATGATGCCAATGCCGTTACACTGCAGCAATTTCTACTCAAACTTTAGTTGCAAAAAGCCTGTTGCAGATTGTACTAACATTCCAGGTGTCCGGAGCACGCACGAACTGTCCAATCACAGCGCGCTTCGATGCTTAGCCAAGCGGCCCTTGCTCCAAGTCTCTTCCCAATACAAAAACACGCGTTTCAAAGAATTTAGAGAAAAAAAGTTGAAGTATACATGTTGTTTAAAAAATCAAAGTAAATCTTTGCGATCCATCTCCTCAAATTCTGTGAGATATATGACTTTTAAGACTCGGGCGAGGGCCGCTTGAATTACAACAACAATCCTTTTCGCGCTTAGTTTTTCGTACAGCTGGTTTAGTGTGCATTATATGACCATGAAAATACTTTTATCTTCAATTGTTTTTGTTTTGGCAGAAAAAAGTGAAACTACCTTTTCTTTAACTTGAGACAAGTTTCCGCAAGAGACAAGTTGCAACAGAAGTTTTCCATGCTTTTTTGCAAACTGCAATATTTTCTACACGTTTTCAATAAGAAATCGTAAAGTGTAACATCGCATTACTGCTGTGGTAAGGCTACGCCCAGTTCCTGCCTGGGACTATGACGCTTGTAATTCTATGGATGGCTAATAAATTAATATTAAAATAAAATTATTATGTTCAGAAAATATATCCTTTCTGGTAATCATACAGAATTATAGTTGTGCAAATGAATAATTTTCAGGGATCTTTTTGCATTGAGGCATGCATTGATTGCATTAGACCAGGTTTGGAGATCTTGCTCTTCGGGTTAAAATTGCAAGCCTTTTTGAAGTGACATGATTTGGATTTTTAATCCATGTTGAATAAGGTGCAGCATTAAAATAATTTTCTTGATGCTTCTATATGTACAATATAGCATTTTGATGTCATTAATCCAATATCCATCATGATCCATGATGTCATTGATCCAATATCCATCATGATCCATGTTCTCATTGATCTAATATCCATCATGATCCATGATCTCATTGATCCAACATCCATCATGATCCATGATCTCATTGATCCAATATCCATCATGATCCATGATCTCATTGATCCAATATCCATCATGATCCATGATCACATTGATCCAATATCCATCATGATCCATGATCTCATTGATCCAATATCCATCATGATCCATGATCACATTGATCCAATATCCATCATGATCCATGATCTCATTGATCCGATATCCAGCTTGATCCATAATATCTTTGATCCAATATCCATAATGATTCGGTATCAATTCTGATCCATAATCTTTCTATAAGGTCTTTCATTGTCTCGTATTTCCAGCAAAATGTCTCATTACAGCACAGAGCTCTGTGCGAGCCGAGCACCAGTAATAGCTAATCTATCCTCAGTCCCAGAGCCCTTGTACGCTCTAGGGAGTGGTGGAGTTCTAATGCTTGCAGGCATTGAAAATCTACTCTCTTCAGGAATCGATTGAATCCCAAACACGGGCGACGAGTAACGATTAGGTGAAGCATCATTCCGTGGACTATTAACATTGTCATAAACCGAAGCTGGTCGGTTATCGTACACGGACAGTGGTCGCTTTTCAGGGATTTTGGGTGATTGATTGTTACCATGACTACTGCCAGTTGAAGCTCGTCTTTGCAATGAATTCGTTTTAGCTGCTGTATCGCCGTTGTTATCAACGGTTGTATAAAATACACTTGTCTCCGAAGTAACCTTCTTGAAGGAGGTCAAGATAGGATGTCGACGAATATGTGAACCGCTACTTGCCGTGCGTTCTCGTACTCCTTCCTTCTCGTCATACGTAATAGGCGCACTGCCTCGTTTTAGAGACGAGTTCAATAGTGCACTAGCACCACTAGTGAATGAGTAACGGTGGTTTGGTTTCGTTCTAGGTGCTTCAGTCTTCACGTCTTGTTCCCTTGGTAACGTATGTTGGGTTATACTCACCACCTCGGCGTGACTGCCTCGCCTTGGAGGGCGCACAGGCTCTCCACCTTGTTTAATGGTTCGAATGCGCGCGCTTACAGAATTTCGAGGAACCGCTACCATTTCTGATTTGGGAGGCGTAGAGTTTAGATTCTCTGCGCTGTAAGCTTGTCTCAGGGATTCTTTATCTTCAAACTGGCTACTCTCGCCTGAGTAACTGACGGGGCTTTCTAGTTCACCATTTCGATCGATACTGTCTTGACTCACAAAGAAGTAAGTCCCTGTGTCCGTCTCTTGGCTTTTGGTCATTGCAGCGGCGTTAAAACTCTTACTTCGACCAAACATACTCTTGATACTCTTTAAGCTCCCACTACTGGATCCAGAAATCTCGCTTTCTGGTCGAGTATGCGACTGATATGGTTCTCTAGGAGGGAGTGGTGGGGTGTCTGGTTGTAGTTTTGGTTTTAGGTCGAGAGACTTTGGGGGTGGTGGACGGGGAGGTTTTGAAGGTACGCTGGTGGCACGTGCTCGGGCTTCCTCCAGTGAGATGAGTTTTGTTGCTGGGGACACGGAGATGCTGGCTAACCGAGGACCTAAGGTTCCTGGGACCATAGTGTCTGGAAATGCAGAAAATGAGAAATTTTAGAATGAATACCCTTACTTCGTGGTGTCTTTAGATTAACACCATCACCATTTACCATCAGTAAAGTTATCAGTCATCATCAACATCATGATAATCACCATCATCAGTCATCATAAACATCAACAGCCATCAGTCATTATCATCAATCACCGACAGCCATCATCTTGGACACTTTCATCATACGCTGTCATCATCATCATCATGATCACCATTACCATCAATGCCATCACCATCACTATCATCATTATTACCATCATCACCACCATCATCATCATCAACACCATGATCACCATCACCACTATCACTATCATCATTATCACCACCAATCATTATCACATCACCACCACAACCATCATCAACACCATGATCACAATCACCACTATCACTATCATCATTATCACCACCAATCATTATCACATCACCACCACAACCATCATCAACACCATGATCACCACCATCACTATCATCATTATCACCATCATTACCACCAATCATTATTACCATCACTATCATCACCATCACCATCAATCATTATTACCATCATTACCACCAATCATTATTACCATCACTATCATCACCATCACCATCAATCATTATTACCATCATTACCACCAATCATTATTACCATCACTATCATCACCATCACCATCAATCATTATTACCATCCCTATCATCATTATCACCATCATCACCACCAATCATTATTACCATCACTATCATCATTATCACCATCATCACCATCAATCATTATTACCATCACTATCATCATTATCACCATCAACATCATCACCCAACACTACAGTACCCCACCATCATCAAATAATCAGCATATCATTTTGCTCTGTGGGTTACCTGTGTCATTCTTCAATCCATGATGTGGTCCTTTCTCCTGCATGGTATTATACTGAGGGTTCGTCACAATAGCAATAGAAGCAGCATTCACATCAAACAACTCGTCAGTGTTTCGTATCAGAAACTCCACTAATATCGCTTGTACATTGATCTCCAGTAAAGCCGAGCTCCCGTAGTCTGGGTTACGTGGGCTCAGTAGGTTTGGTGCCCAGACGATGGCCAGGTTCTTGGCATGCATGCCCGTCTGGTGTGATTGCGCGGCAACCCGCGATAGATGACGTAGGAGAAATTCCAACGTGCGGTAGTGAGGGGGAGGTAGCTGTTGTACCACGTGATGGATCGCTACTTTACGTTGGTTTTCGTCGGTGATGTGAATTGCACTCTACATAGAAAAGGAGGGAAAATGAATTATTTAAACGGTCTACCACAGGAACCCCATCAATTTGTTTTACTTACCACAAATCTGTCGTACAGATGATGGGTTAGTAATGGGTTCGGCAGTTCTCTGTTAATAATAAAAAATAATCATTTAACAACTATTGTATCACATATCACCTGTTCAAACATTAAGGAAGATGAACAGATCCAAAAAGGATGGTCGATAATGACAGGTGATCAGTCCCTTAAGGATGGTCGATTATGACAGGGCGTTCAGTTCTAAGGGATGGTCGATAATGACAGGTCGTTCAGTTCTAAGGGATGGTCGATAATGACAGGTCGTTCAGTTCTAGGGATGGTCGATAATGACAGGTCGTTCAGTTCTAGGGATGGTCGATAATGACAGGGCATTCAGTTCTAAGGGATGGTCGATAAATACAAGTGTCTTATAATAGACATACCTGAAATACATCTTGAGAAGCGCACTAATACAATGAACATCACGTAAATAGAACTCCGACCTCAAGTCAGGCGGGGAATCAGCATCGAAAGCCAACCTGGATACAAAAAAAGTCATGTGGTAAGTCTCTAAACTGCTTCATGATTTGAAATATCCTGGCCTGGTCACTTTTCAAGATGGCCGACATATTGGTTCTAAAGCGGCTCACTGCTTGAGGGTGTATACTTCATGTCAGATTAACTATAATGCATTGGCACAAGAGACTAGACAAAAACATACGAACAGAACCACAGGGTACAACGATCCGCTATTGGTAGTCCGACATGAAGTATAAAGCCCAGTGTCTCACCTAAGTTTTTGTATCGTTGAAGAAGATCCCGTGAGTCGGTAAATACCATCAATAATACCGTGTTCTTCTATAACAGATGCGCACGCCTCCAGCACTAAGGGAACTGTAGAAGATAAACAAACAAACTGGCCATTAGTATACAGACATGAAATAGACGTTCTAGACCACTCTTCTATCACTCAGCATTTCATCTTACATATTTATCTGGCCGTAATAGCCTGCGTACAGCTAGCCCGACTTGAACACTGGTTGTTATGTTCGAATGCACGCAAGTTAGTGCGTAGTAGCGAAGACTACAATCTCACCACACTTCGACTTAATCAGATTGATATTTCATCTGTGGTTTATCTACAAACCACTCGAGAAATGATTTTCAAAACAAAGACTGAAGGACCGCAGGTTTTGATCAACAACGCTTTGCGCGATTAGTTGTTCACTCAGCTTGATAAACGTTGTTAAACAATCTTCAAAAATTTCTCAATTTTAGTCTATTTTTTCTGAATGAACTATTTAAGTATGCTATTTGAATTTTTTACATTTTTGCATAATTGTAATTTTTCTCATTTTGTATCGATAATTTGCCTTCTACTTTTTAACTCCATTATATAATGCATAAAAATTAGTTTACAGGAACTTCTTGAAAATCACTGAAGTGAAGGCGCATCCTGTTAAAATATCATTGTAAATAAATAAATCACTTTCTCTCTCTCTCTCTCTCTCTCTCTCTCTTTCTTCCTTTCTTTTCAAGGTTTTCTTTATTTTATAGGCTAAACTCTCATGTTAATACTGTCTTGGACTTACTTTGTCGTGAAGTCTGTACAAGGTGTTCTCCCAAGTCACAACCAAACATTCGCTCCCTATGATTAGGAAAATTAGTTCAATGATACATCAGTATTCGAGAGGATCGGGTATAAAAATGACATTCATTGAACCAATCACAATTCACGAGCTCGCTTGTCAACCAATCAGAATACCGTATTTACTCGATAAACCACCGCGGCGCTCTTTAATTTGTAGTGCATCGATTGCGGCGCTTATTTTAGGGCGGCGCTCTTAAAAACGGGACATTGCAAATAGAAAAATTTCTGAAGGGAGCTTAATGGAAAAGCAATGAAATATGCTCAGTTTGAACTGAAAGAAATTGTAATAGAGGTGAATAAGTTTTTAAGGCTGGTTTAGACTCAGTCTTATATCGTAGTTTGTCTCCTTGAGCAATTCTGGCAAATGTTGCTTCGATTATTATTGTAAATGAATGCGGAGCTTAAACGATTAAATACGGTATGTAATAAAGTAGATTTAGAGGACTATCTTGTATCGTAGTTGGAACATTATATAATCGTAAGTAAGTACTTACTTTAAAATACCACTTTGCATCAACCGAGCTCTTGAAGGCCTTGACGACAGAAACATACGAAGAAAGCTGATCAATTTTCCACGCTTCTTGGCCACTACAAAAAATAAGTAATTATCAAGCACTAATTTCGAAATATATAGCATAATTTTCTTCATGAAATACTGATTTTTCACAAAGGAGAAGGCGATACACAGTTGTGCACTTCAGTCTTTCTCTTATCATACGGAAATTGTTCTAAAACTTCAATAGACCCCTTGCAGCACGTCGGAATGCAGCTCAATTTGGAGGACAAAACATTAGGTTTCCAAATCTCAGGAGATTGTAATTCTTTTATTTTGTCGTCCAAATTAAGCTGCTCTGACGTCACGTCAGTGCAAGGGGTCTATAAAAGATTTAAAAAAAGAAGAAAAGCTATAAGGGAATAGCCCTGGGTTATGCCTTGATTATGCCCTCTTGATTTTGGGAGTTCTCCAAGGCTTATCTATGGGACCACTACAACTCAGTGGCGTTTGGAAATGCTGCCCCCATTTCTAATTATTTGAATATTATTATTGAATGGAGGCATTTTATTATTATTTTATTATTTTCATTATTATTTTATGGAGGCATGTCTTAGATCGAAATGAGGTATAAGCACTGTTAAGGCCTGAATCGAACTAAGGTTCCACGGGTTAATGAGGACGTGCTTACCTGGTTTCATGTGAGCATTTCGGCCTGGGGCCGCAGGGATGGGATGATTGTCTGACATATCGCCGATAACCTCAACACACTGACTGGGAAAGAACCCGACCTGTGGAATTAGTAACAGGAGAGGTTAATTTAGATGTTTTCATTTGTGATAGTTGGAGGGAGAAAAGGGAGGTGGGCGGGAAGGATGAAGAAAGGGAGGAAGGAAACAATGGAGGGAGGGAGGGAGGGAGGGAGGGAGGGAGGGAGGGAGGGAGGGAGGGAGGGAGGGAGGGAGGGAGAGATAATAATGAGATAGAAGAATGAAAAGAATGAACAAACTTGCCTCGTATCCTCGTTTTCCTCTCCACCAGATACTTTCATCCACTGGGGGCATGTCTATGACAGATATGATATTCCCAACCTACAACAGAACAATAAACTACTCATCAATATTGCACCTACTCCAGGCATAGACACGACATCTATCAACAGATATACTATCATGGTAATAATTGCTCTGGTATCGCCGCTAGTAGCATAACTTTATAACACAAAAATAGACTAAGATCGTTAATATTAAGCCTCAGGCGAAAAGGAAACTTCTTGTTTTTTCCATCTTTCGCTAGTCTCGCCGAGTTCTCTTTCTATGTCCTTCGTTCTGTTTTGTTCGTTGAGTTTCTTAGTTCTTATCTTCCTTGAGCTGATCTGTTCAAGTTTTTCGAAAGAATTAGAATACAATTCCCTCCAAACGGCGAACCATCTCTACTTCAGCAACATCCCCGCTTAATCAAACCAAATTTTGCCTAATTCTCAGTTTGTTCAGGTACATCCTTATGAGCATAATACAACGAAGAGACACTATCAATAAGAAGCTAAAAATATTCTAAATTCTTACCATAAGAGAAAGAACATTGCTGTCACAGAGAAAAGCAGAAGAAAGCGTGGTGGTATAAAAGGAGTTGATCTAGAAATGACCTCCCACAACAAACACAAGCAAATGTGTATTGAAGCCTACAGGAAATACGTCATTCTACTTCTCGCTACACTGGTCATCGAACGTCACAATAAATCAATCAAAACTGATTATTATATTGAACTAACGGAAAACAACTAAAGATGATTAGACCGAACTAGAACAGCTAAAACATGTTTTGATATTAATAAAAGGTATCATTTTTGAAAATGGTTGTATAAAAACATTTTTGAAGGAAGCCCTTTGAGTGTTTAAAACGTGGGTGCCACGCGCCCTTGCCGTTATGTTGTGATCTGATTGGTTAGTTTTCAAGTGAGTATTTTCGGAAGCCATTCTAATGTATTGCCCTCGTGGGTATTGCGTCATAGCCATGAAACATCACGATAAAAGAAAAACAAGAAAAAATATAACAAAATCAATGAAAAAATACTCAAATTAAAACAAAAAAAAAGTAATACTGAAACTAATAACTTGTAAACTGGATTATTCAAATTAACGACAAATATAATAATGTTCAGCTAACAGATTAATTGAGTATAATAATAAAAGGCTTAATCAAAAATGATATCCCAGTGTGTGGTAAAATATTCCACTAGTGCATGAATGCCAGATCCAAGGTGAATCTAAATCGAACCGACAACGAATGACAAAATAATTTTTCTAGAAAACATTTCGTCTTATGAAATTCTTAAAAAATAGAAAATGAAATTCTAAAAAAAATATTTCAACCTTGGTTACTGTAAGGTATTCTGAATGAAGTCCTAAAGCTCGGTTTTGTATTTAGGGAAATTTAACTAGCCGGGGTTTTTAGAGACGAAATTTGGTATCTTGTGTCATATATTTTTGAGTTCTTGAATTATAGACCTACATGAAATAAGTTAATAAACAACTATATATTTATAGTATGAAAAGTGATTTACCTTTAATTATAAAACGACCACATGGGAAGATGGAATCCTAAGAATTTCCCAAAAGTATAAAATATTCAAATTTCAGCTTTTTTCTTTCTACTAGATCTAACCTAAAAGTCTTAGTGATTAAAAATTTTGATGTTTTTAACCAATACAAAGGCTTTTGAGTTCGACCTGAAGGTGTGAAAATTGTAAAATAAATAAATTGGTGACATTATCTTGAAACAGGAAGAAAGAAATGTTTAGAAATAATTGTCGAAGTTATAAATAATTAGCAAAAGTAAACGACAATTTTAAAAATTAACATGCTCTTAAGAAATGGTTTCAGAAAAACACAGACATTTTAGACATTTTAAGCCGAGTTTCATTCATATTTATGTATATTGCATATAAATATATTTTGTCATATAGATATATTTTGGTGAAATCATGTACAATAAATGAAAGACAATATAAGTAAAAATATATCGTGAATCTTAAGAAATCTAGGATTACATTATAATTTAAATCATTTATCGCAAAAATTACATTAATAATTGATTTCTCCAATTGTTGAAGCCAACATTTTGGAACGAAATGAAAAACAGCTTTACAAAAGAAGCTTGAAAATTCAAAGAAAAATAAAATAAAAATGCCACCTTGAACACGTTTTTTTCAACTTTGTTTAGTGTTTTAGGAAAAATATTGCAATTTTTTCGATAAATGTTGTTTGAAAATTCATTATTTTTTGATAGAAAATACCTCAAAATAGATGCTTTGGATGAATCAAACCAATGGAGCGAAAATCCAAAATATACAATTTTCTAATGTCTACAGATAATTACAGCGAACTGAAAAACAGCTTGTATTGGCGGGGTATCTTAAGGAAATCTGGCAAACCCGCAAAAACCACGAAAACACGACTTGCAAAGTGAAAACCTGGATGTAAAATCAAGTTTGAATCACGGAAGAGTTTTGAATTCGACGAAGCAGAAAGCAGGCTTTGTGAATTCAATGACTTATAAAGACAAAATGTCTGTCTTACGTGAATGAACAACAACATCACCAAAAACAGGCATAAATACTTCAAGCGCTCGAGAAAAAAATCGTAAAAATATCCAATCTATTCAAAATTGCTATGAATCTGAAACAAAAACAGTAGCTAAGAAAAGACCGGTTCAATTTGAGATCTATATTTTGAGTTTAGAATCAAAAGATTAGGAATTCCACCGTGGGCAAAAATACCAAAGAGAAAAGCTTATTTTAAACTAACTTAGAATATCTAGACATACCCCATGTTTTAGGACGTCAAAGATATGAAAAGGCTTCTTCTTTAGGAAGTGAAAGTGTGGTCGGGGAAGAGAATGAATGCCGTAACACAAGCACAGAGTTTTCCAGCTTCGGCGGTAATGACAAAGCCACGAAGTCGCGCCTCAAATGTCTTAATTCTGCCTGACATCCCGTAGCGAGTGAGGCATAGCTAACTAATATAGGTCAACAGCGATAAGCTAATTTACCAATAGACCCATCACAACTTAACCACATTCTTGATCCCTTTTAAGGGATCACACGACTTCATTTAACACGTTACCATGACGACGACTTTGATTGACACTTTGAGATCACTCTCCAGATCTCTTTTTAAAAATCACCCGACTTCATTATGTTTCCAAGGCGACAACTTTGATTGACATTACTACTACCCCAATCTGTTTGAAGGTATCATCAGATTTCATTATCACTTTACCATGGCGACAAATTTGAGCGACATTTTGGGGCCATATGGTGGAATAACAGATTGCAGGAATTTCTAATTAGCAAAGTTTTTTTTTGTCACTTGAAAATAAATGGTTTTTTTAGTGAGAGGCTATATCCGGGTCAAACACCGCTCTCTTAATATCAGACATTAATCAATATGGACGTCGTGCCGCGTACCGCGCGAACCGCGCTAGATAAAAGATAAACCACAGGCAGCCCAAGAAATGTTCTTGTATACTTGGTTATTAGAATGAATTTATGAGCAGAAAAAATCGTAAAAATCAAAATTCATCAAACTGTATAAACATGTTGTAGCCAAGTTAAGCAACGAAGGCATTTTTTCTGTCTTGTTTGGATAAAACATTGCGATAACAAATGGTACATTTTTAATGAAAACTATGAAATATATATTTGTTGGCTTAAAATTGGAAAACGTATTTTTTTTTAGTAAGAAAACTAGAAATATTCTAGAAGGTGATTATATTTCATTAAATGTTGATGATTTTCTATGAACAGACCATTTTCGAATTCGTACAATACCGCTGTGTTCCTTGACTACAGGCTCATTTACTCAGGAAAAAAACGTCATTTCAGTGTCAGAATATTCACAAATACCAACGGTAAAATAAAGAATGCACAACTTCAACAATACAAACACTTTCAAATTGCACGGACCTTCACTAAAGTACACGAATATTCTACACAAAATTGATGCTAACCCTGAACAACAGAGAGCTTGAAACTGGAGTATTTTTTAAAACAGAATTACTGAGATTGCACATCAAGCCCAATAAACTAGAACACAGGAAACCCAAGAAACAAGAACAGAACGTACCAATGAATACTACAGGTGATCAGCCATCATCACGGGAAAGAAAGTAGACCACAAAATAAACTACTTCGATTATACGGCGGACAGCTTGAATCGCAAGGCATTGTGGGGCGTCATGGGGGCAAAACAAAGATAGCGAGTAGTACATTTATTTTAATTTTAGTCTTCTTACTGCGATTCTCAATATTCTGCGAACTCAGACATTTCAATGTCTTTTTCAGTGTGAAATTGGTTTTTCGCTGCCGTCAATCAAAACTAATCAGTCGGTACCTTTTATATTTTTGACTGGCGGCAGCGAAGAACCAAATTCCAACGGGAATTCGCAACTCCCGAGTTCGCAGAATATTGAGAATCGCAGTTATTCATCTCTTTTCAAATTGTCTTGAATTGTTAATGTTGAATAACGCCATTACTGTAACCAAGCTTTGCATATTTGCCCCCTACCAAGATGACCGCCGTATCGTCGAGGAATTCCATTAACGAAATAGTTTACTCACGTCTAGAGAGATTTCGTCGGCTCCTTGTGCTGTGTATCGTTTGATCACGTGAGCAGCAGCAATGGCTGGCACATTGATGGCAGAATCGTCCGTTAATAATAAGTGATTGCCTTTATTATCCACCTAGAGAAGGAAAGGCTGTCAGTTAAAACTGTCTGAAATAAGACAGTTATGGGTTCCCTGTGTTGAGGGTTGGCCTCGGGGGTTAGGACAATAGCGTCACCCGTAAAAAAAAAAAAAAATGGGGGGGGGGGGGGGGGGGGGTGGGTTCCATCAGTATCAAACTAATGCTAGCTCAGCATAAATGAGCCAGTTATCAAAAAGCACAGCGCATATTTGCTCACCTCGAACCAATTCAAGACAGGTCCACAGTTCATCACATTATCAGCGATTTCTGTTAGGCGGGACAGATAAGAATGTAATATATTCTGGACGTCCTAGGAAGAAGTAATAGGGACATGTAAGTCAGCATTAAAAAAATTGACAATAGTGATGATGATGATGATGAAGATGACGATAGTGACAATGACGGATGGTAAAAAACGGTGACACTGAGTAGTGGTGATGAAGAGTGCACACGATGATGATGATGATAATCACGACGATGGTAATAATAGTGATGGCGATGATGATTACACATAATGATGTCCACAATGATGATGATCATGTTGAAGAGGGTTATGCATAAATATGTTGATGATAACGATATGATCTTAATGAAGATTAAACATACATATAGTGACTAGACTGTAGCGACTCGGTAATAGTCGACCAAAAAAGATGATGACGAGGAGTAGTGAAAGAGGTCAACCAAACTTTGTCAGTAGAAATCAAGCGACGAAGACGATGATGGCGATGGTGAAAATGATTAACGTTAAAATCTACCAGTTGTTTGCCAGTATACGTGAACGTTCCTCAGTGATATAATAAATCTGACATAACAGCGATTCCGTATTGAATATTTAGACGTGCCGTAGCGTACTCGCACCACAGGAACCCGAATACAAAACAAATCAGGCGCGTAAAAGCAACGGAAAGCAACTTCAATACTGCAAATAAAGGGCGCTGTAGCAGCAGATCCGTTCTAATCACCTTTACAGGTTCCTAAGGTCATGGGAATTAGACTAATTAAGCTTTCTCAACTTACCATATCTTCTCTTGAACCGTGTGTATCATCTAATGTGTCGGCTAGTGATGGTAAATGGCTGAATTTACGGTCAAAAATACATCTGAAAAAAGTAGAAAATATAAAAATCAAATTATGCGCAAGAAATATTAATACGCAAGAATCACGATAAAAGATGTTTTTTTTTTTTTGTGTTTTGTAGGATAGTTACATTGGAAACCAATACGACGTAGAGAAGATTAAGTATGATCCATTGCGCACGACTGAACACAACTGAAACAGACGTGACCGTAGCTGTGCCCAAGGGCATGGATATTACCAGCCCACTCAGTCGACTAACCTAATGACCAGACACATACACAGACAAACAAATGTACAGAGAAAGAGCATCAAACCTCTGAGAATTATGTAACGTAAGGTATTTGTATCCTGTATTTTCCTGACTACCGCCCTGATTACGAAATTTTCACGCAGAAAAAAAATGGGGTTTCAAAAAGAAAGAGCAGCATTCTTATGATATGGTGCCGTAATGTTCAAATGGTTTTCGTCTTTAAGAAGCAATCAAGATTAACGCACCGCTAGGCAATTAAGAGGCTTGAATAAGGAAGCCATTTGACTGAAGTTTGACGAGCTGTGAATGTTTTGCTCTCTTATACGAAAGCTTTTTGGCTTTTTTCCTTTCATATAACAAATTTCAAAGTCAGGTTACAGGAGCAAAACACCTGGGATTACTAATCATATCTCTCCGGGGGAACTGAAACGCTTTAGAAAACGAGATTGCGGACACAGATTCTAGCGATCTGGAACCGATTGTACAAAGGCTGAATAGCTCTATCCACCAGATAAATCCTTATCCAGCGGATAAAAGCTATACAAATTCTATAAACTGGATAACTCTTATCCGGTGGATAACTTTATCCAGGCTTCGTACAATCAGCCTCTGATAACTATATTATTTTGTACAAAGCGTTGTACTACGTGAATATTTGCCACAAGTATTTGTAAACAAAAACCATGGGCACTTAAAAGAAACCGATAATGACTTCTTGAAACAAGACAATTAAAACGACTTAACGCAGCCATAAATCATACATTAGAAAAGAATTATTTTTTTTGATGACCGTCAAAACAAACCATGGGTGAATCGATGACAATACAAAAGGAAACGACAAACTTTGTGGACAACTTTGAATCCAAAACAATGAGTTATTGTCCGAAGGGTTGATACAAAACGTGACTGAATAATAAGCAAATAAAAAAGAAATGCTTTCACGAAGTAGTATTTATAAAAAGAAATGAACTGAAATGCTGAGGCATGGAGTTGTAATTTAGAGGTAAGGATAAAAAATAATTTGGCTTTCATGAATGAGGAGAAAATTATTTACTAATTTGAAGGGCAAAGGTCAGAATAAAGAGAACAAAATTCCAAACCTTATAATCTTGCCGAAAATTCTAACCAAAAAACGTAAAACTAATACAAAAGAGTTAGACATTTAGTCCTGGCAGAATTTTAATTTCGTAAAACTAAGTACTTTATAAATAACATTGTATCAGTCGAATAGGTAAAGAAAAATACAGAAAAACTATAATTGAAAATCTTATAACCAATTATTTTAAATATCCTTTAAGTAGAATGTGGTTACTTTTTCTATAAAATGTTGACGAAATATTGAAATAATTTTGCATGAAAGTATCAATTTCTGAATTTTTGTATAAGAAACTATTCTGATTTTTGAAAAATTGTTTTATTTTAGGCAAAGATATTAAAACTATCTCAATTAAGGATTAAAGGCTCTTAGTTAAAAGTTTATTTCTAGAAGAATTGAGGAAGTTTTATCTGATGTGCAAACAGTGAAGCTTTTCAAGAATATTATCTTTTTTTTGGAGTAACTATGATTCTGAATTTTTTGTGCAAATACAAGGGTAAACAAAAGTTTTAAAAACTCATTTTTTATCGTTGTTTTTGGGGAAAAAAAATAAGAAATAGATAATTTAGCCTAATATTAGAAGCCAGTTTCTAAATTAGCATTGCAATAAGCTATGAACCTCAAAATACTCGAAGAAACTGAAATATTTTTGCCAAACTTTATAAGAAGCTACATCACTTCAATACGTAAACAAACGATGGCTTACCCGTTTTGAGCGAATGGCATGTTCAAGAAAGTTGAAGCTGGATTCTTTACTTTACAGACGCGTTGGTTTCAAGAATATTCACTTGTTTGAAGGCATTGAAATCCGTTTGTGAGCCGAAAACTAGGGTTTTATAGTTTACGGAGTAAGGACTTTGTATTCCTTGCTTTTATCCTTGTGACATATCGTAATAACGTCACGAATGGTGTGATCTATACTGTGTATACTATGAATGTTGACTTAGTAGAGAATACGGCTAGGTAATAAAGCATGTGATAGGCTGATAGACAGATGAATGGAAGCGGAGGTTAAGGGACGCCGAGGAGTTAAAAATAGAATGAAGATTAGGTTTTGACTTATTGTGGGATTAGGTCAATGTCTGAACCAATAAAAGTGGTTGGAGGAAAATATTAATTAAAAGAGAATTAAGAGAGATGTTTCGAAGAACGGAGGAAACGGACTAACCTTGAGATTAGATTACACGAGGGAATTTCTTTCTCAAACAAACAAAAAAAGAAAGAAAGAAAGAAAGAAAGAAAGAAACAAACAAACAAACAAAAAAAGATAGAAAAAAGGAAAACGTAAAGACGTAAAGATAGACAGAAAGACAGAAAGACAGAAAGACAGAAAGACAGAAAGACAGACAGACAGACAGACAGACAGACAGACAGACAGACAGACAGACAGACAGACAGACAGACAGACAGACAGACAGACAGACAGACAGACAGACAGACAGACAGACAGACAGACAGAAAGAAAGAAAGAAAGATATGATACATCGGAATCAAAAACCTATGTTTTTCTTCAGAACACGTGCATAATTTGTCCAATAAGCATTCACCACAGGAATCCCAAGCACAACATTCCATCAAGCAATTTAATACCCCACCCCACCCATATGAGGTAAGTATTTTACCTGTGAATCTGTCTGTCTAAGCCAATGATATTCTCCAGGGTTCTGCGCACGCTCCAAGTCTTGCCTCGACATGATACTCTCACCTATATGATAATAATGATATTAATATTAATGAACAGAAATCAGTAACCCGTGCCTCCCCTCCTAGTAAAAATGGAAAACAGATTGGTTAGTATTCTCTACTGTCACAAGGTACACACACATAAATAACCAATAAAAAATTTGAAAAAAAAAAAAAAGCCAAAAAAAACAAAAAAAACAACAAAAAAAACAAAAAAAAAACAAAACTCGAGAACGAAGAACAAAAAAGTAAATGAAATCCTTTGATGAAAGCACCACCTTTACTTGTGATTTCACTCATTTCATGTAGTTTATATTATCTACTATCCGAATAAAATGCTTGATAAACGCTCAAAATAAGCCTAGAAATTTAATTTTGGCTTAATATATTTAAATAATTATCATAATAGTAATGACTATCGATGCGATGAATTACCAGACAGCCTCCATTACGTGAACGTTATATGTATGACTTTAATTTCTTGGCAGTGTGTTTAGCTCAATGAACAAGATCGTACAAATTGTGACGGGTTCCCTTTGGTATAAAATAAGACCTCAAATGCCGTAACAATAGGCTTTTTACATGATGGCGTCGTTTTACTACCACTACCAAAATGCTTCGCGAATTTTCTTTCTTCAAATTTATATTTCCTCATTAGAATCGTAAGACAATTGGTGCTAATGAACTGAACAAAAGAAAGTGTGCAAGGGATTCTGGTATAGTGGTAGTAAATTCAGTCGCTGCCCTTTTCAATAGGCCTCTTTACCTTCGTATGCAAATTGCCCATTTCAGACCATTTCCTTGAGAAATGTTCTTTTGTTAAAATATTTACACATGAAAGAATCAACTCCCAAGAGTGGCATCACATGGTCTGAAATGGCCACAACAAACAACGAAGGTAAAGAGGTCTATTCGCATTCTAGCTTATTAATTTAGGTAGTTGCATTCTTTATATATTTTTAGAATGCGAAACAACTTCGATTTGCATAAGGAATCCGGGGACTCCCCGATTAAAATGAAAGTCAGACAAAAGACTGACAGATTAAAAATGCGAACCTAGAAACGACAAAGTTTTATAACAGTTCTGATGCGAACTGAATACTTCCCCAAATGGCAGTTCTGTGTATAGCTGATACTATAACTGTTGTTATATGGTGGGCATGGGACGTTATAAAAATCTTCACGACCGCTCTCATCATTGACGTAATCTTCGTTCTCGTCGTCTTACTATTACTCTTCCTCTTTGTTCTCCTCGACCTCTTTGTCCTCATTTGTGTAATTCCATGGCGTCCTCCTCCTATACCAGCTCCAAGTAGACCTAGGAGACCAACAACAACTAGTTCGACACAAAAAGGATACGAAGCAGTATCATCAGCCTTGTCTGTCTTCTCTGGTCCACCTCCATCGCCTTCTCCTACACCAGCTCCAAGTAGACCAAGGAGACGAACAACAACCAGTTCGACACAAGGATACAAAGCACTATTATCAAACTTGTCTGAATTCTCTGGTCCTCCTTCATCGCATCCTCACTCTAAAACAACAACAACTAGTTCGACACAAGGATACGAAGCGGTATTATCCTCGTCTTTCTCGAGTAGACGAACAACAACCAGTTCGAAACAAGGATACGAAACGCTATTATCAAACTTGTCTTTCTTCTCTGGCCCACCTCCATCACGCATTTCTTGTACACCAACACCAACTTGGTCGATACAAAAAGGATGCGAAGCGACATCAGCAGCTTTCTCTGTCATCACTGGTGTAAAGATCATCAGCGAAACGGATGTACAAGAACAGCTTGAACAAGGCAAGAAAGTAACAGCACTCGACATCAAGGATGTCTTCTACGGTCGACTCAGCTCTTCTAAGACAGAAGTCGACAAATAAGAACTTTACCACATCCCGAATTCTGCTTACGATCCACCATACGACTCTGACTTTACTAACTACAAAGGAGACAAAAAGGCAAGAGGGATGGATCGTCCCAAGGAGAATGGGCAGTATCCTACCATGGCACGAAGATACAGAATGTCCCAAGTATTGTGGTAAATGGATACGACACCAAGAAGTGTGTGCGTCAAGCGTTTGGTCCAGGTATTTACTCAACACCAGACCCCGAAGTAGCTGAAGAACATACCACAAAATTCGAATACAAAGGAGAAAACTGCAAGTGCATCCTGCAGGCGAACAGAGTCAACCTCAAGAAGACGAAGGAGGTTAAAACAGGCCACGGGATATACTATGTTATTCCTGATGATGATGACATTCGTCCCTATGGAGTGTGTATCAAGAAAATCTAAACTAGAACTAACGGCCAAAAAGAACTAGACTGTAAAGAAAAAGCCGCTAAATCGGAAAACCCTACTAGGACTGTAAAGATATACCATAACATTTTATTTGATCTGTGGCAAGACTATACCAAGCGACAATGAATATTTAGGATTTGTCTTCAATATGACTTAGTTATCCTTTTTATACAATATACTTTTTATAGAACATTTAGGATTTGTCTTCGCCCATCAATATGAATGACTTGAATTATATATAGCCGGTATACTTTCTTGGGACACAAGCGTTTAAAAGTAAAAAAAAAAAAAAAGGAACTAGAGTAAGTGCACCTGAGGTAAACAATCTTCGCATGCTAATTTAAAGTATACTCTAGCCTTTCCTGCCTTTCTTGGAATTTTTGGGGAACACACAGAGAAACCCTCATTGCTCGGACATAACAAACACATAACCAAGAATAATCTAGAGCACTAGTTGGATGAACAAGTATTTTGAATAAAGGCAGAAAACAATGGTAATGAGAATATGAACACTGTTATCAATCAGTCAATCTATAAAACTATATTTTCAATGTTTCTAGTTAAAAGTTGAGAAAAACACTGGTTATAAGTCAATTTAAATAAAAAGCTGTACACATTTGTTTGACATTCGTTAATCTATTTTCGCCGTTATGGATTATCTTTCATTGTCTTTACTATATTTCATTTTATTTTTTAGTAGCGAAAGCATGCAAAGATTTTTGGGGAAAAACATAAATTTCGCGTCTTTTGAGTGTTCAACAGCTTCAGATGTGTTTTATCAGAGAACAGAACATAGCCAAACCCTGATCTTTTAGCTTTATCTAATAGATTTTGACGAAAAAAGTGAGAAAAATCGACGACGGAAAAGTATGCTGTTTTTGAGCACGCGCGGACACACGTCCACGCCATCAAAAAAATAAAAACTAAAAGACGTTGGATGCTAAAAATAGCCCAACCGGGAATTCACATGGCGCGCGCGGTATTAAGAAGTTTCCCTCTCTTATTCATGCTCTCTTGATTAGCACATACATGAATTATTAATCAGCCCCGCACTCCCCTGAGATATTCAAAACTGCCCCCGACTTTTAGCTTGATGAACCTTATCCTAGTATACACGCATCAAGAGTTCCGCGCTGCTGCTCAATGCGCATGCTCAGGGGATTAAAAAGTGGGATAAAATTTGTAAGATATGCTATATTTTAGTTGTTAATTTTCACTAAATATTCAAGATCGTGTACAGTTAAGCAAATTCTGAATCAAATATACCGAAAAATTACATATTATACAAAATATCATCCCACTTTTTAATCCCCTGAGCATGCGCATTGAGCAGCAGCGCGGAACTCTTGATGCGTCTATAAAAATACGATACGTGTTTAGTTTGAGCGACACGATTGGCTCTTAACCTTATTGAATATTAATGATTTTAGAACATTATAAAACCGATCAGCAAAGCAAAGCAAAGCAAACATCAAAACACAAGAGAAATCGTTTCGAAAGTTGGGGCTTGTAAGGCGATGGCCACTTTCACTATTTGTGGTTTTGTAGCCAAAAGTCTCGACGGAATCATCAATGCAATATCGAGAAGAAAGAAAAGAGAATCCTATGCCATCGCCGCAGCAGCGTTCTCGGCTATCTTCGGTGTACAAATCATCTGCGAAGAAGAAGCGAAAGTAGAAATTCGGAAGGGTAATCCTGATGTAAAAAGACTAGAAATCAAGGACCTCTTTAAAGTAAAACCCAAGGATTTTGAAGGACACAACCCACCACTGTATTACATCCCAGATTCTGCATACGATCCACAGTACGACTACGACTTCACTAATCACTATTCCTTCTTGGAAAGGTGTACCAGAGGAGACTATCCTTACAAACGACCGTCAGGATGGAACAGAAAGGCTGTGAGAGTGATCGGCAAGTATGAAGATGATGTTTGGCTGGGAAAACCAGGCTGGAGGAGTGAATCTTCCCCGGGAGAATGGCCAGTATCCTACCATGGCACAAATATACAGAATGTCCACAATATTGTCACTGAAGGCTACGACATCGAGAAATGTAGACGTATTCTTTACGGCCAAGGAATATACTCAACGCCATCTTTCGAGGTCGCCGAACGTTATGCCACAGACTTCAACTACAAAGGAGAAAACTACAAGTGTATCCTACAGAACCGAGTCAATCTAGAGAAAACTGAAACTGTTGAAACAAAATATGATGGGCCATACTTCGTCACTCTCAACGCTGATTACCTTCGACCATATGGCTTGTGTATCAAGAAACTCTAATTCAGAATACTTATCGAAGCAGAAGTGGCTTTCGCCAGCTATAACTGCGTGATTGATAGAATTAACTTTATTTTACAAACATATTTTGGCGCTTTGGATTTTTCCAAATATTCAACACAGAAGAGCAACAGCTTCATGCGCGTCTGGGCAGGACAAAAATGACTTTCTATTTAGAAAACACGTCGGTTAGATAAGAACATAACTCTTATAGAAGAAATACTAGAATATCTAAGAAAACTTGAACCGCTACTAATGTGCATATTATACCGATTGTTCTTTAGGGAAAAAATTGCCTGTTTTCAAACAAAAGATACTGTGTTTCCGCCATATACTTTTGGATTTGACGTAATTTCTATCAATTAATGTATATATGTCTGGTAGAATAAATCGCTTGAACGAATTTAGAGTCTGGTTGTTTCTGTGATCATTGTCTCACATGCCTTTCCAAGAACTTGAGCCGAATTAACATTTCTTGGAACTTGGGGTACGTCCACACTAATGAGTTTTCGTTTAGTTAGTGAAAACGTATACATTTGAAAACGCTCACCAGAGTGGACAAAACGAAGGCCTATCGTATTAGTGTTGACAGAGCCGAATTAAGAGGCAGTCCGTGTAAGGATCGAGCAAAGTTGGAAATGGCTCAAACATCGCCTATCCTCAAACTTTGCCTGAAGAAAGCCTATTATTTGCCCAGTACAATGGTGCAGTTGGCTTTCCAAAAAAGTCAAAAAACGCAAGGGCGCGGTGCCAACTAGTGATTTTCAAAATTCGCTCCTAGAAAAAGCGAAAGATCATTTGTATAATGTATAAAAAATTGTATAATTCAAAGAAACCATTGAAATGTCCCTAAAATTATCGTTGGAACTTGTGTGAATATAAATTGGTACATTTTTCTTTGGTCAGATTTAATTTTAATAAAGTTAATGGTTTTTTTAGTAGCCTTTCAGGGCCTAGCATCTTACGAGCTGAATTATGCAAATGACCTGTTTTTTTTTAATTTTTACTTGCACATTTCTTTACGGCTTCAAGAGCCGATCACAGATAAAATAGTATAAAGGCTGTTCTCACAAAACCCACATCGTAATCAAGGTAGTTTTTTAAAGCTAAAGGGGCTAAAGCTCTGAATTTTGAAATTCTGAAAACCGAATTCAGGTTTCAGCGCTTGATACGCGATCAAAATATCACTACTGAAGAATGAATATCGATAGCTGTTCTACCGATAGCTGTTCTAATATATTTCTCATAGAGTGGTTTTCATTAACCCGTGAAACGAATTATATTTATTAAAGTGTAATAGTCAAAACAACACAATAGAAAACAAAAGAATCAGAGTGAAGTAGTGCGTAATATGCTAAAGTGTATTACACGGGTTTATGAGAATCACTCTATTATTTATTAATCTAGTTCTATCATTAGTTCATATAAACATTATCAATTCAGTCGTAGCTGCAATTTAAGGTGATAATAAAGCTATCTATCTATCTATCTATCTATCTATCTATCTATCTATCTATCTATCTATCTATCTATCTATCTATCTATCTATCTATCTATCTATCTATCTATCTATCTATCTATCTATCTATCTATCTATCTATCTATCTATCTATCTATCTATCTATCTGTCTATCTGATCAAAGAAAATTTCTCAGTATTTTACCAAAAATTCTAAGAAAGGCAGGAGACGCTAGACTATATGTAAATTCGCATGCGAAGATTGTTTACTTGAGGTGCACTTACTCTAGTTCCTGTTTTTACTTTTAAATGCTTGTGTCCCAAGAAACTATACTATAATATAATTCAAGTCATTCATATTGATGGGCGAAGACAAATCCTAAATGTTCTACAAAAGTATATTGTATAAAAAAGGATAATTCAAGTCATATTGAAGACAAATCCTAAATATTCATTGTTGCTTGGTATAGTCTTGTCACTGATCAAATAAAATGTTATAATATATCTTCACAGTCCTAGTTCTTTTGGCCGTTAGTTCTTGTTTAGATTTTCTTGATACATACACCATAGGGACGAATGTCATCATCATCAGGGGTTACAAAGTATATCCCGTGGTCTGTTTTATGTTTTTTCGTCTTCTTGAGGTTGACTCGGTTCTGCAGAATGCACGTGCAGTCTTCTCCTTTGTACTTGAAATCCGCGGCATAATCTTCAGCTACTTCTATCAATGTAAACATGTCTGGAAGAATAAATCGCTTCGTCTAAATCAAGGCTATTCTGGTTGTGTCTCAAGTCATTCTCTTATCATCATGTATTTTCCTTAGACATTTCTGTGACTGTAGCTTATACAGTACGTTTGTCACAATTAAACCCACATTGACGACCTACTCGCCATTAGAGTCTCCAGCAGCTCAGTGGTAGAGCGTCCGACTAGCATACGGAGGGTCGTGGGTTCGATTCCCATCTGGGGCTCAGAATTTTTTCTGAGCCATTCAGTATGGTACGATCACATATACATTTCACTTTGTTAATCGTTGTTGATAAAAGCACCAATATTGGATTTCTTATGTCATATCATCGTAGTTTGTATTATCTATAACAGACTAAAAACCATTAATATTATCATACCAATGCTGAAAAACAGCTACGTATTCCGAGATGAATTTCCCGACAGCCTCCTTGGTCGTTATTACGTCATTATTCAAAATAGATAAAGAAAGTGAAAGTAAACCAAAGCGAAGCAAACATCAAAACACAACAGAAATCGTTTGGAAAGTTATCGCTTGTAAGGCGATGGCCACTTTGATTATTGGTGGTCTTTGTATTGCTGTTGGATGGTGGGCATGGAACGTTATAAAAATGTTCATAATTGTCGTTGGATGGTTGGCATGGAGCGCTTTAAAAGTGTTCATGATTTTCCTCTTGGTCGTCTTCGGTCATCATCATCGCCATGTTCCTTCTCTTCTACATGATCATCTACCTCTTCGCCATCGGTGACATCCTCCTCGAAACAATACAAAGGAACCCGAATTCAACAATAACAGCACTGTTTATTGGTGGTCTTGGTATTGATGTTGGATGGTGGGCATGGAACGTTATAAAAATGTTCATAATTGTTGTTGAATGGTGCGAATGGAACACTATAACATTTTTCATGATTTTTTTCTTCGTCGTCTCCGTCATCATCAACGCCGTCTTCCTCCTCCTCCTCATCATCTCCATCCTCTTCCCCCTTCCACCTATTCCACCATCTCCAAGTTGCCCGATTTTAGAAATGATACCATTGATTATTGGTGGTTTTGGTATGGTTGTTGCATGGTGGGCATGGAACGTCACAAAAATTTTCATGATCGTCTTCTTCGTCATCACCCTCCTCTACAAGCTCTTCCTCCTCTTCCTAGATTATCTACCTAAATCATTTCCTCCTCTACCAACTCCAAGTAACCCGAATTCAACAATAACAACATTGATTATTGGTGGTCTTGGAACTGTTGTTGGATGGTGGGAATGGAACGTTATAAAAATGTTCATAATGGTTGTTGGATGGTGGGCATGGAGCGCTATAAAAATGTTCATGAGTTTCCTCTTCGTCGTCTTCGTCATCATCATCGCCATCTCCCTCCTCATCTACATCATTTTCCTCCTGTTCTCCCTCGATGACATCCTCCTCGCAACAATACAAAGAAACCCAAATTCAACAATAACAGCATTGTTTATTGGTGGTCTTGGTATTGATGTTGGATGGTGGGCATGGAACGTCATACAAATGTACATAATTGTTGTTGGATGGTGCGAATGGAACACTATAAAATGTTTCATGATCTTCTTCTTCGTCGTCTTCGTCATCGCCATCGCCGTCTTGCTCCTCCTCCTCATCATCTCCATCCTCTTCTCTCTTCCTCCACCAACTCCAAGTTACCCGATTTTAACAATAACAATTACATTGATTATTGGTGGTTTTGGTATGGTTGTTGCATGGTGGGCATGGAACGTCACAAAAATTCTCATGATCGTCTTCTTCGTCATCACCCTCCTCTACAAGCTCTTCCTCCTCTTCCTCGATTATCTACCTAAATCATCTCCACCTCCGCCAACTCAAAGTAACCCGAATTCAACAATAACAACATTGATTATTGGTGGTCTTGGAATTGCTGTTGGATGGTGGGAATGGAACGTTATAAAAATGTCCATAATTGTTGTTGGATGGTGGGCATGGAGCGCTATAAAAGTTCTCATTATCGTCTTCTTCATCGCCTTCGTCATCGTCGCCTGCGGCATCATCGCCTTCTTCCTCCTCCTCTTCTTCCTCTTCGATAATTATCGACCAACAACTAGTTCAACACAACGACGAAACAAGACTGTCTCCTCTCGCCCAACTCCATCACGTACTTCTTCTACACCAACATCAACTTGGTCGACACAAGAAGGATACGAAGCGACAGCAATAGCCTTGTCTCTCATCACTGGTTTAAACCTCATCAGCGAAAAGGATGTAAAACAACAGCGTAAGCTAGGCAAGAAAGTAACAGCACTCGAAATCAAGGATGTCTTTTACGGTCGACTCAGCTCTTCGAATACAGAACTTTACTACGTCCCGGATTCTGCTTACGATCCACAACACGACCATGACTTTACTAACTACAAGGGAGATGACACTAACTGTACCAGAGGAGGTTATTCTTACAAGAGACCAGCTGGGTGGAACAGGAAGGCTGTGAAAGTGATCGGCAAGTATGAAGATGATGTTTGGTTGGGACAAAAAGGAAGGAGGGATGAATCTTCTCCAGGAGAATGGGCAGTATCCTACTATGGAACGAAGATACAGAATGTCCCCAGTATTGTGGTCGATGGATACGACAACAACAAGTGTGTGCGTCAAACGTATGGTCCAGGTATCTACTCCACACCTGACCCTAAAGTAGCTGAAGATTATGCCACGGCTTTCAACTACAAAGGAGAAAAGTGCAAGTGCATCCTGCAGAACAGAGTCAACCTCAAGAAGACGAACAAGGTTAAAACACACCACGGGATATACTTCGTAACCCCTGATGATGATGACATTCGTCCCTATGGAGTATGTATCAAGAAAATCTAAACAAGAACTAACAGCCAAAAGAACGAGGACTGTAAAAATATACCATAACATTTATTTGATCAGTGGCAAGAATATACCAAGCAACAATGAACATTTAGTATTTGTCTTCAATGTGACTTGAATTATCCTTTTTATAGAATATAATTTTTGTAGAATATTTAGGATTTGTCTTCAATGTGACTTGAATTATCCTTTTTATAGAATATACTTTTTTGTAGAATATTTAGGATTTGTCTTCCATGACTTGAATTATCCTTTTTATAGAATATACTTTTTTGTAGAATATTTAGGATTTTTCTTCGTCCATCAATATGAATGACTTGAATTATATTATAGTATAGTTTCTTTGGACACAAGCGTTTAAAAGTAAAAATATTAACTAGAATAAGTGCACCTGAGGTAAACAATCTCCGCATCCAGGTGTCCGGAGCACGCACGAACCGTCCAATCACAGCGCGCTTCGATGCTTAGCCAAGCGGCCCTTGCTCCAAGTCTCTTCCCAATACAAAAACACGCGTTTCAAAGAATTTAGAGAAAAAAAGTTGAAATATACGTGTTGTTTAAAAAATTAAAGTAAATCTTTGCGATCCATCTCCTCAAATTCTGTGAGATATATGACTTTTAAGACTCGAGCGAGGGCCGCTAGAATTACAACAACAATCCTTTTCGCGCTTAGTTTTTCGTACGGCTGGATGCGAATTCACATATAGTCCAGACTCTCCTGCCTTTCTTGGGAATTTTTGGTAAAATACCGAGAAATTTTCTTTGATCGGATAGATAGATAGATAGCTTTATTAACACCTAATATTTTGTTTGATAAGCTGCTGTAGGCAGGTATATTTCGTGGTAATTTCTTACTCTCAAAGGCTCACAAACATGTTAGACATTCTATCAAGCAAAGGCGAAAGTCTATGCTTTTGACCTCTTAGGCAAAAAAAAAAGCCAGTTTAACACATTTGTCTTGGCATCTTTCTATGACCGGTAGCTTTATCCAACGACGAACCTCAAGCTTAAAGTAAAACAGCAAGCTAGTCGAAATTCAGAGACAGTGAAAACAAAGTGGGCGTGTCAGCAGACAAATGTGGGCGTGGTAGCGACGTGAATTTTTGATGTGCTGCCACAGTTCGGTGAGATCCGTAGCAACAGTTCTGATGCTTAAGGAAAGGTGTGAGATCGCACTCTGACTGACGAGTTTCCAAATGAAAGTTCCGTTTGTAAATCTAAATGAAACGATTTTACAATAACAAAGAAATCCTCCTTTGAAGTGAGCTGTGAAGCGTGACATGCCCAGTGTCACGATCCCGATGGCGGTGTGACGTCATCAAGTAAATTTACTTGAAAAAGGTAAAAGAAGATGGCGGCTACCTGTGGCTTATCTGGCCGAGCGTGAGAATTAAAGACAAACTTTGACTTCTGGTTTTGGGAAGAGCGAACCTCTCAGCCAGAGATACCCAAAAGGCACCACACTAACACTTGCTCTTGTGATTTACGGGTTTTAGTTGGCTGGAGAGTAAACACCCTGAGACAATTCTGTGGCACAGACGAGGGACTGGTTAGACTATTATAATATAGATTACTCGGAGTGGGAAATTTGAATTTTTGGTGTGTCCATAAATTAAAGAACGGGAGATTTTTCCCTATTCAAATTGAATAAAAGTAAATAAATGTGTGAACCAGACAACAGTTTTAAAAAAATGAGTAGATAACTTACAATCGGCACCCATTGGCACCAACTTATTATTTCCCCCTCCAATGTAATGAAATTTTTACTATGACAATAACCATCTCAAGCGAAAATAAATTACGGGAAATGGCTGTATAACGTAAATACAAAACGACGTAATCTGGTGTTGGGCGTTTGCTGATAGAAAATCTTCCTCGGTATTAAATTCTGAGTGGTCTTCAAAAACAGCGGTTTGCATCGAATACGAAACTAGTGTATTTCTCGATTTTGTCTTGTTTTTCCTGACATTGGGCTCTTAAATGTATACCAACTGAAATGAATTTTAGAAAATTTCAATGTTTTTTTTTGTAGTCGTTTTGTAGATGTTTGGGCCGATCATCGTATAAAATGCTTGTCGGTAAAACAGCTATGGATTGGAAGTTTAAGGGAGAGACTTAACTTGACTTTGACTGGATTTTGACATACTTTTTTGTTTTCGCAAAATATATTTAGCATTTGTAATTTGTATCAATGTAAACATATCTGGAAGAATAAAGCGCTTGGTCTACTTCAAGGCTTTTCTGCTTGCCTCTAATCATTCTCTTCGACCGATTTTCCAAGAATGTCGGCGTGTTTGACAGGCCTAAGGGTCAAGCTGAAGACTAATTAAACATAGTGGTTGTTTTGAGAAGTACGAATCTAGCATCTAAAATAGTTAAAGCAAAAAGGTCTTAAAAAAGCTACTAAAAAAAAAGAATATATTTGGCGTCAAACTTGGAAAATGAAAGCATTGTAGGATTTATTGTAAAAGCTATTGATAAAAGTACCAATTTTGGATTTCGAATGTCATATCATCGTAGTTTGTATTATCTATAACAGACTGAAAACCATTAAAATTAATATCATACTAATGCCGAAAAACAGCTGCGTATTCCGAGATGAGTTTCCCGACAGCCTCCTTGGTCTCGACCACGTCATTATAAAATAGAGAAAGAAAGTGAAAGTTTTCCTCCCTCCGTAAAAACCAACCCAAATTCGATCTGAGCTGTGCTCCGTGGTCAGACATGAGTCGTATGGCGGCTGCCGAAGGCGCCTTCGTATGCCTTCGACTCGACCACGTTGAGCTGCGTCCTTCGCAATTCATCTCTTCAGCTGCCAGTAAGGATGATTAGCCACTCCAATTTATTTATTTATTTATTTATAACCAAAGCGAAGCAAACATCGAAACACAAGAGAAATGGTTTGGAAAGTTATGGCGTGTCAGTGTATGGCTTGTAAGGCGATAAGGGCTTTGATTATTGGTGGTCTTGCTATTGTTCTTGTATGGTTGGCATGGAAAGATATAAACATGTTCATGAGTTTCCTCTTCGCAGTCTTCCTCCTCATCTTCTTCATCTTCATCCTCTTCTACCTCGGTCGCGTCCTCCTCCTCCTCCTCGCAACAACTCGAAGTAACCCGAATTCAACAATAACAACATTGATTATTGGTGGTCTTGGTATTGATGCTGGATGGTGGGCATGGAACGTTATAAAAATGTTCATAATTGTCGTTGGATGGTTGGTATGGAGCGCTAGATCTTTTTTGATTTTCCTCTGCGTCGTCTTCGTCATCATCATCGCCGTCTTCCTCCTCATTTGCTTCATCTCCATCCTCTTCTCCCTTCCTTCACCAACTCCAAATGACCCGATTTTAACAATAACAATAACAAAATCAACTTGGTCGACAGAAGAAGGATACGAAGCGACAGCAGCAGCTTTCTCTGTCATCACTGGTGTAAAGATCATCAGCGAAAAGGATGTACAAAAGCATATTGAACAAGGCAAGAAAGTAACAGCACTCGACATCAAGGATGTCTTCTACGGTCGACTCAGCTCTTCCAAGACAAAAGTCGACGACCAAGAACAAATTTACTACATCCCGGATTCTGCTTACGATCCACAACACGACTATGACTTTACTAACTACGAGGGAGATGACGATAGCTGTACCAGAGGAGGTTATTCTTACAAGAGACCAGCTGGGTGGAACAGAAAGGCTGTACAAGTGATCGGCAAGTATAAAGATGATGTTTGGTTGGGACGAAAGGGCTGGAGGGATGCATTTTCTCCAGGAGAATGGGCAGTATCCTACCATGGGACGAAGATACAGTATGTCTCCAGTATTGTGGCCGGTGGATACGACACCAAGAAGTATGGTCGAGGTATCTACTCCACTCCAGACATCAAAGTAGCTGAAGATTATGCCACGGATTTCAACTACAAAGGAGAAAAGTGCAAGTGCATCCTGCAGAACCGAGTCAACCTCAAGAAGACGAAGGAACATAAGACACCCAATGGGATATACTTTGTAACTCCTGATGAAGATGATATTCGTCCCTATGGTGTATGTATCAAGAAAATCTAAACAAGAACTAACGGCCAAAAGAACTAGGACTGTAAAGATATACCATAACATTTTATTTGATCAGTGGCAAGACTATACCAAGCAACAATGAACACTTAGTATTTGTCTTCAATGTGACTGGAATTATCCTTTTCTTAGAATATACTTTTTGTAGAACATTTATGATTTGTCTTCGCCCATCAATATGAATGACTTGAATTATATTATAGTATAGTTTCTTTGGACACAAGCGTTTAAAAGTAAAAATAGGAACTAGAGTAAGTGCACTTGAGGTTATTAATCTCCGCATGCGAATTCACATATAGTCTAGACTCTCCTGCCTTTCTTAGAATTTTTGGTAAAATACCGAGAAATTTTCTTTGATCAGATAGATAGATAGATAGCTTTATTATCACCTAATATGTTGTTTGATAACCTTCTGTAGGCAGGAGAGTCTAGACTATATGTAAATTCGCATGCGGAGATTAATAACCTCAAGTGCACTTACTCTAGTTCCTATTTTTACTTTTAAACGCATGTGTCCAAAGAAACTATACTATAATATAATTCAAGTCATTCATATTGATGGGCGAAGACATATCCTAAATGTTCTACAAAAGTATATTCTATAAAAAAGGATAATTCAAGTCACATTGAAGACAAAATGAAGGTCAACAATAAGTGAATCTGACATGACAAAAGAAAGTCTTCTAAGATTATAAAAGCGAACCTAAGAACGACAAAGTTTCATAACAGTTTTAAACGGTTTTAAACTAGAGTCAATAGAATCATCAGTGTTCTGAGTGTCTTGACGGCTTAGCAACGAGTCTGGTACCAGCTTACTTTATACATCAAGCAAGAAGTTTGCATAAATTAAAGACGGCGGATTTCCCTGATTAAAATTGAATGAATAAACAACAAGTGATCAGTCGCCACTTTTAGAACATGACAGAAGACAGTCTTCAATGATTATAAAGCGATGCTAGGAACGACTAAGGTTCATAACAGTTCTGATGCTTAAGGAAAGGTGGGAAATCGAAATATAAGATAAAAAGATAAAAAACGTCATGTGTTTAGTTTGAGCACCATGATTGGCTCTTAACCCTATTGAATATTAATGAGTTTTAGAAGATTATAAAACCGATCATTAGCAACAACATAACAGTTCTGAAGATTGCATAATAAATGAATCCTTTCCCAAATGGCTTATTTAATGATAGCTGGTGGTATTGCTGTTGGATGGTGGGCATGGCGAGTCCTTAATAATTTGCCTCAGGAGGAGCCTAATCCTAGACCAAGTAGACCAATATCAACTTGGTCGACCGAAGAAGGATACGAAGCGACAGCAGCAGCTTTCTCTGTAATCACTGGTGTAAAGATCCTCAGCGAAAAGGATGTACAAAAACAGCGTAAGCTAGGCAAGAAAGTAAAAGCACTTGACATCAAGGATGTCTTTTACGGTCGACTCAGCTCTTCGAATACAGAACTTTACTACGTCCCAGATTCTGCTTACGATCCACAACACGACCATGACTTTACTAACTACAAGGGAGATGACATTAACTGTACCAGAGGAGGTTATCCTTAGAAGAGACCAGCTGGGTGGAACAGAAAGGCTGTGAGAGTGATCGGCAAGTATGAAGATGATGTTTGGTTGGGACGAAAGGGCTGGATGGATCAATCGTCCCCAGGAGAATGGGCAGTATCCTACCATGGCACTAAAACCCGAAAAAGCGTCCCCAATATAGTGGCCGGTGGGTACGACATCAAGAAGTGTGTGAATCAAGCTTATGGTCCAGGTATCTACTCCACACCTGACCCCAAAGTAGCTGAAGATTATGCCAGGGATTTCAACTACGAAGGAGAAAAGTGCAAGTGCATCCTGCAGAACCGAGTCAACCTCAAGAATACGAAGGAGGTTGAAACAGACCACGGGATATACTTCATAACTCCTGATGATGATGACATTCGTCCCTATGGAGTGTGTATCAAGAAAATCTAAACAAGAACTAACGGCCAAAAAGAACAGGACTGTAAAGATATACCATAACGTTATATTTGAAAAGTGGCAAGAATATACCAAATCCTACCAAGCATTATTGAATATTTAGGATTTCAGTGTCCTCGCCCATCAACCTAATTTAATATGAATTATCCTTTTTGGGACAAAAACTTTTGTAGAGAATAAGAAAGGGAACTAGAATTATTGCACCTTAGTTGAGCAATCTCCGCATGCTAATTTACAGTATACTCTAGCCTTTCCTGACTTTCTTGGAATTTTTTGGGGAACACACAGAGAAACCCCCACTGCTCGGACATAACAAACACATAAACCAAGAAAAATATAAAGCACTAGTTGGATGAACAAGTATTAATAAATAAAGGCATTTAGTAGTTAAGTGATTCTGTTTGCTGGAAACCGGAAAAAATAGGTATATACACTGAGAAAGAATCTTTAATATCTGTTATTAAATAATGAATAATTAATGTAGAAAAAACAACAGAAATCGGACAACCAAAATAACTCTGTAAATCGAATAAAGAATCGTCTTCATTTGAATCGAATTTGCATTCAACTTCAACATGGATTTTCTTGGTAAAATTCACTCCAATCTCAAGAAGAAAATAAAAAAATAAAAGAACATGAGATTTTTGACGTTTGCCGTCAGGCATGTTTAATTTCTGAATTTTAATTCACTGCACGATTAAGAGAAAATTCACGATCACTCAGCCAATCAGAAACAAGTATTTCATGTATAATATGTATTATTAAACTTGATATGCAATGTTCTATAAATATAACAGACAAAGTGAAAGTGAAATCAAAAGCTGGTTATAACGTGAAGTCGACAAGAGCCGAGTGTGGAGGGCTTTTCTCAGATTTGCAATGGCAATCATAGATAGAATAAGGAAATCTGCTACGCGACTATGGCTGGCGATAGTAGAATGGGTTCAACTACGAAGAAATCCTGAAAAGATTTCGAATTGGAAGGCAAAAGAAACACACATAGCAACGGCGGAAGCCTTCTCTGCTATCTCTGGCGTTAAGATAATCACCGAAAAGCAAGCACTAAACGAGATCAAGAAAGGCGTACAAGTGACACAACTCTCGATCAAGGATGTCTTTTATGGTAAAGTCGACCCTTCCTGGGATGAAAATAATAAAAAGAAGCTGTATTACATCCCGGATTCTGAATACGATCCAGACTACGACTGTGACTTTACAGATTACGAAGGAGATGATACTAACTGTACCAGAGGAGGTTATTCTTACAAGAGACCAGCTGGGTGGAACAGAAAGGCTGTACAAGTGATCGGCAAGTATGAAGATGATGTTTGGTTGGGACAACAGGGCTGGAGGGATGAATCTTCTCCAGGAGAATGGGCAGTATCCTACCATGGCACGGAGATACAGAATGTCTCCAGTATAGTGGCCGATGGATATGACATCGAGAAGTGTAAGCGTCAAGCGTATGGCCCTGGGATCTACTCCACACCAAACGTCAAAGTAGCTGAACATTATGCTACAAAATTTAGCTACAAAGGTAAACCCTACAAGTGCATCCTACAAAACCGCGTCAACCTCGAGAAAACGAAAGCTCTTCAATCTGGTATAAACCAATGGGACTACTTTGTCACTCCCAATGAAGACGATATTCGTCCATATGGAGTCTGCCTGAAGGAAGTCGAACGAGAATCTCGATAATATACTGGGACCTACATGACCCGTTGAATACAGAATGATCAAAAAAGTCTTAACAGGACTTGAGGAAGTCAAGCAGGGTAGTCAAGCATGACAAAGAACTGAGCTGAACAAAGAGTGGAAGTATAAGCGTTATGTGATTAGCATTCTGTTTACATTTTTATGTACCTACTTAGATGACATCTAGATATTTTAGAAGCTTTCTTGTAGAAGTCGTTTTACAGAGGTTTGGCATCATAGTAATTGCTCGGAAGAACAGTCATCGATTGGAACTATTAACGTTTTCAGTTGTGACGATTCCGAGGGCTCTTAACTACGATTATTAGCCATTCCGAGGTTGATGAAAAAAAAATAGGTCGAGTTGGCATCGCAGTGCATCGTGAGAGTGTTTTGTGGGACATATTTCCAAGATGGCGTCTATTTTATCCTCTAAAATAGTCCCATGCACGATGCACAGCAATGCCAACACGAAATATCCAAAACTACCACTAAGAGATAAAAGATACTGAAAAATTGTTTAAGGAGCGTAGCTTACAAAACACTTAAAACACTTGTGTGGGACCTGTGTCGTGTTTTTTTTTCATTTCCATATATTTGTTTTTGCCGTAAAAAGTATTGTTCAGCTTGTGACATAATACGTTAAAATATTTGTTTAGATACAAAAAGGCTAAAAATTTAGAAGAATTTTCACTAAGAATTTTCACTAAGAATTGTGATATAGAATTTAGATGTCATACGTGTGCCAATCTCACAAACCAAAAGGCATCAGTCGTTTGTTTAATATTGCAAGAGGAATTGCGCTGTACATGGCAATAAGGGAAGCGGTTACGACAATATGGCTGGCGATATAGTAGAAAACGAAATATGTTCAGTCTAATACAAGGCAATTAATAAACAAATAATAATTAATTACGATGAAGACTTTTCTTGTTGATTGAAATAAAACTCCGCCACGAGTTCGACTAGCGTTTATGATTAATTTAAAGAAGGAAGAGCTCGTATTTCATAAATTCTCTTGGCAGAATAATGGGGAATGCTAATCAAAATACGATGTCCAATCCTCAATTCTGATTGGATGACCTTGAGTTTGTTCTGATGGTCAACTCAGCTGGCTTCTATTCTCAGAATTATTCCAAGTAAGATTTTTATTAGCAATCTAAACAGGCGATTGCGTCAGTGGATGGACAAACAGGCCCACTCAGGTCAGGTTCAATTCTTCACTTATGTTGACTTTTTGATTTTCGAATCCAAAAAATCAAAGAAAAATATAAATTAAAAATATAAAATGTTTCCCCTCATTTCTTTGCGCTTTTAATAATCAGAATTTTGAATAAAAATCCAATTGGATGAAGTGGTGACTAATTTTAACTCGACCCGGAAGTAGTTTCGATAGAAATATGAAGTATTGCATGACGCGACTGATTGAGGGGATTTTTTGGCTATTAATATCTGAGGTGAAAAGCAATGCGTGACGCAATTTAGGGGAATTTTCTCTCTCTTAAATATCTGAATGAGAAAGCATTTTACTGCAATACTTTCAAACGAGTGTACACGATACAATGGCCACGGCTGGTGAGAAACTAGATTTACCCCTACTGGAGCTGCAGAAGGCGATTCAAGCCGTATTTACCTCACTCAGAATTTTTGTTTTTCCTGATGCGAGCGCGGCCGGTCTCTCTGCTATTTCTGGATTAAATGTTATCAGCGAAAAGACAGCAAGAAAGTCCGCCAACCACGCGAAACCAGTCACACTACAAGAGCTATTCTACAACCAAAGCCAAGTAACAGATCAAATATTTTACATCCCGGATTCTGAATACGACCCATTCTACGACTATGATTTTACAAATTACAAGGGAGATGACACTAACTGTACCAGAGGAAACTATCCTTACAAAAGACCAGCCGGGTGGAACAGAAAGGCTGTGAGAGTGATTGGCAAGTATGAAGATGATGTTTGGCTGGGACAAAAGGGCTGGAGGGATGAATCTTCTCCAGGAGAATGGAGAGTATCCTACCATGGCACTAAAACCCGAGAAAGCGTCCCCAGAATCGTAATAGGTGGATACGACACCAAGAAGTGTGTGAATCAAGCGTATGGTCCAGGCATCTACTCAGCACCAGACCCAGAGGTGGCTGAAGCGTATGCTAAACAATTCATATACAATGGTGAAAGTTACAAATGTATCCTACAAAACCGAGTCAAGCCCCAGAAAACGAAAGACATTATATCAAACTACGGCGATGGCATCTACTTCACAAATCCCAACGAAGATGATATTCGCCCATACGGAATCTGCCTCAAGAAGATCTAAATCCATACCCTCGGCTGCCCAAACGAAAGAACTGAACGTTGATAATCAAAACAGTGAAAATCTCATTTTTATTAGACTGACTAGGTTCCGATGTTTTCCTCAGTGTATCGACTGAGATAAGAACTAAACTAGTTCGTATAACTTTGCCAACTACAATCGATCTCCAATATTTTACAAACATGTGTTTGTCGTGACAGTGCCTTGCGTGACCTTTCTTGGAATTCAAAGTGCAAATTCTAGAAGTCGAGGGAAAAACCCCATCTTTTGATCTGTTTCGTGAGGCCGAGTAAACAATATAAGATTGAATGACAAAACAAGTGAGCATGCAATGCTAAATGAAAATGAAATGCATGTACACAAATGACTTTTATTGGTAAATGATAAAGTTGCCATTGATTTTAATGGCAATAGATCCAATGCACAAGAATGCCATTTTGGCATTTTTCTTTAAACTTATATGTTAATACCAAAGATGGTCTTGAAGAACAGTAAAAAAAGACATTTATCCTAGAAACTGATAGTCCAGCGTGTAAATAAACCAAAATCATCAGAACAGAAGGTCAACTATTAAAACCTAGTTTGATGTTTCAATTTGTTATTGATTCACTGACTCTTAGAAATTTAAAAAACTAGTTAATGCACCTCCCATAAAAAAATTTAAACATCACAAAAAATCATTTTTGGCTAAAAAAAAGTGTACGCGTGCGTGTGTGTGTCTGTGTCTGTGTGTGTGGGGAGGGGGGGGGGGATGAGGGTGTTTGTTCCTTCCAGCTAAGAGAACAAGACCAAATCTTTTGCAGTGATAGCAATACGTCCCTGGGAGGTCACGCTCATCCCCGTTATAATCGGAACCCCTTGTTTATCAAATTTGATCAATCGTTCTCGTTTGCCGTCTTTAGAATACACCATAATTGTGGGGCCAGTTTTCAACAACGAGGCTACGAAGACGTTTTGACTGACAGGGTGAAATGCGATGGCACCAAAATTAGCTGAAATGACTTGAAACTGTTGGAGGGGCTCGCCGTTACTGAAGACTAGCACACCAGCACCACGGTCTAGCACAAACACCTGACCGTTGTCAGCGGCACATATACCAAAAGCATGCTCTATTATCCCTTTTCCGAAGGACTGCACAAATTTCCCCTCATTTTCATATACCTCGACGAGAATATTTTTGTGAAATTTTGTAAACTCACCTCCAGTTATGAACACTAGATTATTGCTATTAATCGTCATTGAGCTCCCTCTGAACCCATCTAACAAAGAGAACTTATAGACGAAATTGTTAGATTTGCTATATACAAACACTTTGCTTACTGCAGAAGAATATTCACTAGTGTTTTTCTCTTGTCCCAAGATGTAGATGTTATCATCCTTGTCGGTAGCTACGCTCCAAATTTCAGAAATCATTTCATCCTGGGATTCAGAAATCGGCTCATCTGTAAATGGAGTTAGACGGTGAAGGAATTTGCCTCTGCTGTCGGTAGCTACGCTCCAAATTTCAGAAATCATTTCATCCTGGGATTCAGAAATCGGCTCATCTGTAAATGGAGTTAGACGGTGAAGGAATTTGCCTCTGCTGTCAAATACTTTGACACTGTGATCCTCGCTATCTGCTACGATGAACTCTCCAAGTGAATTGGAAGTAACATCCCATGCATGTAGTAACTTTTGGGTGCCTTCTCCTTCTTGGCCAAAAGACCACGAAGTTGTTCCACAGAATACGATCCTTGGATCAATTTTCTTTCCTTTAACATCAACACAAGGCCAGGAAAGAAGCGCTCCGCGTCTACCAAAACTCCCGGTTAACTCGCAAATTATTCGGTTTAAGTTGTGTATCTGGTCTTGAAAGTTCTCAAAACTTGTCTCAACAAACGGAAGAGAGTGGAGCTCTTCAAGGCACGTCTTACACGCTGGTATTGCGTCTTGTGGGTGATCAATGCTTTCGAGTATGGTCGCTAGTACACGGTAACGCATAGCCATGATGCGTTCTTCGGGTACAAGAACCTCATTGTTGAATGCTTTAGTTACTTTCTTCCTCGCATCTTGAAATCTTTTTTTAGAATTCGAAAAACATCTTATGATCGACTCATCTAAATCTTGCCATTTGATCAGGGAAACGGCTTCCTGTAGAACAGCAGTGAAGGACTGTAAGACGACTTCCATATTTGCTTTCTCTTGGACGTCGAGTCTGGTTTCTAGAGGGATATTTTCTTGGTTGGACGTCTTTATGCTGTCTAAGCCTTCGGACAAAAACGCCAATCCTTCATCGTAATATGAAACACCAGTAAGGAGCTCCTTCTTGGCATTTTTATGTAATTCTGATTTGATTTCATTCTTGTCGCGTTCGACTTTTCTATTCAATTCTTCAACTACCGAACCTATGTGTACGAAGTTTTTTTTGGAGTCAGAGCTTGTTGCAGCTTTTACACCGGCGCTCACTGTACTGCTAACTAATCCTTTCAGCACAGACCCCAAGAGACTGTGCATTTTTGTTCTATAGTGATTCAAAACCGTACTAGCTTTGAATAGAACAGTGTGGCAGATGAACAAGAGAGGCGTAAAAACAAAACCAAAAGCGGAAGTTCGAGGTCACGCATATATAACTATAGCTGACGACCAATCAGACCACGGGTAATATCTCAAATATTCAAAACAAATCCATATAAATTAAGCTGACGACCAATCAGACCACGCGTAATATCTCAAATATTCAAAACAAATCCATATAAATTAAGCTGACGACCAATCAGACCACGCGTAATATCTCAAATAATCAAAACAAATCCATATAAATTAAGCTGACGACCAATCAGACCACGCGTAATATCTCAAATATCCAAACCAAATCGATATAAATTAAGCTGACGACCAATCAGACCACGCGTAATATCTCAAATATTCAAAACAAATCCATATAAATTAAGCTGACGACCAATCAGACCACGCGTAATATCTCAGATATCCAAACCAAATCCATATAAATTAAGCTGACGACCAATCAGACCACGCGTAATATCTCAAATATTCAAAACAAATCCATATAAATTAAGCTGACGACCAATCAGACCACGCGTAATATCTCAAATATCCAAACCAAATCGATATAAATTAAATAGACGACCAATCAGACCACGCGTAATATCTCAAATATTCAAACCAAATCGATAAAAATTAAATAGACGACCAATCAGACCACGCGTAATATCTCAAATATCCAAACCAAATCGATATAAATTAAATAGACGACCAATCACAGCCGGCGAAATATTCTGAAATCTTAAGATCGAAACGGACATGAGGAGAAAAAAATTACTTCTCGGAAAACAGACTCACTGAAATGATTCATACAGACTGGTGGAATGGGATGCACGAGTTTGCAAATTCCGTGACTTTGAAATGGGTTTCTGTACAAGCCAATCACAAATAAGATCATACCCTGTCAAGTCGGTGAGTCAAGTCCATCACACCGTTGACTCTAACACAGGGTACCCACTCACTTTACACTTAATCTAATTTATTTGAATGACTTCGTATTAAAATAATTGGAAATTGTGTGAGTAAACGAGGGTTTTTACCAAAAATCCACAAAATCCATTACAAAAAATAGAATATTTTGAAGTTTAAAAAAAAAGCGTAAGATGTAAAGATATCGTAGTAAAGCGAAATTCCAGAATATAACATTCCCTTAGACAGTCAAAAACAATTATAAAGAGTCCATATGCCAAAGAGTTACGTGTGTATATTGACACACAATCGAAATCAAAGAAGATTAGTGCGGAACCTATCGAAGATGACACGATTTGCGACTTTCAAAATTTTCAATTTTCGAAAAAAAAAAAAAAAAAAAAAAAAACAGCTACAATTTTTTTCTAACAAGCAATTTAAGAAAATGAATTTACGGCCACACACTAAGTTACTACAGGTATTTGAATAACTTAAAAGAAACATTTACATTTACGATAATATAAAATTTCAAACATTTGGTATTTTAATAAACTTACCGTGAATTCTTCATCTGATGTCTGCTTGGTGTCGTGTGTGCTTTGATATAAAGAAACCTGTAGAAAATAAGAAGAGAAATGAATAATTACACGACAAATGATGATTAAATTTGCAACAACACAACACCAAAAAATATTGAATGAACCTGACGCACGACAAATTTTCCAAAAAAAAAAAAATTATTTTAGAGAATTCCCCAGAAAAATTAATACAATTTTTGAATAAAAATCACCTTGTGTGGCGATAAGTAAAATGGTTCAACGACGAAGGCAATTAAAGAAAGATATTCGTTCCAAAATGACCGAGTTACTGAAACGCTTACCTCGATAAAAATATCAAATACGATGGAAAAATCCGGCGAAAATGAGAGACAATCACTAGAGCAGGAAAAATATGCTAAGGATGAGCTCGAGTTTTTTCCGAATAATATTAACACAAAGCTCTAGCTTCGTAGCTTAGGGCGATTTTAGATGTAGATGTGTTGGAAGAAGCCAGACAGAAGGAGTACATGAATAAAAATATTTTATTATATATGAACTGGTGACGATAAATATTGTGAATTTTTACGGTACAAGATTATTAATTATTAACGATGAGAAGTAAAAGGAGTTTAATTTGTAAGGAATAACAATAAATGGTTTATTTTTCAACTTTTTTTATTATTTTCAACTTTTTTTATTATTTTCTTTCTTTCTTTCTTTCTTTCTTTCTTTCTTTCTTTCTTTCTTTCTTTCTTTCTTTCTTTCTTTCTTTCTTTCTTTCTTTCTTTCTTTCTTTCTTTCTTTCTTTCTTTCTTTCTTTCTTTCTTTCTTTCTTTCTTTCTTTCTTTCTTTCTTTCTTTCTTTCTTTCTTTCCTTCTTTCTTTCCTTTTTTCTTTCCTTCTTTCTTTCCTTCTTTCTTTCTTTTTCCCCTTCTTTCTTTTTTTCTTCCTTCCTCCTTCCTTTATTTATTTATTTATTTATCTGCTTTACAACTTTGATTCGAAACCAGTTGAAGGCATGATCAACAGGACAAAAAGTCCCATGCTAAGACCAGCTTTCCTTCCTTCCTTCCTTCCTTCCCTGTTTTCTTTATTTCTTTCTTCTTCCTTCCTTCCTCTCTCCCTCCCTCTGCAGTACCAACATATCTTACCCGTATAGGAGTGTCCAAGTCGATCTCATCATAGTGGAAGTGAGGCATGTCCTCGATTCTAGGGAATCTAGACTTCCCATCGTAGAGCCTATTAGATCAACCATTGAAAGGGTACGTTTTAGATACGGCTGTGCTATAACATGCGCCCTGATTGGCTTTGACAAGACATCGATCTTTTACACATAATTTAGATGAGTGGTTGAATGGGTAGATGAAAAGCATAAAGGGGTGAATGGATGGAATATGGATCAGTGAATGAATGAATGAATGAATGAATGAATGCGGAATGAATGAAGGAATGAATGGAATAAAATGGAATAGAATAGGGGAGATTGTTAATGAATGTGAGTGATAAAATGAATGAGAAAAGAAAGGAAGGAATGGGTGGAAGAATGGATGAATGGATAGATGGAATATAGAATGGGTGAAATTATTTATGAAATATGAGAAAAAAAAGTATGAGGGAAGAAAGAAATGAATATTAATGATGCATGGATGGATAATTGGATGGATGGATGCATGGGTTGGTGCATGAATGGATGGAAAGATGGATGGATGAATGGATGCATGGATGGAAAGATGAATGGACGCATGGATGAATGGAAAGATGGGTGGGTGGATGGATGGAAAGATGGGTTGTAGGGTGTAAGGATGAATGGAAAGATGGATGGGTGGGTGGGTTGATTGAAAGATGGATGGATGGATGGACGGATAGAAAGATGGATAAAAAGATGGATGTGCAGCACACAGACCTTTTCTGAGTTTGATAAACAAGATTTATTGTGGTCTAGCTTTGGTGCAACCAACAGCACATTAGGCATGCTGAACAAAAGATGTTTGTACCCAAGCAAGACCACAATGCATCATGTTTATCCAACTCATAAAAGGCCTATGGAGGTACAGGCATGTCTGGGTGGGTGTATACATTTATAAAAAAATATGGATGAATGAGTAAATGAATTACAGTCCATAGATAGGAGAATGAACAAATTTCCACTAACCTACTCAGCCTCATGAGTGTTCCACTTTTTTCACAATTTGCACTCAGATCTCCCTGTAAGAGGTAAAGATAAAAATGGAATTTTAGAGGTTGATCTTTTGCAGGAGAGAACGAAGCAAATCTACAGGCATATAATGATTGGTCTAAGGATTCAACCTGCGACCAAGGCAGTGAGAAGCCCAGGGGGTACTTAGGTTCGTTTCATACGGGGATGCTCCGTCCTGACTCTTGACCCTTTACCCTTTGATATACCAAATTTCAGCAAAAAAGTACCCCTTTTATACACTTTTTTGCCTGAAAAGGTACCCCTTTCTTATACTTTTGAAGAAAAACTACCCCTTTTTATACCAAAATTCACAAATTCCCACCCCTTTTCTATACCTGCGGCCTGAAAAATGGACCCCTTTCGGGCAGAGCATCCCTGTATAGTCAATTATAGGGAGTACCCCCCCCTCCCGGGGGGTAAAAAGAAAGTGAGAATGTGATAATCTGTTTAATCTGAGCTAACACTGTTATCAGTTCAATCTCTGTCTAGTTTACTGTTATCTGATAGGTCAGTTTTATTCAAGTGGTCCCGGTTAGTGTGTCCGCAAAGTAAGTGCTACCCTCGTAAAATACAGATGACAAATTTATTCTTGATAAGCAGCATCCACCACCCATGCTTCCCAATTAGCCTTTACTAAACCCTGCCAATATACAATTATAGCGATTCTCAATATTCTGTGAACTCAGACATTTTAACGGCGTGTTGTGAAATTGGTTTTTCACTGCCATCAATCAAAACTAATCAGTCAGTACCTCTCATATTTTTGACTGACGGCAGTGAAAAACTAAATTCCATCGGGAAACTCGTAACTACCGAGTTCGCAGAATATTGTGAATCGCAGTAACTGATTGACTAACCAGGGCCATAGCTACGATGAGGCAAGCGAGGCAGTTACCTCAGTAAAATTTCAGATATTATCATTTGTTTAGTTAATTTTCTTTTAATTCTTAAAGAATGAAAACAAATTCTCTTCTTTTTCTTTGCCAGAATGTGCAAAATTGACATAACTTTAACACAATGAATATGTCGCAAATGCCTCTCAAGACTCTGGAAATCCCATTTCCTAGGGTCTGAATTTCAACATTTTTCGGCAAAGCATGCCCCCCAGTTGCTCCCTCCTCCCACAGTTGATTGCCTCGATAAACATTTCAGTCTGGCTACGGCCCTGCTAACAAGTACTATTAACTAGTAGATAAGATAGATAAACTATTAAGCTAAGCTACTGTACTTACATGTATAATAGGTGGTGTGTTGGTATCGATATTAATACTCCGCCGTTGATTAGCCTTGGTCCCTTGATCTACGGACAGTCGTTTTAATTTTCTATTTCCCCTGAAAAACAAAAAACAAAAATCTAGATTCACAGTCATCAAATTATATCACATAAAAATCAACATGCGTGTAGAGCATTGTGTGCATAACATAGTAAATGCAGTGGTAGTGAGTGTGAGTGAAAGCAGCCCCACATCAGCGAAAGCTGCCAACATAATCAGCCTGCTCTAACAATTAAAAGATTGCAAGAATCAAAACGTTTCTTCTACATAAATGATATATTTACATTCAAAACGGCTCAAGCGTACCTGCCTAGTAGGTAAATACATTAATTAATTTACTATTCGAATATTGAGTTCATTAATATTCACTCTGACTCAAAACTAGAGAATAAGTTATCAACTTGAGCTTTGATTTGATACTTCAACAATTGCCATTCCAAGGTAGAAAAACTCCCCCGAAAGGCCACCCCTTAGAATTTTCGTTGTGGAATGAATGTGAAGTTTGGAGTCTTCAGATTCTTTAATGAACAGTCAACTCAATATTCAAATAATGAAATCATTAATGGAGCCTACGGAGTATGCTTGAACCATTTTGACTGTAATAAAAATAATATCGCTTGATTATTATTGGAATATTACATAAGATCATTAACATTAAAATCCTAGAAAAATTAAACCACTTGTACGTAGATAAAACTTGGTGTATGTGAAAGTTGAAGCTTTCAAATAGTGAAATTATACAAAATAAAACTAACGAGTAAACTAGCTTGAGCTACGTTGTCGTATAAAGCATAAGTTTTAGAAATAGTATCTGATATTAAATACCTTGAACACTGTGTAACGAAAAACGTGAGCCTAAATCTATTTTAAAAGCTTTAATCAGCTGATGTACATATCACGGTTTGCATGGGAAATCACAGCAGAGCTTAACTCCAATTACTGTAAAGCCCAGGATTAAGTTGGAATTTGGAAGTTGATTTTTAAAGAGGGAAGAAAATCTGAGAACCCGGTGAAAACCCTCAAAGCACAAGAGAGAACCAACAGACAACTCTACTTACATACAGCACTGAGCCCAGCTTACTTAAATAAGACGTGAATTGGACATTTAATCCTTCTTCAGACTATCAATCTTAGCAAATTAGTATTTCAATGTAACTTCCAAACCATTACTAAAAATCAAAATATACTAAAATGAAAGTAGAAATGACTAGCTACTGTAGCATCTATTTGGGAGTGAATAGAACTTGCTTTAAAAATCCTAATTTCCTGCAAGAAAAAGCTTGAAAAATAAGACTAAATAAAGTAAACTACTCGTCAGCTTGAAATGATATTCATATTGAAATAACGGCTGCTGAAAAAAGCAAAATTGTTTTCTCTCAAAAAAACCAAATCTTGAGATTTTTAGTTTTGATTTTAGAACTCTTTTTCCCAATGTGGTATCCCTATATATCATTTTCCAGTAAAATATTGCACACAAACCTTGCGTCACTAAAAGTTCTCCATATTTTTCGAGAGAGTCCCATTGATTTTAAGACTTTAACTAGATCAGATCATTTTTTCACACGTTTTTGAGATAATAATTATACATTCTTTTGTGTCAGGGAGAATTTTATGGATAGAAGTGCTGTTTCAGTTTAACGTAGGATACCCATATAAGGGAGAAAGAGCTACGCACAAAGAAATAATCATGACTATTATGTACATCAGTTATATTCTTCATGGTTTGTTTTCAGCAGGATTGCTGAAGCCAAAAATACTGGATTATGCTGTACAAGAATTTGGGAAGTACCGGTAAAAGAATTTGAAACCCAACTCACAGCTATAACACAGCACAGCTGACTCACAAATCTTTGAACAATGAAAAAACTTCTGGACTGACCTAAGTAAGGGCTAACTGACATATCTAACCCTGAAACAACCTCTTAGCTGATCAAAGTCAGGGCATGGCTAACTCTCAAAGATTGAATTAGAACCTTTCTTATTAGGTTTTGCAGAGCCAGAGGAGGAAACCCCAGAGAACCCAGAGAAAAATTACTGAATCAAGAAAGAAACACCACAATTAGCACTGTTCACATGTGATTCTAAGTCCAGAAAACAAACTGGACATCCTAGTGGTGAGAGGCAAGTGTACTACTACATGTACTGCTGTATAATAATGACCTTTCATTGCCTAAATAGGTCAAAGTTCTAGGTACTATATATGCTGTAAACATGGACTGTATAGAAATCATAGATAATTATTGTACAAAGTACAAGAGTATAATTTAGATTCAAAATGTCTGCTTTTCTAAGAACAAATTATAGGATGAAAAAATTAGAAATTCAAATTTTTGATTAAAAATTGTTATCTATGAAAACAGAACATTTTTTATAGTTTTGGTGATTGAATTGTGTCTAATGACACTAATTAATGATATAATTTATAATTACAGGCTTCTCTCTTAACTGTGCAGTAATATAATCTAATGTGTACAGACTTCAAATTGATTTGAAAACAAACTACAACACTTGACATAAATTATAGAAACAAAACAAAACGAAATTATCCTAGAATTTAGGAGTTCTTTTGAAATTTTTGCTACATGGATTGTACAGTTTTATAAGCATAATAGTAAAGTTTTGAAGTTTATTAGAACTATGTTAGTATGATGCAACATCCTGAGTAAACACAGAAATTTGGTCTGTTTAGGCATAATTTATCAAGCTGTTTGATGAAGAATTTAGAGCAAAAAACCTCTAAAGAGGTAAAAGTTTAGTAGCTAAAATGTTTTATCTTAAGAAGGTAAATATCTATAGAAATCAAAGTCCTTGATGGTGTTTCCTTTAGGAAGTCTTTAGTTCTAAAATCTTGTAAACTGTTGTGAAACTGTACATTCCATAACTAATTGTTAATCTATCAAAGATCTATTCTAAAGTGAACACACACACAAAGCTATGAAACTAAAGGATTAAGAACAACTTTACCCAACTTCAAGCAAGATAACTCTTGAAGCTTTAGTACAACAAAAACAAAGAAAAACCATAATTAATATCTGTCATTATGTTAACAATTATTTTCAAGTTTTCTTTAAAGAAACAATTGAGCTTGGTTTGATCAGGAAAACATACACTTTTTGATTAAATTACAGAATGACAAAAGAGAATAATCGTACCTTCAGAAAGTTGCTAAATTAAAGGATAAACGCCACAGGAAGTAGTAGCGAAGTGCTGTATTTAAAGCTCTCTTAAGTGTGTGATGTGATTCACTGCTGTCATCATTAACTGAGAAATATGATCTTAGTCACCTGATAATGACATACCAGTTTGGCGCAGAGTGTTTGATGATAAAGGTCAGATTTCTTGATGACAGAAACACTTCAGACGTCAATAATATCATCATTATGTTAATTAATCATTAAAAAATAAATAAAGGAAATATTTACAAGTTTTCAAAATTCTGTAACTAGAATTGAAAAAAAAGGTTTTTTTAAATTTGCAAGTAAATTTTTGAAGGCCAATATATTTCAAGAGAACTCGAGCTAGTTTCAATTTCAAATGTTAACAGACTGACCCCTTTAAAAACTCAATTTAGATGCGATGTTAAAAGGTAAAATATACAAAAAAAATAGTTATGATTAGAAAAAGTGTGAACCCTTTTGTGTTTTCCTGTTAGTCTGGATCCCATTCAAGAAAATGTTGAATGGAGTCCAAGTGGAGTATGGTAGTATGATTAACATTTAAATAAAACAGCTTTTTCCGTGCTGCATTCAGTAATAAAGCATGCAGGAAGTAGTGTAAGCATGAAAGAAGTGCAGAGAGAAGCTTGAGCTATAGGTGAGTGCTTCTCACAGTTCTTGAGGGCTTTTGGCACTTCCTACCTAAGTTCTTTATTACTGAATAGAGCATGGAAAAAGCTGCTTTATTCATTTCATTATATAGAAAGGAAGTTCTTTTTTGTAGTTTTCAATGCTGTATTCTTATAACTTCTTTACAAAGTTTGCAGTGCAAGTGGATGGCGTCAGCAACCGTGCTCCATTCACTAATAAAGCACAGTTCTCAACCAATCAGAACGTGCATACAATCCAAACTATATAATAAATTTTGATAAACCAAGACTTTTTCAAGTAAATTTAAGACTAATTTGATTATTAAATATGTACATGTTCATTGTTGTTATATTAAATCTGCTTTGTTTAACAGAGGGGTGGGATATACAAAAGAATGACATATTCTGCCAGGTTAAGAGAAAGCAGGCTGCATAGAATGGGAGGTCAGCAACCCCTAAACTTCTTTGAAACAGGCTATCTAGTATATACTGTACAAGCATTAATGAATTAACTTATATGAGAGAACAAAATCGTATTTCATGAAATACAATTTCAAAAAGAATAGAATGAATTTGAGACTATGATCAATAAACTTGAAAAACAAGGTTTTCAAAAGAAATTTTTTGTTAAACTTACAAGTATATAGTTTTACTGCTATTTTCATAAACATGTGAACTCTGTAGTTGCAAGTTTCCCGTTGGAATTTGGTTTTTCACTGCCGCCAGTCAAAAATATAAAAGGTACCGACTGATTTTTTTTGATGGACGGAAGCCAAAAACCAAATTTCAGCATGCAGCTTGCAGCTACCGAGTTTGCATGTTTATGAAAATAGCAGTAAGGTGTATAAAACAAATAGCATGTTAATGATATTACATTATGGATGCCTGAATTGAGTTTAGGAAACATATGGTAACAGTAATAGTTAACTTTATTACTTTCCATAAATGGTTTTTCAAAGTCAGATTCATCCTAAAGCTAATCAGGGAAAACGTAATTTTTTCATTTTCTACTCTTGCGGAGAAACATGATACATCTAACAAATAAAGTATTAAAAAACAATTATTTTTTTACTTTTGAAAGTTTCAATAGTATTTTTTGATATTCAAATGAAATTACAAAATTATGAATATTTTACAGCTGGAATTATTAATTGAAAGGACAAGTCAAAATGTACAATTTCCAGCATTAATTATTTAAGAAAACATGTACGTGATTGTAGGAGGTTAAAATGATATCTGTACAATATTTTGAAAATACTTTTCCTATACATAAATATGGGAAAAAAATAAAAGAAACATCTAATAAAAAGAGAGTTTTTCCTTTAAGAAATGGAATGTAATGGCCATCTATTGTAATCCAACTTGACCCATCTGTCAGAAGCTGAGGATTTCATTTTTCAAAATCCGATTTCAACTTGTTTTGAGAAGAATACACCAAGACCTTCTTAAGTTATATTTCAACACGTTGAAGCAACAAGTGTGCCTGTGCTTAATACAATGTTTTGAAGCTTAAAACCAATAAAAAAGCATTGTGACAATGCTTTATAGATTCAAACAAAAGAATATCTTACGTACTAAAGTCAATAACAAAACGGACACAATTATCTACTTTAGGATAAAATTCACAAATAATTTCAAAGAAAAAATACAGTACTTACGATTTCCTTAAATTTATAGGAGTATAAAGGCTAATAATCTCTCTCGGTGTGGGGTAATCACAAGGTGCTACATGGTTTCTTCTCTTTGAGGTTCTAACAATTATCTCACAGCTTCTAAAGCATGTTATTTCTCTATATTCTAATGCCATTAAGAAATGCTTTAGTTCTGGCCTTTAGACATCAGAATACTATAGGTACTGTTTTAGTTTAGTTTCAAACAATCTGAAATGCTAGATATACTTAGATTTTAGAAAAGAAACATTGATTTGAATTTTCAATGGTTTGTTCATTGACTAACATCTAGACAATAGGTGAATATCATTAAGATGGTTAAAAAGAATGGACACATCTGTCGTATGTGACAATAATCATTTGTTGATTTTGCATATTACATTATACAATATCACTTGAAATGAGCACTAACAGATGATATCCTGGCCTTACGTTGCTATCTAGAAAAGGACTCAAACTACAAAAACATTTTCAAAAATGATGAACTTTACACCATATCCTTCAAAAATACAACTTTGAAATCAACATTTTAGAATATTAGTAATTTTCCTTAGCAAAAGGTGCTTTGTGGTGAACCTTTTGAAAATACACTTAAATTACCTCTTGTACACAATGATGACAAGAATAAATTTAATGAACACTTGATCTTAGAAGTAAAATAAAAGCTCTTTGACAGGTTTTTATATTAACATTTTTAGCATAAGAACCTTAGATCTAGTCTAACTTTCATTTTAATTGCATTAAAAATAAGGGAAATTGAAATTTATTCAAAAAATAGTTCTACAAGCAGAAATATAAAGTGTTTAACAGCAGCAGTAGTGGAATATATACAGTAAACAGAATCAAAATCAATAAAATTTTGAGCTTCAATAAAATATTTCAAACTCTACAAAAGAATGCCTTTTTATATATATTTTTTTATATTTTTGATATACATGTATGAAAGTATATGCTAGATTAACTAGATTGCACCATCATAATGAGTCACAAAAATTATAGTAAAGGAATCACAGTTTGTTTATGCATGAGTCAATTCTTAATCACCCTCGTCATGTCAACGTCACAATCAGTGATCCATGCAATATTGTTACTAATAATTAACCCATATACATTCAGAAACCAAGGAATAATAAAGGAAGTAATGCATAATGCGATAACAAGAGTTGATAAAGTTAACGTAAAGTTATACTTCAAAATATATTGTCAAGCAAATTGAGATATTTTATGTCCAAAAAGGTTTTATAAGTTAGGATTGGGAACATTTAGTGTAATTATCCTAGAGTTGCTATGGAAAAGAAGGGAATTATATACACATCTGGAAGATTCCAAGCTTGAAACCCCACAGAGACATACAAAAATTCAAAAACTTCATCAAAATTCAAAACAATATTCTAACATTCATGAAGAATTAGAACATCGTTATTTCGAGCGATAAAATCAAAAATATTCACAAACCAAGCAGACATAAGCTTACTTAATTTTATTATTTTTAATACAATTGAGAGGAAAAAATATTAGAAGACACTGTGAGTTCTAAAAGGATTAATCTATCTATTAATTGAGATATTGCTCATCTAAATTCTTCGATCTTATCGAACCATGAGATCCAAATAAATAAGTCAGGGTTGTTCCTAAGAGGTTTACTGTCAAAACATCAGCTGATTTTTGATCATAAAAAAATAGAAATTGAAGTCGAAGTTCAACTTCAAGGCGTGTAAGGTTTCATGTTTAGAACTACAAAATACGACAGTTTAAATTGACCTTTGAGATATATGATCGTTTGTAGTTTTAAAAATATTGCTAAAGCATTCCTCTGTTTCTCTGTAGTCTTAAAGGATAATAAAATTCTTTATAAGAAGAGCGAAGGTAGAGAAAAGCGAAGTAATGTCGAACTATTCGCATGAAAGATTTTTATATGGAACGAAAATTTGAGTTATTTTTGCTCCCAAAGAAAGTCAAAGCTTGAAAAGCGCTAGACATCGCCTTTGTTATCATAACGCAAAACTACAAGCCTAGTAAAACCTTTAATCCCTAGAAATTCTAAGTAAATATGATTTAAAGTTCAGAGAAGTGAAGAAAACAGATTCACGTTCGCACGAATTTTAGTAAAAATTTTAGTAAAGATTTTGAGTACCTTTGGATTGTCGAGGCTTCTGAGGGCGACACCACGGGCAGGTTGGTCCCTAAAATCACCAAATACACCAGTATAATAGCTTAATAGTAACATAAAAATGTCCAAATAAATTTTCTCATTGAAGAGTCTTCAAAATCCAGCACTTTTCAAGAAGAAAGATGGTCAGAACTCTTGCAAAAGCGCCAAGACCTGCTCCTAAAAACAGGTTTTTTTCCAGAAATTACCTGCAGAAAAGGCTTCCGAGGTATACCAGGTGGTCATAGTGTTCTTTGTTCAGACGTGAGTGGTGTTTTTAACCATGATAGAGTCGTTCAAAGGAAAGGAAAAGGTTAGTTTTTGAGGTCAGTTATTGTTCGGATTTCGCCGGCCACCATTTGCATTTGAAAGACGGAGCTTCGAAGTTGTTTTAACAATATTGGTAGCGTTGGGTGGCGTGGGTACTACCGGAAGCTGTCATCACGAACCGGAAGTACGTACTTATTCTCAATATGAAAATATATGAACAAACGTCTGAACAAACACAGAGAAAAACAGAAGTAATTTGTTTCTAAATATTGAATAATGAAGAATAGAAATGTAAAAAGATATGTGTTTCACTATTTTTCTCTGCTTCCAAAGATGCTTTCCCTCCCTATTTCTCATTTATCCTTATTTCATTCCATTTATTCTTTATTTCACTTTTTATCTCAAAATGAAAACGACCTTTAACCTTTTTTATCTCATCCATTTTTCCTTCAATCTTTCAATCTCCGTGCTATCCTTGTTTTATTTCTATTCATCTTTCTTGCTAACTTGCTTTCTTTCTGTGTTTTTAGTGCTGTTCTTCGTCTCTGTTTTGCGTCTTTCGTTATAGACAAGAACAAGAAACTTTCACCTATGACCATGTAATATTCATTTACCAGAAAACTGTACTCAAGGAAACCGCTGAATACACAATAAATAAAACTATGTTTATCTTATTATGCAAACCTCCGTTCCACAACGTCTTCAAACCGTCTGGTTTAAAAAAAAACTTAAGCAAAGATGACAAAAACAAACGAAGATCGATCAAATTATCAAATTTTGAAAGTTTTTAGACATAAATAATTTCGTCAGAAATCGATATAGTTGACCTTAGTGACAAAATAAGCCCCACCCTCTCTACCCTAAGTCATTTCCGGTGTTCGCATTAGGTAGCATACCAACCAAGGCTTGCTTGCTGGCTTGCATTCCTAACTCTGTTCTTAGCTCGTTATCTTCTCTGTAATTACTTTGATTGCAAAAATGAGGCACTTTAAAGATACTCTCCATGCTGGTCTTCTTGCTAGTCTAGTTATCCATTGTGTTTTTAGCCAAGGAGTTGAAGATGATGAATCTCAAGAAGAGCAGCTTCCTCGATATCTTCGAGACGATGGCATCAAGCGAGTTGCCACCTTGAAGCAAAGTAACTTTGAAAAAACCCTGAAGCACACAAAAATGCTTGTAGTTCTATTTTATATGGCTTCCAAGGACCATCCAGAATCTGAAAAAGCTTGGAAATCCGACGAACAAATGCTGGAGGTAAACATAGTGCTTACCAAAGCTCTTTCTCTAATAATATTTCTCCAAAGAGCAACTATTTTAGGCCAAAAATGTTGATTTTCAATCCATGATTTTATGCTTTAAAGAAGCACTTTTTATTATCATTATCCTCCTTTTCATATTTAGTCTTTAAAAGCACTCAAATCAGTAGAATAATTAGCCTTGTGTCTTCAAAAAATCTTAACTGTTGCAACTTATATCTAATGACATCCTACAACGCCATAAACAGATACAACTAGAATGCAGGTCTTTATTTAAAAATATTTTTTTGATAAGAAATCACAGTTATTTTGACCATGATTTAAAGGAGATAAATACGAGTAGTAATTCTTTTCCTGTGCTTCACTCATCTTCATAAAATTTCTTTAGCTTCACAAATTTACCGCTAATTTAAGTTGTTAATTTGAAAATATATTTTGCTTTTCATTGTATTGGAACATTTATTGACTTAGCAGAATGTTTTCTACATGCAGGTGTTTAAATACTCCAATAGCTTTTGTATTCGATATGATTTGATAGCATTCAAAGAACAAAATCATTATCTCGACCATAAAGATTTGTTATAAAGATAAAATTTAAAACCCTGAACCTCGCGCAGAAATTTATACAAGATTTCTTTTTCTATATTATTTGTAAAGTAGCAGAACTTTAATATTTTTTTGAGAGTACAATAACAATTTATTATCTCCTAAAAAAACATATTTTTTTCAATATTAGAAAATCTCGAATTCTTAGGGCGATAATGAAGGTAATTCCTTTATATTCTATTCTGTCCTTTTTCATTAATTATGGTACTTTATTTTCTTCATAGATAAGATTTTTTTCCTCGAAATTATTCAGATTTTTTTAGGCTCATTGATTAGTTGTAACTTTTCTTCCAATAACAAATATATTTTGGCTTTTACTTTTTGTGTAAATAATGTATAAAATCCAAAATTTTATGGTTTTGTGTCATGGTTACTGTCTGGAAAATTTAAGGTAATGATTTATAATAATTTGTCATGGACAATCATTTTTTGAAAGTTAAAATTTATTTATGTTACCATGTAAAATTTTGCTCTAATTTGATGTGTAAAAGTATGCATGACCACAGGCTTTCTGCTGCGAAATGAGTTTTTATACAGAAAAGGTTTTTGTATGTTAAACTGACACATTCGATGCAAAGCTGTCTGCCTTTACCATATAAAGAGGAGATTAAAAACTCATTTTGCAGCAGAAAGCCATGTAAAGGAGTATGCAAATATATTAATAGTGGTCATACTTTTGTGCGTTGAGCTAAAATCAAAATAAACAACAGCAACAACGATAAAAATAATAGTAATAATAGAAAGTTGAAAATAATTATAATAAATTTTGTTTTCCCAAAGTCCTCAATGTAGTAAACAAAAAACTAGCTCAGATGAATAAGAAGTAAAAAAAAAAGAAGTTAAGGCTGTGTCACACTGTATGATTTCTTGTGTAATTTGTCTTATGGTTCAAAAATAATTCCATCTTAGACAAGGAAGTGATAACATTTTATGTATAATTCATGTCAAGTGATTTGGAACCTACTTAATGGATTATAATTCAATGCTAATTTATTATTTCTGTCAGTTGTAAATAAGTAAGAATGCACCAAGTGAGATACTCATCTTTATGATAATTAGGACATTTGAGAATGGCTATTTATTATTAATGTAATGTGGCTATGAATGTTGTACTTCAGACAAAGAATCCTTGGATACTTATTTAGGAACAAATTTTCCCTATATACGTACCAATTGATCCACTCCAAAAAAAACTTATCTTCAAACCTACTCCCCCCACTCATTCTTAACATTACATACTTGGTAAAGCTTGGAATTGAAATCCCTTACCTAACCCTCTCTAAAAAAATTATAAGCACACATACTGTATACATGCAGCCTCTACAAATCCCAGATCGAGTCCTGCACACACAGCTTGCTAATACTCTAACTCTCACCTCTGTAGTGATGGGTTCAAAAAGATTACTCTGTGTAAATCTAGTAACCTTTGCCTACCAAATTCAGGACATGAAATAACAGCCTGGTCATTAGACAATAATGTTTGCCTAACTGGTCATTTTGATCTGTAACATTGAGCCAGAAAAAGAGTATGACCAAGCTAAAACTTATTTGGCTAATTGTCAATCATCATGACTGTTGACTGACCTGCCATATTTCAAGCCTTTAAATTGTGTGGTTTTTTGTGTCGTTTCTAATCTGGTGTCAGCAGCTTAACATGAGCCTTGATCGAGCACTGGAGACCTTAAATTCATGAAGAGATGTATTAGCTTTTATAAAATAACTTTGATATTACATGTGCTCTGATTGGTCAAGAAGCCATGTTTTATGAGAGCATAATACATGCTCACCTCATCTTTTCTCTCTCTCGAAAAGTTAGTTATTTTATAAAAGCAATAAAAAACAGTTTTCCGTGTATTATACTCCGATAAAGACACTTGGGATGTGGAGAGAACACTTGAGAAGCTGGAAACCACTCCGCTATGCATCGTGGTTTCCTACGCTTCTCTCGATCGTGTTCTCTCCACATCCTGCATGTCTTTATCAGAGTATAATACACGGAAAACTGTTTTTTATTCCTTAAATATAAACTAAGTTGTTTATTTTTTGTTCCAGGTTGTAGCTCGTGTCCTTCAGCCACAAGGAGTGACAGTTGGAGTTGTAAATGTTGAGAAGGATTATACACTAGCTCAAGCCCTTGGTAAGAAAAGTTGGTGCCAACAAGAACAATGTTTTGACTATATAAATATGTATTTCATATTTTAAAAAAAATATTGTTTTTCTTATGATAATGCCATAGTAATATACCATAACAACTGATAATATTATATGTTCTGATAGGTGTCCAATTTGCTGGTGCTATATTAATATTTCATAGAGGAAAAAAAGTGGATTATTTTGGGCACAGGTATGCTAATAATTACATTAATATTTTATCACTATAATAATGACATACTGCCAGATATGCTGCGTGCTTAACCTAAGTATTTTGGAAATTATGAAATTATGAATATATGCCTACATGCATGTATGGTTGGCTGTATGCCCGGAGGGGAGAGGGGGCGGTCTCCGATGTGAAAGGGACAAGAATGCTTGTTATAAATTTTAGGGGATAATTTTCATTATTTGGTACCTTTTAGGGTGTGCAAATGAAAAACTAATTAGAATGCTGTAAAATTAGCATGAATTGGTACCATTTAGGGTTGAAACTTGTGATTGTTATGAGAATGAGAAAAATGATTTTGGTATCTTTCAGGGGTGATTTTCGAAATATTCAACAAGCATCCCTGTCCTTCTTTATAGGGGTGTTGCCCCCGCCCCAGGGCAGTATGTCTTCCCATTTAGGACTTGAAGTCATTCCCTTAAGATTCCTTTCTTTCTTTACTGGCTAAAGATTTGTAGATAAACGGATGATGAGGTGCATCATAACGAATAATATAACTTATCTTATCCTCTTGAAAGGGAATATAGATATAATTGTTTGAAATGCCAAAATATTATTAACAGAACAGGATGTTTTAAAGGATATTTTTAAAGTAAATATGTTTATATTTTTAAAGAAGAATTATGTCTCAAAAAATATAAACATGGTTCTTGATATGTGACACTTTAGAATCTATTAAACTTGTTGCTATGGAAACCACAAGTAATTTTCAAAAATGTTAAAAATAGTATTTTGTTGATGTTACCTTTCATCAATCTTTTGTCCAAAAAGGTTTCTTTTAAAAGCACTACTGTCTTCTGAATGAATTAGTAATAAAAATATTTAGAAAAAAATTTGATTGTCATTAAAAAAGATCCACGTTCAAGTATTCAAAATGAATAAATTTGTCTATGAGCTTATATTCATATTATTGAGAATAATTTAGAAATGTTAAACGTTTTTTCCCCGTTTTAGGTGATTTTAAAACCTTTTTTCTTTTCTTTCTTAGATCTGCTGATGTTTTAATAAGTTATCTTCACAAGGTAAAGCACAATCGAAGTCAAAATATAAGTTTGAAGCTCGAAAAGGTGGAATATTATGAAGAATAAATTCATCGTTGACCCAGACATTTCTTCCTTGGAAAAAATGATGAAATGCTTCAAAATCGTGGCTTATTTTTTCGTAATTCTATGAGTTTAGTGCTACAAAAACCTATCTTATATTTCTTATCATCTTTTAGTCAAAAATTTAACTCACATTTTACAAGGCAAGAATAAAAAATCTTGAAATGGAATTCAATTCAATTAAAAAAATTTGAATCGGAAAAATTAAGCCTTATTGTTCCATTTTTTGAGATTTTTTGTACTTATAAAATTCTTATGTATTTGAATTAATATTTCTTAGATGTTTGAGCCTCCACTTACCGTCATCGAGACGAAAAAGCAGCGAAAAATCTTCGAAGACACGGACAGTAGTAAAGTATTGGGGTATTTTGAGAAAGGAAGCCCACGTAAGTTAATAATAGTGGGGGTCCTGTGTGGTTAAAATACTGGACTGCCTGTCAGACTCGAACAATAGAGCTGTTTAAATAAAGTTTTGACGTATTTCCGGGACCAAATTGTTCAAAAATACCGCTAAAATAAAGCAAAAAACGTGCTCAATGATTTAACCCCCACTTGAAACAATTAGAACTTTGGACAACAAATCCTGTCATGAAGAAGAAGTAAGAAAAATCGTCATAGAACTGCTTTTCGTTTTGCACCCGGAAGTCGTTTTTCCATACGATTGACGTTACACTTAAAAGCTGTATAGTAAACCAATCACCGTTACAGCAGTCTTGTCTCGCAAACAAGTAAACTGTATCTGTTTTAAAGAGTACCTTCAAGGATTACATGGCAATTTTCCAAACAACTATTAAATCAATTTATGTTCTTTTTTTTTTGAGCTTATGGGACATAGCAACGGTAACCAAGGGGAGTCGGAGCCTTGAGATCTAAATTATTTTGTTAAATTCTTTTGTTTTAGAATACGATGCATTTCAAGAAGCGGCCAAGAATTATCAGCCTTTGATTCCATTTTTCGTTGTATTAGACAAAAAGGTGAGAATAACAGTAGCAACAGCTACAATATCAGCAGCAGTAACAACAACTGTTACAGTAACAACAACAATAATAGCAACAACAGCAAGAACAACAGCAGCAACAACTGCCACAACAACAACCACTGAGCATCAGCAGAAGTAACAACAACAGTAACAACAACAACAGCAGCAACAACAACAACCACGTAGCAAAGTACTTATCAGTTTTTCTGTATTTTTCATTATTTTCCCCCAGCAAGCCAAACCATTTCGCCTGAAGAAGATTAACACTTTTCAGTTCCACAAACCATTCGAAAAACCAATCACCTTCACATCAGACAAGGTAGGCCACAGACTCCACTACAATTATCAAAGAGCTTCCTCTCTCTTTTTTCTCAAAAATGAAAATTCCATCGAATTTTAACGCTCAGATCAAACGTCGAACTTCTCATGAGCCGAACCTGATAACATCAAAGAAGAATTGTTATCCATTCATGGCCTTTTCAATGGGTTTGAATCATGAAGAAATCGACGTTTGAACTGGGCCTTAGTCGTATTGGGTGAAACTATATATCAGTTGTTCTAATTGACTATTTCTAATGTCTATCACCACGCGTATATACGTGTTTTGTGACGGTTTCTGTCTTTTCTTCAACTCATTTTGTATTATGTTATTGCGCAGCTTAACATGGATGAAAATTTTAAATTTTCACAAAGTCACTATTTTCCCTACAATATAGTTTTGCATTATAAATTGTTAAGGAAAACTTTGCTTCTTAAGATCCTCGTTTACACATGCACTACAACTAGCACTGAACTTATCACAATGTCGTTTTCGTGTTTTTATTTTCAGGACAGCATAACCGAAGAAAGTGTAAAAAAGTTTATCACGAAAAATAAAAAGTAAGTTTTGTCAGCTTATATTTTTCTTTCCTTGATACAGTGATAGTTTCAAGTGCATGCTTCAACATTTTTGCCTCCACATTTCATTTACTTCATAAAATATGGCAATATATGATGCACGTGCATGTAGTAGGAAAGTAGTAGGGACTTTGCCACTATGATATATCCCACACCATAGAAAATACAGCCAATCAGAAGGCAGAAAAGCCGTTGTATATTCGTCGGTATTTCACTCTACCTATCATCTATAGTGTGGAATAAAATGGTTATACAATGGTTTCTCGTGGCATACCGTGGATATCCCCGGCACTCGTCACTTGTATTTTCTTTGTATACACTCTCGCCTAAAGGCTCGTGTGTGTACTAGAAACTACAAGTGACTCGTGGGATATTCCACGGTATGCCACTCGAAACCATTGTATAACTAGTATATATCCAACACCTAACCGTGACCACTTTTCTTCGTTTATCTAGACAGGTTATTGCAAAAATACGCCTTGAAGATATTCATGAAGTTTGGGTAAGAACTGTGGGTCTTTCATGAAGGCATACATATTATAACTGTTGGGTGTAAAGGCCCATCTATATATACAATGACGCTGCGATAGTTGGCCCGATTATTCGTCAGAATACTGTCGGGAAGCAAATCGTGCGTGTACTTTAGAGCTCGATTCAAGCCCGATTTCAATCGAAAAATCGGGTTGATAGAAAATCTGAGCTATGACAGTGCTACAGATTTTGTGAATGGGGCTGATTCAATTTTTGTCGAATCGGGCATGAATCGGGCTTGAATCGGGCTCTGAACTACACACACGAGTTTGATCCTTGATGATGTCGGGCTGACCACGGAATCAGGCCTACATATCGCAGCGTGTGTTTCCCGCTTAGCGCAGCTAGGGACAGAGTTTTCGAGGGATCAGTATCATACATTAATAAAGCTACAATAAAGCTACAATTGAATTACAAATTATAACTCAATTCTGGCTAGCGGTACATTTAAAAGTTACATATATTGGCTGGTCAAGCACAAAGCATTCAGTCGAGGCTGCAAGGTTCAAATTTTAATAATACTTTTTAATAGTCTCGATTGAATGATTTGTCTGTGACTAGCGACCGATGTTTAGAAAATGTCGAATGCCCAATAAAACCATTGCACCTTGTGCCCAAATTTATATTTCTGATTTCACTGTAAAAATCAAATGGTTTACTGGAATGCGTTACTGAATATGTCACGTACGTGACTGTGGATTGCGTTACGCGAATTTAAAATTTCTATTCCAATTTGTTTTCAGTCGGCTCGAGTAGAGGGTTTTCTTATAACCGCTTTTGTCAGGCCAAAAACCGAAGGTGAATAAACTGTGACTTCATACAATGTCTGTATCTGTATCCATCTTATTTTACTAATGGTCTTCTTCGCTTTTAGATGGCGCTAAGTTTTTCTCTCTAGTTAAAAAGCTTGCAAAAGAAGTGAAAAATAACGAAAAACTTACATTCGTTTGGGTGGATCCTGATCCTTTCCCGATGGTAAGAAAAAACTCTTTACCTTGAGCGGAATGTTTTGCCATTTCAAACCATGTGTCATTCCCTAGAGTATTATTTCTTTGTTTAACGGTTGCACATGAGAAGACACATGAATATGGATACAACTCAAACAAAGAATCTTATTCTCAAGAGAATGACACGTGGTCTGAAATAGCAAAAAATTACGTGAAGGGTTCTATTGCATGAGATATCATTTGAACCAGTAGATATCGTTAGTGTTGCCTTAACAAATTAATGTTTTTTCTCTCAACAGATGAGAGAATACTGGCAGAAATCGTACAAGATTGATGTGAATTCACCAGCAATAGGAGTTGTCGACCCAAAATTGGTAAAACACTACTTGATTTCTTGTCAGTCTAACTTTGGTAAACTTGACGTTTCTGTCATTTTAAACCACGTGTCATTTCCTTCAGTATTATTGCATTTGTATGCGTATACCACCGATATTTGTTTGTTTGCTTGCTCGATTGTTTGTTTATTTGCTCGTTTGTTTGCTTGTTTGTCTGCTTGCTTGCTTGTTTGCTTGGCTTTCTCGCTTGTTTGTTTTCTCGTTTACTTGCTTGTTTGGCTCGTAATAGGCCCTTTTTTTGCTCTCCAGTTACAGTCACATGATTATTAGCTGCAAAGGGCTTATTGTTTATTTACTCGTTTGCTTGCTCGTTTGATTTTAGCTTGTTTGCTTGCTCGTTTGTTTGCTTGCTCGTTTGTTTGTTTGCTCGTTTGTTTGTTTGCTCGTTTGTTTGTTTGCTTAATTGCTCGTTTGTTTGTTTGCTTGCTCGTTTGTTTGTTTGTTTGCTTGCTCGTTTGTTTGCTTGTTCGTTTGTTTGCTTGCTTGCTGCCTTCCTTTCTTGCTTGTTTGTTTGCTTATTTGTTTTTTGGTTGGTAACATTTTATACCTGATCCTTCCTTCCACTTCTAAATATCTTCAGAACCGAAGTTCCTGGTTCAAAAAGAAAGGCAAAGAACCTAAACTCAAGCACATGCTACAATGGATCCAAGACGTCCTGAATAACAAAGTAGAATTCACCACAGCAAACGGCGAGACACAACAAACACCACCACCACCACCACAACAACAACAACAACCAAATCAACATGAGCAAGTACCACCTCCACACAAATTCCAAGAAAAAACAGAATTATAACTTACTTAATTCTCTAGAACTTATTCAATTTCTAATCTTAAAATCGCTATTTCAAGAAGGGTTTTATACTGAATTATAAAATTGTGCTTCGAGCAAAATCTACTTTGTCAAATCAAACGATTCTCGTGACCTTTTGAATAGCTACATGTTACGATAGGTAGGAAATATAATAATTATGAAGGTATAATTCTATACTGTTAACATACTAAATTGTCTACATTTTATAGTACAAGAAGTAGAATTTAGGAGATTCGATAAGGCCAGTTTACACGGCAGTACAACTTTTGCTTAAAACTGTCGCATGCAATCTGCTTACACCACGCTTAAAACACGAGTTTTGTCATGTAAATCAACCCTACAACTTACTCACAACTGTTGTGTACGATAAGAAAAAAGTTGTAGCAAGTTGTAGGGTTGGTGTGTTATAAACGTGGCGTACAAGCAGATTGCATGCGATAGTTGTGAGCAAACTGTTGTACCGTGTAAATCAGCGTTAAGACAAGCACGAATTTATATCTTCCGTAAACGTTCACTTTGATTTAACCATGTGAACTTATTGAAAAATTCATTTTCTGAATTTTCTTTAACATCTGCTTTGATTTTGGGATAGTTTAGAAAAGTTAGATATCATAAAATTGCAAGGCTTTAGTCGCATATAGTACCGACTTCATGTATGGTATAAACACGTGGATCACCAAATACATTTATTATTAGGAATAAAATAATGTACCATATACGACGTTCCTACGTACCTTTCGGCAATAATACGAAATGTTTTTTGGAGAAATGCTAGTCTGTTCACTACTCTTAAAAAAATAAGCACCACCATCATAAAGAGCAAGCAGAAATATGTATTTTTGAAAAGTTTCATTGCTATAAATTGAATTCAAGTGAAGCTATTTGGAATCAAAATTACATAGATTTGTATGTGTTCAGTGATCTGTTTCCTTGCTAGCCTCGTTGTGTTTTTCACGTTTTTTAAATTAGCTAAAATTCTCATAATTTCTCAAGAATTTAAGATTTTTGTCTCAAACTTTCTAACTTTGTTGATGTCATTCTAATATGTAATTTTAATGTTGTGGTCAACTAAAATATGAATTTGAAAAATTATGATAATGAAGTGGCGGCCATATTGGCATTCGGTCAATATCTACTGTTTTGAACGTTTTATCCCGAGAGTAGTCTCCTTTGCAGCCGTTTTTAGTGTCGGTCTCAAATCCCTCCCCACGAGAGCCGCATCGGTACATCGTGCTAGAAGGCCTATTACTAGTTCTTGTTCATGTTTCGCGAAGTTTTTAAGAGCGTAAGAGAAAACTGTACACAGGCCATTCGAAAATTTCAAGATTTAAGCACCAAAAAAGGATATTTAAGTTTCCAAGTGTGTGGGAAAGAGCATTTTGCTGCCTTCTTTCATTTTTCGTTCTTAGCTGCAAATGTTAAAGTCAAACGTCGAACTTTACACAACCGAACCTAATGACATCAAAGACATCTTCGAAAAACGCACCGCGCATGCTCGGAAGTTCGGCAGAAAATTCATAGACGAGTCGTGTTTTAATACGAAGAAAACCATTTGAGATTTTGATGTCTTGTATTATGCGAATTTCTATTGTATTATTTGACCAGGGAAATGAAACAACTAAACTAATGTGCTAGGAAAAAATAAGCACTAACTTTCCACGAACGGCCTTAACTTTAGAGATTTACTAAACGCCAACACGCGTGAAAAACGTCTGCGCATGCTCCAAGTCCTTATGCAAATTAGTCGAAAGCGTCTTCGTGTTATTGTAAAAATATTCAAATTTGACTTTCACACTTGCCTGAAGAATAGTCTTTACAAAATGCCAAAACTTAAGATCAGTTCTTGAAACTTAAGGCTAATTCTTTCATATTGTCTTTATTAACACATTATCTTGGTCTCACAAAAGTATACCCACGAAATTTTTCGTATACTCGGAGAAAACAAGCATTTATTTTCTCACTAAAACTCTATAAATTCTTGGAAAGCGTGCTGAAAGGCATGCATGCGCAAACGTTTTTCTCTAGTGTCCTAAACGCCAGTAAATCTCAAACAGTTTTCTTTGTAAACACGACAAACTTCCGAGCATGCGCAGTGCGTTTTTCACTCGTGTCATTGTACATGGCTTTCAATGCGTTCGGCTCATGTAAAGTTCGACTTTTGACCCTCGGACTTACAAGTCAAATATTTTCCATAATCATTAATATCCACTTGTAAAATAAAAAAGAGGCGTCTTTAAGAAACAAAGCAGTTTATTTACTAATTCTAAACTATACATGAACTACTTTAAACACAGGGAACCCGGCTTTCCTTTGCCGCATTCAATATTCATTATTCTTTACGTAATTGCTTTTTATGGGTTTCCTGTGGTTTTTAAAAGATCGGCTAAGGCTAAGCTGTAATCAGATCCGTACTGTAAATTGATAGCCGATTAAATTGGTTGGTAACGTGCTCTTTATGGGTTGCCTGTGTTGTTTGAATGTAACGCACTTTCTATAAAGCATTCAAAAGAATGAATGCTTTATAGAGAGTGCGTTACCAACAATTTAATCGGCTATCAATTTACAGTACAGATCTGATTACAGCATGTGTAACCGTCAACCGTAAACCAATCCCAAACCACAGGAAACCCATAAAAAGCAATTAGGTAAAGAATAATGAATATTGAATGCGGCAAAGGAAAGCCGGGCTCCCTGTGCTTTAAAATGACTTTTTCAATCATTCATTTTGGACCTGATATAACTTCCAGCTTAGCTTCAGCAAGAATGACGTCAGCTCCCCTTGAAATCAAATCGTTGGCCAAATTTTCACCCATTACCTCCGCCTGGTGCATAGCATCGTACAAATGAGAAGGAATGAGAATTGAGGATATTCCTAGTGTTGGTTCGTTGCCTCTTTTGTCTTCATTTATTGGTGGGATTTCTGTTGATGTAGTATCTTGGACACACTTTTTACCATCAAGGCTAAGCACTGCTCCAGTTAGAGTCAACTAAAATATGACACGAAAAAAGAAAAATTCGTTTGAGAATTAAGGTAGCCATATAAATGTCAATGTATTTGTCAATATGCCTTTTCAAATGGATTTCATGCCCCTTACCAATCACAGGGCTTGGTTAAGGAAGCCATTTGAGTGTCATCGTGTTGCTCGTTTTCAAAATGGATTTCGTGCCCTTTATCATCCAATCGCAGTGCTTGGCTAGGGAAGCCATTTGAATGTCAATGTATGGTGCGCGTTTCAAATGGATTTCGTACCCCTTACCATCCAATCAAAGTGCTTGGTTAAGGAAACCATTTGAATGTCAATATATGGCGCGCGTTTTCAATTTGGTTAGAGGGAAGCTGTTTGAGTGCCAATGTGTTGCGCATTTTGAAATGGCTTTATGCTTAATCAATGTCTGTTAAAACGGATGCCTGCAAATGAGATGCAAATGAGACAACAAGCATTGTATGGACCTGATAGCCTCACTTGTATGATTTTTAAAACAAAAGAATATCTCATTTGCATGCATCCATAATAACAGCTATCAAGGACTGTCCAAATCAAAGAAAGTACCTTGTTATCTTTAAAAACACTCTCAACTCCCACGGGAACACTGCAACCACCTTGCTGAAAAATACATAAAAACAAACCCGATTTTAACTCCTAATGTTCTAAAACTGAAAAAGAGCATCTTATCCACCACGCATGTTAGCGTAAGCCAAACCAGAATACTGTTTTACGTAAAAGTAATGGAATAAGGAAACCATCATTTTAGGGAAAGAAGTATAGGGAGGGAAACAATTACGGAATCATTTATAAGTCCATTAGATTTTTAGATAGTTTATAAGGGGAGAGTCATTGCTATTTTATTTCAATCTAAATTTCAAGTTTTTGAAGAAAAGTGAAACAATCTAGTGAAGATGATACCATTTCTTTTCCTTCTTAGTCTAAACCTACATCACTAATGGTCTATCACAAATTCTGTGCTCAGAGGTGATAGACCACTGTCTTGGAGCAAAAAGTACCACAGGTAGCCCAAGCTACCGGTTTTAAAAACCAAAACTATGGTGGCTAATTCATGTTTTCAACCCAATCTCAAAATTGTTTGAATCCATTTAATTGACCAACTAGTAGGTTTGGACTAAAAAAGTTGACCTCTTGCCCAGCTCTTAGTCTACGAGTCAATGGCCCATTTGGACTTCGACCTCATGGACTATAGACTCATAGATCATTTGGGCTTCGGGTCCAATTGGTAAATGCAGTTTTCAACACCATGTGAACAAATTTCAGTGGGAAAATATTTTTCTTTGCTGTCAATCAAAATTAAACTGACGGCAGCGAAAAAAACAAATTTGCAAGTTACGGCAAAGATAACTAGCAATTTATTTACTTTCAATTTATTTATTTTCAAAATTCATGGCAGGGACACCACAACAGCTTTCGCCAATTACTGTGGGCCCATAACTCACTGTTTAAATTGGATTTTAGCATGGTTTTTTTTTGTGAAGGGAAAAAACCAGAGAATCTGGAGAAAATCCCTTGAATCAAGGGAGAAAGCTAACAAATTCTTAGAACATGTGATGTAGAGTCCAGGAGTCAAACTCAGGAGGTCAGAGGTGAGAGGTGAATGTACTACCACTACACCACCCTTAGTACTGATACTTGCACCCCTAAATCCTCTTGTAGAAATTAATCTTACCAGCGTTTTGAGGAAGCCTCGCTCAGCGGCACAAGTAACAGCTGTCTCATAGTCATAGAGCTCAGCTATCAAGGCAACCGTCTTGCTGTCCTTGATGTTCAACTCAATTGCTAATGCACCCTGATAAAGACAAAGCAAAAAGGTATTGAGGCCTGAAAGATGGTGATTGCCATGACAACCAAAAGATAAGAAAGCTAAAGAAGAACGTTGTCATAGTAACAAGGCACTATGGTAAAAATGCCCAAATAATTGCTTTAAAGGAAAGGCATTTGGGTCAGTTTTTATACAATTACTGTATTGTTGACCTAAATGCCTCGACTTGAAACAATTGTTTGAAGGCAATTGTGTAATTCTGATATCTGTTATTGAAGTCACAGCATTTCCATGGCGATGTAAGAGCCTATCGTCATGGTGATATTGCACTAATCTGTTACCTGGCCAACTGCATACAAACATTCTTCTGGTGTGATGACCTAAAACCATAAAAATTGTCTTTTTTAATACAATTAAAAAAAAAAAAAAACCACAGGGGGCCCAGTTGAAATAAAAGTTCACAAAAGCTGAAAACAAAATCAGGAAAAATTGACAAGTTTGAATTAACTTTATGCATACGAGGTCAAGATACCGTAGTTTAACTCCATAAAACATTGAAAAAATTGATAAAAATTGCAACACAATTATTTTTCATGCAAGTGTATGTTTTTCCTCTAAAATCTCATTATGGTTTCCAATGCTGTCAGTACGTACGAATACTATTACGAGGAAGGTAGCTTCAAACGGCCATCTTACAAATACACCACACTTTTGATTTACAGCACGAAGCTCAAAAGTATGACCACATTTAATGTATTCGCATACTTCTATGCACGGGATTTTGTACTTTAAACCGACATTGTGCAAAGCTGTCTGGTTTTACCAAAGCTCGTTTGGAGCAAAAAGCCCGTGCATAGAAGTATGCGAATACATTAAAAGTGGTCATACTTTTGCGCGTCGTGCTGTAACAGTCTTTTAAAAATATAAATAAATTGTCCTTTTTGCGAGGGTAGCACTAAATAGCCAGTGGCTAACAAACTGTGGCCCTCATTCCATGATCGAATTGGAATTTAGAAGTTGATTTTTGTGGAGGGAGAAAACTGGAGAACCCAGAGAAAACCCTCAATGCACAACAGGAGAGAACCAAGTAGAAACTCTACTTACTTATGACACCGAATCTGGGAATGAAATCCGGGTCACACTGGTGTGAGGCAAGCACTCTCACCGCTACAAGACCACTGTTTTTCCCTATGATAAACCTTGACCAAAAATGGTCCATATGATGGGGGGTGATAACTAGCGGTAAGCTAGTGTGGGCTGCGTCAGTGTTTCTAATGAAACAGTATGGATAAAAAGTTAAATATTACACCGTAAAAAATAAGAGAGATCACTTACTGACGTTTCGGACGCTAGTCCTTCGTCAGAGTAAAAAAGCACTCCGACGAAGGACTAGCATCCGAAACGTCAGTAAGTGATCTCTCTTATTTTTTACGGTGTAATATTTAACTTTTTATCCATACTGTTTCATATGATGGGGGATTTATTTCCCAAAATTTTTTTTTTTTGCCCTTCCTCACAGATTTGTTTTCACAATTTTTTTGTGCAGAAATTTTTCAATCACTAAATTTTCTGGCCATGTTTGGTACAGAGTTTTGGGACAGCAGGCTTGGGGCGATCTTAAACCAATTTCAACCTTACTTCTCTCCCTCTAAGGAATACAAGTGAAATAGTGGTAATCTGTACAGTTTGCTGCACCAATGTCCATTCTTTGTTACCTGGTCTATCCTGTCCTTCCAGTTCAGCCTGTCCAATCCAGCTTTAGCCAGGATGAGGGCATCAAACTGGCCACCCTCATCTAGTTTCTTCAGTCTGGTATTCAGGTTTCCTCTCTTGAGTATTTGATTAAGGATTTGTCTTTCTTTTTGAGCAACATCATCATTGTGTAAAGGTGACTAGTTTATCAGTAACCTAGAGTTACTGTCACATGTTACCAGAATAAAGTCATCATTATTATTATTATTATCATTATTATTATCATTATTATTATTATGTATCATCATTAATCACATATCATCATCACCATCATCTTCATTATCAGCATCATCATCATTATCACCATGATCATCATGTATCATCATCATTATCATCACCACATATCATCATCACCATCATCTTCATTATCAGCATCATCATCATTATCACCTTGATCATCATTATCATCACTAACATCAACATCAACATCAACATCCTCACCATTATCATTATCCCCCATCACTGCCATGTACGATCATCATTACCATCATCATCACCATCATCATGTTTCATCATCATGATCATCACAATCAACATCATCATCACCATGATTGTGCGTCATCATCACCACCATCATTATCGCGTATCATCAACTAACTACTACTCTCATATTAAACATAAAAAGGATACAACATTTTCAAACTTCAAGTGAGGGAATCTTTTAACCAGCTGTGCGATTCGACGAAGAGAACAGGTACCAATAACACTGAAATAATCCAGGAAATAAGATGAGTGGTGAGTTAATAACCATTAATATTATTTCTAGTATCAATTGCAGTATAATTTGTGGATGTAATCATTATCATCTTCACTACCATCACCACCTTCATGGAAGCCATCAACATCACTACCATCACCACCTTCATGGAAGCCATCATCTTCACTACCACCACCACCTTCATGGAAGCCATCAACATCACTACCACCACCACCTTCATGGAAGCCATCAACATCACTACCACCACCACCTTCATGGAAGCCATCAACATCACTACCACCACCACCTTCATGGAAGCCATCAACATCACTACCACCACCACCTTCATGGAAGCCATCAACATCACTACCACCACCACCTTCATGGAAGCCATCAACATCACTACCACCACCACCTTCATGGAAGCCATCATCTTCACTACCACCACCACCTTCATGGAAGCCATCAACATCACTACCACCACCACCTTCATGGAAGCCATCAACATCACTACCACCACCACCTTCATGGAAGCCATCAACATCACTACCACCACCACCTTCATGGAAGCCATCAACATCACTACCACCACCACCTTCATGGAAGCCATCAACATCACTACCACCACCACCTTCATGGAAGCCATCAACATCACTACCACCACCACCTTCATGGAAGCCATCAACATCACTACCACCACCACCTTCATGGAAGCCATCAACATCACTACCACCACCACCTTCATGGAAGCCATCAACATCACTACCACCACCACCTTCATGGAAGCCATCAACATCACTACCATCACCACCTTCATGGAAGCCATCAACATCACTACCACCACCACCTTCATGGAAGCCATCAACATCACTACCACCACCACCTTCATGGAAGCCATCAACATCACTACCACCACCACCTTCATGGAAGCCATCAACATCACTACCACCACCACCTTCATGGAAGCCATCAACATCACTACCATCACCAACTTCATGGAAGCCAGCAACATCACTACCATCACCAACTTCATGGAAGCCAGCAACATCACTACCATCACCACCTTCATGGAAGCCAGCAACATCACTACCACCACCACCTTCATGGAAGCCATCAACATCACTACCATCACCAACTTCATGGAAGCCATCAACATCACTACCATCACCAACTTCATGGAAGCCAGCAACATCACTACCATCACCACCTTCATGGAAGCCATCAACATCACTACCATCACCCCCTTCATGGAAGCCATCAACATCACTACCATCACCCCCTTCATGGAAGCCATCAACATCACTACCATCACCACCTTCATGGAAGCCATCAACATCACTACCATCACCACCATCATGGAAGCCATCAACATCACTACCATCACCACCATCATGGAAGCCATCAACATCACTACCATCACCACCATCATCATCAACATCACCACCATCATCACCACCATCATCATCATCATCACCATATCACCATCACCATCGCCATGACCATGACCATGACCATGACCAACACCACCATTGACACTATCACCATGATCATCATGATCATCACCACCATCATCAACATCATGATCATGATAATCACCACCACCATCGCCCACTACCACCACCACCATCATGATCATGATCACCTTCATCATCATCATCATCATCACCATCGCCATGACCATGACCATCACCACTATCATCAACAACATCATAATCATGATATTCACCCCCACCATCGCCCACCACCATCATCATGATCATGATCACCTTCATCAACATTACCATCACCATCGCCATCATCACCACCAATATCACAATCTTTACCTTCCTGCAGGTAGTTCTTGTAGTTTTAATCCTTTGTGTTTTGGATGAAGGATAAGAGCATCATGAGGGTCCTCTCTCCTACAGATAAAATAATATCAGAAATCAAAAGAGATAAGAAAGGGAGGGGCTAATGGCAGGCAAAAACAATGCTATAGTGCGATACTGGTTGGCACATGACTGACAAAGCCTTACGTCACATGATGTATCACCATACTTAAGATCACTACTTTATGAATAAAACAGCCTTTTCCATGCTTCATTCAGGGCTCTTCCGTGAGGTTCCCTCCACACAGACTACCACTACATTCTATATTTACAACATACAACACTCAACTCACATGTTGATTTTTACGGAGGGAGGAAAACCAGAGAACTTGGAGAAAAGCCCTCATGGCAAGTGAGAGAACAACACATCAAACAAACTCAATTCACATATGATCCAGTCGAGCCAGGGTTCAAACCCAGACCACGGCAGTGAGAGGCAAGCGGTAAACCCCTACGGCACCCATGCCACCATGGGAAGTAACATGAGCATGAAAGATGAGCGAAGAAAAGTGAATCCTGGGACACATTTTCAGTTTCAAGTTCGGAGTTCTGATCTCTACAATGGCAGGGATGCTCGATGTCATAAATTTTGAGGATTACCCCTAAAAGGTACCCCTAAATGTTTTTAGCCATTCCAAATTCTCATTAGCAATAGCGCTTTCCACGGACGTCATGATGGGTTATGCGATTGAAATGCAGACAAGCCAAGCCCAAAACACATGCTAATACAAAATTTTTACAAAATTTGTTCGCATTTCAATCTCACAAGGCTTTGCAATATCTATTTTTAGTAACAGTGGAAAATGCTATTGTAAATGTATACTCATTAATTGATGAGTTCTAACTGACAGAAGTCAGATGATAAACCGAAAATCAATATCCTGAATTACAACAGTCATAAAAGTTTGGGTATCTAAATTTCCTGACAAACACCCTGAGAAGTACTGGCTTACTCTCTTGTGGTCCTTTTAGATTTGTGAAACCCTTATATAGGGAAGCAAGGGTGGCGTAGTGCGTAAGTTCTCGCCTCTCACTGCTATGGTCCCGGGTTTGATCCCCGGACTCGGCACCTTAAGTGAGTTGAGTTTGTTGGTTCTCTCTTGTGCTTCGAGGGTTTTTCTCCGGGTTCTCCGGTTTTCCTCCCTCCTTAGAAACCAACCCTAATTCGATCTGAGCTGTGCTCCATGGTCAGACATTAGTTGTAGGCGCCTTCGTATGCCTTTGACTCAACCACGTTGGGCTGCATCCTTTGTAATTCAGCTCTTCAGCCGCAAGCAAGGATGATTAGCCCCACCAAATTTTATTTATTTATATAGTCCAAATCACAGATCTGGGACCCCCCAAAAGGTACAATGAGCATCCCCGCTCTTTTCCGATCAGTGTCCCCTCCTGGGAGATAAAACCATGGCAGCATGGTATCACTACATGAATTGAATAATAATTAATAAATCCATTACTTGTATATAGCACCAATGGCCATTCCAGGGGGGAGAGTTGTTGGGAGATCCTTCAATGAGTGCACCAGTAGTTCAGCACTAAAATGTAAACCACAAACGATTAATACATTTAATTCATCATAGTTATATATTCTCATTAATAATATTATTGATACAATTATTATCATTAATTATTAAAGTTATCCAGGAGCAGATCTAGGAAGTTGAGTTGGGTGCAAAGTTTTTTTTCATTTTAGAATAAACTTGTCATTCTTTTGGGAATACGTTCCTTTGCTTGAGTTGTAAAATTTCCATATTTGAAGTATTTTTTCTAGGGAAACATTACAACCAAGATAAAGGTGCCTGTTATAATTTATACGCAATTTTGAGAAAATTGTGGCCAGAAAGAAGGGCAGGTCATTATTGACATCCAATAAGCCTCTCCCAGACCTGTGCCTGGTTTTCATTCTCATTGTTATTGTCATTGGACGTCTTCATGCTCACAATAGCTTTACACCATCACGTGATGGCAGCCATGACAGGAGACAGGAACAATTCAGGGGTTTCAATAATATTTGAAGTAGACGGGTGGGATTCAAATGTAGGCTTCTGCGTCCACTAATTCTATTTCTTATTTATTGAGACTGATTTGAAAAATAGCCAGCGGTATGAAGCTAGGTACGTACCCGGCGATATACTGCCGGTAGCCACCTTCTATTGAAACCCCTGATTGAATCTGGTCTAATCTGATTTCCACGAGAAAGAATTCAATTTCCCAGGGGAAAGAAACTCTATTGTTGTGCCTCCTGTCATGGCTGCCATCACGTGATGGTGCAAAGCCTCTATACAGTTAGTAGCTCATGCTCATTGTCATGCAGGTAATCATCATCATTAAAGACCCATATCACTAGACAGTGTGACATAAAGACATTATAAAATATTTGATTTATCAGAAAAAAGTAGTTTACTATGAAAGACAATAATTTGAAATATTTAAAGTGCCTATGACACATCTGACAGTATAGATTCTACAAGAGGTGAGCTGTTGACTGACCAAAAAAAAAAAAAGTTTGAGTGATGCGTCTTGAAGTTATAAAGGTTTTTCTATGCCATATGCTAATGACTGTGACGTCATGGGAGTCATCATTTAATATACAAAACTTAACTACTACAGATAAATTGATTTTGGAATGCATCGTCTTACCTATAACTCTCATACAAATTATTGAAAATTAGTTTTCACATAGTAGCCATTGTTTTGAATTACAAGCAACAACTAATAAACATGAATGACTCCTTGACGTCATAGTCATTAGCATATGGCATGGATAAACCTTAAAGTTCATAACTTCATGACGTATCACTCAAACTATATAACAAATTTTGGCCACACAACAGCTCACCTCATGTAGAATCTATACTGAGAATATAGTCAGATGTGTCATAGGCTTAATGATGCCCTCCAGCACTCCATAGATGAACAAAATGGCTCTCAAAATCTTTGGTTTTCGAAAATAGTCGAAAACAAGGCAGCAGAATTCCAAGAATAATGGCTTCAAGCGGGAACTAATTATGCAGCCAGTAAACGTCATCCTTCATTTACATAAAACACTGACAGTGTCAATCAAAACTCCAAATATGGTCTTGCTAGGGCTTGGAGAACATTTAGGTCCAGAAAAACACTGAACAACCTCAAAAACCTCCAGGAGTCAAAGGGTTAAGCATGTTTGCAAAGAAATGTATGTGGATGGACATTTCACATGCATGACAAGCCTCGTTATTAGGCTAGAAACATACATTTATATGAAAAAATTTCACAAAAACCCTTGTTTGCAAAAATTCATATCTTTATCTGATTCAGTTTAAGAGCAATCTCTACGAAACTTTGCAATTTTACTACTATTGAGGTAACAAATTTGAAAGTAAACTATTTTTCCCAATAGAGTGCTTACACTATGTCCATGAAATAAAATCTAAATAGTTACTACCTAATAGTTTTTATTTAGTGACTATTAGTCACTATCACTCAACTGGAACAGCTTTAGTAACAATACACAAGGGAAATCAAATACTCAAGACAATAGAAAGATAATACTTTATTTAATAGAGGCATACTTTATTTTACTGAAGCTGTTCCAGTCGAGTGATAGTGACTAATAGTCACTAAATAAAAACTATTAGGTAGTAACTATTTAGATTTTATTTCATGGACATTGTGTAAGCACGCTAAATCAAATATCTCATACATGCATACTGGTGTGATAATGGTCTATTATTATTGTTATATTTCTTAGTAATTAGGATTAGTAATAGAAAAAGAGCTTGACAAACAAGCCTACCACCTTCCATCTGCAAGAGCTAGTTCTAACTCTTTGGTGAAAAGACTTGACTCTCCAATCTACAAAGGAAAAAAACCACCAAATTGGAAATTATTAAAGGGGCACTTGGACGAAAATTGATGAAAATTTGAAATGCCTTGAAACATGGTTAAACTTATCTACATGGCCCCAATAGTAGCCAAGCAACATAATTATAAAATTTTCTTCACAGTCAAAATTTGCGGATAAAAATTATATATTTTTTTCAGCATCTAAATTGTGAGTAAATGACATCATTTACTCAACCCTATTGTTCTTTTAGTTTTTAAACCAAAGTTTCTCAACTGCGAGTGGCTCCCAGGCTAAAATTTTTGCCAATCTGGTTTTCATAATCATGATTGAGTCATATTATTCTTAAATACTTGAACTATTTGGACTTTCAAAATATGGGGCGTTTTCATTCAAGTGCCCCTTTAAATTTTTACTGCATTAATTTTCAACTGCAAGTGATGGCATTGAATCTTTAATGACTTAAGAGTGGTGATCTGTAAATATTAACCAGCAACTCATGTGCAATTGAAAAAAATTGAATTTTTTCAAACTTGGTCAGAATAAAGCCTTGGTGAAAATGAGTTATATTATTATCTTAAAAATACTCCAAGTTCAAATATTTTTATCCACGATAACCCGACGAATATTTTTTCTGAACCTTTATTCAAAACAAAGTTTGAAATATTTGATTGCACCTCGCTGGTCGATATTTACAGACCACTGCTATTAATATTGTTAACCTTTGGTAGCGGTTTATCCAGAACTTCATCTCCAATTGTTTTCATAGAAACTGAAAAAAATTAGAATGGCAAATACATTAATGAAATATTGGTAACTAAAAGACCGATCGTTTATTATGTAGCGGTGGGGGGAGGGGTGATTTTAGAGAGGGTACAATTTTCAAAATCAACTGAAAGTGGGGCGTACATTTTTTGAAATTTCAAAATACTGGGGGTACAGTTTTAGGTTTTACCCTATCATGCAGCCCAGTAACTCTGTAACAAGGGTTCATTTTTCCAGGAATAAAGATGAAGAGGGGGTACATTTTTAAATGAGACATTATTTATCACAAATTATTTATCACAAATCGTACTTTAAATTTTTTTCCAGAAAACCAAAGCCCCCTCCCCCAACGACTAACTAATGATCGGTCCCTAAAAACAATGAAACTGAAATATCTCATTTTACCAAGATCAAATGTAACTCCAGGATTTAGTTCTTGCAATTTTCCAACTATAAAATTGGTTTGAACCATTGCTAACTGGAAAATAAAAAACATGGTTAAAAGTTGAACTGAAAATTGAAAAAAAAATATTTAGAAAAATTTTTCCCACCCCACTTCACCAAAGATCATTCTTCCTACCCTGCTACCAACTTGAAACAATAGATCTTTCCCAGGATACAGTCAAGTGCTCAGGAAACTGACTGTACTGGCAAGCCACGTTTTTCTTACTGTACACGTGTTGATAGAAGAATCACAGACTCCAAGGTGCCAATAAATCAAATAATTTATTGCTTGATTAGAGTTCTAAGCTTGTATTATTGTTTAATCATCCAATGAAATTTACAGCATTCTCAGATTGTATGGCTCAGATTGTATGGGGCAAACCCGGCAAAATACAACAAAAATATATTTTGAAAAAAGTTTTAATTTTGGAAATCCAACAAAATTGAGGGGAGCTACGGGAAGTCAAAGTGATCCAGATTTCTATATATTTTACCAGGTTTGCCTGGTCTATTGAATTGGTCTTTGGACCCCTTTCACATGCATCAAAACAGCTAAATTTAGAGGCCAAAACAAAAGAATTTCAATCTCCTGAGAATTGGAACCGATTTTTTGTCCTCCAAATTGAGCTGCATTCCGGCGTGTTGGAAGAAGTCTGTTGTATCTCAAATCAAACAACACCAAACAAAAGAACATGCAACAAATCATGCATGACGTCTTTTTATTGGTGTTATTTGATTGAGATAACATTCCCAGAATCATTTCCAGAATTATACATTACCATGGCAGACGAGCGATTTTAATCGAAATGGGTTGCAATTTAACAGTTTCAAATAGGGCACGTTATAGAATTTTGGATCAGAAAGAGCGCGATATTTCACCCACCATTACGTAACCATTCACAACATGTGTTAGACTTAGGCGTCTACCAAAGTTAATAAGTATTATTTATTACATTTGAAGAGTATTCTCTGTAAAATAGTTTCGCAGAATAAGAAACACCTATATTTGAATTACAAAAGGCAAAATGAATTCAAGCATCTTTATTATGAATCCTATTTTTTTGCCTAGCTACCCGGCCTAGCTATCAGTCAAGAGGTCTTCAGCGCGAGACCTTCGATGACTCTTAGCATGTAAAACACAAGGGAGACGCCTACTATGAAAAACTACTCACCGAACTATTCCGAGTTCCAACCTTCACAGTGCTCCCAGCTTCATGTTTCAAGCCCATTTTTGAAGTATCGTGAAGAATTTTGGTGTTAAAAAAGCAGCTAAGTTCTTTAGCATTCGGTTAACGAACAAACTCTTGAGCGCGTCGCAAAAATTGCAAAATCCCAAGGGGAGACAATTATCTGCAGGCGTTACTCGTCTATGGAGAGAGCCTAGAACGAGAGCTTTTGGACACTGGAACCAGGCTTTCTTTCCTCCGCCATCTTGGATTTTCCACGTTGAGTCGAAAAGAAGAATTATAATCGACTTTATTAAAATTTTATTAAATAATGGCGGCGTTATTCCGTTCTTCATTGCTTCTACAGCGTACCACAACTATTGCTCCAAGCATTGTGCGTAGAAATATTGGCATGAGTGGAGTAGTTTGGGCAAAATTGGACAAGAATTCCGACCCTATTCAACGACTGTTTGTGGAGAAGATTCAAAGTTATCAACAGAAGGGCAAAGATAGTGGAAAACTGATTGGAGTTACCCCTGAAATAGAAGCTGAGATTGAAAGAGAAATGGGACAAATCAAGAAACGATTTGGAGGAGGAAATTTAGAGGAATTCCCCAAGTTTGAGTTTGCTGAGAAATAAGCTTAAAAACTTTGGATCAATTTTGGGTCGAACTTTGGTGGAAAAACTGTTTGATTAACTTGACTTGAAGAAGAATTTGGAGTGCAGACATCTACAGCAATCAAGATTTACTTGGAATCAATTTTTGTCATGGAACACTATAATCTGTTTTGTACAAGTTTATCAGATTGTTAATTTTGTCTTTAAGTAAAGTTGTATTTGATTGTATTCGTTTGTTTGTGATTTTCTTCCAACAATTGTTTTATCATTCAAATTATTTTTTCTAATCTTTGAGAGGCAGTGCGCACGAGTCAAACAATAACAAAGAAGTCAGCTCATTTTTTCAGGGAAGCGAGCCATTGTCAAATGCAGCATTACTGTGCATGAGCAGACCTTTATTTGCAGTAAGATGGCTCTGCACTGTAATGCGCATGAGCAGACCGTTATTTGTAGGCAGTTATTTGCAGTTCTCTCGGCCAATCAAAATGATGGAAAAAATAATTTGAATGATAATAGACCTTATTCGTTGTTATGCAATGCTTTCCCATTTCAGGCCATGTGTCATTCCTTTGAGGATGAGATTCTTTGTTTGTATCCTGTTAAACAAAGAAATGATACTCTAGGGAATGATGCTTGGTCTGTAATGGGAAAACATTATGCCACAGCAACCAAAGAAGGTCTTAAGACCCTTGCAGCGGGTTGGAATGCAGCTGAATTTGGAGGGCAGGACAATAGGTTCCACATTCTCAGGAGATTAAAATTCTTTTGTTTTGCCCTCCAAATTGAGCTGCTCTGACATCACGTGCAAAGGGTTTATTGCATAGTTAAGTGTTTAAATATGATTAGGAATCACACTGTAGTAACTAACAGTATCTGGATAGTAGAGTGCAAACACTAAGTCTTATTCCATCAAAAAGTACTATGTATATTTTGCACTAAATAGTACAAAATGTCGTTACGTTTACGGTAGTGTTTTCTATTGTTTTATCAGTGCTATTTAAATAGTACAAATTTGGTGACAATAACTACATGAGTCTCCCTGTAGCTTAGAGGTAAAGTATCCAAATGGTATCCGGAAGGCCACAGGCTCGATTTCTTTCAGGTGGACTTGGATTTTTTCAAGCCCCTGCACAAGCTAGTGTCTTCTGAATAACTTTTCTATCATTCCTATCTTCATAGCTTCTCATCTTCAATCATCTGTTAACTTAGTGCTTGTTTTATAGTACTGTTCCTTGGATGTGGTATTTATATTCTGCAGTTCGCCATGACATCGAAAGGCTTAAGGCGCAATTACATGAAGCAATTTTCTCTGCAACTTGTGTTGCAATGGCATTGGAGCAGTTGCATGGAGCATTGTGGCGTGTAACCTACAGCGCAATTTGAAAAATGTTGCGAGATAAGTTGCAGCAATTGCTGTAAAAAGTTGAATTTGTTTCTACTTTTGGCCACGATTGCATCTCCATTGCAGTGTGTAAACCCTCTTGCAACTTGTGTCACAACACCGTTGTGAGATAAGTTGCAGAGAAAATTGCTCCGTGTATGATGAGTGAGCAGTACTATCTTACAGCATGTACACAGCATGAGGTAACATTGCCTATCAATTTTTTTCAAATTCCTTTGAAGCCAGTTTTATAAAAATGTTTTCTTACTAACTTTCTGAGTCATGAAAGTAGTTGGAATAAGAAGCACAAATTTTGAAACTTTAAAGTGCCCCTAATACTCAATATGCAACCATGTGTAACATACATATAAATATAGGCAGAACACATGCACAGTTGCATAACCAGTGAAGCGAACAGTCACAGTGTTTCATTTCCCCATCTTGGACTACAAAGTACAGCTGCAGTTTTTCAGAGCTTTCTCCCAAGACGAATGCAGCACATTCTTACTCGATGATGGTTGAGCACAGATATTTCTTATAAGTGCTAGTAGGGGTGGTCAGTTGGACTCTGACATCATTGGAGTCAACACAGATGAATAAGGGACAAAGTCAAAACAATTGTCCAAAATAGGGACCTGATTTTATTGATTTAGGTGGCGGGTACCAGTAACAGGGTCCGTGCAGGCTTCTTGTGAAGACATTCAAGGACATTTCAAGGAGTATTCAAGGACCAAAATGAAAATTTTCAAGGACCACATAACGATGGGTGCGATCGGGATTACGAACTTTTAGATGAGGAAAACAGGCGTTTTGGGTTACAAAAACCTTTCTAAATATTTTTCAAGGAGTATTTACGATTTTCAAGGAATTTTTTCTTTTTTCAAGGAGTTTCAAGTGCCCTTGAAATGAGTTTTCAAATTCCAGCACTTTTCAAGGAGTTCAAGGACCTGCACGAACTCTGAGTAAATACCCCCTTCCCCCTCAGAGACCTGTTGAAATGCTCCATACTGGGTGTCTGTAGTGACTACATCTATGCACGAATACATGGTTTAGCATACATTCAAACAGACAGTACATTTGTTTTTACAATTTGGCTTTTAGTTTTAGAGATATTTGAATACAAAATCCAAGCTTTCACTTCCAGAGGTGGTGGGTACCGGGTAACACCACCCCTCCCCTATAAATCAGGTCAAGTAAGATGACAATTATTTTGACTTTGTCCCTAAGACCACCCTTCCCTAACAATTAAGGAGGAGGCGGTCTTAATAGATATCGGTCGTTTAAATAATATTCCATACTCTAGAATGATTTTTATTCAATTTCTAAATTCCAATTGGAATATAAAGAGTGGATGAAAATAGCTACTTCTATCTATTAGGGTCACTTTCACTTGAAGATATTTAAGCAGGTTCAGTAAAATGTTCCAGGCATCAAAATATAGCACAAATGTTGACAGGCCAGTTCTTTTATTATTCAGGTCATACCTGTTTTTAAAAATGCAACAACTACCCCTCCACATAATTAAATACATTTTTTTAGCTACACTTCTTACTACCTCACTGAACTGATCTTTATTGTGCTTTGATTTTTCTCATGACAAAGAACAACAACTGTTGAAATGAAACATTGTAAAGTGGTTCCAGCTTGTCTGCAGTGTAATTGACAAAAATCAAAATTCTCAAAGCTATCAAGGTCATCGAAAATGAGAAATGTCATACATAGGTCATTCTTTTGTTTTTCCATCCAACATGACCACTCTTCCTTAATAAATTCCATTTTATTTTTTAAGTAGTGGTTGTACCATGTTGAGAGGGTATTTGTTAACATATGTCAACAGCAGAGTTGGTGATTATGGCCTATGCTGTTTCTGATCTGTAGTCAATGCAAGGTAGAGTTGAAGAGCAACAAATCCAATGCAGGAGGTGAAAGAAGCCTTAAGAACAAGCAGAGCCCATGACTGTACTCCAAGAGTGTGGCTGAGTACTCTGGAAAACAAAACAAAAAATATCAGAATAGACTGATTAACCTTTTTTCCTTTCTTTCTAATTTCCCACCCTTGATCCCAGAGTCCTGTCAATCTTACTGAACATGCTTGACGAAATGCCAGAGACTCTGGGAAACCTTACAGTGAAGCTACCCCCGCAAGCCACCAAGTGCCTTTAAAATTTCAGGGCTTCTCAGAGTCTCTGGCATTTTGTCTAAGAATTAGAGTGAGAATTAAGAGTCTAAAGTCCCCATATTTATTTTGACACAGGGAACCCACTTAAGAAATCTATTAGTTTGAAACCACAATTTTTTATCCCAATCCTCTTCCTCCAGGTTTCGCCACAGGAACTCCAAATAATTTCAAAGGAATCCTATGAACATAAAATTTCCTTTTGCCTTCAGTCTCCCCTCTTCTCTTATTTAGCACAGGGAACCCAACAATCTGTGTTTGTAGCCTATAATACCATCCCTCAACTCCTTTTCTTCCCAATCGTTCTCTGTACTCCCTTACAACAGGGACCCCATACAAACTAACAGATACATACTCAATGATGAGTGGTTTGTAGCATCCTAGAGTAAGAAAAACCATGACAACAGGCAGGAATGTCTTGTGAAGGTCAGTTCTGCTCCACAGCCATACTAGTGTTGCTGTAGCTATATGATGAGCCTAAAAAAACAATTTGAAAGATTTCTAACTATAGACCTTTCCTGCGAATTCACTTACTGTAACTGGAGGCTGGAGTCAAGGCTGGAGTTTTCAAATCCATACATTTACTGCATTTGTCTACTCCAGTCTCGCCTTGAGTCTATTGTTCTGTGGTCAGTAAAGTGAGTTTGGGAGAGGTCTATTGGGCTGCCTGTGTGGTATGTTTATTATAGGATAATTTTTTGGTGGTGGTGATTGGTGATGTTCTCTCCTGCCACCCCACCCTACCCCCTATTCCACCCCATGTCCCTTACCAACTATTATCTTCTTTGAGGAACAGGTTTAGTATTGCAATGGCAATGTCTGACCAAAATATCAAGTACAAGAAAAAAAATGGGAAAATTTCTGTTGCATGGCCCATATATTCCCTGTCCCAGGTACATGTATCACTCATATATATATACACATGTATGTAAATCTATACATAAATAGTTCATTACCAGGCTAATATTAGCATCAAAGCTCATCTGCATGTACTTCCAATCAAATTCCATTCCTCGAGCACCAACCCATAGAGGCAGTAGTCTAGTCATGGAAAGTTCAGCTGTCGCCCAACCTGTAAAAACATAGTCTTGTGTTAGAACTTCTGCTCCAAGCCAATGAAAAGCACAAAAACACACAAACTATCTAATAATGAGAGACAGATGTACTACCGCTACACCACCCTTGAATCCCTCAACAAAGACATAGAATATTTTCACATCCTTTTTGCTAAACTTAACTGACCTAGTCCAGCAACAAGAACCTTCAAGTCACCCTTTCCAGCAATTTTTGTCATAACTAAATACAATCCAACAAGGTCTGCTAAATCTACCGTTGATCTGAGAAATTCCTAAAAGAAATAACAAGATTCTAGATTAGTAGAGGGTGGTTAGAGGAGGGGGACATTGGGGGTTTGCGGTATTGTGGTGTTAACCTTTTTTTTTTTGCACAGTGATGCTGTGTTTTCTGTTTTTTTGCAGTATTACAGTGATCTTAAACCTTGTGATGTATGGTGTTTATGTTATTAAACATGCAGTGTCTGGTTAAACGATCTGATTGATTGCAGTGTCCTGTTCAAGATCAATGTCAAAGTATTTGGACTACTTGACATTTTATGGTAACAGTGTTTTGTTGATTTTTTGTGCAGTGATTGCAGTGATTTCAGATTTTTTTTGCTGTGTTGCCGTGTTTGAGACCCCCCAATGTCCCCCACTTATAGGCACAACTACGATAGCTTGAACAGTGTGAACCTTATGGCACTTTGAAAATTCAGCTCAACTGGATGAAAAGATCAATAGAAAATAATAAGAGTATTCCTAATGTTGCAATTGCATTGATAGCCATGGCATTGATCATCAATCTTATTGAAAAGTACATAATACGCCAGGATAATCGTATACTATAACTGTATGGGTTATGCTTCAAAGAATATTGTTTGAATATAAGGAAAAGTGTAGACTCCTTTCACAGACATCAATGCAGCTCAATTTGGAGGACAAAACAAAAGAATTTCAATCTCCTGAGAATTGGAACCTATTGTTTTATCCTCTAAATTGAGCTACATTCTGGTGTGCTGCAAGGGGGTCTATACTATAAAATCATGGTTATTAGCCCAGGGCTTAAACACTAATTCATAAGACTTTTTTGTTCGTAGAGCAATAGAAATACCATGTAATCATATTATAATGGGCCAGGCTTACAACTGGGGGCTTACAGTGTATAACCAGAATTTTACAGTATGGCGATACTTCACGTAACGTAAAGCTTTGTCATTCATGTGCCAACCAGAGCCGGATTGGCTGGTAAAACAAAACAACTCGTGAAGAGCTTTTTTGAAAATGGTTGTCGTCACAATGCTATTGTTGGTAAAGATGAAGTATTGCAATTCTAAAATTATTCTTCACTTACCCCTATATAGTCCATGCTATCAGGTGATACTTCGGAAGTTGGGAAAAAGGTAGCTAACACTAACATCTGAAATACAAACATGTTACCAAATGAATGATTGAACACAAGGTGACATTTAAATTTCAAACCCCAGAGGTGTTGGGAGAATGTCACAATGAATGAAGATCAAGAAAATCTTTACCTTACAAAGCTGTGTTACTAAATAAGCACCTCCTGCTTTCACACATTGCCAAAAAGCACTATATTCTGACCTAAATCATAAAAAACAGCATTTAAAAACTCGGCATTTTCTAACTATCGAGGTCCAGTGACTTCAAGAACCTCTTTCATAGCCTCGTATTAAAATCAAATGTTTTATTAAAAATAAAACGAAAAACACCATACTTACAGTCCAGAACACTTGTATACTATTAAATATGGGAAATAAGCTAAAGCAAGACAGTTTCCGAAGTGAAAAAGCGTCATTTTTGGCCGAATTCTGAGACCAACTTCACAAAGAATAAGAAGATCGAAGCAGAACAGCTTGCTCTAACGTGAGGGACTGGTGACTAGGTACCTTATTTTGAATCGTGGTACATTATATCGCAGGGCTATAACATATTTTTAAAATAAACTTACCAAGAAAATACAGAGATTTTTATTCAAATGTTAACTAATTTACAGTAAAATTATCCTAACTTTGACTCAAACTAACCCAAATATTTGATAAAAATTGATTTTAAAAGGCTTTTCAAGAATAAGATGTAAACGGGACTCCCAGGGGTAATATACAAATTTTGACTTAAATTATATTTCATTTCTTAGGCGAGAGTGAATTATCCTAATTTTGACTTAGATTAACTTCAATATTTGAGAAAAGATAATTTTGAAAGGCTAGTTTTTATGACAAAATGTTGTAGGAACTCAAGGGGTAATATCGATATGCATGAGAGAGTCCTTCAAAGGGGACGTTTATTGATCGCGGGCTCATGACCCATTCTGGCGCTCTTTTCAAAATATTTTGGCGCAGAAAGTCGAAAAGAAAAACCTTTACTTTTATCTCTACTTTTTAGCATTTAAATCTTTCCTTTTCAGCTCAATGCCGGCTCGACGGAAAAGAACAAAGCTTCAACAAACCAGTCGTAAACGGCCTGCACTTCCACAAGGTGATCTAGAAACTTCAATGAACGATGAAGAAAGACGACACAAGCTTGAAAGTTACCTCCAAGACTATGATGATGAAGGTCAGTAAGCTTCCAAAAATATTTTTTTCCCCTCTAAATAATATAAAGTACAACAGAATAATGCTTTAGTTGTATGTAAATGATGTTATTTTATCTAGGAATGCTCAATAATTACAGATTTACTCGGAATTATTTCTAACGCCAGACTTTATTTTGGGTCACAAATTCATAGCTTGAGTTTATTTTCGTGTTTGAATTTTGTATTTCAGTTAAGTCCAGAACCAATAAAATGCGATCTCAACTCAATACCTTAAATTCTATGATAAAAAATGCCTATAAACTGGAAATCCTGAAGCTCCCACCAGTAAGTATGCTTGAAATGCTTGAAATCTAGCCTCATCTCCAATAGAATTTTATAGATTATTGAATGTTTTAATGTAACAGGATTTTTGTATGTAGAATTATTTACATAACATGTTATTCTGAAACTTTGAATTTCAGAATATTCGGAAGATGAAAGTGGTAGACTACTTAGGTAAGATGATAATAATGATAAAAAGATCCAAACTAAAGCAAGTTTGTTTAATACTACATGTACTATTTTGCCGCAGCATAATTTGAAATAAATATTTTTTTCTCATCTTGTTTTTCCTGAAGCACAAGGTGGCAAGGTTAATGACACAGCACTACAAGAGGTAATACTATAATTATAGTCGTCAATAAAATGGAAGGGTTATGCATCGGGGAATATAAATCAAAAGATTATACTTATTCATTTGTGTCACGGCTGTGGCAGTTTGGTTGACCATTGACTGGCTGTTATTTTGACCCCTGGAAAACAAAAGAATTTCAATCACCTCAGAATTGGAACCTATTGCTTTGTCCTCCAAATTGAGCTGCATTTCAATGTGCTGTTACGGGTCTATTATCTGCCAACAAAAAAATGTGGTGGCTCAATTTTGATATTTTTTTAAATAATTTTTCATTTCATTTTCTTCCTAGGCATCAAAGATTTTAACAAATATGACTGATGCTGTGTTCCAGAATGCTCCAAGGTACTTTTAAGGGAATATCCCATTCACACAAAGAATAATAGACCATTTCGCAGTTGTTGCCCTCAACCTCAACCTCAATAGTGTGTAATAGATTCTTTAGAATTTGACTAAAGCCTGTGGAAGTTTTAAGTGTTTCAATAGATATTTTTGAAAGCGCTTGTGTATCTCAAAATGGTCTATTGTTTGATGTGTACATTCCTCAAATTACCGTGAGCTGTAGTCAAATTCTAAAGAATATATTACACACTATCGAGGCTGAAGTTGATCGACAACAACCGTGAAATGGTCTATTTAAAAGATTACGGTGCAACATGCAAAAAGTATTCGTGACCACTTTGAATATCTAAATTTGCATATTTCTACTCGTATGCACAAGCTTTTACTGGGCTTATTTGGTAAAACCAGACAGCATTGGTCTTCCTCCTTCCTTAAAAACCAACCCTAATTCGATCTGAGCTGTGCTCCGTGGTCAGACATGAGTCGTATGGCGGCTGCCAAAGGTGCCTTTGTATGCCTTCGACTCGACCACGTAGAGCTGCGTCCTTCATAATTCAGCTCTTCAGCTGCAAGCAAGGATGATTAGCCCCTCCAATTTATTTATTTATTTATTTAGCTTTGCATGAAATATGTCAGTTTAACATGCAAAAGGCTCTACACAGAAGTTCAGGTATACAAATACATAACTTCTATATGTTGCACTGTAAGTGACAGGGATTACAAAGAATTTCAGTTTTTACCAAATTAGACAAAATACTAAGCTAAAAATATTCTTGTCCATCTATCTGTGTTGATAGAGCACCTCTTGAGGATGTAACAAACGTAGATAATCTACAAACCCCAGCAGGGTCAACAAGGAAGAAAGCTAAACTTGCAGAGGTAAGTTGGGTGGAATATTGGTAGCTCACTTGTGCATTGCATCTCTCAGGGACTTTGTTTCTTGAACTCTTCATCACATGCATGTGTTGGGTCTTTCTCTTGATCCAATACAATAACAAGATGAATCTGTGAACTATTGTAGCAGTGGCTTGGCTTAGAACAGCCCAGAGATCAGCCCAGTTACAGGGTTGGATCTGTGAATTATCTTTGCCCTGACTTACATGTAGATCAACCCAGAAATAATTATTGTTTCAGAGTTTGATCTGTGAGTTAGCCATGCTCTCACTTACAGTAGATCTGCCCAGAGGTTGTTTCAGGGTTGAATCTGTGAGTTAGCCGTGCCCTGACTTAGATCAACCCAGAGGTTGTTTCAGGGTTGAATCTGTGAGTTAGCCATGCCCTGACTTTGATCAGCCCAGAGGTTGTTTCAGGGTTGAATCTGTGAGTTAGCCATGCCCTGACTTACATCAGCCCAGAGGTTGTTTCAGGGTTGAATCTGTGAGTTAGCCATGCCCTGCCTTAGATCAGCCCAGAGGTTGTTTCAGGGTTGAATCTGTGAGTTAGCCATGCCCTGCCTTAGATCAGCCCAGAGGTTGTTTCAGGGTTGAATCTGTGAGTTAGCCATGCCCTGCCTTAGATCAGCCCAGAGGTTGTTTAATAAGTGTTTAATAACCCTGTGTTAGAATCAACACAAGAAGTGTAGCCAAACTTCCTTCTGTTCCTTCCTAGATAACAGAACCAGCCTCAGCAGGAGGAGTTCGAAGGTCAACAAGAAAGGTAGGTTATAAAATAATGCACAGAATCCCCTCTCCCAAAAAGCCTCATCTTTAAAAATTAATTTTCGCTTTTATTTCAAAAGAGGAAAAATGTACCCTCATCCCCATCTTGTAAGGGTAAAAGCAAAGCACAGAAAATAGACGATGCAGCCATGCCTCCCCCTCCATCAACTACAAGAACCACAAGGTACATGTACAATAGCATTTACATCTTTGAATTTTATGCATCATATTAGAATGAGCACCATTCACAACTTTCCATAAATCGGTTCACTGGTCAAACACAAAGCACTCAAGCAAGGCTTCAAATGTAGTTTCAAAGGATTATTCCCAGTTGAACCTTGCAGCATCAACTGAATGCTTTGTGAACTGATGTATGAAACCTGTAATTTAAGGAGGCACCAACTGATTATTTTTGATTGATGGAAGCAAAAAAACAAATTTCAGCATGCAGCTCGCAGCTACCGAGTTCGCATGTTTATGAAAATAGCAGTAATAACCTTCTTCGTGCATTAGCTATATGGTTATACACTCTTTCTTAACAGGAAAAATGCATCTAAAGTGAGCAACAAATTTGTGACCCCAGCAGCCATTGGACGAGGCATGCCGCAAACTCCATTTGTGACCCCAAAATTTGATCCAAGGTAATTGAATGGTTCAATAGACCCTTTTCGAATATGGAGTCTATGACATCAAACGAGGAGTCCGAGAATATTCAGGATGTTATGACTGATAATGATTGTGTTTTGAAATCCAGGACATTCTGCTGCTAGTGTAAATCATTGGGTTTTGACATCCGGGACATTCTCATTCTCCTCATTTGACGTCATAGATGCCATATTTAAAAAGGGTCTATTGAATCAGTGATTAATTCATTTGAAAGCAACTTTTTTGAGGGAATAATTTAACTAAATTCTATTTTGTTATTTCAGATTGCCAGTGACACCAGCATTGTTACGTGAACCAAAAGCTGGAGAAAGGTAAGGGTTAGGTTTTTAGTACCAGTGTTTTGGGCCATCATTTAGATATGTCTACAGTACTGTATATTGAGCAGTTTTCATATGAGTAGGAAACAATACAGCAAATTCATAGCCATACTATGCTCCTTTCTGTAGTCTTCCCACAATCCCTTATGATCCCAGCGTGAGCTCGAGGTCAGGGTAAAATTTGCATAAAAATGTATTTAAAATATGCAAATTTTACCCTGACCTCAAGCTCGCGCTGGGATCATAAGGGATTGTGGGAAGACTACTGTAGCCTAACAACGTGTTGTGATTGGTTGAATTACTGGAAGACAATAGGAAGCCATTTCAATGTTACAGCATGTTGTACCATGTACATGCTGTAAGTCAGTACTGTAGGTTTCCCACTCATACGAAAACTACTCTACCGGTATTCAAATCTAGTGTAAATTAGCCTCAGATTATTTGTTTTCATTTTGTGGAATTTTCGCTCTCATATGGAAATTGCTCCTTTCACCATTACCACCACAATAAATTGATGTCATCATCAACATCATTATCACCAGCATTATCTGTCATGCAGAGAACATCCATACATGTTCAGCACCTTTTTGAAATTGCATCAAGAAAAAAAAAATTGTTTAAATTTTTTTTCTAGGATTATGTCAATGAGTGGCTCACCCTTGGCCAATGCTGCTCCACCTGCCCATACACCACAAGTATTTATCCCAGTAGGGAACGGCAGGGTATGTACCATGGTACCATGTAGATCTTTTTTAGTTCAAATTTCTAGGACAACTTGTATGTTGTCTCCACTTTGCCAAAAAAAAGAAAAAAAGAATTAACAAATGAGTTCTTCTTGTTCCTGTTCTCGTTATTTTATTTTTCTTGACAAATTTGCTGGTTATTTTCAGACATTTCAGTTCTCAGCTGAATGCCATTTGAGTCCATCACAGGCTCCCTCATTGAGTGTCCAAGCCAGGAAAAATGTAGAACTACTTCAGGTATTATATGTGTTCTTCATTTAACTCCATTTTACATGACACACAACATTTAAATGTATTTGCGTACTTCTATGCACATGCTTTTGCATGTTAAAGTGACACATTTTGATGCAAAGCTGTCTAGTTTTACCAAATAAGATGTGTAAAAGCTTGTGCATAGAGGGGTCATACTTTTTGTATGTTGCACTGTAATCTTTCAATTATTCTTAGTGAGAGTGGGATATTCCCTTAAAACTCATGTAAAAGCTTATTTGGCACCAAAACACCTGTGCATAGGAGTATGTGAATCCTAACACTTCTCTCGTGTTCTGCCAATACCTGTGTGCGTTATAACTGTACACAGCACAGCAAGCAAGTTTTTTTTATTTATTTTGTAAAATACAAAAAAGAGTAGCTGTTACTTTGGACATGAATGGTGAAATAGAAAGCATGCGTGTGCTGTGTGCTCTCATAATGCATGGATGCGCTCTCAGCCATAGCTGTAATTTTGGCATGAATGGTGAAATAGAAAACGTGTGTGTGCAGTGTGCTCTCATAATGCATGGGTGCGCTCTCAGCCATAGCTGTTATTTTGGACATGAATGGTGAAATAGAAAGCGTGCGTGTGCTGTGTGCTCTCATAATGCATGGGTGCGCTCTCAGCCATAGCTGTTATTTTGGACATGAATGGTGAAATAGAAAGTGTGCGTGTGCTGTGAGCTCTCATAATGCATGGGTGCACTTACAGCCATAGCTGTTATTTTGGACATGAATGGTGAAATAGAGATCGTGCATGTGCTGTGTGCTCTCATAATGCATGGGTGCGCTCTCAGCCATAGCCAATCAGAAGAGAGATTTTTAACAGTTATTTCATAATGTATGGTTTATCAGTTAATCATTCATTCATATTTCATTCTACTTTCAGGAACAGCTCTCTCGTCTCTTGAAAGTGCCGTCGCAACTTATGAAGAAATGAACAAGCCCAGATTGGTACAGATTTGTAAATATCACACATATACTTAACACTCCAATAATCTAATTAACAATTAGTCCTCGAGTCCGAATGGTCTACGAGTCAATAGCCCATGAGGCCGAAGGCCGAATGGGCTATTGACTCGTAGGCCATGAGGGCGAGAGGTCTAATTGTTTTAGTAAAAACCTACTAATCGGTCCAATAAAAGGTTGCAAAAAGTTTTGGATTTTGCTTTAAATATATATTTTTTGGTTTTCAAAACCGGCGCTTTTCGCTACTAGAGGTCTATCACTAATAGACCCCTAGTAGCTCAGCCAATCACAGGGCTCGATTGGTGATAGACCATTAGTAGGTTTTTTCTAATGATTGTTATTCTGGGAGAGTGGACATTATCACCCCGCACCTCCCCTCCCCTAACAGTCTTTCACAACATTCCATTCTCTACTTTCACATTGCTCATAATGCATTGCAGTTTGGGGGTAACCAATCAAAACGTGTCTTAAAATTAAGCATTATTCAATCAAATGTACACTATACCTGCTTTTATCTGTAAAATACTGATTATCGGTTCATTCTGAGTTATTTTCCCACATTTAGAACACCAAGAAGTTTAGTGCTCAAAATTTACTTTACAGACTTCTTCAAGCTCTTTCTTTTTTGTTTCTCGCTGTTTCTTGTACATCATTAAATATAATACGATGCATTTACAACATCTTCAGATGAGCCTTCAGCAGAATATGAGCGGTTTTTACCCTGGTTACCCCCCCCCCCCCCCCCCCTCGAACCGTCATGTATTATGGGAAATGTGAAAGTAGAGAATAACAGAATGTCAGTGAATAGAAAATCGTTAATCAACAAACTGCCTACTCCTCCACCTTCTGTAACATTAGATCAAATTCTATTCTGTCAGGGGTGGGGTCGAGTATTTTGGCGTATCGATTACTGACGACAAATTATCGATCGAAATCTTACAGTGCTACTTGGATAAATTTCGTTAATACTTTATTTCCTCAGCCATCGATTTTCATGTACATGTGAAAATGAATCTAAATGTCTTACAATTCCGACAAGTTATCGATCCACGAAAACAAATGCCTTAAAGTGCCGACAAACTATCGATCCAGAAAATCTTAATTTCCCGAGAAATTATCGATCTAAATTATGAACTTGTAGTTTTTAGATATATTTGTTGTATTGATAATTTAGAAGTGAAATAAATGTAGCAGTTTAGAATTCAGCTTGTTTAGGGTTCGCACGGTCAGGGAAAAGTCAGTGAATCCTGATTTTTTTCAAGATCAGGGAATTTTTAGCCTGCTAATAAGAGACTTTATCATATGACCGTATTTCACTGTACGCGTGATTCTAAAAAAAACCTTTGGGGAAAATGGCGTCAGCAAAAAAGTACGCTTTTCCGAAAAGTGTAATAATTTCCCGTTCGGACTCGCCGTTCGGACTCGCTGCCGATTTTGATTCGCATTTATTAAAAACGCTTTGAAATCGATTTTTTTATATGTGGTCATATGATAAAATGCTTATTGACCGAGTTAAGGTCGGTCCGAACGGGAAAATATTTGGCTCTCGGTCCTTGGCACGGAACTCGCTGCGCTCGTTCCGTACTTCAGGACCTCGAGCCAAATATTTTCCCGTTCGGACCTCCCACTCAGTCAATAAGTACACAATATTTTGGCGAATATTCTGAGCGTAAAAAAAATCGAGTCGGCAAAGTAGGGTAGGGAATTTTGAGTTTGGTCAGTGATTTTTGCAATAGACCTCTTTACCTTCGTTGTTTGTTGTGCCCATTTCAGACCATGTGATGCCACTCTTGGGAGTTGATTCTTTCATGTGTAAATATTTTAATAAAAGAACATTTCTCAAGGGAATGTCATGTGGTCTGAAATGGGCAATTCGCATACGAAGGTAAAGAGGTCTATTTACCCAAAAGTCGGTGAAAAGTCAGGACATTTCTGTCAGCCTTTGCAAAATCGCTTTGAATTCAGAACTCTTAGTTGGGCTTCCTTTGGTCAAACTACCATACAACATAATTTTTCGTAAAATGTGTGCACAGTGTGGTCAGTGAAAAATGGTTTTTGTTCAGGGAAAAGTCAGGGAATTTTATTTTTCTGGGTAAGTGGGAACCCTGTTGTTGTGATACTTATATAGCAGTGGCACCTCTACAGAGTAGCTATTCGTCCACTGAAATCCCAATTGGAATTTAAGGTCCTGTTACAATGCTATTTTCTTAGCAACCTGTCTTGTAATGCTTGAAAATGTATAGCGTTGCAGGTTGCCAAGGTGATGTGTTACACTGCAATTTGATCTAATCAACTTCCAAAAAAATATGCCTTAAAATTGCGAGAAACGTTGCTGGAGGGGTGATACACTGTGCAATGGCGTTGCCAGTTGCTGCAATGCGTTGCGAAAAGTAGAACTGAGTTTTACTTCGTGTAACGCTACACACAACAACAAAAAATGCTAAACAACCCCTGTTACACTGTGCAATTCTCCAGCCACTTGTCTCGTAACGGCGTGGCGAGACAAGTTGCTGGGATAGTTACACAGTTTAACAGGGCCTTTAGAAGTTGATTTTTGCGGAGGGAGAACCAGAGAAAACCCCTCGAAGCACAGGAGAGAACCAACAAACAACTATACTCACATACGACACTGAGCCCGGCGGGACTTGAACCCAGGGGTTCGTACGGGGTTTGGAAAGTCTTGAGAAGTTTTGGAACTTAATAATGAATTATTCCAGGACCTTGAAAGTTTGGAAAATAGCGGATTTTTAGTCGACTAGGGCATGGAAAAGCTATGGATTTTTTGTAGCTTGTCTTATTTATACGTAGCAAAGAATTGTTTTCGTTGTAAGACGTCGAAAGATTTGTTTGTACTTGTGCAGTATTGTTTATGTTGGATGTTTCAGATCCATGACTTTGGCCACAGGGAGCCCAATTTAGATAAAAGTAAAATATGTTTTAAAATATATTGACCCAAATCCACACATAGGATACCATAGGGAAATTATATAGGAAAACAAAGGCGCGCGCGAAAAAAAATGTTCTGGTGCATTATTTACGGATTTTTTTGCTCGTTCGTATTATAGAGGACATTATCTTGACCTTGAATTTAAAAAAAGAATTAAACGATTTTTTTTTCCGATTGTATTTTCACCTTTTACTTCTATCTAAATTGGGCTCCCTGTGCTTTGGCTTTATTTTTGCGCTATGTGTGATTTTGGAAATTTGAGACAAAAAGCGTTAGAAAACTTTTTGGAAAAGTTTTTGAAATTCTCGCACGGAGGATCCTAAACGAATCCTGTGAACCTGGGTCGCATTGGTGAGAGGCGAGTGCTCTCACCGCTACGCCAACCTTTCTTAGCAAATTTTGGGAAAAAATAATATTCTTTTCTCGACGTCTGTTTCTTTACGAGAAAAATCAAAGAGATTATTTATTGAATGAATTGGTCCTAAATTTATCGTGCATTTCTATTTTTATTTCCAATTCATTAAATGCTGTGTTTTGCGTCCCAAAAATGAGCTCGTTATCAGATGTATTTTCAGTGAAATGTTAGAAGGCGGAGGTGTTCCAGATGAGGGTGAACGCTACTTTCAAAGGGCTTGTGATGGACTGTTTTTCTAATTCAAAGGTTTCTCTGGTTACGAATTACGGAAGTAATTTCAAGAAATGAGCGGAATGCAAACTGACCGCGGGGGTTTAAATCATTAGCAATCGCTTTATAAGTTCGACAAACACGCTTAAAGCAAAAGCGCTCTTTTTGAATAAACAAATTAAAATTCATCTGAAATTGTTCACGGATATTACGAGGTTCTCAGTTAAAGAAGCCTTTAGGGAGACACGTCAGGTTTCTTTTTAAACCAGAAGTTTTAAATTCTTAAAATCCTGTGGAACCGAGTCTATTTATAGTCTAACGAGTAGGGTTCCTAGTTGTACACAAACGATGAACGACGAAAGCATGACATAAATGTACTCTGTGGGTGCTTAGGGAAATAATACTCTTCTAACATAACAGGAAGAGGGTTGGTAACAGAGGGTGCTCGCGGTCGGAGATAGTCGGCCAAGACAGGCAGTCGAATCTCCACTTGGGTCCCTGTGTTATACAACGATTATCTTAACATATTCGTACTATCGATTAAATAAAGATTCAGTTATTATTATTATTATTATTATTATTATTATTATTATTTATTTATTTATTTATTTATTTATTTATTTATTTATTTATTTATTTCCAATTTGCTTAACGTTTTGCTTACAAAATTCTTAGCTTACCAAGTCCAATCCAAGAACCTTGGGAAAAGTAGAATGTATTAACTGATTTATAAAAAGAAAAGAAAAGAAAAAAGAAAGAAAGAAAAAAAATCGAAAGCGGATTATTATTATTATTATTATTATTATTATTATTATTATTATTATTATTGGAATCTTATTGAATTCTCAGTTAAACTTTTTTCACACAACTTTGCGGGCTTCTGGCCTAAGGTAAGTTGTGATTAATTACATAGATTCTTATATTCCTTATTCGTCGTTCGTAATTCCTTATTCCTTAATTTCATCTTGGTTTATCTTACTTAGTATAGGTATAAAATGTTTAAGTGATCGCAGCGTTTTGGGAGATGATCCACTATTATTATTATTATTATTATTATTATTATTATTATTATTATTATTATTATTATTATAAATGTTGTTATTAATTAATCATTAATAAATGAACGCTAATTGAATACAGTATGACACTTAGCTGATTGAAAAAGCAGTTTCTGCACAGAACCAATTTATTATCCTGCAGGCTAATCTACAACTTTTTTATGTCCTTTTGATTAGGAACGTATCTTTATTGCTTCTTTATCGCACCCTCTCTTGGCGACAATCTTCCTGTTACGCGAAGATGAATAGGTTTTTTTTAAAAGCGGCCGCAATTTCAAATGAGCTTAAGTTAAAAATCTATACCAGTATTAGGAAGAGCACCTTTATTTTAGTAACCCTATGAAGAATCATTAAGTCAGGTGTTTTATCGGTTGAGAAAACTTGAGTTGAAAATTGAAAAATTTTCAAACAGGGAGTATACGCCAGTCAGCCATACGAACATCTGTAAAGTTGTCAATTTTCAACTTAAGATTGGATGGATGAACGAATGTACAAGTAAATGGATGAATGAATAGACAAGTGAATGAATGAATGGACAGTTGAATGGATGGATGGACGAATAGACAATTGTATAAATGGATGAACGAATGGACAGTTGACTGAGCTTTCGTGATCAAAATAATTTCTTTGCCCTAATTGTTCCATGAAAGCTGATTGCTTTTTTTACTCTCTTTCAAATAATACTAACTCTACACAATAGTGAAGTAGAAAAGTTAATCTAATTGTTCATATCAACCACTTTATTCCTATTCATGAACAATATTATTTTCCGCCCGAGAGTTCTTTACTTAATTTGATCACACAATAATAATTCAGGATAAAATTCCTAATGAGAGATCATGTTTTCCCCGTGTCTGGAGCTCGCCAAATTGGCGACTTACCAGCAGGGCGCAAATTCTAAATCCCAAAATAGATCATGGCTGAAAAACACCAGTGAAAAGTGTGCACATATTCACGTGGGAATGCATGGAGTTCGTGGGATTGAAAACAACAGGTTATCGAAAAAGATTGGCTATCAAAGAGGAAGGTCTAAGATAACAATTTCAACAGTTTGACTATAAAAAAAATACTTTAATTTTTTTTTGTACAAATATAGATTCATGATTCAATTTAGATATAATAGATTGGCAAAGTGCACTAGCGGGGACATTTCTTTCAAATTTTTCAAGAGTTTTCTTTCCATTTACTAGTTCAACAAAATTTCATTAGTATAGGTAATAGGACTACATGCTGTGGTTCAATTTGGAAATAATCCGAGGACTGCCAAAATTCAGACGATCCAAATTAATATTTAATTTGGACAGGAAGAAAATTTGAAAATAATACCATAGTTGCTTGTATGGGATTATAGAGTGATGATATAACTATAATAGTAATAGTAATTTAATAATTATAATAATAAATTTATTTGACAATATATTTCAATAATATAGTAGGTATAATAAGTAACTATTTAATCAATCTAATTGTATTGGTACTGACGTCTTTGTGTGTTCATCATCAGTAGAATAAGACCCAATACAAGCTCATCGTGAAATATATTACGTAGATATCTAAAGTCTAGTGTGTAATATCCAATAAATGAATTCCAATAGCCAATATGCATGAGCTCGAAATTCTAGCACAAAGCATGATGGGAAAGCTAGTGAGTTCGTACGCTTTTTTGACTCCTCTAAAAATTTATCTGACAATTTTTCCTTCGACATTTTCAATGAAATTAAAGGATTTCAGCAGACGAAAATAACAGAGTAATTTTTTTCTCATAGTTCCTTTGATATTACTGTTACATTTTTAAAGAACTCACTTTCCCAGAGTGCTTTGTGAGCTTTGATGTACATTGCCTATTGGTATTAGTGTCTTATTAAGAAATATAGAAAAATGTATAGTATAAATATTATTATTATGATCATTATTATTATTCATTAACATTATTATTATTATTTTAAAGGAATTGTCAATAAAGTTAGTATTAGTTATTATTAAATTTAAAAAATATATTATTATTATTATTATTAATTCGATCTGAGCTGTGCTCCGTGGTCAGACATGAGCCGTATGGCGGCTGCCCAAAGCGCCTTCGTATGCCTTCGACTCGACCACGTTGAGCTGTGTCCTTCGTAATTCAGCTCTTCAGCTGCAAGTAAGGATGATTAGCCCCTCCAAATTTATTTATTTATTTATTATTATTATTATTCAATATGAATATTATCATCTCATGATTGTAAAGCGCCTTTGATTATACACAAATCATTATTCGTCATTATTATCATCACCGCCATTATCATCACTACTACTACTGTCATCACTATCATAACCATCATATCATCACCTTCGTCATCACAAATATAGCAAAATATGATTATTTCTAGCCAATAAGACTCACTCGCCAGTCGAAACAGGTTTGAGAGGCGGCAAGACCATACAGCATGAAATTTTACTATTAATAACGATAATGGTTGGATACAATAGCCTCAACAGAATGCTAGATGACAGCTAAATTGGAAAAAATATATAAATGAGCTTTTTCGTTTTTAAGTAATTATCAGGATTATAAATTTCAGTGTACTTGCATTAAAACGAAATAAAGAAGGCCGAGTAATAAAAGAGGAAAACAGGCTCCTACAGTTAATGAAGAGATAAAAAACTGGATTATTCTAGCACATTTAAGAGAGCGAAAATACAAGTGTGATTAGAATGAGCCTTTTATGACATTAATATAGATTTAGCTTTTTGCTCACTAACCAAGCCAAACTTTTTTTTAACGAGTTTTAATTTTCTAAGCTCATCTAAAAATATGACATATTTCCCCCACAAATGTTGCCGAATTGATTGATATATTTATTTAGTTTAAAAAAAAGTTCGTTCTGATCTGTCAGGTGTGAAAGCTGGGCTAAATCGTCAGAATCAAATTTCAAAATTGTGTTATTCATGGCAAGGTTAATTCTAAAATTACATACAATCATCCTTATTATTACTTATTATTACTTATTATTATTATTAGAAAATAGGAGGTTTTTTTTCAGTCAAATTTTTTTTTGCTTAATAATTGGAAAGATAGTCCTAAATTACTAGAGTTTGACGAGAGAGGTCTGGGACCTTTAGATTACTTCTGGCGTACTATACTACTTAACTCAAAGTTAAAGCGGCTTTCTTTGTGATCATTTCATTCTCAGATTAACAGCTTCCTCAAGGGTTCAGATTATAGACATCTTATTAAATGTCAATCAAATTCTTTCCTTCGCCTTTATTTGGTGGTTAAGTGATCACGTGATTGAAGCATTAGTGGAGCAAACTTTGTTATCACAAGCAGGTGTAAATTTGAGTTCAACTTGTTTGAATTTTTTATCGTTCTATATTAAATTTAAGAAGTGAATAAAAAGAAAACTTAAACGTCGTGTAAAAAGGTTTGTAATACTGCCAATACTGGCCGTGTTTGGGATTATTTCTATGCTAGTAACTGCGAGTCATTATCAGTTTATGTATGTAATTCAAAGCTGGTTTTTGAATGTGTTTTCAAAATATGTCAAAATTACAAAAAGCACTTTCTAGATGATATGTTTTTGAAGTAATTTTTAAGCATCGATATAAGATTATTTTTTGCTTTTGTTCGCTAGTTCATAGCTGTCACTTTTATTATATGTATTTACCCCAAACGTTTTATTATTTTGACAATACTCAATATATCTTCAATATGTTTTGTCATATATGCTGCAATGAGGACACTCGAACCGTGAACTCATCATCAGTACTTTTTTTCTCCTTTATCCCTTGTGTGAATCGATTGGAAATATGGTTTATTTTGAACAATAAGATTATTTGAGTTCAGTGCTTCATTTTCAGACGGTTTGAAGCAGTAGAAAGTTCATAAAATAAAAACATAAAAAAAATATCAAGTGTTCATGCATGGTTTGAGTGTCCTCACTGTAAGTTTTTACCGATTTTTGACAGAATTAATGTATTTTTAGAATGCATTGAGTTAATCTTTTGCTCAGGGGGAATTTTTGGTGAGGGTTTTGTTTTTTTCGAGACGCTTGGTCGCCTGACATAATTCCTCCTTTCTTTGAATAACTATTGATAACCCCGAAATAGCTATAGAATCAGTACAGGGGTGGGTTTTGTCCTGTGACTTGCCATCCTGAAAGGAAATTAAAGGCTCCGACACACGGTGCAACATTGCGTGCAACGCAGACCAATGCACGGTTTTCGGCGGCCATTTTGAAATTGGGGCAAACCCGGCAAAATATATAGAAATCTGGATCACTTTGACTTCCCGTAACTCCGCTCAATTTCGTCGGGTTTTCAAGATTTAAACTTTTTTCAAAATATACTTTCGTTATTATTTATGACCCTTAATATGATGAATATTGGAAAGCTACAAATTGAGAAATTATAGAAAAAAAAAGAGTGATTCATAAATGGTAGTTAGAATACTTACGGAAAGTCAAAGTGTTCCGGAATAATTTGTCCCAATTCAAAATGGCCGCCGAAAACCGTGAATTGGTCTATTGCGTGCAACATCAAACTGAAATATAAACATTTGAACGTGTGTTTTATTTTGTTTATGTGATTTGTATTATCCTCATAAAAAAACGAAATTTTGTCTGTTTTGGCTGCAAAATAGTATTGTAATCATAATGTCGCAAGCATGTTGCACCGGCTTGTCTCAGCCTTAGGTAGCCGGCTGGGAGCAAATAATTTTATTTCAATTCTAATCTTGTATTGGAAAATACCACCGTTCAATTAAGAAGAATTAATAGAAAATACGATCGACGCGTAGTACGAGTGGTATTAAGCTACTTTCAACAAATGCAAGTAGTATTTTTTTTCTTAATTCTTCGAGAACGTAAGATATATGGTATTTCCTATTTCCACCGGCAAAACATTTTGAGGTATCATTCCAATGATGTGTGCATGCAATAAAACAATTGCACGGATCTGTCGATCAAGTAAATACCGACAGCCAGTCAACCAATCAGAAACGGCAAGGATTTCTGTTATTACTAAACCATATTAAAAACTCGATTTCAAAGCTGTACTTTGAGCTAGTGTTATGATCATTCCTTCTTTTTTATTTCGAATTCATTCCAATTTTAAGATTCTATGTGAGGCTATGTTCCAAACAGTGTAAAATAATGAAAAAATTAAAAGTTTTTCTAACCAATATTTTGTTCAATACAGCTTTTACAGCGCAAATCGAAAAGCTGTGGTCACCTAGAAATATTCCAGGAATCTTCTATTGATCTTTGGCCAATCAGAAATGACTCTCTAACCACAAGATAACAGAAAGATAACAATAACGCTTCTGATTGGTTAAGAAATATTTTTCGATTTTTCGATTCGCACCAAAACGGGGCATCTAGCTACGGGGCATCTTGCACGTTTGTTTTCAAGTTTGTTTACGTATAATTCATACACAAAAATATATAATATATAAGTCGTGAGAGAATCTTATAGCTTTATTATAACAGTTATAAGTGCTCTTACGCCCCAAGCTTCTGTGATTTGAAAACAAAGTTTAATGGAGCCCACAACACTTAACACTTATTGACTGGAACCGAGAAAACAATATGGTTTGTGTTCCTGAAACGACGATGTTTCCCGAGGCGTAGAGACCATAAAACACACTACTTTTCCAAGGCTCCAGTCAATAATTGTTTTGTTATATACCAACTGTCAAAGAACACCATTAAAAAAAACATTATTTGACCGTTCAAAGACCAAGAACAAGTAAGGATTCCGGTGAAATCACTTCCGGTTTATAACATTGTTGCCCGCTGAGAACTGTTGCCGGGTAAACATCGAAACTTGTTCACGTTCACGTGAAACCGTCTCGACCAATCAGAGTACGAGAAAAATGGACTTTGACAGTTGGTATATAACAATTCAAATTATAGCTTTTTTATCGGGCGTTTGCTTTTTTTTTCCCTTAAAATTAAAAACAGTGCTTTCGATATTACAACACTTCCTTATCCAGTTCTTATACTAGGGAAAAAAAGCTTTAAAAAGTATCTTACTTACGTACCTCTGAAAAGAAAGGAATTGTGCCTAATGGGCTAAAATATTAAAAAAATATAATTGAAATAAGTTTTCATTGTATATAGACTTGAATTTATTTTCCCGATGGGATGAAGGTGTTTAGTTTTTCAGCCTTTTATAATTAGGAATATCTCCTCTCTTCCATTGTACTTCCCGGATGTTATTCAACTAAGAACGAAAAACTATACAATTTGGAAACAACGGCATGATAACAATGAAAAAAATGTTTTTCACAAGAAGAATTTTCGAAGACGTTTAAGCACTCCTTGCCAGCCTGTCTGCATTGGACAGGCTTACACCTATAAACCTTTGTTTTGCTCAAATTGAGAAGCTTAAGGATTTTGTTTTTGCTCTTAAATAGTTTGAAATTGAAAACCATTAAAAATTGTTTTTCCCACAAGTTTCTACAAAAACAATTATGAATGTTTTGCTGGTTGGTAAACTCCTTAACTAATATACTCGAGCCTAAGTTTCCTTTCAAAACTCTTATAAAACGTGATACATTTAACCCTTTTAAACGAAAATAGCACTAAATATGGTTAATAATTTAGAAGCTTATTCAGTGCCGGGATGTTTTTTCTTCTTTAATAAAATAATCCTAGTTTGACAACGAAGTTAAGCTCGAGATTAGGTGCAAATCCATCCTCCGAGAAGAATCAATCAATGCCGGTTTGAAAATGAAGGAGAAGTTGAAAAAAATAACTTGGTGACAACTAGCAATGCACCTCTTTAAACGACATGAATTAGGAAGCAAGTTGTTAATCGACTTATGTCCAAAAATGCTTGACAATTTGATCAACTGCCGAGACATTGTAGAACTTAACCATGTTTGTCTTTCGCTTCTGTTGACACTCGGGGTTTCATATACATCAATCTTGAAGCCATCAACCTGTATATATTAAACCGATAAAAAAACCATTCTACGCCTGCTTTTTATAGCCATATTTCACACTTTTCGCTCAGGATGTCGAATTTATAATTTATTTTTCTCATAGAAAGAGTAGAAAAAATATCAGAGCGAAGTGAAAATGTTTCCGTACGAAGTTCTATGTTAAGTTTATCAATTCTCGCCTTATTCACTCCCATTTCCATTTATCATTGTGTTTTATTTAGGGAGAAAAACAGTTATACATGACAACCTTATAAAAACATTTTATATACATGTATAATATATTAGTTTAACAATTTATTTTACAAATCATTCAAGAGTTTAGAAAAAGAGGACTGAAGGGGTGAGTACAGAAGCAACGAGGTTCAGTGAGACTTGACATATATTTTAACCCTATTAGCCATTAGTTAAAGATCAATGAAAAAAATATTTTTCGTATTAGAAAACAACAGCTTTATTGTGGACATGGTTACGAATGCTATCGTTAAGGACAACATTTCCCATCTTAGGCCATAAATCAATCGTTAGGTCGATTGTGCATCAATGAAAGTGCATGATCTTCATGTAAAACATTCCATGAATTATCTTTGGTTTTGATAATAGAAGCAAAAAAAAAAAAAACATTATTAAGACAATGTAAGACCACTTCAGTGGCAAACTACAGGCGCCAGCAAAACCAGATAGAGAGATGAAATTCTCTACTTAATCATTTTTTTCCACTCTCACATCTAAATGATCTTACCGGCTCCTGACACTCGTAAAATAATATTCATTTTTTTATGCATCATGGTTCTTTTTTAAATACTCCATATCGATACCATGTTTTTGAACTCCATATTAATTTGAGCCTTTTCGTAGAATTGGAGATTTATGTCTTAACTGACTGATATAGTTCTACAAAAATGCCAGTATTACATAGAATATTCTAAATGCTTTTTTGATTATAAAACCCAGACATTTATAATGAGTATTAAAACAAAAAGGTTCATAAATCTTTCATCGTTAAAAGAAAAACAATTTTTTTACATTGAAGATTAATCTACAAAATCTAAATACTATGAAATATTGGAATCAATACAATATATATACAACTATGTTTATTGTTACTCGATGTCAATACATTTATGCCGACAATTGTAGTTGAATTTCATAGTCTAAATTCTGATGTTTCTACAAGAAATATTTTATGAGAAAGTAAATTAAAAAGTGCTTGATATTTATTAAAGTACGTTCGTGTAATTATGAGCTGAAACATTTAAGCTCATATCAAAGTTATTCAATTCTTAAAAAGTTTTCATGGAATCTTAATGCGTCCATGTTCAAATTGGATTTTATAAATTTTGGTTGCTAGGAACGGTTAATGTCGAGGAAAATGACCACGAACATGGCAGACGATAAGATTTTGAGATAGCTTCGAAATCGGTTAAACTATATATCTGATACATTAAAAATGAAGACAGAAACATCTTTGTAGCTAATAATTTTTTTCTGCGTTTTATTTTAGAAGTATATTATCAAAATGAAAACAAAAGCGTCATAAGCAAAACCAGTAAAGAGCTTCTAGACAGACACTGCCACAAGCACGATTTCAGTTCTTAATGGCTTTTACTTGTTTAAATTTTTTACGATTTTTCGGAAGTCCAAGAAGTGCTACCGTCCATCGCAGACAGAAGTGCAGTCGTATTTTAACCGCAAAAAAAATATGCCAAGAGTTTAATGCCCTAATACAAATATTGTATGAATCTAAGATGGTTCTAGCGATATTCTTAATTTGAAAGAGTCGCTCTTAAATAGCTTTTTTCTTGTATTGCTCGATGACGCCTAATTGAATGGTGAATTATATTGAGCTAGTTTTCTTAGATGTCAGAATCCGGTGAAAACTTTTTAAAAAATTTAAAATTTCCAAGTGCTTTCTATCAGCCAAATATAATATTTGCAATAAACCACGAGACAAGGGCAATAACAACCAGAACTAGATCAATATTATTGAAAATCGTCAGTTCTTGTTATAAATGTTCCTGCTGAAAGCCTTGTGAGGTTGAGCAAACAGAGTGTTCTGTTGCTACTTGACCGAATATTCGCGGAGAAACGTTAACACTGAAAGCCCGGCTGTCCTCTCGTAAAGCTGTATCGCTTGCGTTAGCTCGTTCGTTTGAATGAGGCCCCCAGATAGGAAATCTTGCTTTGAGCTCTCTAATCAATGTTTTTCGTATTTCTTTGTTTAACAAGCAGAATATACAAGGATTAACGGCTGAGCTTGTATACTGCAGTGGTATCGTAATAAAAAAGACAATAGTTGGAATCGAACTGAAGCCAATCTTGATTGAAAGCAATAACGTTGCCATTTGAGGAACCCAGCAGACGAGATAGGCGCCAACGATAATTGAGATCCTCTTTGCAGCTCTATAGTTGATTCTAAAGACTTCGATAGAAGATTGTTCTTTTGAGTTAGAATGGAAAGACGCCTGGTTTGCACTAGCTCGGATTCTGTATATTCTTTTGGCTTGTTTGGAAGCAATCCTGTAAATGAGTCCATTCGTAATTACCATTAAAACAGCAGGAATGCAAAAGTGTAGAACTGTGTTGAAAATTAGATAATTCTTGTCCAATGGTCTCATACATTGCCCTCGTATGATCAGAGTTTTTCCTCCTGACCAGCCAAACTGAGGCAAAAGTCCTATTATTAACGCGTAAAACCAAATCCCCAATATTATCCACAGCGCTCTTTTCCTTGTAAGGAATTCCTCATGTCGGAATGGGAAGGCAATCACAAAAAATCTTTCTAAACTACACGCGCATAAGTTTAAAGCGACGGCCGTCACTGTTATTAAGTTCAGATTACTCACAAACTCACACGCACCTACAGAATGATACTGCAAAGTTTGAAGCATAACTCCTTGGCTTACAGGGATTATTATCGTCGCTATCAGCCCGTCAGCAAGACCCATGCTTAGTATAAAAAAGTTGCAAATACTTCGGAGTTTAGAGTTAAAAATCATTGCAAAAACAACCAGAGCATAGCCTATGAGACAGAACATTATTATCATTATTTCATAGATACTGAGAATCGTCACAAGCTCCTTGGAGTAAAGAGAAGAGGATCCTGAATGAGTGTTAGTGGTGTTAGCGGCAGATATCTTTGACATATTAGCGCTACGATTATGATGAGAAGCCATTTTGATGTTCACTTCAGTTCGAATCCAACCTTCAGACCAGCTTCACCGACATCAGCAAACTTCAGACCAAATTTAGCAACAGTTTTTCACTTCGACAAGAACTAGCTGTCTTCAAACGTCTATCTTAAGCAAAACAATACTTTGTCGTCTAATTTCTTCGTCCAGAGGCTTAGTTTGTGATTAAGAAGTGATTGTTGGACGTTTTTTAGGCTTTCCACATTCTTCAGATTCCTCCTCGGTGATTCTCTGCTCTTGCCTGAGTAAATAATTATCTTATTCCAAGCTGGTTCCCTCGGGTCTAGAGTGTGAATTAACTAATAAATAGACAACCACGGTTTCAATCTTGAAAAATAGTGATAAATCTTAGATAACGAAAATGTTAAAGATCAGTCTGTGGTTAGTGTTTTGGCATATATTGTTTACTACACCTGGCTGAATATCTAGTGGGGATTCGTTGAAGCAATCGCGAACCTTTAAACCCCTAAATTTGCATAAGGTAGGCGTTCTAACGTTGCTAGAAGATATTGTCCAATAACAAAAAACCAAGCTCCGAACGGTTTCATACTTCCAATTATAGTCTTTCAAGGGATTCGATCACTCAAGCTAGAGTGACGTTCATGAATTTAACAACGGAAGCAAGAAAAAAAAGAGAAAAGGCTAATTACTCAAGAATTCATCATTAAACAAGCTGCATTTCCCAGTGTCTTAATATATGGGGGAAAATATTGCCTCTCTCGAAAGATTATCTTGAATTTTCGAGGGATAAACAATTGTGTTTCTAAAACATTTGCGTTTTCTAAAACTACGGCGCTTTACAGAGCGAGGCTTTTTTGACACATTCAAGTTCTCTTAATTCATAATATATACAGAATTAAAACTGATATAGCTTACTTATAATTTACTTCATTAATGCAGTCATTTAATTGATAAAGAAACAAATACCTTAATTTCAAAGAATTTGAGCTTGTCGATTAATGTATACGGCATATGACTCCTCAGTTCAAGTTTATAAATAGATTGTCGGCAAACTGTCGGGATTTTCAATCGCTTAGGCTTGCGGTGGGAACGAACTTCAATAACTGTCGAGTCTGTAAGTTCATCCTTCGACAAACATCTTTTTTATTTTGTCCTTTCGGCTTGAAAACCCCTTTCGAACTGGTTAATTTTTCGTACATAAAACTATCGAATTCCGGGTTTTTTAGCGGTAGTGACAAAAAATTATTATGTATTTTCGAATATTGTGAAAGAAGTTTCATCAGTCATTATCGATTCTTTATATTGTAAAAACGCGCGCGCGGCACAGCGCCGTTAGACGAGAAATTTTACGAGAAAAATGACTACAAAAACTACGGCATCGTTCTTTTCGAAAGGTTTTTTATTTAACCATTTTTTCGCCGTCATTCCACGTTTAAAAAAAAGAACTGACTAGTAGAGAATTATCTCCTAAAGTTTTTGATAACACGATTGTCCGTGCTATCTGAAGGTCACAAAGCGGAAGATCCTTTTTAAACTCGATAACATCCACTCGAGAAAAAAAGAAGTACGTGGCAATGTCTCCTTCTAGAATCTTTATTCACGTTTAAATGAATAAATCAGACGTCCTTCAAGCATCCTTTTCAACCTTCATATTTATTATATTTTTTTCAAAAAGATATTTACAACAAAACTTTGTTTTAAACACGTCGTTATCGGTCGTGAAGTCTGTGAATGGGTTTCAAAGACACGTTTTCAGTTAATTTTTTATGCTGAGCCTTAATCGTTTCTCAAATGCCTCTTTATTTTGGCTATTTTGACAAATTTTATACCGGCTGGATTGTTAAATGTTAATAGTGATGTTCATTCAACCTCAATGGTGAAATGGTCCAATTTCCATGTGTACGTGCGACTCTCAGTGCATAATAGCATAACTTGATAATGTATGCCCAAATGGCTCCTCTTTTCCATTGTATACGAAATGGGTCCATTAACAGCTTTTACACGATCTTTCCAAATTACCTAGTTATGATTATCTTTTGGTCGCGACGTTGCTACCGATTAAAATTCAAAGAAAGATCTCCCTCTATTCCTCGATATCCGATCTCCTATTATTGTTATCTTCAAAACTCACGCCTGAAAAGAAAAGAAAAACCCTGGAGTTGATTACGCAATAAAGTTGCCAGATTTCATATCATTATATACCTAAAAATAATCACCAGAAATAGAAATTCAAAGAATACTAGGCAAGGAAAGAGGAAGCTAGCTTTCATTCTTTGTTTTGTTTTGTTTTTCATTGAGTTCTCGGATTCCTTTTTCCCAAGTTATTTATATATAATTCTATAGCTTCGACATGCACCTGATTTAATCAAAGGTCTTACGTAAAATATTTTTTGAATCTCGATAACCTCTTTAACGATATCCTAAAATGCATTCTTGAGACCAACTTTAGTTGCTTGGATAAAAACGAAATTTTCTCCTTCTAGAAAACCAATATGAAAACGCTCGTACGTGATCGTACAGAAGGCATTTAGAGTTCAAATACAGTGGTTTAACACAATGCTTTATCAGTTAAAAATCACAATAACCTCTAGGCCAAGGGCAGAAATTAAAAAACAACTTTTTATCATTTCGGTGAAATCAAAACGAGGGGTAAAAGTAAACATTTGAAGTCGTTAACTTCGTATTTATTCAGCATCTCAGTCAAAACATGAACAAACTAAACACGCGTCTTCAAGTCAAGTTATAAAGTTTGAACGATTAATCCTAATAATTACTCAAGGCCGCATAACTAGATTAATTTGTAGGGATTTTAAAGTCTTGGCTTCTAATCCCTTTTTAAGAGCACAGACATATTTTTCATTTTGACTCTTAACTCTCAACCTGGCGAGCCACAACCGAACCCAAGTAGAAAAAAAACCTTTTGTGATCAGTGAAGTCTTGAAGGTGACGTCACGAGTATTCACCACTTTCACACCCCCATAATACTTTGCGCTTTTTGAGGACAGCAACGAGTCGGTCGAAGCGAGACATAATCGTTAATATTACCATGAATATTAGGAAGAATTGAACAAAAAAAAACAAACTAAAACACCTTATGCATCTATCAGAATTAGAAAAAAAAACCCAGTACGAATAAAGCCAATTGAACAGCTTTATCAGTAAAAGTCATACATGTCTGTAACATTAAACATTTCATTTTCCCATGCGTGTGGAATGAGATCTGATTAAACTGATACTGGATTTTTCAAGGATAATAGCAAATTTTACTCAACATCTGCACGAAAAGTTTTGAATTTTCAAATAATTTTCGTTATTGTTGCCCCCCGCCCCCAAATGCAAACTATTATGGAGATCAGCGTAAAAGAGGCGAATCGCTTATTTTACGGAGGGAGGAAAACCGGAGAATCTGAGCAAAATTTCGGCAAGCTGGAAAGCGCACATCAAAAACTCTATTTATAACAGTGTGCGGTGTCCGGAAACCGACGCGACTCGCAGGAAGACACAGCTCGTCTTTTAATTTTAAGACTCGCCTTTATTCTTTTACTTGTTGTGGTGTGCAGGTGATGTTTTAAAGGATCGTGCTCTGGATTAAAACAATCAATGTTGTCAATGCCTGGGTTGATCTGTGTATGGCTAACTCACAGATCGAAGACCGAAACAGCATCTGGGCTGATCTAAGTCAGGGCACTGCTTACTCACAGATCGAACCCTGAAACGACCTCTGGGCGCTCTGGGCTGATCTAAGTCAGGGCACGGCTAACTCACAGATTGAACCCTGAAACAACCTCTGGGCTGATTTAAGTCAGGGCATGACTAACTCACAGATCGAACCCTGAAACAACCTCTGGGCTGATCTAAGTCAGGGCACGACTATATAACTCACAGATCGAACCCAGAAACAACCTCTGGGCTGATCTAAGTCAGGGCATGGCTAACTCACGGATCGAACCCTGAAACAACCTCTGGGCTGATCTAAGTCAGGGCACGGCTAACTCACAGATTGAACCCTGAAACAACCTCTGGGCTGATCTAAGTCAGGGCATGACTAACTCACAGATCGAACCCTGAAACAACCTCTGGGCTGATCTAAGTCAGGGCACGACTAACTCACAGATCGAACCCAGAAACAACCTCTGGGCTGAACTAAGTCAGGGCACGGCTAACTCACAGATAGAACCCTGAAACAATTCAACCTCTGGGCTGATCTAAGTCAGGCCATGGCTAACTCACAGATCGAACACTGAAACAACCTCTGGGCTGATCTAAGTCAGGGCACGGCTAACTCACAATTTAATAAAACAACGTCATCATGAAAATATATCCCCAAATACATTCCCACAGTGCACTGCAATGCAAACTCGCCCCAGCACGCAGCAAGTGACTTAAGGTGACTTAAGATGAACGCTTAATTTGAGCCCACGATGAGCGCGCGCACAAAAACCGCTGAATAAAATACGAAATTTTATTGAGGAGCCATACACGTTTTGAACTTCAATAGCGCAACAAATAGATGTCAGCAATTATAAACTACACTTTTTTGAGTTAACAAGTAGGTTATAACAAGTATTTTTATACTAGAGTCAAATATTTCGTGGAATACATTTGGAATACATTTTGGGTAGCACGGGTGACGTACGCTGGTAACGCGTCGCCTTTCACCACTGTGGTTCCAAAGGCTCGGGTCTCTGGTTCGAGCCCTGTGGTCGCCATATGTGAATTGAGTTTGTTTGATGTGTTGTTCTCTCCTCTGCTACGAGGGTTTTCTCCGGGTACTCCGGTTTCCTCCCTCCGTAAAAAAATCAACATGTGAGTGAGTGTTGTGTGCATAGAATACTGAATGTAGTGGTAGTGTGTATGAGTGAAAAGTGTCCCCAATTTGTGAGATAAGCGCTACAAAGACTAGACACTTAAATAAAGAGATTTATTTTATTTATTAATACCATAGCTTTTTCAGGTTTTATCATTTTGTTATTTCTATATTGAATATCTCGGCAACAAAAAAGAGATTGAAATAGGGAGGCAGGGGCGATGGATGGGCTAAAAATTCAATAATTCGCGATCGCGTCTTCTAACCACTGTTTCTAATTAAAATAATAGAGAGTGCTTTTATATAGTGGACTGGTTACTCCTGTTGTTTTCTAGCTGATTCCTATCATAAGTCTGCAGGCTTTGATAATCTGTAGGGTTTAGCCTAACACCAAGTGGCTGGTAAGTAGTATCTGGTACATTCTTAGCCTGATGAGCATCAGGTTCTTTGAACTGTGGATGGCGAAGGGGTTCGTAAGTTGGACCTTGACCTTGATGCGATGAACCAGCTGTATCAGGATGTGATAGTGCTTGATAATGACACGCTGTTTCTGAGACGCTGCTGTAGTCATCTACTCTGCTGGACATTTCAATTGGATGTTGATCTCGAGGAGTTCTTATGGGCTCGTATTCACCAGGTGGAGAAGACTGTTGAGGAGACACCGGCTTGCTTGAAGCTTGGTTTTCTTTCATTTCTATTGTGTTCTAAAGAAATTTAACATTGGCAAAATCAGTGATATGAAATGTTTGTAATGCACTGAAATTGCAATGAACGTCGACAACTGTTGAGTGATGGTCAAGGCTTAGAAATTGCATTGGATTTTCGTACAATTATTTCCACTAGAGATTCCTAAGAAAAAGCATCTAACGAATACTCCTATGTACATAGTATTCTCAATATTTGATTTGGATTTGATTTATATAGCATTGATAGTTCGATAATGTAAATCATGAGACAAATAGGCACCTACGTCATAAACTGGATCTTCGACTGTTTGGTTTCTGGTGACCCTGAGATGACATATAAAGAGAAATGTAAAATGATCAACACTTACTCACTTTATTAAGGCTTCAAGGGCGGATCCAGGGGTGGTGAGGGGGTGACAAGTCATCACACCCCCTTTTGCACAAATGCAAAGTAAAAAAGGCAGGGCTCTGGAGTCGAGAGTGAGTAAACCCCCTCCCAATTTTAAAAATCCTGGATCCGCCCCTAGGCTCCCCGCATCAAGACGCGCATTAGGCCCGGGGGGGGTACTTCGGGTCGTTTCATACGGGGATGCTCCGCCCGGACTCTCGACTCCTTACCTTTTTATATACCAAATTTCAGCAAAAAAGTACCCCTTTCATACACTTTTTTTGCCTGAAAAGGTACCCCTTTTATATACTTTTGAAGAAAAGCTATCCTTTTTTATACCAAAATTCACAAATTCCCACCCCTTTTCTATACCTGCGGCCTGAAAAACGTACCTCTTCCGTGCGGAGAATCCCCGTATAGTCAATTATAGGGAGTACCCCCCCCCCCCCCCCCCGGGGCATTAGGCTATAATTCAATAGCAAAAGCTGGAAATTTAATTTAATTAATCACCTTTTCGTAATGGTATTTCTGATTGGTTCTTCAGTTTCATGATCAGGAGGCATTTAATACAAATAAAGTGTGTTAGAATTTCAGTTTAGTTCATAGTTAAATATAATGCATGATATAAATTTCCTTTTGTGTTTGAATGTTTTTAAGTACGAAACTAAAAGCAAACAGCGATCATCACAATGAAGAAAGAAGAAGACGAAAATTAAGATTCCAAATACCTTTCCTTTTAATGTTCCAAATGTAGAGAAGCAAGAGGACAATAAATACCAAAGATATCGCTAGGAAAGCTGCGCAGACAGCTAGAGCAGTTGCACCTTGAAAAAACGAAAAGACATAATCGGCGTGATGAAATGAGAGTTGAGGAATATAGGGCTCATATTGACAACAGTGACCATTGGATCACTGGATGGATTATCATGTATATATTAATAAAGGAATTCATGACATTATCAATATGCACTTTAATTCAAAACGTGCTAACTTTTTAGATTCGTTGTTTTTTTGTGCCCATTTCAGACCATGTAATGCCAATCTTGGGAGTGGATTCTTAATTTCATGTTTAAGCATTTCAATTAAAGTGAATGTCATGTGGTCTGACATGGGCAATTTACACATGAAGTTAAAGAGGTCTAGTTATGCGCGTACTAAAACATTATGCGCTTTTTTTAAAGACAAAGAACATGATAAGGGAAAATAAAAAAGGGCCCAAAACAAACAAACAAAAGCTAGCTTGAAGGGGGAAAAAAATACCAATTCAAAAATGCGTAAACGTTTTATTTCTTTTTTGTCGTGAGTGCAAAACATCGTCCTTTTTTTTGGTTTTTAGTAAGGGAAAAGCATTATAAACAATTTTCAACGTACTGCATTTTTCTTGTTCACCTGATTTATTCATTGATTCCCCACCTGTTTATTAAAACAAATATCGTCATTAACCACAGCTCTTTCATATTCTTGTACTTTGTTGACTTTTATTTAAAGGGGCACTTAGATGAAAATCAATGAAAATTGGAAATGCCTTGAAACTTGGTTAAACTTATCTATATGGCCCCAATAGTAGCCAAGCAACATATTTTCTTCACAGTCAAAATTTGCGGATAAAAATTATATATATTTTTCAGCATCTAAATTGTGAATAAATGACGTCATTTACTCAACCCTATTGTTCTTTTAGTTTTTAAACCAAAATTTCTAAACTGCGAGTGGCTCCCAGGCTAAAGTTTTTGCCAATCTGGTTTTCATAATCATGATTGAGTTATATTATTCTTAAATGCTTGAACTATTTGGACTTTCAAAATATGGGGCGTTTTCATCCAAGTGCCCTTTTAAGTGAAATCACTTAACCCGTGAGACAGATATTAGACTACTACACTTTAGTAGAACCTACCTTATTTAGCCGCGCCGCTTATTCGAGGGCAACGCTCTTTACTGCTATTTTCATAAACATGCGAACTCTGTAGTTGCAAGTTTCCCGTTGGAATTTGGTTTTTCCCCGCCGCCAGTCAAAAATATAAAAGATACTGACTGATTAGTTTTGATTGACAGAAGCCAAAAACCAAATTCCAGCGTGCAGCCGCAGCTACCGAGTTTGCATGTTGGAAAATAGCAGTAAAACGGAACAATGGAAATTGTATAATATAATGTATGTAGAGAGCTAGATGAAATGTGCCCATTTGGCACTTAAAAACATTGCAATAATACAGGAGATTTAGTTTCTAATGCTGGTTTAGACTGCCAGGTGATCTGACTAGGCGCGCAAAGCATGATTTCCTGATCTGAAAAAGAATCAATCCCATCATCCACCGCACGCTCAATTCACTTGAGTTTAATGGCGGCCATCTTGAAAATAGGCTAATTAATTATGAGCGACTTTATCGCCAATAAGTCTTTTCTTATTGAAAACAAGACACTATAAATAACAGATAAAAGGATTTTCTTCAGGTTCAAAGCATCCTGGAGATTGCCAAGGACAAAAGAGCAGCGTAAGGTGTGGAAATTTTAGTTAAATCCTGCCAAGGAATCGAGAAAGCTTTTCGGTAGTTTCTTCGAGATCGTTTCAAGGGTAATTCTTTAATAAAAAACCATGAATATTAACCTAACCGATGAAAATATATTCTTAGTCTCATCTAGACAACATATTCTTTGAAGCAGAAACATTTTTAGCCTTAAATAATCGGCTAAATGACACTTTTCCTTACATTATTGTACTTGTATGCTATTTGGTTTTGTTTTGATTTCCCTCTGTTTATCCATGATTGAGCTCGAAAAGACGCATGGGATTGATTCTTTTTTGGATATCACGATTTGCAATTTGATTGGCTAATCACTTTTCCTCAGATCACCTGGAGAGTCTTACCATAATTGTATCATAGTTCATCTCATTGTATTTATCAATATTTCACAGCTTACTTATTACCTGTAGTCTACTATCTGATAAGTATTTTTTTTTTGGTTGTGCCATTCAAATTTAAATAATGTAAACTTCATTCCACATCAACACCTCACTTACCTAGAGCTGTAGTAGTTGACTGGGTTGCTGTGGTTGCTGTGGTAACCTTCGGCAAAACATATACTTCTTTACCTTTATCACTACTTCCTATTTCACTTTTTCCGAACTCATTCGTCGCCGTGACAATAAACCAGTATGTCTGTCCAGGCTCCAGATCCTCCAGTTGTATAACATACGTCAAGTTGGACAAGTCACGGACGACATGTATACGTGTCCAGGTTTTATCTACACCTTGTTTCTGGTAGATGTTATAGCTCTCGATTGTACCGCCATTTTCGTCAGGTTTTGTCCAGTGCAAGGTTATTGTAGTTTTACTTTTGCTAAGATGAAGACTGGGCAAAGGTGGCGGACCTAAGTGGTACACAAATAACAATTTTGTTTGCATTTTTTTCCTGTTTGCATCCGACTGTTTTTTATCTTTTTCTGTTTCAATCTTGTTTACCAGGTAATAACAATATAATTACTTAGTTGGTGATACAAGTGACAACAATATCAAATAAAATGTACCAATAAAAACTCATTACCTCTTTTCTTTGTTGTGAAGATGATGATGGAAGCATTTCCATGACCAACAACATTCCTCGCGTAGACTCTGACTTCATACCTTGTATTCTTAGTCAGACCAGTGAACTCATGCTCAGTTTTTGCTGTATTCTGTTCTTGTAATGGGTTTGTGTTGATTTGTACTTTGTAACCAATAACAGCACTTCCGCCATCATAACCTGGTTTGGTCCACCTTACAGTTACTGATGATGCTTGGATATCCTGGTCTGGTATCATCACATTAGGGGCACCTGGTGGGACTAGAGTTGAAATGTTGTTAAAGGGAAACCCTGCAAGGAACTATGATATACAATCACAGTCCAGAGGAAGATCACTCGTGATCTGGATACATAGAGTCCTGCGGAACATTTTCGTCTGATAATTTGTATTTCAATTCTTTTGTTCTGTTCTGTTATACTTACACACCTTTCTCTCTCACATTGCAATCACAATCTTTCGAAATATTGGGCATTACTACACCTACTTGCAAAAACGTTGTCATACAACATTTGAACATTTGTAGTTTCAAGATTAGGAATAAATTAAAAGTACAAAAGAAAGAGTTCTGCTTCAATGATCTTCTTTTGTACTTTTAATTTATTCCTAATCTTGAAACTACAAATGTTCAAATGTTGTATGACAACGTTCTTGCAAGTAGGTGTATTACAGGTTTTAAAACTTATTTGTTATAAGTACAATTATGGCCACACACTTTATTTATAAAAGCATTATACTTACACAACTGAGTTACAAGGATAACAAGTTCAACACTGCCCGCGACGTTTGTGGCTTTACATCTATACGATCCATAGTCTGCATCTGCTTGCGTTGTTATCTCCACTTGACAATTTCTAGCAATAGCAGTTCTTATTGGCTGACCATCAGAATTGTACCATGTGATATTTGGCATTGGCAGTCCATCAGTGACAGTGCACTTGAGGGTCACTGGTCTGCCATTCCAAGAATTTAAATCCGTGGAAGACAGCTCTTTTGAAATAGTCGGTTTGTCTAAGAAGGAAGACAAATAAGGAATCAGCATATCAGAAATACAAATGGAACGCTGATTTTCAACCTGTGTTGTCTAAATTTGGAATGCGTTGATTTATCTATTTATTCATTTATTCATTTATTATTTTTGGTGGAATAAGCTTGCCAATACTAAGAGAGGTGGAGTCAACAAGAAATAATGCAACAGTTATAAATTTGCAAACAAAAGTGTGCAAGAAGGCACTCATCTAAACTGGTAACTAATCACAGTTTCGTCCTCTCAAGCTGGTCCTGTTGACTGAATGGTCACACCATGAATGGTAGGCCATTGAGCAGCTCTTGGTTTTTGCTCCTCATTTATAATGTGTATAGTGCTTTATCGTGTGGGATTCACACACTATAATATGATGCAAAGGAAGTGGATGTCGTGATGTGATGCTAAATTGTGCTGTTAAATATTACAACCTGCAGAGCTGTTATTTCTAAGCTTTGCTCTAGCTGCACCTGTACTTTGGAATAATCTGCCTGATGCTGTAAAGTACTCTGACTCTGTTCCTGCCTTTAAATCTGCACTCAAGTCTCAGGAGTTTTTGAACTATATTTTTCATTTACCATCGCAACCTGCTGTCTGTCTACTCCTCTTGTAAACAGAGACTTATGTTACTGATGCGTTTTAAGTACGTTATTATTATTATTATTATTATTATTATTATTAATTTACTGTTGCTATATAATTTTATTTGATGAGCACTCTAAGGTTATTTGTGTTAAATTATAGGCTGCTGCAGTACTACCCATAACTATAATTTAGTGTCACCAACCACACAGTGCACAAGGGAAGTTAATACCTTTTAGGCAAGATCTACATCCATAACATTATTATCACATACTCACAGTAGACTGTTACACGTGCCCTTGTAGTGCTTGCAGCCTCATTTCGGTTGTTCTTAGCCTGACACTCATATACTCCAGCATGGTATCGTCTAATGTTATCTATCTGCAGTACAGCACTTCCTGATCCTTGGCTCTTGATAACAACACTACCATCTGTGATATTCACCCACGTGATGTTAGGTGTTGGTGGACCAATAGCTGTGCAGTTTAACTTTAAATTTTGTCCCTCGATTATATGGTATGTGTTGTTTGGGTGACTTGGTAGGAATGTTGGAGGAACTAAAATAGGAATTTTATTACCTTGAATAAGTAAGCTGTGTAAAGGTTTAAGTAAATCAAATCAAGGTTACCTGTGACTACTAGTTGTGCTTGGTGGTCAATAGAGTTGCTTGCTGCTTTCAGCTTCAGGCTACATTTATATATCCCGTTATCAGCAGTAGTCACATCAGTAATGACCAGAGTAGCATTGGACTCTCTGCTTACTCGATCAGGGTTCAGTAATCTTGGTGGGCACGTTGGTCTTTTAATGACAAAACTCCAATTGGTGAGCCTATCATCAGAACCGATTAAATTCTCACTACGTGTTGTCTGGTCGATGAACGACCATACTGGTGATTCAATTTGAAACTCTTGCACTCTGTTATCCACATGGTATTCCCACATCAACCTGGCTGTTCCTCCACTAGATACGTACAACACGTTAGGAGGGAAGTGAGTGAAGTGAGCTGTTAAGTCTGAATAACAGCAACATCCAGTTAATATTGTATTACTTCATTAAAATGACCTGAAGTCTCTTAAATTTGATTCATTTGACGGCATAAATTCGGGTTTTCATGTGAGTGATATATTTGTTTATCACAATTAAATACCATAGGTAGTGCATAATGTCCAGAGTCCTGGCCCAGAGCAGCTATGAGCAAGTGGTTAGCATTCCCATTAGTGGCGAACAAGCAACAGCAGTGTCAAAAATCATTGTTACCCCCAATGGGGGGGGGGGGGGGGGTGGGGGTGGGGGGGTTGGATAATTCGCTTCGGTCACGCAATAACGACCCATTTGCCCCCAATGAGTTGTTGTGTATTTTCAAAAAGTGATTATGGGGATAAAATACACTGTGGGTGGGCTGAACTTTATAAGATCAGTCGACTCCCCTTGCTTGCGTCTATTATAAGTGTAGACCTCGCAGTGTCTGCTTTATACCTTTTGAAGAGCATATTACAGTGAGGACACTCGAACCGTGAACACTTTGAGGTTTTTTCATACTTTTTTTCTCCTTTATCCCTTGTGCGAATCGATTGGAAATATGATTTATTTTGAACAATAAGATTAATTGAGTTCAGTGCTTCATTTTCAGAAGGTTTGAAGCAGTAGAAAGTTCATAAAATAAAAAATATAAAAATATCAAGTGTTCATGGTTCGAGTGTCCTCACTGTAATATGTTTTGCATTAAGAATATAATAGTGTCTTTTTCTTCAGTGATAATCTATATTTCTCTTACATACTACTCAAAACGTCAACTCTTAGAACTATTGATCACCTCACTTTGTAAAAATTAGGAATCACTGAAGAAAGTACAACATAACATAACGACATAAGTGAATGAATATTAACCAAATCAACTTACCTACGCAAGGAAGTAAGAACAATCCACCGATGAAACCAAGATTGTTAAAGGAAATGATTGGAATCAGACCAACACTCATTCTGAGAATTAATTTGGCATCCAGAAATCTAACACTTTTTTCAGATATCGTGGATATCGTGGATATCGTTTGGAATCTTTACAGATCGATGGTGTTGTCAGCGAGTCTTGCTGCTGATAACGAGTACTTTTAATTATGCACATTCGTTTGCTGTGGTTGACCTTTCGTATTTCATCCCAGTGTTCCCAGTGGTAACGCAATATTTATCATGGTGTTATTATTTTGGTTCATTTCGCTCAGGGAATCCATTTCACGTGCCGTTCGTGTACTTCCTGTTTCACTTGTCTACATCCTTCACTTGTCTACAATCGTACTTAGAACTGACACGCTTCCACTGTACATCCTATGCATTTATTTTAGCCCATTAACTCTAGAACTTTATAAAAACAAAGTAAGTTCTGAACATACATTTGACTTTCTTACAAACAGTAATGAAAAGAGGCATTACTAGACAGATTACAGATTTAGTCCTGCGATCACCACGTTGTTCTCTCCTGTGCTACGAGGGTTTTCTCCGGGTTCTCCGCCCGGGGGGGGGGGGGATCCTCCCTATAATTGACTATACGGGGATGCTCCGCCCGAAAGGGGTACATTTTTCAGGCCGCAGGTATAGAAAATGGGGTGGGAATTTGTGAATTTTGGCATAAAAAGGGTAGCTTTTCTTCAAAAGTATATGAAAGGGGTACCTTTTCAGGCAAAAAAGTATATAAAAGGGGTAACTTTTTGCTGAAATTTGGTATATCAAAGGGGAAGGGGTCGAGAGTCCGGGCGGAGCATCCCCGTATGAAACGACCCAAAGTACCCCCACCGGAGTTCTCCGGTTTCCTCCCTCGGTAAAAATCAACATGTGAGTTGAGCGTAATATGTTATGAATATTCAGTGTAGTATGTGTGTGGAGTGGACCGGGGGCAGATGTCCTCCTGGGCTTCGCCCTAAAAAAAAAGATTAAATTATATTACATTTTTAGCAGAACAGGTTACGAAATAGCCTGCGTGCACCCGGAACGTAACTCTAGTTAAGTTTGTCTGTGATCCAGCGACAGTCTCCTTGTTCTATTACCCTCAGCAGCGTAACCTCGGTAGTTAACCTTTTTAAGACCACAAACGACGTGCTATCATTGCAAATATATTTTTTGCTGTTGCGGTTTGAGGCTTCTTTTAAACTCTGACAATTTGCTCGGATATGGAATGTTCTATACCTAGCTTTCTCAGTTTAATGAATTATATACTGGGATATGATAAATTGAAGGGACAAAAATACACACTTTAATAATTCATGAGCCTTTGGTTCAACTGGATCGCCTATACACGTCACGTGCATGGACCTTTATACCCGATAAAGCCATCTTCATTAGTATTCAAGTGGTCTTTATATAAAGACACACGTGTGTCTTTATATAAAGAATACTAATAAGGACGACTTTATCAGAGATGAAGACTTAGAGCCTCATATAGTCAGTCTCACATACGATCACCGACGACCCACGGCTACGCCTCGTGATTTTAAACCTGATGAAACACTCTTACTCGTTTATCAAACAGTATTTAAAAAATAATAATTTTCAGACATGTTTCGGAACGTTTACTGGGATATCCTATAATAAAGCTTCTATAAATGGACCTATCATTTATTGTTAATATTTAATTATAGTAATTTAAGTAATTCAGCGAATGCTTTGGGAATGTTTATAAAAAGGCCATAAAATGTGAAATAAATATATAAAATAAAAAATATATATGGAAAATTGGACACACCTTATTTTGAAGTTGGTTTTTCTTTATTTCTTTCTTTCTTTCTTTCTCGTTTCAAGAAACATTACGGTAAATTCGGATTGTAATTATAGTTCAAAGCGTTCACTTAAATTTTTTAAATGTTTTGTTAGATAATTATGATTTTATACCGATGCAATTGAATGTTCACTATTCTCGAGCTCATCTTTATATGGCAGACTCCTTGCTATTATCCTGCAGGGACTGATAGGTGGTGTTTTGGTTCCTAATATTGAGGGGTTCATATGGGTGTTGCTCATTATCATTATGCTGCATACTGGGTTCCATAGATATTGTACGAAGAGGCTCGTACACTGGTCCATGGGTCCCTTGAATTGATGCATTTGGCGACAGATTGAGTCCCTGATAATTACTGGTATCAATGGAAGAGCCGGCTTCGTTAGGATTTGGTTGTGGAATTGTTTCATATTCTGGTCCTGTTTGCGCAGGCTGTGTCGCATGCGATGTTGTCACTGCTGATGTTATCTTGTCTTCCAATGCGAGGTCATTCTGAAAAAAATTGAAATGAAGGATCAAATACTGCAACACTTTAAAAAAGGTGTGAAAAGGATAAGAGAAAACATAACAAAATAATGCATACAAAAATGACTTACTTCATAGCTTTCACCAGCAGCAGCTTCCTTCTTTGTATTTCTTAATCAGTCATGACGAAAAATGAGATAAATAGCCACAAAAACCACCACCAAACAACAACAACCACGAACAGCAACAAACAAACAAATGTTTGACTAATATTCTCCTTATTCATTTTTTTTTTCATAAAGTACCGATATAATGTAACACCCCAATAACAAACCCATTCACTACTTTTTTTCTATTTTACCTCTTTTGTACTGGTCTATTTTTCCTACCTAAAAGCAAAGGATTAAAAAAAAAAAATGTATTGATGAGCATTAGTTTTAACAACAAGATATTAGGCGCGACCATGAGCATTTACAATCCTCTGGGTTCAGTATCAATTTTTTATTATTATTATAATATCTAACGAGGAAGCCACACTCATCGGTGATGATTTTCAGGAGGGTCCTCTAAAATGAACATGAATGATATAATGAGCTATAGATATTACACATATTATATGCATAATGTAAGCAATATATAACCTATTTAGTTATAAAGAAACGATTTATATTGTTACTTTAAACTCGGACTGATCATACAGGGTCTGGATGGGGAGATCATAGGTAAAGCGTTAATGTGTCGCATCAAACTTACTTTTCAGTTGGACTCTTCGTTTAAGGTACAGAAATTGTAGTAAGTTGAAACCAAGAGAGAGAACAAGAATGGCAATTATGACTCCAAGGACTGCAGAACCCAGACCTGGCAAAAAAATTGAGAATGCCACAATGGCGTTTTTAGATCGATTTATGTTATATTCTATTTTTACGTGAAAGGGAACATGTCTTTCTTTTACCCATTTTAGATAGATATAGATTTTCTACTTACAAAATTTTGATTCTTCTTCAATACAATACTTCATTACTATTACAAGAATAAAAGAGAGATCAGAAAATAATTGTAATTAAAAGTAATCTACACCAGGAAAAATATACCAGAATCATTTTATCTTTCTTCACCTTTTCTCTTCAAATTTGTAGCCACATATTTCAAGTCGAATCGAATAAAAGCTACTTTGAGCAAATGAGCTCTAATATTAGATTTGGTGTAAATTATACCAGGTGATCTGGAATCTAGACGCCCAATGCATTGTTTATCACAGCGAAAATTTCCAAGTGTTTTCTATTATCTCTTGTCAAAATGAAATATTTTCTATCAATAACGACGAAATATGCTTTTTCTAAAAGGTATTTGGCGATTCTTTGCACGGATGAGTTTAATTTTCTTTATTTTCGAGCAAAAGCTGTTATAAATCGAGCCGAAAACCGGGAACTAGGAAACATTGAGCTACGAACAAAATGTCCGCTGATTGGCTAATTGCTTCGGCCTGAGAGAAGCGAGATCACCTGGTATGACGTGACTTCATTTTTTCAATACAGACCATTTGTAGCAGTTACTTCGCCAGCTGTAGTATTTACAGTCTTGGCACTTCCTTCATCCTTCACACTTTCTCCATATTTACTCCATGCAGTCACCATAAACATGTATGTTTTCCCATAAACAATGTTCTTTGTTATCCTATACTCAAGTGGATTTGATTCAGGGACGTCATCATTCTTTATCCAATCAGCTTTCCTTGCCACTTCCTTCATGTAGATGGTGTAGCGCGTTATGTTGCCACCATTGTCATCCGGCTTTGACCACCTCAAAACTACTGATAGCTTAGAATCTTTGCGCTCAAGAAGAGCTGCTAACAGTTGTGGGATTGAAGGCTTCCCTACGAAGAATACAATACATTAACTGTGTTTCAAGGTAATAATAAAAGTGCTAATAGTGGGATTGTAATACATATCACTGGGTCTGAGTTGTTTCTTATAAGTAATAGCATGACTTGAGGGTGATTAGTGATTAAATGTCCCCGAAAGCCGAGGGAGGTTTTGTTGAAGTCCCGACGCCGAAGGCGGAGGGACTTTAACTAAACCTCCCGAGGCTTGAGGGGACATTTAATCACTAATCACCCTCAAGTCATGCTATTAGTTTGTAATATTATGATTACCAAGGAATAAAACTGCTCTTAAGAAATGTGTTAGCTTTCGTACGATGCATAAATTACAAAGTTTTACAAAGCTGTTGATATGCGGCATACTTAAGGGAATTCGCCTTTGTTAAATGCGACAATGGCGAATTGAACCAGCATTCATTCATTCGTGGTGCTTTATTCTAATTCACTTTGGTTGGCCTAGAGCGGTATTAATGAAGTGTTTTCAAACCGTCTTGATTACGTCACAAATAGTAAGAAAAATTCTCGGCTAGTCAACGTATGCGCAAAGATTTTTCAATGGATCCCACAAGTGCTGGGGTGTTCAATAGTGTGTAGTCCAGAGTCATTACGCAAAATTTTCGATTGGTTCAATGCTACCCAGCCATGGTCCCGGTGATTGTCATATGAGGGACCATGCCTCATGGATAGTGATGAGGGATATTTAGACTAAATATCCCTCATGATTATATTCATGATATTCATTCGAGGTAATCATGATATTACAATACTTAATTGAATTGTATTCGTATAGTTTTGTAATATGCTGACTTAACTTGTAATTTTATGCATATATATTTACCGACTGCCTTCGTTCTGATAGGTTTTGCAGATGCCGCTCCATACCCAACAACATTTCTGGCATACACTTGGACCGTGTATTGTGTGTTTGCTTTCAGTCCTGTTATAACAACGTGGGTATTCACTGTGAACACTGGTGGCTTGGTACTGACTTCCAGTAAGTAACCAGTGACAGCGAGTCCACCATGATCAGCAGGATTGGTCCATCTCACAGTAAAGGACGATGCATCTAGTTCGGTTATTGATATAGTTACAAGACCTGGAGCAACTAGAATGGGGAAATTGGGAATGTTATCGGTTCGACTAGGCATAAAATCAGTAAAAATGAATGACAAGGAACATATATAATAATTATAAGACAAAAAAGGTGAGGAACAGCACAACAGAGCGAGGCTCCAAATAAAGTTCACCCGTGCTCAATTTTTTTCAATGCACTTACACAGTTGTGTGACATTGATGACGTGTTCATCACTCCCCAGGATGTTTGTTGCTCGACATTTGTACTGTCCATAGTCCCCTTGGTCAGCAGTTGTCAGTACTGTTACCTCACTACCCCCGGGTATAATGCTGACACCTGTAGTGATCTGCTGATTTCTTGGTTTGTACCATGATATCTGTGGTGCTGGTAAACCAGTTGCAAAACATTTGAGACGAATACTGTTACCATTCCATGATATGGCTTTTGAAGACGACTGAGAATCGTCAATAACGGGTTTGACTGGGAGAAAGGAAGAGAGTGCTAACTGAACTAATGTTTCTTTTTATCATCGGTATAATAAAACTGATAGAACAGCGCATTCCACGGATGACGTCAAGATGATGCATTATGGGATTGAAATGCACACAAACCAAGTCCAAAACACATGCTATAATATGCTGCAACAATATTTTGTTGTCTTGTTGTTTCTAATTCGTGGAAATACTATGGTTTTTGGACTGATATAATTGATCTACTTTTCCTTTTAATCGAAGCCATTTCTATAAAGTTTTTCCTATTGTTTTTTTAGTTTTTAAACCAAAATGTCTCGAGTGGCTCCCAGGCTAAGATTTTTGCGAATCTGGTTTTCCTGATCATAATTGAGTAATATTATTCCCAAATATTTGAATTATTCGGCTTTTCGAAAATGGGGGCGTTTTCATCCAAGTGCCCCTTTAAGAACTAGGAACATTACAACGATTAAAACTGCATTGGCATTAGTCACTAATTCAAACTTACAATATACAGTCACAACAGTCTGTGCAGTGACTGGTCTCTCATTAGGGTTGTTCCTGGCCTGACACTCGTACGTCCCATTCTGATCCCTTCTAATGTTTGGTATCCTCAGCGTAGCACTTCCGTTTCCTGTACTCTTGATCATGTGACCTGCTATCTGTACCCACGTGATGTTAGGTGTTGGTGGACCAACAGCAGTACATGGTACACTCAAATCCTGACCTTCTGCTATGTTCTTTCTTAATGGTGGTTGTGGATTGAACTGAGGAGAGGCTGTATAATAGACAAGATCATTATTGTTTCCATCCAGCTGATCTGAGAAAACATGTTAACCAATCAGAATCAAGAAAATTTTCAAAACTGAGGTGTCATCCTTAGTAGCCCGGGGAACCGGAAACGGTTATTTTTTTGTATTTTATTTTCCCATTCAATGAAGAATATCATAGTAAAAATATACAACATATAGCAAACGTCTCCTAAAAATCTAGATTTATCTCAGATATAAACTTTTGTAAGTCAATTTTCGCAGGCTTCATGACACCTCAGTTTTGCAGTGACGTCATTTCTACGTCAGTTTTTCAGATCAGCTGGATGCACTTATTCTTGCGTAATGCTAATTCAAAATGTAAGCAATAATAGTTTACTGAAAATATCACCTTACCTGCAACCGTCATATATGTTGGATACTTAAATGGTTCACTCTGTCCTTGTTCTCGTATTGATGCAACATACTGGTTCGTATCTTGATGGGTCAGGTTTGTTATCTTGAACCAAGCATGTCCTGCACTCATATTACCAACCCAGCTTACTCTCCCTTTGTAACTTATGGCAATAGTATCTAAATCAATGTGGAACACTGGACCATTTGTTCGAGTACTTATGTATATAAACTCTGGTTTGATATCTCCATCGCTTTCAAGCAAACCCCATTTTGTTGATGAGATATCATTACCATTTGTGGTGTTCCACATGAAGAGTACGTCTTGACCGACATTCCTTATAGAATTGCGGGGTGCAGTAACGCTGCAAATCACTGCCAAATATAATATTTATGTACACATTGTTCGAATATCGTTAGTTAATATCTAGTAATTGATTACTTATTTGTAAAGGAAATATGTATCGATACTGAATTTAAATAATTTAAACTTCCATAAATCTCCAATAAAATTTGATATGTATGATTTATTAACTGAGATTAGTCGTGCATGGTATATTGAAGATTCAGTATTATGTATTATTTAGTTGTGTCAATATATAATTCACAATCCAGGCTGTTTTCGCCGATTCGTGTAGTTAGCTACAATGTGTCAGTCAGTTCACAAATCGAAAGCACAAAATCAATACTATTTTGTATTTCAATGTTACTTCTTAAAATGCTCACATACAAACTCTTTCGTTTTAATAGTAATCCATAAATAGTTTGTCAAGAAATGAAATTGAATCACTGAGCGATTATTAATTCATAAATGCTGTTCAAGGTCACATTTTTGTTTTCGATTTATAAGACATTTAAAAAAGTGAATAAAGAAATAAGAAAAGGAATCCAAAACTTACATTTACAGTATTAGCAAAACATGTCTCATGGAAGGAAATGTAACATACCCCTGATCATAACAGAATATCATTACAAGTTTAACCTACCTACCTCCAGGCGGAAATAGAATAAAGGTTCTTCTAAGACATAGACTGTAAATGCAAATAACTTGCATATGGAAAATGTCCATAGCTATTCTGAAAGCCTGCAAGTTTTCCTTAAACACTTTCATATGAGGAACGTCTAGAAGATAAAACTAGTAGTGAGCCAAGCTGCTTCAGAGCGAGAAGTTATATATGCTGAGGCTTACTCGACTATGTTGACCTTTTATGCTTGATTATTTTATGTAGACTAGCGGTAACGCAAGCATCAATGGATGGACATAGGTAATCCAAAAAATAATGTATCACATTTTTTATTGAACTTTTTTCCCTTTCTCTTTACTTTTCTCCTTTCCTTATTTATTACATGATGTTAACTTCTAGTTTCCCTCATAGTAAGTTCACCCAATTTAATATAACATCTTGTGAACCATAAACTTGACTTTCATCTTTATCTCAGAAAGTTATTGGCAAATCGAGATAGTTCACTTGGTATTCTTCAATTTTGTTTCTTTGTTTTCCATGGGTGTCGCTTCGAGAAAAAAAACTTTAGAAAATTCTTCACTTTAAATACATAAAAGTTTAACCAAACAGAATTCAGCTAAATCTAATAGGCATTGACACTGTCAATGGTCATACATTTAATAGTCGTAAAAGGTTCTTAGCTTTGTTATTTCCTTGCAAATAAAAAAGCAAACTCATTCGTTGTTTGATGATATCCATGCATCTGCATTACAGGCTTGTGTGTACAGTCACACATCTACTCATTAATGCTGTTTTTCCCCCATCTTTTTAAGTACACTGTTAAATTACAGTGAGGGCACTCGAAGTAAAGAATTTTGGGAAGCAAGGGTGGCGTAGTGCGTAAGTTCTCGCCTCTCACCGCTATGGTCCTGGGTTCGATCCCCGGACTCGGCACCTTAAGTGAGTTGAGTTTGTTGGTTCTCTCCCTTGCTTCGAGGGCTTTTCTCCGGGTTCTCCGGTTTTCCTCCCTCCGCAACCCTAATTCGATCTGAGCTGTGCTCCGTGGTCAGACATCAGTCGTATTTCGTCCTTCGTAATTCAGCTCTTCAGCTGCAAGCAAGGATGATTAAACCCTCCAAATATATAAGTTTTTTTTGACATATTTTGATCGTCCATTCAGAAGCCAGATTCATGACAAGGCTCTCACATTATGCTAAGGGTAGCTAACTAAACATAATGTCCGAGCCTTGTTATGCAAATGGTTTCTGAATGGACGATGAAAAAATGTCAAAAAACTGTCACGGTACGAGTGCCCGCACTGTAATTTCATTTGTTGATTATTACAAACAATTGATTGTTCTTTCAAGGGACATTATTGTCCCTTGTCTGTCAGCTGTCAATCTTGGAGTGTTTTTTGATGACCGTATGACTGGGGAGCTCCAAGTCAGTAATATCTGTAAGTCATCTTACTTTCAACTAAGGAATCTGTCTGCTATTCGTAAATACTTAAATACGTAAATGCTCAGACTGTCATTCATGCTTTCATTTCTTCCAAACTTGACTACTGCAATTCTCTCTTGTATGGACTACCTAAATACCTTGTTGAGAGGTTGCAACGCATACAGAACTCTGCTGCTCGTGTTGTCACCTTCACCAGGAAATTTGACCACATCACTCCTGTGTTGATTGACCTTCATTGGCTACCTGTTTACTACAGAGTTATTTTCAAGAAGCTTTTGCTAACCTACAAGGCCTTAAATGGCCTTGCTCCTACATATCTGTCTGATCTCCTGACCTTTCGCTCCTCTTGCTATTCCCTACGTTCTGTTTCTAACAAACTCCTTGTTGAGCCTAAAGCTAGGCTTACTACTTATGGTTTCCGATCCTTTTCCTTTGCGGCTCCAAAATTGTGGAATAGGCTTCCTTTAGACTTACGCTCCTCTACTACTGTCGTTAGTTTTAAAAATAAGCTTAAAACATATTTATTTACTTTTTACCTTAAAAACAAGAAATACATTTAGATTCCATTTTAATATTTAACTTCAGAATAATACTACATTTAATATAATATTTTTATTCATAAATAGACCATTTTTTGAAAATTTCAAGTTTTGTAAATATTTTAAATATCTTATGTAATTTTTTGTAAAGCGCCTTGGACATGTTTTTGGAGATGAGCGCTATAGAAATAAACTTTATTATTATTATTGTTATTATTATTATTAATATTTAGTTATAATTCGATGGAAATGAAACACAGTGACATTCAATCAACTGATGTTTTGGTAAAAAAGGTGAATCTGCATGTCCAACACTTGTTGACACTTTTATGTCAAAACTTGATGACTTCTAGCTTAACATTATATGAAAGACTCCTTGCTGTTACTCTGCAGGGACTGATAAGTAGAGCTTTGGTTTGTAATATTCAGAGGCTCATATGGGTGTTGCTCATTATTATTCTATTACTCTGCAGGGACTGATAAGTAGAGCTTTTGTTTGTAATATTCAGAGGTTCATATGGGTGTTTCTCATTATTATTCTATTACTCTGCAGGGACTGATAAGTAGAGCCTTGGTTTGTAACATTCAGAGGTTCATATTGGTGTTGCTCATTATCATTAAGCTGGATACTGGGTTCCACAGATCTTGTACGAAGGGGCTCGTACACTGGTCCATGTGTCCCTTGAATAGACGTGTTTGACGACAGATTGAGTCCCTGATAATTTCTGGTATCAATGGAAAAGCCGGCTTCGTTAGGATTTGGTTGTGGAATTGCTTCACATTCTGATGTGACGTCTTGCAGTTCATGGTCATTCTAAACGAAAGAAAAAAAGTCAAATGCCCCAAAACTCTGTGAAAACAAAAACACAATACACAACAACAACAAAATGAGAATCATTGACGTACATCATGGCTTTCTCCAGCAGCAGCTCTCTTCGGTGTTTTTCTTAACACGAACAAAAAAAAAAAGAAAAAAGGAATACATGATGATGAGGATTATTTGTTGTGACATCAAAGATTTAATGAATATTCTACAATGGACAACAGGAGCGTATCAAGGGGAGGGATGCAGAGGGTACGCATCCCCTTAAAGCAACGTTGTCTCCCCTATTTTAAATATATGTTCTCTTTTTTCGATTCTGAGGGTTGCACCCCTCCCTGGCAGCACTTTGTGCCCTGAAATCCTTCTTGAACCAAATCCGCTCCTGGGCAACCTTTTTTTTTTATGATTGTAACCCCCCTTACAAGTGGCTAATACTTTCTCATTTTTGTGTATGCATGTGTTCCCTTTCTTTGATACCTGTCAATGTATATAGCCGAACCCCCTTCCAGTTGTGTAATGTGATGTCCTTTTCCTCATTTATGAATCTTCCAACCCTTGCACCGAGACACGATGAAATCCGCTCCTGGGCAACGTTTTTTTCAATGATTGTAAACCCCCTTACTAGTGGCTTATACTTTCTCATTTTTGTGTATGCATGTGTTCCCTTTCTTTGACACCTGTCAATGTATATAGCCGAACCCTCTTCCAGTTGTGTAATGTGATGTCCTTTCCCTCATTTATGAATCTTCCAACCCTTGCACCGAGACACGATGAATAATGACTGGGTCCCTTAAAGCAATGCATTTGTTAAACCATCCCTTCGTTTTCACTACAAATAGGAAGTATTAATTATAACACTAAAAGAATGCACTCGTTTATATTTCACAACAATGTTACCTCTTTTGGGTTGGGCTTTGTCTTCTTCCTACAAAGAAGGTAAGAATAACAAGAAAAGATATTGATAGATTGGAAAACAATATATAATAAACGATTTTGAAAGAAAAAAAAACCTCTAACTCTTATATGATGGCCCCGGTTTCAAATCAGTTTTCATGGTTAGAGTAGTTACTTTATCCATAGAAAGAAATGATTTATCTAACTTACTTCTTAGTCGGGCTCTTCTTTGATACAAAACTTGTAGCACATTAAAACCAAGAGAGAGAACAAGAATGACAATAATGACTCCCAGAACGGTAGAATCTGGTGGAGAAAGCGAGTACAATATGTACAATATTTTATAGAATTTTTTGCTATTTTTTCGAAAGCAGAATTAAATCTTTATTCTTATTTTAGGAAGTGTATAATAAAACAATTATTGAATTCGGTTTTCGCATGATATCGTAAATATCAAGACCTCGGCCGTTTTATCATGCTCAACCTCATCCAATAATTGTCTAATATATGCGTATAATAATAATAATAATAATAATAATAATAATAATAATAATAATAATAATAATGATGGTGATGATGATGATAATGATAATAATAATAACAATAATAATCGTTTTTTTAAATTTTCCATGGCATTAACTGACTGTTTTACACTTAAAGAGATGATAACTAGCGGTAAGCTAGTGTGGGCTGCGTCGGTGTTTCTAAAGTAAGTGATCTCTCTTATTTTTTACGGTGTAAAATTTAACTTTTTATCCTTACTGTTTTATACTTACATGATTTTGATCCTTTTTCCGTGCAGTACTTAATTACTATCACAAAAATAAAAGCAAAATTAGAAATTAAGAATGAGCGGTGCCATTATCTTCGCCAGTTGTTAAAATTAAAACTATTAGTATTAATTGATCAATAAAATTGAAGAACAAATTGCTAAAATATGTTTTTGGGATTTTGAACTGTTATTCCTCAACAAATAAAACAGCTTTTTCCGTGCTCCGTTCAGCAATAAAGCACGCAGGAAGTGACGTAAGCAAGAAAGAAGTGTGAAGAGAAGCACGAGCCGTAGCTGCTCACACTAGGCTTCTTGGGTGCTTTCGGCCCTTCCTATGCATTTTATTACTGAAGGGAGCCCAGAAAAAGCCGTTTTATCTGTTTATTATATAGAAGGTTGTACCAGGTGATCTGACTAGGCGCGCAAAGCATGATTTCCTGATCTGAAAAAGAATCAATCCCATCATCCACCGTACGCTCAATTCACTTGAGTTTCATGGCGGCCATCTTGGAAATAGGCTAATTATGAGCAACTTTCTCGCCAATAAGTATTTTCTTATTGAAAACGAGACACTATTGATAACAGATAAAAGGATTTTCTTAAGGTTCAAAGCATCCTGGAGATTACCAAGGACAAAAGAGCAGCGTAAGGTGTGGAAATTTTAGTTAAATCCTGCCAAGGAATCGAGAAAGCTTTTCGGCAGCTTCTTCGAGATCGTTTCAACGGTAATTCTTTAATAAAAAACCATGAATATTAACCTAACCGATGAAAATATATTCTTAGTCTCATCTAGACAACATATTCTTTGAAGTAGAAACCTTTTTAGCCTTAAATAATCGGCTAAATGACAGTTTTCCTTAAATTATTGTACTCGTATGCTATTTGGTTTTGTTTTGATTTCCCTCTGTTTATCCATGATTGAGCTCGAAAAGACGCATGGGATTTATTCTTTTTCGGATATCATGATTCTCAATCTGATTGGCTAATCGCTTTTCCTCAGTCAGATCACCTGGTAGTTTTCAATGAATGTGTTCTTACACTTTTTTGAAGCGCACGTCAGATGGCGTCACCAACCGTGCTCCGTTCACTAATAAAGCACAGTTCTCGAATCAGCGCACGCGTACTATCTAAGCTATATTGTATTTTTTCATACAAACCACTCGTAGAGGTTGCTTTGATTTCCGTAGTATTTACAGTCTTGGCACTTCCTTCATCCTTCACACTTTCTCCATGTTTGTTCCATGCAGTCATCATAAACATGTATGTTTTCCCATAAACAATGTTCTTTGTTATCCTATACTCAAATCGATTTGATTCAGGGACGTCATCATATTTTGTCCATTCAGCTTTCCTTCCCACTTCCTTCATGTAGATTGTGTATTGTGTTATGATGGTACCATTGTCAGCCGGTTTTCTCCACCTCAAAACGACAGAGAGTTTGGACCCTGTCCGTTCGAGGAGAGCTGTCATCAGCTCTGGAGCTGCTGGCTTACCTTATAGTTGCGTATCAATCCATAAAAACAATATATTGTTACTGCGTTAGTTTTACGGCCACGCATAGTTGAATAAATAGTTGTGCCGCGATATTCAAAATTGTTTTCTGCAGTTGATTGAGGTCATATACGTATTGCCAAATTAATTCTTTTGTCCTCCGAATTGAACTGCTCTGACGTCACGGTCAAGGGGTCTATAAATCTGAATCTGAATCAGATATCACATAGATTCGATAAGATTTTTTTAGAGCATTGAATAGCTTATATTGAATACTGTATTGCACAATACAATACATGCACGCAATGCAACATGCCGGATTGCATAAGCCAACACTAACATATATTATTATACATTTTATATTTACAGCCCTCAGCCAATCCCTCATGATATCATGTGAATTCAATATGATACATTTTTATCTGAAGATTTTACCTAACATATTGATTTTCCTTAAGGTCACAATGGAAATGGAAATACGTTTGCTATTTTTTCGGAAGTAGAATTAAAGTTTTATTCTTATTTTACCAAATATAGAATAAAACAATTATTTAATTCGGTTTTCGCATGATATCGCAAATTATCAAGACCTCGGCCGCTTTATCCGCCTCTGCCTACGGCTTCTTGATAATTTACGGTATCATGTTCAACCCCATCCACTTGATAATTGTCTAATATTATGTAACGAGGGTTTTCTGATTTTCGTCTTAGATCATAGGCTTTTTCAAACTTTGAAAACAAAAACATAGTGCATTGTGGTCTAGCTTCGGTACAAACAATACCATATACCAGTTGTACGAAAAACTAAGCGCGAAAAGGATTGTTGTTGTAATTTAAGCGGCCCTCGCCCGAGTCTTAAAAGTCATATATCTCACAGAATTTGAGGAGATGGATGGCAAAGATTTACTTTAATTTTTTAAACAACACGTATACTTCAACTTGTTTCCTCTAAATTCTTTGAAACGCGTGTTTTTGTATTGGGAAGAGACTTGGAGCAAGGGCCGCTTGGCTAAGCATCGAAGCGCGCTGTGATTGGACGGTTCGTGCGTTCTCCGGACACCTGGAAGGCATGGTGAATAGAATATGTTTGTACCGAAGCTAGACCACAATGCACTTTGTTCTCTATCTCAGAAAAGGTCTATGTTAGTCGTGTGTTAAACTTTTTATAACAATTTGCTTTTTCCTGCCATAGCAGTGTTATACTTACATATTTTCCTTGTTCTGATAACTTTGGCGGATACCACACCATAACCGACAGCATTGCGAGCATACACTTTCACCGTGTAGAATGTGTTTGCTTTCAGTCCTGTTATAACAACATGGGTATTCACTGTGATCACTGGTGGCTTGGTACTGACTTCCAGTAAGTAACCAGTGACATCGAGTCCACCATCATCAGCAGGTTTGGTCCATGTCACAGAAATGGTTGATACTTCTATCTTGTTTATCGTTATAATAACAGAACCTGGGAGAGCTACATAAAAGATATATGCTTATAATTAATCTCAATTATAGTTAAAGACCCGCCCAACTAATTATATATAAGCATAATATTAAAAAAATGCTGGCGCTTGTAGTAATATCTCTTAATAGACCATTTTCGAATTCGTACAATACTGCTGTGATAACAGACTCGTGATTTTCTACGGAATTACCTTACAGTCAAACTAAGAAAACCATGAACACCTAAAATATGTCTGGAATGTTTATTAGAACGTTGCTTGTAAAAAAGATAAAATATGAAGTTTGAAACTTTTAAACGGGAAAATACTTTGCGTGACGTGCTGTGATCAAACACATAAACATTCCAGGCATATTTTAGGTGTTCACGGTTTTCTTAGTTTGACTGTAAGCGCCCTTGAGTATTTACATAGAAAGGGTGCTATATAAATCATAAATCGAAAAAAATTATTCTTAGCTTAAATTTCCTTTAAAATTCGAGGAAACAGCTTGTACAAATTTAATTAAAATGCATGTGCAAGAAATGATAAAAACTGTACATACATTTGACTATGACAGTTGCAGTTGCACTGTGAGTGTGGTCCCTGCTGTCATAGGTGTTCTTTGCTGTACATATGTACTTGCCAGCATCTGTTTTGTTAGCATCAGGTATTCTAAGTGTTCCCCCAGCTACTGTGTGACCATCTTTGATGACACCATCAGCCTTGGTCCATGATATGGATGGTGGTGGACTACCATCTGCTGTACAGCTGAGTGAAATATCATCACCTTGTACAACTGTGATATTTGCAGAGGTAAGGATGGCTCGAGGAGGATCTTTGAATAATGGATAAAATTAATAACATATGGTAATTGTTATACTCAGTGTGATTTATTTTTATTTATTACAAGATTTGCACAAAGGCAGGTGAAAATACAACAAGACACTTGGTTCCCTACATAGCTTTTTTTAACCGAGTTCAAGGTCCGTACTGTAAATTATGGACCGAGTTTTTATATCCATTTTGAAAACACAAGCAAATCGTGCAACCTGATTGGCTCTCATCAGTGCGATTTATTCACGAATGACACCGTTTTGAGTTTTCAATCGCACTGTTTTGAAGAAAACAACAGCCGTTTCAAAGCATGAGAAAAAATCTTGAAGGAGATTTTCTAGGTGAAAATGGTTGAAATTGAAAAAAATGGATTCAAAACTGGATATAATTAAGGACAATATCGTTCAAATTGAGTGTCTACAAAGAATTTACTTATACAATTCACTACATACCAAATTTTAAGTTCCTACAGTAGTGAATTCAAAATGGATATAATTACTGGGTTGCCATGGTGAAAAAACCATTTTAAAAATGAGGTTCGTTTTTTTTTTCCGGGTCGCGATCATAACCATATGGCTCGTAACCATAGCAATTGTCTGTCCAATAGAGTTTTGGTTTGTCTATTTCTGAAATATGATTGGACACATGTTGACAGAATTAATCACATAATAATATTGAGCATACGGTATTTGTCTTTGCTCGGTCGTCATTGCATCATTCCTTCGAGGTTCTTCGATAGAAAATTACTTATTAGGGCTGTTTTCTTGATCGAGGTATATTGTCTGTAGGCATGTGGCCTACCATTGTCTTTAGCTTTTTTAACGGTACGCTTAAACTACTTACAAACGAACACGCCGTACGTGATAGACCCACACTAAAAGGTGTTTTTAAGTGATTTTGGAACGGGTTGGTCCACGTACTCAAAGAGAAAAGTCTGAGTATCTATGAGCTATCTTTGAGAATCTATGAGCAAACTATGAGAATCGTAGAACTAGACAGTAGTCAAAATAGACTAAGAGAATCTATGAACTATCTAGCTATGATCAAACTAGATCTTACCAGATCTCAAATACAAAAAAATAATACTGAGAGAAACTACAAAACGAGTGACAAACAAAGCTTTGATGACTCCAAGAACTTGTAGAAGTCAGACGAGCTGATAGTGACCTACAAGAAAGCGAACTGCCAAGACTCCTTGTTTAATATTTCCATTTATGAAAATACAGAAAATAAAAACTGAGGGAAAAACAAATGAACAGTTAAACACATTTTGGCTAAGAGTATTTACATTGATAAAACGTTTTTTTTTGCAGTGAACAGTTTCGATACTGAAATAGATATGTTTATTTCATCAGCTAGTCTCGAAAGGTCATGGTTCTCTAGTAGGTCAAGTAGAAACCTAATACGCGTTGACGAGTCAGTAACGCAACACTAATAAAGGGGTACTTTGAACCCAAAAGGAACACTTTGGTGTGAAATAATAACGAGTATATAGGATTGGCGAGCGGGCGAACTCTTGCACAGGCAACCCAGTGAACGCTCCAAGAGCGTCTAGTTAAGTGGTAATTGAACTTCGTGTCCGTCCCGCTACGCGGTCGTGCAATTTTGTAAACAGTCATTTCATTTCAGATCAAATTGCACTCCACTTAGTTCAATTACCATTTTTAATATCAAATGTATGTCTCGTGAATATTATTATTTATTTATATACAATAATAAAGATAGTATCATTTATTTGTATTGGAGATTAATAATAACTAAACTAATATTACAATAAACTTACAATATACTGTCACAACAGTCTGTGTAGTGACTGGTCTCTCATTAGGGTTGTTCCTGGCCTGACACTCGTACGTCCCATTCTGATCTCTTCTAATGTTTGGTATCCTCAGCGTAGCACTTCCGGTTCCTGTACTTTTGGTCACGTGACCTGCTATCCGTACCCACGTGATCTTAGGTGTTGGTGGACCAACAGCAGTACATGGTACACTCAAATCTTGGCCTTCTGCTATATTCTTTGTTAGTGGTGGCTGAGGCCGAAACTTGGGAATTGCTAATTTTAACAAAACTTTATATAAAAATCCATGCTGTGTAAGAAAGTTGAATAGCAGTAGCGTAGGAAAGTAGGGGGGAGGGGGACACGTGCTTCCCAAAAGTTTTTGGTAATTAGGTAATTAATTGTTTGTTTATCTTTTTTTTTATCTTTTTTTTTTTCTTCCTTTTTTATCATATGTGTCCCCCCCCCCCCCCCCCCCCCCCCCCACATTTTTAGTGAGAGTTTGATACCCAAATTTGTTGCGGCGATTTTCCACATTTTGCTTTATTTGGCTTTAATTGCGTCTGCTTCGGCGATTTTTGATTTTAGGCGTGGCCTTGCGCCGCCCCAGAGGTGCCCCCCCCCCCCCAGATCCCAGGTCCTCTCTACGCCCCTGTCGTGTTCTATTAAAACCACCGTATTCGTGTTTAGAAGATTTCTGTAAATGTGACAGAATCTTCTGGTCATCAATATACAGTCATTGTCAAAAAGGTTGTCCTGTGAAAAGAGACTTAAGACCAAAAGAAGTATCACGTGATGATTTGTTTATTTGTTTTAAACGATATAAATTCTGGTTTCAAACTCTATAATGAGTAACAATGAACAAAGAATAATAATTATTAACTCTACTTATACAATGATTGCTTGTATCGAGCATTTAGGGTGAGTGTATTACATATCACGTGACATTTCTTTTGGTCTAAATGTCTTTTTTGGTGGACAACATTCTAGGTAAAGTATTTGCGACCAGGCCTGCATGCAATCCCTCCAAAGTTGTTAGCCTTTTGTAAGCCTTTAGCCCGTGCATTTTTACAATGCGTCATTGTGCGAGAATATAAACAAACCGAAGGGAAACCAAACCACTCTCGTTCGCTTCTTCAGTAAATTTAAAAGAATTTAAAAGAAGACGAGCTAATTGTTGAAAAGCTTGCAGCTACTGAAACATTCGCATTATGTATTTCTACACGTATCAAGATATTCGCAAGCTTTCTATTTCTAGAATTAGAGTGATAACTGTTAAAAAATACTATTTGAATATGTTAATTCATGGAACATGTTATAAAGCGGCACGTCAAAATAAGGCATACCGTATAATATTCACAGAAGCTTAGCATCTATACGAACATGTAACTAGTATTAGAATTTAGTTAAGTTCCCTTCAATTGCAAAGGGAGTTCGCTGCGTCGAATAGGACTCTCCACATTTCAGTTTTATTATTGAGTATTATGAGAATTCATATCAGCTGAATTATTTGTCAGCAACTCAAACTTACTCGATTAGAGCAGCACAACTCGCGTCGCTAGAACTCTTAGAGGAATCCAAAGCCTGTCAAAATGATTTAATATAGCTAATATTGAGTTGCTACGGCTAAAACTTCGTTTTAGTTTTTCTATAAACTTCATGTTCACGAGCTTCTTTGACAAAGTAAAACCTGCATCCAATTATCAAATCAAGGGAGGGGAGCCTGAACATTTTCTCGAACCTCGTTCTAGCTCTCGAATTTGAAAGAAAAAATAATTTTATTGATCATAACTTTTTAGTATTTAGGAAACAGTGAATCCTGCGTTTATAATGAGAGAAATTTAAATTCTAGTTCCAATTTTGTTTATACCGAAAAACATTTGCCATGTCCTACCCTACTAAGGCAGTCATTGGTGCGCAATTTTTTCCCGTCATGGGTTATGCTAACAACTTGAGCTTGTTAGCTTCGCGCTGATTGGCTAGTCACATTTTCTTGTATCACCTAGTTAATGACATTGACTGTATAAACAAAAGATTGCAAATTTATAAGTTTTGAATAAAGGTGTTTACCTGCCACAATAAGACCCATTTTATATGTTCTGTAATATTCTGTAAGGATTATTACAGCATATGCATTAGTATCACCGATACTAAGGTTTGTTATTTTGAACCAAGCACGACCAACAGCCAAGTCTCCCACGTAATAAACTCTTCCTTTATAACTCGATCCAGCTGAGGTATTCAAATCCCTGCTATAAATAGGGACGTTCACAAATTTATTGATGTACATGAGCTGTGGTGTTATGGTATCATTCTTTACCAATCCCCATCTAACTTCGTCAATACTTCCACTTGTTCTGTTCCACTTGAAGACGACATTTTGACCAACATTTCGTATGAGGGAGTTTGTGGTACCAAGTACTATCACAAAAACGAAGGATGTTAATAATGGAGCCTTTGCTGGGGGAAAAAGCTTGTGAAATACAACAGGTCAAATCACAGTGAGAATAGGAATTATTACATATTGACTAAAATAATGTAAAATGTAAAATAATGGAGCCTTTCCTGAGGGAAAAAGCTTGTGAAGTACACCGTAGGTCAAATGACAGTGAGAATAGGAATTATTACATATTGACTAAAATAATGTAAAGCACGATGTATAAGTGCACACTGTTCATAAGCAGAATCTCACAGTCTAATGCAAGATAATAAACCCTTCTCACTGGTCCCACTGTGCTCATAGATGAGTTATGGGAGCAGATACGCTGATGATGACCTGATGACCAGATGACGATGAAAGTCCGAGACACTAGCTAGCTCAATAGTCAAAACCAACTCTCCAAACTCAACACCCAAAACTCAAAACCCCAAACTTAAAGTTCAAGCTAGGAGGTCACCACTATTACATATAATAATTTATAACGGCAGTGTGAATATGACCTATATGACTTTATCTTTCACTTGACTCTGAAGATGACTTCCGCTCAGGTTGTCGAAACGTAAGTAACATCAAACAGTCCTTCTCAGGACTACATTCCCCCTGATGATCATAAAACAAATATTGTTTCTTCGACAAATATATATAGTAATCTAACACCCAGTACTCAAAAGACTCAAAGGTCAAAATTCAAACTTGAAACCGAGACTCTAAGGAGAAATTAGAAAGCTCCTGAAAAAACCCTACTGGTAAATTAGCTGATGCAGAAACTGTGCAGGGTTACACCGTCATGGATTCTCAGCCACAACCCGAGCCGGACCAGGAACCGCCCGAAGAAGGTATGAGGTTTTTTGTTTAGTATTACCTTTATGGTCACGACTGCGACAAAGTGAGAAAGGACCGCTCTAGGTATAAACACATGGCTAGAACAATTTGGTTATATTATACCGACGCACGGCCACGCAAAGTCGCGGAAATACGGCGACACACGGCTACATACACTGGCCGACATACTGCCTATACACTGACCGACACACGGCCACATACACTGGCCGACATACTGCCCTATACACTGACCGACACACGGCCACATACACTGACCGACATACTGCCCTATACACTGACCGACACACGGCCACATACACTGGCCGACATACTGCCCTACACACTGACCGACACACGACTACATACACTGGCCGACACACGGCTACGCACACTGGCCGATATACTGCCCTATACACGTGACTAGAACAGCAAGGGTCTTCCGGGTCGCCACACGATCAAAACGCCAAAAAATTAGGCGGAGCTATTTAAACGCACCAGAAAATCTTCTCTATAGACGACACACGGCCAAAACAAACCAAGCATGCATAAATTAAAACCAAAACCATCTGTCACGCTAAACTGAATATTTCATGACAAGCAAACACTGATTTTCACGAGGCTTTCATAGCGGAGCGCACGTGCATAAAACTAAAACCAGAAACCAAAAACTGATGACGTGATATGCATGAGGAGGGGAAAAAAATGTTGCAATTTTTTAAAATTGTGTTTATATCGTATCAAATTAGCACTAAAGTTACCAGAATTACATTAAAAAAAGCTTATATACTTTAAGCTCTGAATATCTAGTAAGGTGCCCCTCAATATTTTGGGGTTGGTTACCGGATGGACATAAATACGGCAAATTTAGCTCAAAGCTACCTTTCAAGATGGCGCAGGGAACTGTGAAGGGGACTATTGCTTGCACGATGATCAAGCACATTAGTAAACATTAGCAATGATAAAGAAGTTGGAAAAACTGAAATTCAACGTTATATTGTGATCTGAAGGAATTACCCGACCTAAAAGAATAAACAGAGTGGCTTACCTTCAGAAGGAAATAAAACCAATACACTGAAAACACAGGAAATATAGATGTAAACGATTCGTAATCGTAAAGCTCTCATCTTGTAAGTCTGTTTGGCTTTCTCCTGGTAAACATGAGAATACCCTTATCAAATAAAAGCTAGCAGCCTGTCGTGTTGCTTCAGAACAATAAGCTATTTATGCTGTTCTTTATTTGGCTGTGGTTGACGTTTTATGCTTTTTCACTTTATGTAGATTACTGGTAACGCAATAAGAGAGATATGATTAAGAGGATTAACACAGGTAACCCATAACATATGTTTGGTTATCTTTCCTAGTTATTATTTTTGTGGGTTTCCTTTCTTCATTTTCCTCTCATTTTTAGTTTCCTTTCCTTTCCTTTATTATCTTTCTTTCTCTCTTTCCATTTTTTAGGTACACAAAAGCACCAGCCAAACTTGAAAAGTGAAATCTTCCATTACAGCAATAGCTATTTCATTTCTTTAATCACTAAAGGAGAAAGGAGCACTATTGCTGAAGCGACTGCCTTGTGTAACGCTTTAACTACTTCATATTTTTTCCCAGCGACAGCTTTCTTCTGTGATTTTCTTGATAAGGGAAGAAAAATGTAATTGATACATTTTTACACATAACAGCATTAAACCATCACCTAAAACAACAACAACAATAACAACAATAAAAACAGCAACAATAAAAACGGCAACAAAAAGATAGATAGATAGATAGATAGTTTAATAACAAACGCTTGGCAGCCATAGGCTGAATTACACAATTGTTTACATATATATATAAAATTTAAAATTAGAATTTAAATAGGAATTTACATATGAATTGAATAAATATTAAACTTGAGATAATTGTAAATATAAATTATAGCAATATAATATATGTATAAAAATCTTATAATTATAATCTAAAATATACTTAACTTATACTAGAGCAAAAACACTAGAACCATGAAACAAAAACAAAATAGTTACTAACTAATAGTTTTTATTTAGTGACTATTTAGTCAATATAAACCAATTCTCAAGTATGTGGAGACCTGGTTGTTTCCTTGTGAAACGACCCCACTACCCCCCTACCCCCTCCCCCCTCCATAGAATTTGAATATCTTAAGATAAGAAAGCTTTGTACTTTGAAAATATTCGCATGCCTCCTCTCCCTACGCTACTGTGCAGAGAATTGCATAGTGTAAGTTGTCTCGCAATTTAGTTGTTGAGTCTAACGTAACGTTGCACGAAGAAGAACTCAGTTCTACTTTTCGCTACATATTGCAACAACTGGAAGCGCCATTGCACATTTTTCAAGTCGTTGTAAGTTGCTGACATCAAGATAAATAGCATTGTCGCAAACGTTTTACTGAAATAACAGCAAACCATCATTTAATCACATGTTTATCTTTATCTTCAAAGATATTTGGTAATCAAGTCGTAAATATAGGAATTTTGTGATCATAAACGGAGAGAACAACGGGGAAGGGAAAACAACTTCGATTCTGGTTTATAGCGATAGACGAAAGAAATTTTATATTTTATTCAGATATATAGCTTTGCATCCAGCACTATTTTCTCTGGCATTGCATTTATTGCACTTTGCACCTTTGCAAGAACTCGTTCTGCTGCGGCATTACCTCTATTCACCACTTTCACATTCCCATAATGCTTTGCGTTTTGGGAGGGACAAAAATAGCCAAAATTATTCGAAAATTCAAAACTTTTCTTGCAGATGCTGAGTATGTTTGCTATCATTAAAAAATCCAGTATCAGTTTAATCAAAGTTATAATTCCACACGCATGGGAGAATGAAACGTTTGGTGTTACAGACAATGTATGGACTTACCAAGAAACGTCATGACTTTTACTCGTAAACCTGTTCGAATATATTTCTTTCTGGATTTTGTGAATTCTGATAGAATCTATCATAGATGCAAAGTGTTTATGGATGTTTTTTCTTCAATTCTTATTAATCTTCATGGTAATAATAACGAGTTTGTCTCGTTGTTGCCCAAAAAAATGCAAAGCATTATGGGAATGCGAAAGTGGTGAATTAGAAAATGTTCAGCTGGCCGGAAACTGGGGCACTAAATCGAGATCTTGCGCAATAGTATTTACACAGCTCGTATTCTTGTAGTACTTCTCTTGCTTGTCAGTCACAGGCGGCCTAAACAATCCATTTTTACAGTAAATGAATGGGACGAAATAATACGTATTTATTTTTAAGGGTATTTGGTGTCATACTGGGTGTTTTTTTTGCATATAAGGGTTCGCCAGTTTGTATTTAATTTAAAGTTCTGACCCTAAAAATCACATAATCAAACAAATTTTTTTGATTCTGTTGCGATTTCATTATTATTTTTATATTAAACACAAACTGGCGAACCCTTATAAGCACTTTAAGCGTTTTAGAAAAAAATTGGCCCACCAGTACTTAGCCTAGTAGTGTCAGGTATGTCATCACGTGACCTACCACTTTGACATCATGCAAGGTAAACAGCTTTGACACAACAATATAGATATTATTTGTGGTTAGTTTCGTTTATTTTGGCCACTAAATATCTAAGAATTATAGGAAATCTCGTCATTAGCCTCGTTTTCATGTATCATATCACGTGACATCCCTTATAGATTTTACCTATCGTTAACAAAAAATACATTTGTTTAACTATTTGTAGCAAGTTTCACTCAGTTTGGCCTGCGTTATCTTTGATTTTGAAGGGTCTTTCATTCAGCCTCGTTTCCATGTTGCAGGAGCGAGAGCCTGAAACTCCCTCCTAATGGCTGAATTCCTTAGATTTTGAAGTGAAAACAGCAAAATTCCTGATCAAGGCGGCAAGACTTACATTTTAAGGTGTGTTACATAATTCTACTAAGAATGTTTGGCGAAAATGAAAAAAATGTCTCCTTGACTAATATCATTAACTTGTGGGAGAGCATAACTTAAATACATAACTTCTTGGGGTTTTTTATCTTTATGTTTCAGGATTAATTTATGAGCACAGTTGTGGAAACTATATAGTAACAGAGGCAGCAGAAACATTGGGCGGGGGGGGGGGGGGGGGGGGAATCCCCAAAGGAAAAACAAGGCAAATTCTTTGCAGTTGGGGGTATTAACATTTCCCTAAAAAGTGTGGGTCTCGCTAGAAATTTGCTTAAAAAGTGGGGGGCATAGCTTATTTGCCAACTTATGTAAGCCACTCTGTCTGGTACCCAAAGGATTTTGTGTGGAGAACAGCCCCCCCCCCCCCCCCCCCAACAAAATTATTGGGAGCTACTGCCCCCACCTCCGCAACCCCTTTGTAAATCACAACAAATCCCTACCTTGGGTGAAAATAATGAACATTTTTAACATCATAGAGTTGAATCCTCATTAGAAAAGGGAACTCATGTTTCTTCCCCCACAGTAGAATCAGTCCTCTTCACAGTTCCCTGCACCATTGTGAAAGGTAGCCGGGCCTTTGCATCGAAGCAAGGATGGTGAGCTTGCAATGATAGACTTGTTAATAATTGTGCAAGGTGTTAAGAAAAGGTCTATCATTGCAAGCTCACTGTTCATCTTGCTTCAATGCTAAGTGCTGGTTACCTTTCAAGATGGCACAGGGAACTGTGAAGGGGACCATTACTGCAAGGGGTCTTTTAATGCACTTAGCCAAAATTAAATACCAGACTCTGGTATGACAATATACTACCTGATTTTTCCCATATATTCATTAAGATACCAATATTGGCCAAATCTTCTCATCCTTTGTTGCTATCATACATGCCAGTTAGGCATAATGGGCAGTAAGTAAGTAATTCACCAAACCACCAAAAAATATAAAAAAGGAGAAGAAAACTAGACTCTGAAATAAGATTGTAATATCATCGGAAATAATGCTCAAAAACCCTGGCTGGGTCTGAAGTGCAAATAAATCAAATTTGAGAAACTTGGTTCCAGTCCCCTGCATTTTGTCACCAGTAACAAAAACAAAATTGATAACCAGGTTCGGGCAACTTGTGGGTCCCTAGGGCCTTGTTTACACTTGAGTGTTTGACTGAAGTCCAACCATAGTTAGACAGTGACGCTTTACCAATGCTGACTAAATACAGGTCATTGTTAAAATTTAACACAACCTTTGGGGATTAACAGGCAAGGGCGGATCCAGGGGGGTCATTTGGGTGACTAGTCACCCCCCTTGTAGTTGAATATAATAAGAATAAAGGATAAGATAAGAGCAAAAAATACACTATGTAATGCCTTGCTAGGTACCAGTCACCCCCTTGAAATCCTTCTGGATCCGCCACTGACAGGGTAGTATACTGCAAACACAGTCTTAGTGTGGTTTTATGTAACCCATGAAATATAGTTAGTAGATTAAGTCCAAGGTCAAATGTTGAACCTCAGATGAGCCAATTTATGCATTGAAAACAATTAATGGATATTAAGGCGGTCTTCTCTGATATCATTGGGTAGGACTCGTGAAGTCCATTGTTTAGAATGAAATCAATAAACCAGTGAAATAGATATTAGACTAATACACTTTAGAAAAAACCTACTAATGGTCTATCACCAATCGAGCCCTGTGATTGGCTGAGCTACTAGGGGTCTATTAGTGTCAAAAGCTCCGGTTTTGAAAACCAAAAAAATATATTTAAAGCAAAATCCAAAACTTTTTGCATCCTTTTATTGGACCGATTAGTAGGTTTTTACTAAAACAATTAGACCTCTCGCCCTTGGCTTTCAGCCTCATGGGCTATTGACTAGTAGACCATTCGGACTCGAGGACTAATTGTTAATTAGTAGACCCTAATTCCATTGTTTTCTTTTGTGTCTATTCCACTATAATTATGCTTAAACAAGCAATTTTTTGTTTTCACGGGTTTAGTGATTTCACTCTAACCTAGCTTAGAGTCTAATAGAGACTAGTCGATGTACTTCTCTATTCGATCCCTCTCCAACCCTAGCTGTTTCTCGGTTTCTGAATTCTTTTCATATCCTTTTCAAATGGTTGCATGACAAAATAATCACAAGTGCATAAAAACTGCAAAAATTTCATTGAACTTTTTTAATATCTATTATATAAATCTACGGCAACAAAAACACAATAAAAACAGGATTCTAACTCAGCTGAATTACTTTGATCATTCCTCAGCAGTTTATGAGCATTTTATTCTAAGTTTTCCTTACTTTCACTTGAATATCAATGAATTAACTAATTTCAAACACAAACAAAAAGGATAATTGAAATATAGTGAGGGCCAAAAGCTGTTTTATTCAAGTCAGGCATAGGGTTCCCGACATTTAAAAAAAGTTTAATTAATTCCATAAAGAAGTCTAATTTACAATTATCCCAAAAAAGATTTATGAAAATAAGAGTTTTTCACTGTATTGTTTTCCTATATCCTATAGAATATACTTTGTTCTACAAGAAGTTCCTAAGATCTGGCTTGCAAAAAAAGAATTACATAACGGGCATCGTCTAATCCAGTCAATTATTAGCTTTTATTGCAAGTCTTCAAGGAGAAGTTCAGAGATTTGAACAAGACAGTACAAAACAATACAATAGCAAAAACATTTTGCTTCCATATCACATGTTCAATGATTCGAGATATTCGGCTATTACTGCTACACCTTTATTGAGATTTCCTTGTTGACCCCCTTCTTGACAGTGACCAATAACTACAGCCGTTTTACTGGCTTGCATAGTAAGGGCTCCTTCCCCTTTCTTCTTTGCCAAAGCAAGTTTTCCTTCTTCTTCTCTTAAAAACTGGTACTTCATACCTTCAGCATGTACGCCAGTAGACATGAATGCACCGAAATCCTTGCTCTTGAAACATTTAGCAATGTTTGCTCCCTCATTACCTTGCAGCTACAATAAAAAGGAGAAATAATGATACTCATGTTAGTCATTTACACCCATTTTTTAATATTATCTGACCGAGACAACTATATAGCTAGCAACCTTTCCAGTCTTCTGAGTTTTTGTCTGTCATCAATCAAATTTTCAAGGGTCTGTGCTAGTAAAATTTTGATCAAAGGCAGCCAAAAACCCAGATGTCTTGGGCTGTGTTGGTCACATAATCATGAAAATGGGTGCAAGCCAATTTAGGAAAGGTCTATTCATCATTCCCAGGTTGAGGGGAAAAAACTGGGTCAAGTGATGATTTTGATATCGGGATTGAATTCAGCACCCCTCATACTTCTAGAAACAACCAAAAAATTTTCATGTCTTATGGACTTTGAATGGTCAAACAAAGAATCTTATTATATATCCTAGTAAAACTCGTTTTCTTATTGGTCGAGAGTACATCACGTGGAGGGAAATAAATCTCAATAACTCCCGCGCATGCGATCAAAGCGTGAGAGGGGAATAAATCCAAAAATTTTCAAAATGGAGAGAAAATTTTTCTTCGTTTGACTAGAGTATATAATAAAACACTTAATGACTGATCCCTCGGGAAATCAGTTAGTTTTGTTTCCCTCGAATCTCAATCTCATTGAGATTCTCCGGAAACAAAACTAACTGTTTCCCTCGGGACCAGTCATTAAGTGTTAATTATTCCCAAGAGAATGGCATGTGGTCTGAAATGAGAAAAGAAATCCAGCTAAAAGTTCTATTGCAGCTAGTTTTCTTGGTTGGTATACTGACCAAGTGGGTGGTGTTAAGGACACTTTCATGACAACCTCACAGCTAAGTACCCACCTTAAGTGCATTAGCATGACCAGCTGTAGTCCAAGCTGCTCCACCATCTAAACCAATGATACAGGCTCTGTCGCAGTGGGCAGTTCCACTTGCATCCTTGGTTTGTGCTACTAAATTATCAATGTACGAGTCCCAGCTCATTATGTCAGATGTATTCTAGTTGGAAAAACAAAAAACAAAAATCAAGATTGGCAAGAATTGAAACTTGACATGAAGCAACTTCAAGGCTGATCTAAGTCAGGGCATGGCTAGCTCAGCTAGAACCCTAAATCAACAACCTCTTGGCTAATTTAAGTTAAGGCACTGCTAACTCACGGATCAAACCCTAAAACAACCTCTGCGCTGATGTAGCTAAGTCAGGGTACATCTAACTCACAAATTAGAATCACACAGTATAGCTAACTAACTATTGGTGGAGCGCAGACCAGAACCAAAATTCTAAATGAATACAGATATTCAAATCGTCTGGAACATTCATTTGCCTGTGTTCAGTAAATAAGTTCAGTAGATAAGTACAATTTGAAGTTTGTGAAGCCCTTGTATGTACTGAAGCTGATGTAATTTTTGGCAGGTTTCTTTTACGTTTGAGCCCTTAATAGTAGATTTTATTACCCTCCATTGCAAACTTATGGTCATAAATATGAGGCATTTTTTTCAAAACAATAAAACCATTTCCAGTATTTTGATTGACAGCCATTAAAATGCTAATTTGCAATTTAAAAATTCAAGCTTCATGGGTCGCACTTCAACAATAATGGTAATAAAGACCTCAATTATTTGTGCTTAGTTGTGTACTCAGGGTTCGAAATTCCCATTAGATAAATGTCTCATTTATGAGAGTTGAAAACTACAAATATCGAGAGAGAAAAAATTGAACTCACATTTCTAGTTAGTCCCCATTTTAGAAAATAATGCCAAAGAAAAATAAAATGTATGGAAAAAATCGTATGATGTTTTAAATAAACACTTTTTGACATGTTATCTTTTGGTTTCTCCATTTATCTTGTAGCTGCTCAATTGCAATGCACAAGATAAGTTTATTTTATCCTTTCTGTATTGGAATGAACTGTTGTCTATAACTCATCTCCTTTGACTATATCAGCCTTTTTGCAATAGGTGTAAATGAAGTCTAAAAAAAGGTACAGGAATGTCAGCAGTCCAGAGCGAGTATAATCTTACAAGCTAATAACTGGTGCAAGAGATTTTCAGTTGTCTGGTTGCACCCCAGGAATAAGAGGGATTAAAATAATAATATTTTCAGGAAGTCATAAGTTTGTTGAGTGTCGCACAACAACATGTCAGCTTTGAATTCCTTGCTGCTCAGGTTTAGTCTCAATCTTGAGACGAATCAGTGCTCAACACTATTAACTTTTTGAGATAGTATGGGCAAGTAAGTCTATAAATTTATCCAATAGTATAGCCCAGAAGAGTAATCTACTATCCCAGATAATTAGCAATCAGTTCCTTTCACGAGGCCAAGGAAACAGGTTAAAAAAATGCAGAGATATTTTTATCCAACATGTTTTCTTCTTCTGATTCTTGACTTGTGAAAAATAAAATCCAATACACAAATAACTATTGTATGGACTGATTTGCCTCTCATACATGTGAAAATGCTTTTATATTTCCACAAGAACACGAGGTTAGCTAGTCAGTCAGCAGGAGAATAGTTATTCAAATTGGTTGCAGCTCAATGACTATATATTCTCCCCTCCACCAGGACCCTTTGGGAATTACATAACAGTTGTGGTATATACCCATTGACATGCATATTTATAGGATCAAATTTCTTCAGTTCAAATGAGAAACTTTGGCCTACCAAACTTTTCTTGGTTTATAGAAGAAAACATTTCCTGGGCAATGAAATCTCTCAATCTCTTCATAACCTTTGAAAAACCAACACTAGCCTGTATATGGACTAGCAAGTCCTAATTTTCACTACCCTGGGAGAAAAGATTTACTAGTCCCATGCAGACTAACTTAAGTGTTGAGCACTGAGAATATTACGATGTTCCAGTGAATTAAGGTCTGTAGAATTTCAAAGTATTATTTGTTTTGTTGAAGTTGTGTATTCATTACTTTTCTCTTTGCATTTGTAGAATATTTTGATGTTGAAATGAGGCCAACCATGAATAAATAAGGCTTTGGATTCAAGGAACACAGCAGTATGGGCTTTTATCACACAGCTCCCATGTATATTCCAATGAGAGCTAAAACCTTTGTTTGGAATGTTCTGAAACCACTCAAAGTGAGGGCAAGGGATTCAAAACCTATCGTTTCAACCAAAATGGCTGCTGTGTGATAAAATTGAATTCCAAGTATGGAAAAAAGTGCATTTTTTTTGTTGTTAAACATTTGTGAATTATATTACACTTGTAAAAGGACCTGAACTTATGGAAAACTAAAACCAAACTATTTGTACACATCTTTTGTCCTTTTACATTTAGAAAAACATTGAGCTATATATTTATTTGGTGATTGTGATATATATGTAAGATAAAATACAAGAACACTTACAAATTCTATCAACTTTCATTAATGTGGTTACCATAATCAGAAAACTAGTAGAAAATTCAGTAGACATTTTCAAATTGAGTTTCAAACTCAGATAAGTTTAAAAAATTATTCCATATCATATATATAATATGTATATAAATTCTACTTGTGATCTTTCTATTTTCGCCTTATTTCTAGTAATAAACACAGAAAGATCAAATTTTAGTAATTTTTTTACATCTAAATATTTAATAAGAGGATCAAAATAATTTTTTCATTAAACTGTAAAAATTTCACAAGCTAATCCACACATTACAATTAAACTTAAACATATATACTAGTTATGATATCAATTTTCTTAAGTTTGTAGAGCGAAATTACGATCTTTACTTTAGAGAATTTTTGTATAATTGAAATAAATTGTTGAGTTTTGTACTATATATTAAGTGAGAAAGACTCCAACATAGCAACATTTATCAATGAATTCCCCCCCGAACAGCTGAAAATTTTAACGCTAATCAAAACTACTGATAAGAAATCGGAATGCGAGGACACTTCTTGAAAAAACACAAAAGTCAAAAAGGATTTTGGATGTACAAAAGTTGATCGCTAAAATCACTGGAGGAGAAAGTTTGTACAAGAACATATTCGATTTCAAAAAAGCTTAACGTCATAGGCATTAATTATTAAAATTTCTTTGTACAAGTCTACCATAGCACAAAATAAATTCACGATCACTGCCCGGGCAACAAGAATAAAGAATATTTAACCTTGGTAAAAATTAAAAATTTTATGTTGATTAACGCTGATGTGGAAGTCTTTACAAAACCTGTAGATAAAGGTCCTACATCAATCCATATACAAATATTCTAGGCAACAATTTTCAATCGCATTCGAATTCCAAAAAAATGATAATAAATTCAGACTTGAGGAATCCCAACCAGCGATCGGTAGCTCGAGGCTCTGATCCTGAGAGGTGCAAGATTGAAGCATTAAAAACACGATTCTTAGGTGTCTTCAAAGGCTTAAAATTGTGAATCTGATTGTGTCAATATAGATGTCGTTCCGCATGTATGCATTCCTTCACTGACTCTTAACACAATCGTTCAACCAACATTCAACAAGTCGGGCTAATTTTTAAACGAATAGCACGAATTTAAATTAAAATTTCAAGCCGAACGGCCCCAAACACTCAAGATTTCAAGGTCTAGATCTTAGGAAGAGGAATTTGAAGCGATGATTGAGGATAAAAATGCAAAAAATATTCTTTAAATAGAAGAGAATTTTCCATGTTGCAAGAATCGAAGTGGGGTTCGATTATAGAACGCCACGTAAAATTGTTCCAATATTTCTCTCTTACACTCACAACAATATGTACCGAGGTTAATGATTCCGAATTCTGTACGATGTTGATGGTTTTAGCAAGACATTGAACAGAATCTTCCACAGAAGAATCTTTCTAAAGGTCAGAAGACAGCTCCATGGCACGCCGTCCTCGCCGACTGGTTCCTTCGCGACTCGAACAACTCGAACCATTTTCCACAATTTACGTCTTAAAAATCCTCAAAAACTACAATTTTCTGAACTCTAAACTTCCTATGATACATATCTAGTCTATTTTTGAGAATATATGCCGTGGAAGTTGGAAATAAAGGGCTCAAAGTGCTTAAAAAGTTAAGATTAGCAATTGCGAAAGCGGTGTGGCTGCGACGGAAACGATCCAAGCTCGACTTTTAGTCGATTTGACTTTAAATAATCAAGCTAAAAGGGCTGAATCTCTTACTTTCGAACCCTGAGTCTGTTAACCAACAATAGAGCTAGCTAAGTAGGGGTTGGCTTACCTGGATTGGGGAGTAAAAAGATAGGAAAAATCCACAGAGAACCGATTAACTTCTCTTTCGTGAGCTGCAAGAAAGAGAACTGAGGAGGGGCGCGGTGAACAAGTCATGCACCGAGCCCGCGAGCACACGTCACGTGATCACTCATTTGCATACAACATTACCTCATTTCCGGTCTTAAAGAACCTTAAAACATACCGTAGAACTACCCCAATAACTCAAATACATTTCAAATTTTTCGAATTTAATGATTTATATATTATCGTAAAATTATTTCCAAGGCAGAAAAATATTGTGAAAGCATACCTGGTCAAGCGATGTACTTAATTCCTGGTCTTATTAAAAGAAATCTTAAAAGCATAATGAAGCATGTAACTAATGATCCTTATAACTCAAATAATGTATTTAAAATTTTAAGATTCAAGAATTTTATATCTTATTTAAAAATCCTTCCTAAGGAAGACAATGTGGAAGGCGTATCTAGTCACGTGACATGGTTGTTATGTCATAATGAAATCAGTTCCGGCTATGAAAGATGTTTAAACATGTCTCGACATAATCCTAGCTTATCAATTTTATATTTTGACTCAAACGTTTAGTAATCAAATTATAGTTATTCTAAGTTACATACAAGGTTTTCTTCCTTTTAATTTCTATAACTCTGATTTTTTTGGGTTAAATTCAGATTGAATGAAGATTGCTTGGGGGATATTTTTAGCATCAATATTGAAATCATATACCCTGACTTATTGGCATCACTAGGGGGTCGTTTGGTCAGTACCGAAATTAAAAATTTTGAATTTAAAATATATTCATTTATTTAATCTAGTTTGTTTCTATTGATGATTATGACTGAATCAACCAGTCTACATTCCTTCCTAATACTTTCAATATGCGAACATGAATATTTGAATAAACATGATTGATTGGGATGGCTGTGTCTTTTTGGGGGAGCCAAAAAGCACTGTTTGGAGTTCCTGTGGTTTTCATTTGGGTTAAAGCTGACCGGAAGTTATGAATCACTTCAATATTAAAGTTGTCCAGACATGTGTTGAATGTTAAAACGAAACCACAAAAATCTGCTGATCCCAAACAGTTGATTGTTTTGTTTGATTGCAGAGTGACTGATTTCTAAGGCACGTTTAGTTCTAATGCGTGGTTCTAAAGTCAGGAACTGTGGAGAGGGTGGGGGGAGGGGGATTGGCTTGGCTCCCCATTTTTTTTGCCAAAAATGATTTTCTGTTATGAGTTGCCTAAAGCTTTGACATGCTTTTAATTCACCTCAAAATCACGGCATTTCCGAGAGCCTCAATTTCGACATTTTCAGGGGGAGGGGAGGGGGTGGCATTCCCTCGGCAAGCGTATCACGTTTCTTATCTTTTTCCTTTTCCCTTTTCTATCCATTACTGTTTTTTCTTTCTTCTCGTTCTCGTTAATGACTTCTTTCAAATCTTATGCAAATTTGTTATTTCTTTACTTTACTTTTCAATTCCAGTTCTTATTCTCTTCACTTTTCCTCTCCGTTGTTCTTTAATTCCCTTCTCTTTAATTATATATTCCATCAGTGTATTTCTTCTATTCATTATGCTACTTTACTTTTTTTTCATTATTATTTCAATCTTCTTCTTCTTCTTCTTCTTCATCTTCTTCTTCTTCTTCTTCTTCTTCTTCTTCTTCTTCTTCTTCTTCTTCTTCTTCTTCTTCTTCTTCTTCTTCTTCTTCTTCTTCTTCTTCTTCTTCTTCTTCTTCTTATTTTCCATGTTATCCTTTATGTTAGTTAGCTCATTTTTATCTTTTCTTCGTGTTAATCATTCACTTCTTTACTTCTTTATTGCTTACTATCAATCACGTTGACTGGGGGGGGGGGGGGGGGTAACTAGCGATTCTTAAATCAAATCAGGTCAAAATAATTTCTCAAAGTATTCTGTCTGGCTATTTGTACAACAGAAAACAAGATATACAGACAACCTCCAACATTCTACAAGCCAGTCAAAATGCAGATACTACCGGAAGTGACGTCTATTGATAGTAAGCATATATCAGTTTAATACCAATGCTCCTTTCCGTAGTCTTCCCACAATCCCTTATGATCCCAGCGCGAGCTCGAGGTCAGGTGGGTTTCAATCAGCTGATAAAAGTCTTTGAATCTCATTATCTGCTCCAAATGGTGGTCAAACACTGAGCACAATGTACTGTCAACCAGAAAGAATTCCATTGAAAACTTGTGATTCAGCTGAGGAACATTCCGCACGAGACAGGAAATGACGTCAAGTGAAACCCAGCTATATGCTGAAATTATGACCTGACTACAACTTGTTCAACAACAATGAAATACGAGGATCTTTTGTTCAAATTCTTAAGATGTTCAAATTCCGTACAATCTTTGATCTCACCTATTGTTTTTAAAGCGTACGAAGTCGGAAATAGTGATAGAGCAAAAAAGTATATTATTCCCCACCCTTCCATGCAAGAATTTTAAGTACTTTTAATAGTGAATCGCTGCTTTCTTACCAGGGGCGTAGCCGGGGGGTGGGAGGGGGGGGGGGGGTGCGGGGTGGGTTACCATCATGTTTTGTTATTGGTTTGTCGTTTTTTTAAGTAGGCCGTTTTTCTGGTTGATGTTCTGAAAACGGGTTTTGGGCCAACACTAAGACAAAATCCTGGCAAGGCCCTTGCTTAAGACCAATAAAGCCTTTCCATTTGCCATCAAAAATGAGGAGCGCTTTGCATAAACACGTACGATTGTTTTCATGTGCAGTGAAGGATAACAAGCTATTGTATTTATGCAAAGTAACCCTCAAAATCGAGAATAAGAATCCAGTGAACAAATTAAAAAAAGTCGCGTGATTGTATGATTCAGACTTGACTTCCGGTCTAAACAGACAATCAACCTGAAGTAAGCCTATCTGAGCTCTCTCCAAAACAAATTATCAGTATCTATTACACGTGGTTTTCTTTCATGGGTTTTAAAGATCGGGCTGATAAATATATAGGCTCAGTCAGTGACCACGAAACGGAAACCTGTTGAATGTAATATTCATTGTTTTATCGTAACGCCGATAGTGGCGCTGCCGCCATATTGTTGAGCAATCCTTTTGTCTGGTTGCAATCCAAGGGGCCTATGTGGACAAGCTTAAGAATCGTATTTCTTTGGTTTACTTTAATTGATAGTTCTCCCTCGACGGACATACGTGTTATTACCGTTTTACGGCTGAAATTCTCTTGAGTTACATGGCCACTTCCACGTCTCTCTCTCTCTCTCTCTCTCTCTCTCTCTCTCTCTCTCTCTCTCTCTCTCTCTCTCTCTCTCTCTATCTTTCTAATTTAGTCTCTCTCGCTCTGTCTCGACCTGTCGCTGTCTCTGTCTGTCTGTCTTCGTTTTATCATATCTTATTTCGAGATTTTACCCCTAAATTAAAAAATAAGATTAAGATATAATAAGATAACCGCTTTCATTGATAAAAACAAAGCAAAATCATAAATTTTTGATGCATCTAGGTTATTTTGTCAGTTCCCGTCGTTACGTAATAAATCTGTTGTGGTTTGTTGTTTACTCTTCGATTTAATTCACTGCATTTAGTTCTACACATTTACACGAGTGAGTTTGGTCAACCTCTGATTTCAATCTTTTCCATGAAATATTTTTATGTTCTTTTACATCTACTATGAAACCTCACAATCTAAAAGTGATAAAGAAAGCGTTTTGGATCTTCATGATCATCTTCTATTTTATTTGGGTTTCCAAAGAAGCTAAATATTAGGTAAAATGGAGTATATCCAAGTCAAAAAGAAAAAGGACTTTACTTTTTTACTTCGGATTTCACCGAAGTGTGGCACATGCTAAAAAAAAGCGTCTGCGTATTTGTGTGCCAGACGTGTGCGACTCCGCCGACAAACATCAACGTTTTAGTCTACATTCCTTTCCCCACTGGTCGGTATCCTCTTGTTAATTTTTTTCGCTACAACTCATCAAAAGAATGCCGACCCGTGGGGAAAGGAATGTAGACTAGAATGCGAAGAAAAGAAAAAGTAAAGAATGGAAACGTTGATGTTTGTCGGCGGAGTCGCACACGTCTGGCAAACAAATACGCAGTTGATTTTTTTAGCGTGTGCCACACTTCGGTGAAATCCGTAGTAAAGTGTAACTTTCGAGGATTTTATGTGCTTTTTTTTCTGTATTTTTTTTTTCGTGGAGGCGAAGAGAATGCCAAAAGTAGATTCGAGGTCAAAGCGAGAAAATGAATAAAGAAACTAGATTTGTTAAAACCTAATAAATATTTTACTTTGTTGAATTCGAACTTGGGGCTCGACCGACCGACGGCCGACACCACTCGACAACCACATGTGATAATCCTTTGGATTTCCTTGTGTTAAGAAAGTTATCTTTCTAAATTTTTTTTTTACTACCGAATCGAGAAAGTTAATTGAGTCAAATATGTTGAAATATCAAGTTACATTAAACTAAGAAGCTAATTGGTTGGTTTATATGACTGAGTTCGGATCAGCTGACAAACACGTGCTATGCTGTCGCCCCGCGAAAGATTATGGTGAACAGCACGTGGAATAATCACGACCGTTCATGTGTTTCTATACGAAATTAAACGTCGCAAATAAGATTTTTGACCAATAAGAATTATTTCTATGAAACAAAAATTGTAACATGTTAGTGGCTTCAACGTCAGTCATGAGCTTTATATTAAGGTGACTGAATACTTTAGCAAGGAGTAATAGATCCTTTTCGAATATGGCGCCGATCCTGAGAAATGACGTTTATTGAGGTAAAGTAGTCAGTCACCTTAAGCCAAGAGAGAAAACCAATTCACTTAATTTTTTCAGTGACTTAGCTGAAATGATTCAAAATGGTGACTCGGAGGCTTCCGGGGAAAAAAACAACGGCGATTCCTTTTCGTTAAAAGGCCGGTGCAGAAAGTACATCATCTGTGTAACATGGAACCTGTCCTATTGTGGTTTGTCTGGCTGTATTGTACATTGGATGGTTAGACTACCATTGGTACTGTTACAGTAGGCTGTAGAAAGTACATAATCTGTGTAACATGGAACCTATTGTGGTTTATCTGGCTGTATTGTACATTGGATGGTTAGACTACCATTGGTACTGTTACAGTAGGATGTAGAAAGTACATCATCGGTGTAACATGGAACCTATTGTGGTTTATCTGGCTGTATTGTACATTGAATGGTTAGACTACCATTGGTACTGTTACAGTAAGCTGTAGAAAGTACATCATCTGTGTAACATGGAACCTATTGGGGTTTATCTAGCTGTATTGTACGTTGGATGGTTAGACTACCATTGGTACTGTTACAGTAGGCTGTAGAAAGTACATCATCTGTGTCACATGGAACCTATTGCGGTTTATCTAGCTGTATTCTATATTGGATGGTTAGACTACCATTGGTACTGTTACAGTAGGCTGTAGAAAGTACATTATCTGTGTCACATGGAACCTATTGTGGTTTATCTATCTGTATTCTACATTCGATGGTTAGACTACCATTGGTACTGTTACAGTAGGCTGTAGAAAGTACATCATCTGTGTAACTGTGTAATTTCGTACAGAAAGTTCTTTTTCTCTCAGAAGAAACGTCTGGGAATCCTGGTTTTCCGCGGCTCATCATCGATAATCTGGTTAAACATTACAACAGTTCAGTATAGTTCGGACACTTTAACTCGCAACACATTTGCAAAGTTAACTCGTCACGAAATAGGTTAATTAAAAACTGCACGTAGCCAATGCCCAGGAGAAAGCAAAATGAGTAGCATATAATCTAAGCTTTTTGACAGATATGTAAGCAGTTCTAGGCTTTCTTGCTTCTTCTCTCTTGGCCTAAGTTTGCCCTTAACCTAACCACTCTGATGGCTTTGAAAAGTGCTGCCAGTTAAAGCAGAGGTGGATACATGATTTTCCAGGTGATCTCGATTTGACAGCTCATCAAAAATAAGTCAATCAGCGCGCAGGAAAAAATTTGATCAGGCGGTCCATCGAGACGATTGAACTACTTCAAAATTTTGCAAGATATGTGTGGAAACACCTATTTTATCGTGTGTTAATTTTGTTATCAGCGTCAAATCAGGGTAGATAAGTCTTTTATACGATGCCTAGAGGCATATTTTTCATTTTTAAACGTTATTTAACACATATGAGAAAGGCAAATAAGTGCTTGAAATTTGAGGTAAAATCAAGTGAATTCGTAATTACTTTAACTTCCTAACAAGGCAAAAAAAAAAAAAAAAAAAAAAGTCTGCTTAAGATGTTATTTTGCTGATAAAGTTCAATGTGTTGAAGTTTAAAAATATTTTGGACGCTATAAAAACATCAACAATGCATTGCGCGCCTTATCCGAGATCGCCTGGTTACAAAGGGGGTTCAGAAATGGTAATCGTCTCATTCCGGTGTTTACATATATATACTTAACAATTAGTCCTCGAGTACGAATGGTCTACGAGTCAATAGCCCATGAGGCCGAAGGCCGAATGGGCTATTGACTCATAGGCCATGAGGGCGAGAGGTCTAATTGTTTTAGTAAAAACCTACTAATCGGTCGAATAAAAGGATGCAAAAAGTTTTGGACTTTGCTTTAAATATATATTTTTTTGGTTTTCAAAACCGCCACTTTTCGCTACTAGAGGTCTATCACTAATAGACCCCTAGTAGCTCAGCCAATCACAGGTCTCGATTGGTGATAGACCATTAGTAGGTTTTTTCTAATTAACAATTAGAAGACGAACTCGAGATTTCTATCGGCTGATAGTTGACGAGGGGCTCCGGCCCCGAGTCAACTATCAAAGCCGATAGAAATCGAGAGTGAGTCTTCTAATTGTTTTAGTAAAATTCTCAACGAATTTCTTCGTAGGAAACTTCACAAAATCGCGAAGAGAAAGCCGCCATTTTTTTCAAAACAAAGCCGGCTTTCTCTACCCACTATCTATCGGCTGATAGATAGTGAGTACGTTAGCCAATCAGAATGCAGGATTTGCAATAGTATAGTAGTAGAATTTTACTAATATATTATATACGAGATGCAATCAGATTTATTGTTTTAATTTATTTTCTTTCAAATATTCATAGTATTGAATGTTAACACCTCTATAGAGGGGATTGGATATCCACCCAATCCACTCCCCCTGTTCCCGCCACTGTAGAGTGTGTCTATATACAATATAGAAACCAAACTGGTGACTGACTACTTTTTAGCGTTCAACTTGAGCCCACGATATGCGCGCGCACAAAAAACTGCGCAAAACCGCATAATAAACTTCGGAATTTTATTGAGGAACCATATAGGTTTTGAACTTCAACAGGGAAAAAAAAACCCTACATTTTGCACGGGACTCTATATTTTTCTTTCAATTTCCTGAAACAACATGTAAAAATCAATGTTTTGAGAAAGTTTGAAAAAAACGTAATTATTAGAACTTTTTATATTATGTGTTTTTGTTGTCATCATTTGAGTACAATTTTCAGTTTATTAGCTAAACAAGATGCTAAATTTTGAGCTTATTTTTAAATCTTTCTTCAAATATTTTTAGTTAGTCTTCGATACAATGTTTAAAGCACATGTCCTGAGAAAATTGCTGCAATAGCTTGTATAATGTTTGAGTTATGATTTTTGTGTGCAAAGCTTGATTTCCGCCATTTTTCTTTCGAAAACTTGTCAAGGTGGTCATATTCAAAATTCATTATCTGGAAAACGAGCCCGGGACACCCCAATTTTCTTTTCATTTTTGGAATCTGCGTTAAATTCTGTGTAAAATATCTTTCTAAAAACATATTGTGATTACTCCTTGCTAAAGTAGTCACTGAGTCACCTTAAAGAAAACTTAAGAACAAGTTAGTTGGATTCCTTGGATTTTAGGCCAAACCGAGCGAGTCTCTCCAGCGTTTACTTGATTCATCGGCTGTGCTTCTGCAACGAGAAATCACTTAAAACATTGGCCGACTATCACAGATATTTCTTACTTGTGGATGGGGCAAAGAACAAATATGGGGCCAATATGTATGTGAAAATAATTTATCTAAATAAGAAAATAATCGTTCCTCCACTTCTTCCACCACTCTATTGTATATTGAGGAAACTATTTTTATGAATTTTTTTTATTTTTTAAATTCAGCCTTATTCATATAGAAAACAATTATTCTTGTCTCTCTCCTCATTATCGACCCTCTCTCTCTCTCTCTCTCTCTCTCTCTCTCTCTCTCTCACACACATACACATCCACACACACACACACATACACACACACAAACACACACACACACACACCCTCACACACACACACACACACACACACACACACACACACACACACACACACACACAAGAAATTAAGCGAATTACCTGCATATAACAAGTATATCACGGCCTAGGTCCAGAATCTTTACGCAGCAACTGGATCTGACAATATATGCAAAAACCAATAAGTTCTATACATTATTTACTACTGTACTACCTTAAAGTATCCTAGTCAGCTACAATGCACTGCTCACCGAAAAGTGCAATGCCCCATTTTCTCTGTCAGATAAAATGGCGGTTTTATAGGTGAGGTTTGGGAATCCAATACGAAAAGTAAGAAAGGTATTTCAAATAAGGAATTTCTAATAATAATAATTATAAAAAATAAATAAATAAAAAAAAAAAAAAAAGTTTAATCACACATTTTCGCATAAAAGATGAATTACAAAGTGTTTACAATATATGTTAACTATAAATATTCATCTACCTTTTCCTGTTTGAGATTACGAGAGGACTGGGAAAGAAACTTCTAAGGTGACTGCCTACTTTTGAACGCTCGATTCGAGCATCGATGAGCGCGCGCACAAAAACCGCTGAATAAGATACTAAATTTTATTGAGGTTTTGAACTTCAATAGTGCAAAATCCTCAAATTTTGCAAGAAACTCTATACTTTTTATAGGCTTAATTGAAAGAACTTCTAAAAAAATCGACGGAAAGTATGTTGTTTTTGAGCGCGCACGCACACACGTCCACGCCATCAAAAAATTAAAAACCAAACGACTTTGGATGCTAAAACCGGGAATTCCCATGGCGCGCGCGGTATTAAGAAGTTTCACTCTCTTATTTATGCTCTTTTGTCAAGATATATAGATAAGTAGTTATTTTATGCTTTTCGTGAGATTTTATAAATTTTTGCAACGAAGGTAAATTTCGTATGTAAACAATGATATTGGCGGGCAGTGCATTGTAGTCGAATAGCATTCTTTTGATCGGTTTGCCTTTAGAAATAATTAGTTTCTATTAGAATAAAAAACAATCAGTCTTACTTCTGTACATTATATACTACTGTCCTACCTTAACTTGGTTCAATTCATCCTTTAGAAGTCGATTCTCTTCAGTAAGCGACAAAAAGTTTTGTTTTAGTGTCGAGCATTCTTCGGTAAGTGACGAACATTGTTCGGTAAGTGTCGTGCTTTGTTCGGTAAGTGACGAATTCTGTATAGTGAGAGATGAACATTGTTTGGCCAGCAACATCATGTGTACTGCCATGTTTAATTGTACGTGTTTATCAAGATGTTGTCGTTGAACTTGGACTGAACATCCCTGATCCTTGAATGGACAATCGAGTATTGTCTTGGTACAATCATTTCTCAGATGATCGTCTAAGTCCATCCTGAGGACAAACGAGAGTTTTCTTTTGAACTGTGGAGTCATTCATTATATTCCTACACTACATTTCATTTCATGACATTATTTTTTCTTTTGCGAGACATATATTTCAAAAATGGATGTGATAAAATGGAATGTTGAGGGAGAGCTGATGTTGATCGAAACACTCCGTGGTGCAGTAATTAAAGAGAAAAAGACGTTTTGCTACTACAGCTAGCTTATTAGCTCAGTAAGATCGTCTAGTATTTTCCATGTATATGAAACACTTAAAAAGGCGTACCTCACGCGTAGCCACGACGAGCATTTCATACCTTTTTATTTTGTTCATTTGTCCGGTTTCTGGACTCATACAGCTGTTAGAACATGGAACCATCTCTTCAGGACAGTCAACATCTTTGTGATACTGTAGCCAACATCTGATCAAAACAATCCTGCATTTATAGCATATTACCATTTTGAACTCGCATATCTTGTCATGATCTTTCAGTTCTCTTCTCTCCAAGTTGGCGTTGCAGTACAAGTTATTATGGCACTGTACTTGTTGGAAAGGACAAATTTCTCTGTGTGCAGTGATGTTCTTTCTCTTAATATTTTTCCCACAACCGTTAGGGCATGGATGTCGTACTTGAGGACAATAATTTCCCTTGTGCTTCAGCAGGTCACGTCTGATTAGAGTCACACCACATTTTGCATCACATTTCAACTCCTTATATTCGCATATCTTGTCATGATCTTCAAGTTCTCTTCTCTGCATGTTGGTGTTGCAGTTCACATTAGGACACTGTACGTGTTGGAAAAGACAAGTTTCTCTGTGTTTGACAAGTGACGGTAGCTTTCCAGTCCAGTCACACTTGAGCTTGCTTTCCTTAGCATCTGTAGATATGACATGATAAGTCAGAAAGTACAACACAACGAAATGAAAGCAAGTTAAAACATTGTATTGGCCAAAAAGCAAGTCGTGTATCAAAGAACTGAAGAAGAACTTCGGTCTATTCACATTCTCTCCAATGTGCGGTGGTGAGAAACATGCTGGCTTCGTCCCACTAGGGAATATCCGGATCTGTGTTTGCTTGAAATTAATTAATGAAAAGACCTATTCACCTTCGTATGCAAATTGCTCATTTCAGACCACATACATGACTTTTCTTGGGAAAATGTTCTTTTGTTAAAATATTTACACATGGAAGAATCAATTCCCAAGAGTGGCATCACGTGGCATGGTCTGAAATGGGCACAATAAACAACGAAGGTAAAAAGTTTTATTAGAAGACGATCCTACCTAATACTAAGATTTTGCACATTTGTTTGTGACAAGAAATACAGAACGTCACGTATGACGTCATTCTCAACCACTCACCTTCTTTTGACTCTGTTTGTCCATCACTCTCTGGTGGATCGCAGTAAACGTCAAGGCTCTCTATCACATTTTTAACAACCAAATTTCTCGTAAGACTGTCGACTCTTAGTGCATTGTTACCCATGGGACATATCTGTTTCTCCTCCAGGCAGCGTGTAATGCAATCTTTACAGAAGGTATGCCCATGTCCGCATTGCCAAGGGTCCTCCAGTACTTCCAAGCTAGAAAGTAAACGAAACGATATAAAGGACGGCAGGCCTAGGATTCTGTTGATTTTCAAACTGAATTTACTTGAGCCGGCTTACTGTACCCAAGAAAAAAGTTGTTGGCTACGATCGTCAGGATATTAAATATTAGAATATAACTACAAAGTCATCCCTTTCTTTCCTCTCCAACTCTCCTATTCAAATTCATATTCTCCTATCTTAAGATAACAATACCTTGAAAAACAAACGACGACATAACATTTAACCCTATCTAAGACTGAAGAGAAATCCTAAACCCAGTATAATGTCAGAAAAGTACGTAGCTGCGTACGAACTATAGGAACTTTCAAGTTAGAAAGTAAAGAGGATACTAGATAAACATGTCGACTTGTCGCGCTTGCAGGAAATTCATTTGCGTTTCCCGCCATTTCCGAATTTGATTCTGATTGTTTTGAGCACATGGCGTGACAGCGCACGCGAGCGTGACCTATGTTTTTCAAGATCAAACTCCGTCACGCTCGTTGCGAAAACGATTTCCATGGGATACATAGTTAAATGAACAACAAATGAAAGTAACTCAAACGCTATATGAAGGAAAACAAGTAAACAGGCATCTCTCAGGAGATTCGAGGGGATGAACGAACGAGGCACCAAGCATTGTGTGCTATTAATAACTGGGAAGCTTAAATTACTCGCTACTTGAGAAAGGAATGCACTCAAAAAGCCATAAATGAGTTCAAAAATCTAATTCATAAAACGGAAGCTTAGTTCGAATGTTTGATTTCCGGTTCAAGAATGACGAGTTAGGCATCATGTACGTGACACGGGGTCGTCTAAGGTAGAAAACAGCTCATCTTAGACGTTAAGAGAGCCCGATCATTTCAAAATCCTCATCCAGACCTGTTATTTCATTAGTCTCTTGCTATATTGTTTCATTTGTTAGGAAATGTTTGGTGATTTTCATGCTGCATCAACGAATAAAAATCTTATTTGCCTACGAGCGAGGGAAGGTAATCATTGCAGCCAAAATGCTAGGCCGACTGCATATAATCCAATCTTTCATTCAAATATCGAACGAATAAACACCGTTACTTAAAGTACACTACTGATCTATTTTAAGAAGAGCTTGCAACAAAGAAACCAAACTATGTATTGGCGGATCGCATATACTTTTCCTGCAAATACTAGGTAATTTTGCTACAAAAAAAGGCTTGGAATCTACAATAAAACAGGCCAGTGCACACAGAAAGCGTTAACTTTCCGTAAGACGAGGTGCAAACCATTTTTATCGTAATTGCGTTTTAGATAGCTTTACTATTGAGTGTGACATTTTAAGTTCATATGGCAATTCGAGTGAACATCGAAGTCAAAACAGTCAAAGATAATGCTTACCATATACCACAGATGAAGTTTTCATTGACTTTTTCCACAAATTGTTCCGTCTTGAAACCCATTACGGCCACTGAACTCCAACAGGAGTGAAAACAATCGAATAAATTTCCAATATCAGCTTCCTAATCCAAGTATATCACCAGCCAACAACAGCTCTAACGCGGAAGTCATTTACATATCAAAGCGGTTTACGAAGTTAGTTTCACTTTCAGAAATAATTAACCGTGGGAGGAACTGGGGAGACAGGAAGTGGAAAAACCGGATGTAAAACAACAACGGTTTAGTGGAACTAATTTCGCTGAGATTTTTATAAAGTCGTATATTTATCCTTAAACCAAAGTGTATTGTTGATTAAGAAGGATACATTTTTGATAGCCTATGCGATCCTTAGACATCGTTTCTAGATCAACTGAAGCTAGAGTCCTACAGTGTTAAATATTACTCGTGATTATAGAATAAATATTCGTAAAATATAGCCGTTGCACATTGCAAGTTAAATGCTGCAAGTTTGTGTTGACTGATTTCCATATGATATCTATATTGTGACCGGGGTTTCTACATGAGCTATGATGTTGATGCAGCAATCAACTGAATATTACAGGACACCATCTAGGTTACAGCAACAGAAAATTAGTAAAGTCCGTAAGATAGAACAACCCTGAGAAGGTGATTCTAGAGTGCTTTACCCTGTGGTAGACCAGTCAAAAAAATAAGTCCCGTGTCTCCGTATTTTCCTGTACATGAAAACGAAAAAGTTGCGCAATCGGTTTCTGTGATTGGCTATACATTGGAAACCATAGCAACCATCACGTTGTCCACTAATAGAGATAGGATCAACATACATGCATGTCTCATACAACCTGTGTTTTCGCCATTTTGATCATTTCCTTCAGGGCTTTCTTGCTGTGTAGGGCATTTAGACTATCGACGTATGTGTTTTGTGGGCATGTGGCGTGCTGTTGTCATTAGCTTTTTCATCGGGACGCTCAAACTACTCACAGTTCGCGAACACGCCGTTCCGCGGCAGACTCACTCTAAAATATATTATTGAGCGATTTTGAAACGGGTTGGTCATGCAGCGAACTCAAAGGGAAATCTAGCAAAATCCATCAGCAATATACTAGTTCACATCAGCTATCAAATAAGATCAAAACGTTTACACAAATAGTTACTCAAAGCTACTTGAGTGCAAACAAGGAGGACAAAGAATAACAATTCTGAAGGCATATTGATGAAGGATTCGTCTTTTTTACCATTTAAATGAATATTTCTCGTTTTGAAGAAAAAATCAGCTTTTCTTGCTTTCTAAATAAAGCATTTAAGGATAAAGTAATAAAGTTTAGATATTTCGTCAGCAATCAGCTGTCGCCCCACCGTGCTCTAAAGGTCAAGATGAGGAGTAACTTAACAAGCATAATGCAACGCTATTTGTTAGCGGGAACATCATAACTTTAAACTCTCCGAGAAAGATACTCCTTTATTATACTACAGGTTACAGGTAGCCTAGTTTACGCTCCTGGAGCGTCTATTGAGCATTTTTTGTATAATTTTGTATGTACTGATATCAAAGACTTTTCTCCTCCACCCTCTCCCTCATACCTTTTAGGGGTCAAGTTGTGCATGAAATGAATGTGTGAAGGATGATGTCGAACGCTAGCTTTTTTTATTCAGCCTCGGCCTTTGGGTGCAGATAGAAAACCACTAGCCACTGCCCGCTAGCAAGACACCTTGTATACTATTAAAATCGTATAATATTTTTGACCTTATGATCTCACGGATGGAGAAGATTTTACTAATCTTACATTGTGATTGATAGCTTAGATTTCGAGCATTGCGATTGGCTGTAATTTACCGCCTGATTTTTGGGTCGGTAAATTTGGCGGGATGCAAGATTCTAAAAGTCCGTCGCGTGCTAGTGGAGATACACAGTGGGCGGCAGACGTTGCGAAAGTCTAGCGCTTTCATTACGTCTACAGTCATCAAAAGAAAATATGAAAAGAACAGAAGAAAAAACACTGTTAAGGAAGCTCGCGGGCATTGTATAGCATGAGAGCGCACGCACGCATGACCTATGTTTTTCAAGATCAAACTCCGTCACGCTCGTTGCGAAAACGATTTCGAACGGCTATATATCAGTCTCGTGAACAACGACGGTGTACCCATTATTTATTTTAGAATTTTATAAACAATTACAAAAGGTATCAATATGCCAAATTTGAAGAAAAAAGATATGGGAAAATCATAATAAAACACTTATTTGGATGAAAACTTCAATCTAAATTACGCCACAGCGTCACCAAATGGTGCATGGTGGCTTTAAATTCGAGTCAAAAACTACAAGTTATTTGTATGTATTCATATATATTTACACATAAAATCTATCTATACGTTATTAGACGGTTGTTTCAAAAACAAATTAGCAATCCATTCAGTTTTTCGACTTGTAAAAGGCTGCACTTGACATCATCTCACTCCTAAACGAGAACGGTGACCCCCATTTTTGATTTGCTCATGAAACTTCTATTATGGTCTTACTTCACTATGCGAAGTTTGAAGAAAAAAAGATGGGAAACGCTTTTGCCCACGAACATCCTTAAGCCCTGTTTTCGCTTGCGACGAAGCTCGAGTCGGAGTCGACGGCAAGTCCGAATCAGAGTCGAAAACAGGTTGCAGTTGTGTCGTCGTGAACATTAGAAAACGGAGTCGGAATTGGAGTTGCAAGCGTATCAGAAGCGGAATCGGAAAGGCCGGAAGTTAAATTGTTACTTTTGCTTGTGCACTGCTTTCGACTCGGACTCCGACTCCGACTCCGTCTCCCACTCATTCTCCGAATCCCACTCCCACTCCCACTCCGTCGCAAGTGAAGACCAGACTTCATCTGGGAGTATTGTACATTGGATGGTTAGACTATTGGTACTGTTACAGTATTCTGTAGAAATAGCATCAGTTGTCTTCATGAACTTGGACCACCCACAGTTTCCTGGCTCTTTAAATACATGAGTTGCTTCAGCGGAGACATCATCAGCGCCAGCGTTTACACTTTTCACGGATAACCTTTAATAATTAATAGCAAATACATAATTTGATAAAATGGCGTATATGTATTTTCGATCATACTTCCAGCTCACCTGCACTTGACAGTTGCTGCATTATTGATATTGCAGGGTGTCTTGGTAATGAAATAGCGAGACTTTGGATATTCTTCACTGAGATTGAGATACAGCGAAAGCCATCCCTCTGCTTCCTTATTTAGCCCATTGGGATAGACTAAGAAACAAAGTCTGTGACCGTGCAACCAGAATATAGGGCTTGTGAAGGCAGATCCATTGCCGTGTTTCCAAGAAAGGGATGGAAATTCGTATATTGTCCAGAAGTAGCTGCAGTTTTCCTATATTGGGAATGGTATAAATTCTTATTAACAAGAATGTGAAATACGGCAAGTAGTTGTCCTCTAATTAACCGCAGTTTTAAACCATTTGTCACATGATGCTCTTTTATTATGCAGCGATTAGAGAAGGAAATTTTGCTGGGAATTTTCACATAGATGAAAAACGCGTGCATGCGAATGTGCCTTAACTGGTTGTCTTCGTCGTCCCCCTCACGGTGCATCTTTGGAAAATTATATTTTACGAAAAGGCACTGATCATCGCCCTTCTTAAGATTATCTACAATATGTTAAAGAACAAATCATAGTCTCAATTCTGTTCATTAGATATATACTTCTATCCTACCTTTACTTGACTCATTAATTCTTCCTGAAATTGTCGATTCTTTTCAGCAAGCCGCAAACATCTTCGATTTAGTTCCGAACATTCTTCTTCAAGTGCCGAAAATCCTTCGGCAAGTGCCGAACAATTTTCGGTAAGTGTCGTGTTTTGTTCGGTGAGTGAGGAATTCTGTATAGTGAGCGATGAACATTGCTTGGCCAGCAACATCATGTGTGCAGCCATGTTGTCTTGTACATGTTTATCAACATGTTGTCGTTCAACTTGGATTGAACATCCCTGGTCCTTGAATGGACAATCGAGTATTGTCTTGGGGCAGATGTTTTTGATATGGTTGTCTAAATCAACCCTGAAAGAAATAGCACCAAGATAAAGAATGCATTTTGTAAGGTGTGCAAATGGTATAGATAGCCATTATTTAAATTGATAAAATTCGAGAAATTCATGAGAAGACACATGAACACACAGGGAGCCCGGCTTTCCTTTGCCGCATTCACTATTCTCTATTTTTTCTGTTGGTTTGAGATCGGCTTCCTATGGTTTGGGATCGGTTTACGGTTACACAAGCTATAATCAGATCTGTATTGTAAATTGATAGCCGATTAAATTCTAATATTAACCGTTGGTAACGTGCTATGGGTTGCCTGTGTTGTTTAAGTGTAACGCACTTTCTAGTTGACTGCTTACTAGAGAGTGCCTTACCCACGGTTATTTATTTGAAGCTATCAATTTACAGACTATATCTGACAAGCATTCTGATTCCAAGTCATTTAATTAGCGTGACTTTACCTTTTAATCTTAACCTGAATCAGTAGCTTATTATCTTTGCATTGGTTAGGGCACAAAGTCAAGGCATGCAAGCAGTCGTCTATTATGTGCTTTTCTTTTGCGTTTTGGAACAATACCATTCCACATTTTTCGCACTTCACTTTTCTAAAGTCGCATATCTTTTCGTGGTGCTCCAGCTCTCTTCTCTGAATTTTTTTCTTGCACTTCACATGAGAACACTGCACCTCCTGGAAAGGACACGTCTTTCTATGCTGCGTTAGATGTTGTACTTTGCCAACCCAGTCACATCCTACTTGAAAGCCCAAAACTGTTTCCCCTACAATTAATCACCAAAACCCTTCATCAGACACAGTTCCCTAGTAGTTATTTACGTGTAGACAGACAATCAAACAAACATCTATTTTTTTGGAGTTTCGCACTTACATCTAACATCTAACTTTGAAATACGATTCTTTCTTACGACCCATAAACCATTTCGAGTTGGCTCTTTTGAATTAAATTTGAGGGGCATTTTGCATAAACACAATAGTTAATATATAGATTCAGGCACAGCCTAAAAGTGGAGCTCCCAAGGAATAGTATAAAAACGCGGCATAAGCTTATCCATAAAACACAAACAAGCTCATCATTTTTGTGATTGTGTAATAATACTAGCTGGAAAAGCCCGATAAATAGCGAATATTTGGTGTGATATGTATTCCTTTTTCATATTTCATTCAACATTAAAATAAATTTTCTATAAGAATGTCAAAATATCCATATGATCATGAAATATGGAATCTTGTTTTGACATCAGAATTCCTCGCGTGAGGCTCGCTGGCCGTCAAATATATTTTTTTCAAAGAACTAAGTATTTTTACTAAGTCTTGAAATGGGAGCAAAAACAAAACTTCGAAGCTTGAAATATCGATTTTCTGAGGAATTGGAAATTTGAAGTTATATTGGTGGTGATGCCATCATGCCAACGTGCTATTATTTTGCATTTTATTATATCCACTTTGAAATCACTAGCAAATCCTGTAATCTGATTGGCTCTCAGTAGATTGATTCAAGCACGAATCGCACTATTTGAGTTCGAATCGCATCTTTTTGTCAGCCAATCACAATGCAACACTAGAAAAGGTAACCAATCAGATTACAGGATTGTATGTAATCAACCAATCAAATTACATCAAATAAGGAACATAAAATGTAGCTTTTTTCAAGTTTGACTGGAATTTTTTGTTACAGAAAGAAACAAAATACCGGCTATTTGTGATTAGAAAAAACCTTCTAATGGTCTATCACCAATCGAGCCCTGTGATTGGCTGAGCTACTAGGGGTCTATTAGTGATAGACCTCTAGTAGCGAAAAGCGCCGGTTTTGAAAACCAAAAAATATATATTTAAAGCAAAATCCAAAACTTTTTGCATCCTTTTATTGGACCGATTAGTAGGTTTTTACTAAAACAATTAGACCTCTCGCCCTCATGGCCTACGAGTCAATAGCCCATTCGGCCTTCGGCCTCATGGGCTATTGACTCGTAGACCATTCGGACTCGAGGACTAATTGTTAAATAATTACTTTGGTATTTATCACAAATTTAGTGTCTGTCTAGTATGATTTCAAAATGGATATAATAAAGTGATAATTGAACTTCGTGTCGTGCAATTTTGGTCTGATATCAAACTTGCGATTACAAATCACACTCCCGCTACACTCCAATTAGTTCAATTACCATTATTTATTTTACGTGTTAAAAAACTCATCGTATTGATAAGTTTTGGGTTGAGCTCCAGGGATGCACAGGGGCAAGTCGCGCCTAACCCGCCCAGGCAGAGGTGACCATGGCAACTGGGCCACCGTCCACCGCCCCCTGGTACCCGTCACACCTATAAAGGTGGAGATATACTTACCCCCTTATGATAATTTCCTTCCATGTAGCTGAGGAGGGTGGGAGGGAAAATTCGAGAAAGCACACTATCTCGCTGCAAAGACTGCCAGTAGCCCCTTGCCTGAGATGGGCCCCCCCCCATACCCTGGCGTGCGAAACCGCTGACCGGAAGTCTCTGTTCTTTTTAACTTTGCCTAAACTGCGTTCAGCCTCATTTAATGCTGTACCGAAGAGGGAAAGGGAAAATCCCGTGGGAATTATAACTGCCTTTTGGATGTAAAAGTTTTTGAAGAATATATCACCCGAAAACAAAAATCTGAAAAAAACAACAACAACAAACAAGCGAACAAACAAACAAAAAAAACAAAAAAAAAAAAAAAAAAAAAAAAACAACAAAAAAAAAACAACAAACAAACAGACAGACAAACAAAACACACACACTGTTCTTTTAAATCCTTCATAAATACGACATTATTTGCCTTTCCTTTCACTATGACCGTTTACATATTCTTTACTAACCTTCATTTAGATCGTAAAAAACAAAGTGTGGATTACAGTAGACTTCAAGACTGTCTATGATTCCCTTGACGGTAAACTGAGGGACAAGTTTCTTTTTGGACAAGTAACTATTATCCAGTAGTGGACATGTCTTGTTTGTCTCTAGCCATTCGTGAATGCAAACCTTGCAGAATGTGTGACCATGCATGCAGCTCACAGGATCTACAAATACTTCATGGCTTGAATGGTTCGTGTGATAAAAAACAATAAAAAAATCAGCTGACTTACAGCACTGTAACTTGCATGGGATTGTTACTAATAGCGACACTAGATAAAAGCGTTTGCGCATGCGTGCCTTTCCGCACGCTTTTCAAGAATTTACAAGAGTTTTAGTGAGAAAATAAATGCTTGTTTTCTCCTAGTATGCAAAAACTTTCGCAGGTATACTTTTTTAGGACTAAGATACTGTATTAATAAAGACAATATGAAAGAATTAGCCTTAAGTTTCAAGAACTGACTTTAAGTTTTGGCATTTTGTATAGACTATTTTTCTGGCAAGTGTGAAAGACAAATTTGCATATTTTTACAATAGTACGAAGAGACAGCCCGAAGACACTTTTGGCTTTCCACTAGCAGCATCCGGGACTGTCCTGGATGTCAAGACACAATCATTATCACTCATGACATCCGGGACATTCTCGGACTCCTCGTTTGACGCCATAGACACCATACCCGAAAAGGGTCTATTGGTTTTATCATCAGCTTGGTTTGAGACCTTTTTCTAAATAGTGTTTTGGTGAAAATCTTATTAAATCTTCTCAACCTTACTTTACAGCTATTTCATAATATGGTGAAGGTCCGGCTTTGTGGCATGTTACATACCGGCCAAGCTCCAAAATGCAGCACTGATATGGACGATGTGAATCCAATCAGCGAAAGATCACAACGATATGGAATTCTACCAAACTTTGTTTGCGCGCTTTTCCGGTATATTTTCTTCTGTGTTGACATTGATTTACATATGAATACAATTTCAAGCGGCTTGGTAAAAAAGATGTAACATGCAACAAAACCTTCACCAACCTTTTTTGAAATAAATGTATACATTTTTTTTGGTATTTTGCATCAATTTTCGACAGTGGCTTGGAAAATCTTTTCATATGTTGGCCCGATTTAACTACCGATGGTAGATGGTACCTGTCATGACTGCTAATAATTCTAGTGTTTTCTAATTATTATTCAAGATTCAAGGCTGTTGACCTGGTGTGATCATTGTTCTCGATACACTCCACAGCATATATTAAATAACACTCTTAGTTATCAAGTCCTTGATGATTTTTGGTTCATTACATTTCTAGGAACTTCATTTTAGTTTATACCCCAGCCAAACATAATTCAGATAGCTACTGACTTATGTAGAAATATGACCGCATAATTAACTATCTACTATGAAGTATAGGTCTAATGGATTTCCACGTGCTCTATAAATTAGCTTACACTTTGCACTTAACTTACCATATAGAACAGAAGAGGTTTTCATCGACGCTTTTTACGAACTGCTCTGCTTTAAATCCCATAGATTTTTCAATTATAATACCACGAGATCGTAGTTCGATATGGATTGAATGGACCTACTAGGTTCCACGTACTGATACAACTTAAAGTTCTAATTATAATACCACGAGATCGTAGTTCGATATGGATTGAATGGACCTACTAGGTTCCACGTACTGATACAACTTAAAATTCTAATTATAATACCACGAGATCGTAGTTCGATATGGATTGAATGGACCTACTAGGTTCCACGTACTGATACAACTTAAAATTCTAATTATAATACCACGAGATCGTAGTTCGATATGGATTGAATGGACCTACTAGGTTCCACGTACTGATACAACTTAAAATTCTAATTATAATACTGACCACGAGATCGTAGTTCGATATTGATTGCATGGACCTACTAGGTTCCAAGAATTGTTCCCTGGAACAGTCTATCACTTTAGCTTACGGGCAGTCAAAGACACAGGAAGCCCAAACTGTTTTTTTTTACCAAGTCCCCTACTCCTTCCAACAAGTCGAGTTTTATGGAGAGTTTTTAGGGACTATAATAATAATAATAATAATAATAATGATAATAATAATAATAATAGTAATAATAATAATAATAATAAAATTCTGTAATGGAGACTACAGATATACTAAGTGTCACCTCAATGATCCACCGTCTGCAGTGGGAACCTTTGTGTGATAGACGTAAGGAGGCACGCTTAAAAATCATCTTCAAGATAACACATGACATCATTGAAACAGAGAAATCTAGATTAGAGCTTGTGAAAGAAACTAGAACTCGAGGTTCGCATAAATTTGAATATCAAAGTATTAACACAAACAAGGATATACATACATTTTCTTATTTTCCAAGAACCATCATTGAATGGAACAGTTTACCCACTGATATTGTTGAGGCTAACACTTTTCAGGCTTTTAAAGTTAAATTATCAAAATACATTAGAGATTAACTATTGATTATTTCATGAGTAAAGGGACGCTTGCCCGGGGGGGGGGGGGGGGGGGTACTACCTAAAATTGACTATACGGGGATGCTCCGCCCGAAAGGGGTACGTTTTTCAGGCCGCAGGTATAGAAAAGGGGTGGGAATTTGTGAATTTTGGCATAAAAAGGGGTAGCTTTTCTTCAAAAGTAAATGAAAGGGGTAACTTTTTGCTGAAATTTGGTATATCAAAGGGTAAGGGTCGAGAGTCCGGGCGGAGCATCCCCGTATGAAACGACCCGAAGTACCACCCCCACCCCCCGGTGTCGCTTAGGGGTATGAAATATATCCTCTAACTTGTGCCCAATTTCCTTGAATTGAACACTTAGGAATGGGTTCCATATCTCCGGGTGCCAAAGTGCGTTACTCTTCTTTTAATTGTAATATTTCAAGAGAGCATGCAAATACATTAAACTTGTGAACTTGTAAATTATGACTAAAAAGTATATAATTATTATCATTATTTTATATTTTATATTCATAACTTTGTAAACACATTATGTATATATTTTCATTTAATCTATTAATTTATCATTCTTATTTCCTATATACATTTATATTTTCCATAGTTAGCGTAATGACTGCTATATGAATTTTGCTGATTAAATAAAATGTAGATGTAGATGTAGATACAATAGCAAAAACAGCAGACCAGTTGGTGAATACATCAAAGACTTCACAAGTTAGTCATGTATACCTTTTAATCCAAAAAAAAAAAAAAAAAAAAGAAATACTATACTAATTACACTTTTTCGGTATGCAAATTCAAGAGTGTATATTGGGTTTTACAATTAATGAACGGATCTCATTATTATGACTCTCTAACCCTATTCAGACCGGCGGGGGCTTTTGAGGTCCGCTCCAACTTTCACAGTGTATAATTTATGAACAGTAAAAGCTAAAACCATCAAAATTGTTAACTTTTAGTAGAATTTATCAGGGAACATTTTTAACAGAATGAGTCATGCTCACCAACTTTGATGTTTCCATGGTAACCGTTTTGTGACAGATAGGTTTTGCAAAATTCACTGACTTCGGTTTATTCAATATAATTTCCAGGTTTTCCTGTTGCAATTGTAGTTTTAGGCCTAATTCACGACATCCTATCGAATTAGATGCAACCTTTATGAATAAAGGGTAATTTATGCTAATTAGATAAATAAATTAAATCTAAAAGGTCAAAATCCAAGATGAAAACCGGCGCTTTTCGCTACTAGAGGTCTATCACTAATAGACCCCTAGTAGCTCAGCCAATCACAGGGCTCGATTGATGATAGATCATTCGTAGGTTTTTTCTAACATGGAATATTCCACGAGTCACTTGTAGTTTCTAGTATACACACGAGCTAGCCTTTAGGCTAGGTGTTATTTTTTATATAAAGAGAGCAAGTATAATAGTTTGTGTTGACCAAAATAGATCTGTTAATAACAACCATATTGCTTTTGGTCATCTTATCGACCAATAAAAAATCGGTCGTAATGACCGTTTCAATTGGTTATGAGTATGACGGTTGTTTCAACCAATGTACATCTGGTAACAACAACCATATTGATTTTGGTTGTTTTCCCAACCAATACGAAATTGGTTCAAATGACCATTTCAATTGGTTATAACCATTTTTTGTTGGTTGTTTCAACCAGGCAGTTTTTACAGTGTAACTCTTAATTTTTCTTTGTCCCTAGTTATAGTATTTTTTCATTTCTTTATAGTCTAAATTATATTGTAATATGAAATGTATATGTGATCGTACCATACTGATCACAGTATGGTACGATCACATATACATTTCATATTCCATCATCATACGCAAACCAACATTATCATCATGTATTTTCCTTAGACATTTCTGTGACTGTAGCTTATACAGTACGTTTGTCACAATTAAACCCACATTGACGACCTACTCGCCATTAGAGTCTCCAGCAGCTCAGTGGTAGAGCGTCCGACTAGCATACGGAGGGTCGTGGGTTCGATTCCCATCTGGGGCTCAGAATTTTTTCTGAGTCCATTCAGTATGGTACGATCACATATACATTTCATATTCCATCATCATACGCAAACCAACATTATCATCATATATTGTAATATTTGTAACTTGTCTCAGGCTGAGCTTGTTTGGACGAGTCTGTTCCAAGCCTGTGTTAAGCAGTTAACTGGAAAAAAAAAACCGGAAAAAAACAAAAGGTAAAAAAAAACTAAACAAAGAAACCCCCCCAAAAAGACAAAAATCTTCGATAAGTGACGGAAATTCCTTCGTGAGTAAATAAATGAACAACAAAAAATTGATACTCAAGAATAAAACAAAACAAAACAAAACAAAAAAACAAACAAAAAAACGTTCTTCGATAAGTAACGAAAATTCCTTCCTGAGTAAACAAACAAACAACAAAAAATTGATAGCCGAGAATAAAACAAAAAAATAAAAAAATAACGAACATTTCTTCTCGCGTGTTAAATATTGTTCGGAAAGTGACGAACAATTCTTCTCGAGCGTTGAACATTGATCTGTAAGCGACCAATAATTATTCTTGAGTGTCCAACCTTGTTCGGAAAGTGACGAACAATCTTCTTCAAGTGCCGAACATTCTTCTTCAAGTGCCGAAAATCTTTCGGCAAGTGCCGAACAATTTTCGGTAACTATCGTGTTTTGTTCGGTGAGTGAGGAATTCTCTTTAGTGAGCGATGAACATTGTTTGGCCAGTAACATCATGTGGGCAGCCATGTTGTCTTGTACATGTTTATCAACATGTTGTCGTTCAACTTGGATTGAACATCCCTGGTCCTTGAATGGACAACCGAGTATTGTCTTGGGGCAGATGTTTTTGATATGGTTGTCTGAATCAACCCTGAAAGAAATAGCACCAAGATAAAGAATGCGTTTTGTAAGGTGTGCAAATGGTATACATAGCCACTATATCAATTGATAAAATTCTAGAATGCATCCTATTTTAACTGGAACATTTGTAATTTGACTTCAGTTAACGAATATACGTTTTTGGCTTGGTTAGATGACAATAAGCCACTTGCCTTTCCCTAAAGTATCATTTCTTTTTAAAATGGTTGTGCATAAGAAGACACATGAAGATAGATAAAAAACATAGAATCTTATTTTCAAGAGAGTGACACGTGGTCTGAAATGGGAAAACACTGTAAACGCCAAAGCTGAAAAGATCTATTGCCAGGATTTAATGTCGACCAAAATCAATCTTATGGTAAATAATTTTTTTACCATCAGGAATTTAATAGAAGACAATAAAATTTCGGATTTTTAAAGTTAAAGCATTATATAAAACAGTTTTTCAGTTGAAGAATCAAGCATATACATATTTTGCAAGGCAAGTGAGCCCCCCGAAGTTGGAGTATATTTTGGCTCTCTCAAAGGGTCAATTATGGACAAATTCGTTTTTCCCGTTTTTCTCGAAAATGAAGCGATATTTCCACAAATGAAAGATATCAGGGTAAATCTCATATATAGGCCTACCTAATACCAAAATATGAGCGAAATCGAGCTTTTCACTGTTGCCGGCGTATGTCCGATTTTTGCTGACATCCCCTCTTAAAACATGTTAAAAACTAGGCGTGTACCTCAGATTATCGAAATCTGCGACGAGCATTCCATACCTTTTTAGCTTGTTCATTTGTCCGGTTTCTGGACTTCTACAGCTGTTGGGACATGGAACCATCTCTTCAGGACAGTCAAAGTTTTTGTGATACTTTAGCTTGCATCTGATCAAAACTATCCAACATTTATCACACAATACCATTTTGAACTCGCATATCTTGTCATGATCCTTCAATTCTCTTCTCTGCATGTTGATGTTGCACTTCACATTAGGACACTGTACTTGTTGAAAAAGACAAGTTTCTTTGTGTGTAGCGATGTTCTTCCTCTTAATACTTGTCTCACAGCCGTTAGGGCATGAAAGTGTTACTTCAGGACAATCATTTCTCTTGTGATTCGTCATGTCACGTCTAATAAGAGTCACACCACATTGCTTATTACATTTCAACTCTTTATACTCGCATATCTTGTCATGATCCTCCAGTTCTCTTCTCTGCATGTTGGTGTTGCATTTCACATTAGGACACTGTACTTGTTGGAAAGGACAAGTTTTTCTGTGTGCATTGATGTTCTTCCTCTTAATACTTGTCTCACAGCCGTTAGGGCATGACAGTATTACTTCAGGACAATCATTTCTCTTGTGTTTCGTCAGGTCACGTCTAATAAGAGTCACACCACATTGCTTATTACATTTCAAAACTTTATACTCGCATATCTTGTCATGATATCCTAGTTCTCTTCTCTGCATGTTGGTGTTGCAGTTCATGTTAGGACACTCTACTTGTTGGAAAGAACAAGTTTTTCTGTGTGCATTGATGTTCTTCCTCTTAATACTTGTCTCACAGCCGTTAGGGCATGACAGTATTACTTCAGGACAATCATTTCTCTTGTGTTTCGTCAGGTCACGTCTAATAAGAGTCACACCACATTGCTTATTACATTTCAAAACTTTATACTCGCATATCTTGTCATGATATCCTAGTTCTCTTCTCTGCATGTTGGTGTTGCAGTTCACATTAGGACACCGTACTTGTTGGAAAGGACAAATTTCTCTGTGTTTGGCAAGTGACTGTAGCTTTCCAGTCCAGTCACACTTGAGCTCATATTCTTCTTCGTCTGTAGATAAGACACAAGGTCAGAAAGTGGAGCATGACGTAAGAAAGTTTAAAAACAGCAAATCGTATATCAAAGCACTGAAGAAGAATTCTGGCCCATTCGGGAATGATCGTATCAGTTCTGCTTGATACTACGACTTTGTGTATTCGTTTGTGACAAGAAATTTAGCAACGTCAAGTAACGTCAAGTAATTCTCAGCCACTCACCTATTTTTTCAGCAGTTTGCATTTCACTCTCTGGTAGATGACAGTAAACTTCAAGGTTTTCTACCATATTCTTAGCAACCAAACTACGTGCAAGACTGTCGAAATGTAGTGCATTGTTACCCACAGGGCACATCTTTTTGGTTTCCAGGCACTGTCTAATGCAATCTTTACAGAAGGTATGTCCATCTCTGCATTGCCATGGGTCCTTCAGTACTTCCAAGCTAGAAACGATAAAAAGGACTACATGATGCTATTGATTTTCAAACTCCATTTTTAACTTGAGGCTACGGAAAGCGTAGAAACGAGCTATTGTCAGAGGTCTGAATATGAAATGTGTCACTCACTCACTCGCTCACTCACTATAATGTTAGCAGATCGAAATCATTAGAAGGGGAATGTTTTCCCAAACGAAACCCAAACTTGGGAATAGAATGGGAATAGTGATTTCTCAACTGAAGCCAAACTTGTGGATAGTATGTTGTCCCACCTGAATCCAAAGCTGAGAACGAGCCCCATGATACCTTGCAAGCACTCAATACCCATCATGCATTGGGTCTAGCAGAAGTCCGCAATTTTTTCAAGCCGACTCGAACTGTCGTTATTTCTCTCCTGTTCTTGGTTTTACCTCTTAATTTTATTATTTTTTAAACCTATAAATCTCCTGGTGTATCGGTCCCTGGATAAAGTATTTCCTTTTTCAAGTTGTGTGATCTGTTTCATTTGATTGTTTTGCTTTTTCTTTTCTTGAAATAGAGCCTCAAAAACATTATCAAATAAAAATAAAAACTTGCTTGAACTAATTATATGCACAGTATGTGGAGGATCGTAGAATAATTAGAAATAAAGCCCAGGTGACCTTCTGTAATAACTGGCCTTAATAACACGAGATATATTTTCCTTGATTTATTATCAGATGGAATTTCAGTGTTGAAATTAAGAGTTCTAGTAAAGTTGAAGAAGACAAACAGCTGATTGCTACCCCAATATAATAGTTTAGCATCCTTTATTACAAAACAACTTTTAACCTTTATACTTGATGTCGAAAGTCCTGCTAGTAATCCTAGTCATTCTAATGTTAGTGTTAGACTAACACTATGTAATTTCGATCAAAGAATTTTGTTATGATATAGCTGCATCTTGGCCTGGTAGCTGTTGTTAGGAATCGAAAGTGCTTATATGAATACACTGAATCCTAATAGCAGTAATTCTAATAAAAAGGTTATTCAGTTTCATTTAAATTCGTTTCTTTAATGTATATAATAATTTTTAGATATTATGTTGGGATACAACAAATCGATCAGTGGGATATTATAGGGAAAAGAATAAACCCAGGAATGGGATATCATTGGGAAATAGCAAAAAAAAAAAAAAAAAAAAAAAAAAAAAAAAAAGGCAAGATAGTGGGACAGAATAAACCCAGAGATGGGAAAATAGTAGGACAGAATAAACCCAGAAATAGGAAAATAGTGGAACAGAATAAACCTAGAAATGGGAAAATAGTGGGACAGAAAAAACCCAGAAATAGGAAAATAGTGGGACAGAATAAACCCAGAAATGGGAAATTAGTGGGACAGAATAAACCCAGAAATGGGAAAATAGTGGGACAGAATAAACCCAGAAATGGGAAAATAGTGGAACAGAATAAACCAAGAAATGGGAAAATAGTGGGACAGAATTAACCCAGAAATGTGAAAATAGTGGGACAGAATAAACCCAGAAATGGGAAAATAGTGGGACAGAATAAACCCAGAAATGGGAAAATAGTGGGACAGAAAAAACCCAGAAATAGGAAAATAGTGGGACAGAATAAACCCAGAAATGGGAAATTAGTGGGACAGAATAAACCCAGAAATGGGAAAATAGTGGGACAGAATAAACCCAGAAATGGGATAATAGTGGGACAGTATAAACCCAGAAATGGGAAAATAGTGGGACAGAATAAACCCAGAAATGGGAAAATAGTGGGACAGAATAAACCCAGAAATGGGAAAATAGTGGGACAGAATAAACCCAGAAATGAGATAATAGTGGGACAGAATGATTGGGTAGTTATTGGAAATTTATTGGGACTGTTACCATGTTACTGTTACCATGAGAATCACTATTATTTTCCCAGACTGGGAATTTGACAATTTTCCTGTGGATCTTATGGGCATTCATCTTTTTGGGGTTGAGTAAATTTTAAATTGTTTTAAACTTTTGATCGCAGCACAAGAAACTGTATCCTTACCTTTCGAATAATACCCTGTTTGTCTAGCATATATTTTCAAGATTCGATGACCCTATTCAGAGCAATATCACTGAAACTGTACTGAAACTGGATTTAAGCTGGGTTAAAGTTGTCCTCGTTTGGGATAGGTTGAGAATAAAAACCCAGGTTTGTAGTTACTTTAAAATAGTTTGGGACAAGTTTGGGTTAAGTATTCCTAGGAATTCCCAACAACTGTCAAATATGAAATTTTATTTTATTTTAGTCACTTTGTGTTTAGATTCCTGGGAATTTCTAGGAATCACACCGTCATGATCGAGAAAAGCTTGGAAATTTTGAGAGTATCACCATTACAACAGATCAGAGCTGAGAATTCTTAAGAATTCTTGAGAATTCAGTTGAATTATAGCAGTTTAACTCAGTAGATTGTTAAAGCCTGATGTGTCTTATTCAAGTGAACTGTTCAGTTCCAATCTGTCTCTACCTGGAAAAAAACGGCCTATACATTTTGTAGATTTAAATGTTGTTAATACTTGTCTTAATATGCTAAATTATTACGAGAATTTATTATTCATAAACCAAACTCTGATCATAAATCTAGAGAGCTTTTAATAATCCATCACTTTTTATTTAAGCTACTATTAATGGAAAGTTGTACTGAGAATTGTGGTCTGTGTCTTTTAATAATACATCTATTTACCCTTCAATTTTTAGGTGTAACCCAACTGGTAATGGAGCGTCCTATTCTGCCTTACTTTAGATAGACAATTTTGTTACTTGAAACTTATTTTTTTAATTGATTTATTGTTAAAAAACTAAGGATAACTAATCTAAATTAATACCTGTATTAGAATTAATTAAGGCATCCCAAATATAAGTAATTAGTATATACTTGAATTACTAATACAAGTAAATATGTACATAAATGTTATCACTATTAAACATGTTCATGCAGACCCTTAATATTGCTCCAGTTTTTCATAGCACTGACTTTATTTTGTAGATTCCATCTCATGGAATTAAGGAACACCTTTAAGGAAGATTAACCCTCAGAGATTATGAGGATTTGACCATGTTATTCAGTACATCTTAGCAGACGTTTTAAGTTGATCCTCACTTTACCCTCGCAAACTGGATTCCAAGCTTTTCCCACAAGAGTAGTACTGTAAAGCTACTGGGTCGTCAAGGAGAATTCATTCAAAATAGACCCATTCTTCATGGTGATAAACTTGGAAATAACTTGTTCCCTGTTTTTCTAGATATTGGGAGCAACTTGTCTGAAATCAACTCAACCTTGTTGGTAAACTTGGGAAATACGTAATTCCCTATTTCATCCGCATTGGGAAGTTGTATCGTTTTTACAAACTTTAGAAAGTAGTATTTCCCAGATTGCAATCCCAAGATAACCCCAAGATAACCTCAACTTGCAGCCATGGTGGGGATTTTTTCCTGTGTAATGAGACAGAGTCTACAAATATAGCTTCTTTGTCTGTATGTGGCACTAAATTGATCTAAATTCGTAATCATTCTTACACGAGGTATCAGATCATGTGATGCATAAATTAGCATACATTACTGCCTTGACCTCGGATAAGCCAGGTGGACGTTTCAGGGTAGCGATACTATTTGAAAATTTCCTCAGTTATTTCTGTGACTGTAGTTTTTTGATACAGTAACCGTTAAGATTAATAATTGCTCAATATTTTGTTTCGATATAATTAATGCTGGTATTGAAGATTGACCTTCTACATCAAGAAGACTTCGCGTCATATTTTGGCGGGAAACCAGAATGAATTCTTAATGACGAACGCTAGAATCGCACGATATACTCATATATGAGATAGTTTTGCTACGGTATAAAGAATTAAACTAATATGAAACAGGTCAACACGTTACACTATCAGAATATGATACGTAAAGACCTTCGCTAGAAAGAGATGCAAATCATTTTCATTGTACTTTTAGATGACTTCAGTGTTAGAAGTCGAACGAGTAGACTGATCTCAGTAAACAAACTCACTCAAAGTTACTTACCATATCGAGCATTTGAGATTTTCATCAACTTTTTCAACAAATTGTTCAGTTTTGAAACCCATTATTGAAACTGAAAGAACTTCCAACACAACGTGCTGACCCAGGTATCAGCTCTAACGCGGGTGTCATTTACATATCAAAGCTGTTTACGAAGTCAGTGTCACTTTGAGAATTAATAGCGTAGCGCGGCCTTACTAAAAATAGATGTCACGCTAATGGACCCCCCGCATAACTCAGACAAACAAATCTCCAAATTTACAGTAAATGTATGGGAGATTAGAGCTCAACTCGCTATTTTTTACAATTCATCAACGTTTTTTCCAACAAATCGCCATAAACCGAAAGATATCTAATGAGATATGCACAGCACTAAGTACTGGTGTTAGGTGAAATGTCAATTTAATTTAAGATACCGTGAAAATCTTCATATATTTGCTGGGATTCTACAGGATTCGGTCACTGACCATTATTTGAACTTGTTGCCTTAAACCTAAGGTTTAACACCATTATAGGAGAGAGTGAGATTAAATCGAGTAATTTCTAACGCATGATATTTGTTTGAATATATTTTTATCGTAAGAAAAGGATCCGAGCTACAAATATGTCCCACCGATACGTGGATAACTCAAACAAACCAAGAGTTCAAACACTATTATTTAAGCAAGAAAACTTAGATGAATAGATAGATATAGAACGGTCTTATTATCTGACTTATTATTAAACTTTTTTATGTAGGAAATTCTACGTTTATGTTTAAATTATTTAGATACATGTAGATAGAGCTGTAACCCCGATCTACGCGTAAATTTTCGAAGTCTCGTGTATGTCGTCTGTTAAATCATAAAACCTTAATCAATCACACCAGATCAATAATTTACACAATATCATTGGACTTTTAAGTAAATTTGTGCCCAATTTCGCGATTTACGAGAGAAAGTTGAGGAAAACGGCCTGTAATTTACAGAGAATGAATGTGACTCTTGGCTGAGTCACGGCAGGGGGCCATGTATCCGTGACGTCATAGCCGAGCGGCGCTATAAGCTGTGCGAGGAACTGGATAGACAGGAAATGGAAAAACCGGAAGTACAACAGCAAAGATTTAGGGAAATTATTTTTTTAAAGTAATTATTCTTCAACCAGAGTGAATTGTTGATTAGCAAGGATAACTTTGGTTGCCCTATTCTATGCGGTCCTTAGGCGTCGTTACAAGATCAACTGAAGAGTTCTACAGTGTTTAAAAACTTGTGTAGAAACAAAACTTGTTGATTTCCTTGATATGCTTGCTTGTTGAAATGTTCTGGTTCATCCACATATTCCGGTGGACACAAATGGTGTACAAGTTGTCCTTGACTTTTACCTTAACCTTTTGTACTAGACCGTCAACTCCTTGACTTGCCTCAGTTATAACACCAAGCGGCCACTCTCCTCGCTTAGCATTCGCTTCCACGACCATTACGACGTCTCCTTCTTTCAGATTGTGCTTTGGGTGAAACCACTGTTTCCGAACATTAAGTGGCAGTCCCGCTAAATGCGGTCCACTCGGTTTCGGGTCAGTTAACGGATTTCCATAATATTTTGTGGGTGAAAAGACTTTGGTACCAGTAATTCGAAAATCTATTTGTTTTTGAAAAGATCTTAAATATTTTTTTTTACATCGATCACAGGGAGCCTAATTTAGATAAAAGTAAAAGGTGAAAATATAATCCGAAAAAAAATCGCGTTTAATTAATTTTTAGGCGCATTTAGTCACGTGTACACAACTCACCACCAACCACCCCACAGGGCTAGTTTTGTTGTTGAAAAATTCTTCTACAAAGTTCGACATTTTTACAGTTTGTTGGTTAATTTTACTTACTGCACCAAGCTGATGATAACTGGTAAAAAGAGGAATGAAAACACCTTAATCAGTGAAATAGAAAAGGATATTTCAACTGATATCAGTTTGGTTTTGTCGTTTGGGGCTTTCAGAATAGTTTACTCAGTATTAAATCAAGCTAAAGATCGACATATCAAAGGACATTATCTTGACCTGGAATTAAAAAATAAAAAAAATAAAAAAAAGAATTAAACGCGATTTTTTTCCGATTTTATTTTCACCTTTTACTTTTATCTGAATTGGGCTCCCTGTGATAGAACTGAGAAAACTATATTTGACAGGTATTCGGACTCAAGCAAAGGTGGGGATAAATAGAGAATAAAAAATAATGAATAAATAAAAAATGATAAATATATATTTCAAAGTGTCAAATGGTTTCGAGTGGCATGCCATGGAATATATCACGAGTCTAGCTTCTAGTATAAACACGAGCATTTATATATTAGGCGAGTGTATATGCAAAGAAAATACAAGTGACAAGTGGGATATCCACGGTATGCCACGAGAAACCATTTTATCCCACACCATAGAAAATAAAAATACGTAGATTCGACGCGCATTGCATGATGGGAAGGAAGGGTGAAAAGCCGACGAATCGTGATTTGTTAGTGGCCGAGCAAGCAATTATTTGCCGATGCCGAGGTAAATATCAAAGATATATAATATGGTTAGATATGCATATAAAAAAGAAATTATTTACTTAAATCCTGGGACGGTCTTTAAATTTGAAATGAAAGAGGACAGAGAATAGGTTAACTAACCCCCCCCCCCAAACAAAAAAAAAAAAACACGAAAAAAACAAAAACAACAACAAAAAAAAAACAAAAAAAAAAAAAACAAAAAAAAAACAAACAAAAAAACAAACAAAAAAAACAAAAAAAAAAACAAAAAAAAAAAACAAAAAAAAAAAAAAAAAAAAAAAAACAACAAAAAACAAAAACAAAAAAAAATTAAGTAACGGAAATTCTTTCGTGTGAAAAAGGCTGAAAGGGACTGGAGAGGATTCTAGGTACTTCATGTATGGTACTCATTTTGTACCATCAGATTAGGAGGGCGAAGATGTTTCATCAAATCTACCATCGGTACCGTCGGTATATACATTTGGTGAGGGGGCCCCCTATCAAAATGGAATTGGTCATCCTGTGGTAAAGTACTACATATTTTATCAGTGACTTAGCCCGATGAAGGGGCCCCCTCACCAAATGTATATACCGATGGTACATTAGGTGAAATATCGAATTGGTCACCCTGTGGTAAAGTACTACATATGTTATCCGTGACTTAGCACGATGAAGGGGCCCCCTCACTAAATGTATATACCGACGGTACCGATGGTACATTTGATGAAATATCGAATTGGTCAGCCTGTGGTAAAGTACTACATATGTTATCCGTGACTTAGCACGATGAATTCACGGGCACCAGAGTCGCCTCCACGTTTGGATTAAAACTAACGCTTTATTTTGTTTCCAGCGGTCGAATAAATCTGCTCCGGTACGGCTGACCTAATAGTAGTGAATAAACATCTAGCTCCGATTTCAATCTCGTGATGTTTATTTGTCTGTCTAATATTAAGAACCGATCGTGAGTCACTCGGTATTAATCGGTAACGTACTTCACGAGATCCCGAAGGAGGAAAAGAGGAACAGGAAAATTTGTCATCACTGTCCATAGCAGTAACGTAAACCTAGTACGGATTTCGGCAGACTGAAAACAATAGGATTAAGGCTAGCTTCGTACCCTGGTCCTCTTCTCTCCTTCGGGACCTCGTGAAGTAAATAAAGAAAATAAACCCATCCAATAATTCGCCAAATTATGTCTTATACTAGTAAAAAAAAGTTCGAAAATTTATCAATTTTCATAATTTTTTTGATACCGTCATATTCCACAAAGAAGGATACCTAGCGTATCTAGGGCCATCTACCTCTGATTACCTACGACTAATGAGTAATTTCCGGAAATCATCTAAGTTATAAAACTCATGAATAATGAATGAGGAAAACACAATAGAAATCATTGTCCGTGGAGGAAGTTGTATGTCTGATACAAAATCGTCCTGATTTGCATAAACTTTAACTCCAATTTTCTCAGCCAAATTCAATTTTATCTTTAAAATTTTAGTAGAACATGAATGTATACACCTAGACGTTTCATAAGTAGTTCAATAAGCTCGTAGATCATGTTTTATCAGGTCTAAAACCACTCGGCTATGCCTCGTAGTTTTAAACCTGATAAAACACTCCTACTCGTTTATTAAACAGTACTTCACGGGTTTATGAGAACCGCTCTATACATTATGACACGGCATCAAAAACTCTTTGAAATTTTTTTTTTCAGTACTAGTTTTTCTACTAGTGCTAAAATCAACTTCTTAATTCCAATTCGATCATGGAACGAGGACCACAGGCTTGTTAGCCGTGGCTATTAAGTGCTACCCTCGAAATAAACAAGGACGGTACTTTATTAGTATATATATATTATGAAACGCCATCAAAAACTCGCAAATTATCAAAGTTAATAAAAAGTTCATACATCTCAAGGTTCAAAACCACAAATGATAGATGCGTGTGAAATATTATTCAAAGTATGATAGAAATTGTAGATATGAAAGATTTATGGTTTATGAAGACTTCTGGCTTACATTTGTTTTATTTGGGTACCGTTTTAAAGTGGTTTTTGAACGATGGTTATTGATCACGTTCTCTTTCTACACCGAAGTGGTGCCCGGGAGTGGTTTGGATATGTTTGGTAGCAAATTGCGCTAGCAAAGAGGATAAGTTGGCGAATTATTGCTGGTATGGGGTTATTTGAAAACGGCCCAATCACAAATATAAACATACCAATTTGGCATACTATTTCATCGTGATTTTGTAGTTCAGCGGAATATATATGGCGAAGAAGTAAGCCTAAAACATGTTAAAACGATAAAAGAACGACAACCAGGAATGGAGCTCCTTTGAAAACGGCACAATCACGAATATAAACATACCAATTTGGCATATTATTTCATAGTGACTTTGTAGTTCAGGTTATATATGGCGAATAAGTAGGAAATTCGAGCTGAAAAGTGATGAAATGCACTCTCGGTACCATCGGTACCGACGGTAAGTTACATTGAGGGTGATGTGTGGTGTGATAATATATATGCATTGTTTACCAAAGGGTGACCAGTTCAAATAATCAACACGGTCTAGAATTTCAATGACATAATTAATTCGTCAATTTTGCATATTAATTACGTTCACCATCTGTACCATCGGTAAGCTAGTATTACCGTCCGTATCAGATCGTCTATTTTGAACATGTATGGAGACTAAGAAACCCATTAAAGCTCTGTCCTAACTTATTTCAAGGTTCCTCTGGATAATCTGCTAATAAATAGACACAATAGCAGTCTGACTGTCTTTTGAAGCAGATCTTAAGATTCAGAGACTTCTATTATATTGGATAAATGCCTTCGGCGAGCCGTTTTCACTTGAATGGATTTCTTCTAGACAGCTCCTCTACTTATTGGTGGATATAAAAAGCACCATTCCTAGTTCAAGATTATTTTGGTTAACCATTTACAAATACACACCACTGATATGCAAATAGTAAAAATACGGCAGACCAGCGCTTTTTACAATTAATGATAGCTTTGTAATAACACTACATAATAATATCATGCATGCATTCCTTCAAAACAAATATTGTTTTCAGTACTTTGGCAAGTATGTATATTCAATCACACGAGATAGCGTTTCTGAGGACTCTTTTCCGATTGAGGGGAATCCGACCATGAATATTCCTCGTCTTGAAACAAACAAGGTACAAATTACATGACATCACATTCCCGGTTGCAAATTAAAAGACTGGGAGCACGTTTGAATTTCTCGGCGAAACCTTTTTATTCCTTTTCTTTTTATTTATTTAATTATTTTTTTCCTTGCATGGCTTGACTTTTTGTGTTTATATTTCGTTTTCCAGTTTCCAGTAATGAAATTGCCAATTAAAATCAACAGCCAAACGCATTAAAAGATATCGTAAAAGATATTGGCCACTGAGGACTTTAGCAAGAACATTCTGACTAACAAAACTAGCCTTGTAGGGTATAGGTGGCTTGTGGCGACGAAATGGCTTTTGCGGGAGCCCTAGTATGTTAGAAAAACATTCAAACAGCTGCAACGGTAATGCAAATCTAGTATCCTCCCACTAGGGTTATTTTGTCGCCACACTGACAGGCCGCCCTACAAAGCTAGTTTTGTTCTTCAATATGTTCTTGGTAAAGCCCTCAGTGCCCAATATCTTTGGATAATTTTTTTCTGGTTTCAATGCTGGAAAAGAAAAGATATGAAAGATACTCACACAATATTAAGAAAAGAAAAGATAAGAAAAATAACAAAGTCAGAGAAATGCAAGCAAGCAATATATTCATACTCTCTCAATCTTTATTTAGAAGCTTGTTTATTCCCAGTGCGCGGAATATTCATGCTCGAATTCTCCACAACCGGAAAAAACAGTCCTCGAAAATACTCTCTCGTGTGATAATACGTACTTGCCTAACAATAGAAAACAAGACTTGTTTTGAAAAAATGATGCTATTTTTGTGTTACTTCTTTTTATATCCACCGATAACTAGACGAGCTGTCTAGAAGAAATCCATTCAAGTGAAAACGACTCACCGAAGGCAATTAGCTAATATTGTTATGTGCATGTGCAGTCAAGTAATTATTTGATACGAATCTAGCCTGGCTAGTGACCATACGTATCTTTTCTCAGGTTTTCTTTTTAAACTTAATTGATGGTTTGCAATCATTCTCAAGAGAATAAAACAATAAAAGAAATGGCGGCCATGTTGGTTGATATAGCATGGCGGCTATGACGTCACGTGCAAACGAAGAATTAATTCATATGCTCGATCACTGAATTGCAAACGCATTTATAAAATAAAAGTCATGTTTCTGTCATCAGTGTGGGTGTGTCAAAACTCACTTAAGAATTTGCCCTTCCATGGTTCCTGTGCTTTTGTTTCTTAATTTGCTATGAGTTTTACGTCATATGTTGGGTGTGCTCAACATACAGAATAATGACAAAATACCATGGTTTAAATTGCATGATTCTCTGAGGGTTCGTTCAGCTCAGTTCTGCACCTGCAACAGGAGCATCTCAATCTCATGGAAGAGAAGTAAGAGTGCTTGCTTATGCAGTGATGGCCCACACAAAGTATGAGTACGAGGAGCTTCTCTCCAACACGCCTGAATGGAAAGAACTAAACCAAGCAGTTTTGGAAGGTGATGTTAAAAGGATCAAGAAACTAGTGGAAGAGAAACAGATTAATATTCGTGATGATCGAATGTACACCAAGATACTCTTTAAAGCAGCCATTCAGAAGGACAATGGTAAAGTTTTGGAGGTGCTCTTCGAAAAAGGAGCGAAGGTTGGTGGAGTCTTATTCACTGCTGTTAGGCAGAATGCTTTTGAATGCGTGAAGACGATTGTCGAGTGTCTTGACAGATTGAAAGAGGAGAAAGAGGAGCTCGAGGGTGATCTTGGTCCAACAGATATGAAGGTGGAAGAGCAGGAGGAGGGTTTTCTAACTCCACTGATGGTGGCATTGCAGTCCAAGAGCTACGACATTGTGGACTACTTCATCGGTAAGACGGGAGTAAATGACAGATCGAAAGTTTCCTCCAAAACAACCAAAACTACAAGAAACCCTGTTCAACCTCTAAGACAAATCACCGTTGAACCTCGCATGGTCAAGAGTCCAACGGAGCACGTTGTAATATCCGAGTTTAAGAAGTATCAGGAAAAGGCTAACCCACTCTACATCTCCTACATGTTCATTCACCACGGCACAAAAGACAATAACCTCCTTAAGACTATCTTCGACCTGAACAAAGATTTGCTTAATATATCAAGGTAATTTTGATCATGTTTTCAATTCGAAATTTTGTGTTATCAACTAGAAATTTTGAAAAAATTATCTGGAAGAAAATCAAGAAGAAGAAAAAGTAGCAAAATTCTCATGCCCCTTATGATCCACCGCAGGGCAAGAGATGCCTCCAACAACTGGTTTTCATACCAAAATTTCGATTTTTGAATATTCATATATTTACGATTTTTGAGTTTACTTCCTACAAACTTCAAAATTTTCTACTATTTTTAAAATGCTCTTTCCAGCTATGGTAGTCATTTTCTGTTATTTGAATTTTGGAATTACTGATAAAAGCTCATTACTTGTCAGACTTTTTTCTTTGAATACGGCGGTTCTTCAGTTTCTTTGCTTTTGCTTTATTACATGCAGCGCTTTTATAAGTCTGCGACCTAACCGCCTCTAGGCCTTAGACGTTTTGACTTCCGTCGGTCAAACTATGACGAGACGAGTCGCGGACGATAAAGAAATTCCCACTGTGAAAATGGCTGTTGAAATTTCTCGACAACCATTTTCGCATGGAAATTTCTTTATCATTCGCGAATGATTGGAATGAACTCGGCCCGTCGTAGTTTGATTGACGGAAGCAAAAACACTAGACACCTGGAGTCCGTTAGGTCGCAGAATTATGGAAAGCGCTGTAACATTGCATATCTTATTTACATCACAGAGTAAACGTGGAGTTCAAAGACGAGTATAAAAAAGAATCTGAGAAATGTGAAGATTTTACCGTTGATTTGATGGAACAATGTCGAACCTTCAAAGAAATCGAATTGCTAACAGATATGCAGGAAAACGAAAATAGAACCGTCCAAGATGAAGGTGAAAATGGCGATGGAGGTGATAATAACGGCGATGAAAAGAATAAAAAGGATGCAAAGCGTTTGAAATTTTTGAAACGAGCAATCAAGCAAGGCAACGAAAAGGTAACACATTTTATAAAGTCCGTAAAGACATTGACTCTATTTTGTGTTGACGTCACCGACCAGTTTGGGACTGTTTTAAGAAAAGTCACCAAAAATCAGAAAAAATAATGAAAACATGGGAATGTCTTTTCCCCCAAAAACTATCGTTAATCAAAATTTCTTCGAATGTCTTAAGGTGACTAATTTTTTACGTTCAATTTGAACCCAAGATGTGGGGCATAATAACCATCAAAATTTTACTGACGAAACATTCACGTTTTGAATTTCAACATGGCAAAACCCTAAGATTTTGCAAGGGGCTATGTATTTTTCTTTCAATTTCCTAAAACAACAGGTAAAAAGCAATTTTTTGAGAAAGTTTGACAAAAACGTACTTATTAGAATTTATACTGGTAAAAGCGTGCTTTTGTTATCATAATTTGAGAACTATTGCTTTTTATTGCCTAGTTGGCTCAGATGGTTGAGCACCGGACGTTCGTGCGGGAGGTCGTGTGTTCAAGCCCTGGCGGCCGGACCAATACTCAGGGTCTTGAAATAACTGAGGAAAGGTGCTGCCTTTGTTATAACGTCTACAAATGGTTAAATCTTCACGTGGCTCGGATGCCCACGTAAAATGGCGGTCCCGTCTCTCCACACTACCTAACCCTGCATCGGAGGGACGTAAAAAAAGCAACGAGACCCTGGCAGTGACCACCCTCATTGTACTTTACTAATGAATTCTTGTTGGTTTATTGTGGGAGATGGGGATGGGAATTTAAAGGGGGGTTGGAAATTGGTGCCGCAATGTACCTTGAAATAGGTCTGCTGAAAATATAAAAAAATGCGCCAAGTAAAACCAGCCCTTTAAGCTAAAGACTTAACTGTTATTTCTTATCACAGCTTGTAGCTCACCCTTATAGCCAGCTTTGTCTAAACAAAGTCCTGTACGACAACATCTACTCTATCTTCAAATCCGAGCCCAAATGGAGAGACAGGAGTAACTTGAGCACCGCGTTGTTTGTGGTCCGCCATGCTCTTCTACTGCCATTCCTAGCCTTGGCGCACATCGTAGCACCTTCTTCAGAGGTAGCTAAAGCGTTAGAGAATCCCATGGTTAAGTACATCAGTTATTTCTTGTGCAATTTGGTTTTTGTTGTGTTGCTTATTCTGTCATCCTTTCAAGACAAGTTTAACAAAGAAATTATGAAGCCATCCATTCAAGGTAGGGTTAACTGAATCTTCTTTCCCCTTACCACGTTCTTACGTCTTGATATACAGCTATTTAAAAAAAAGGTTGAATACTGAATAGTGCTTACCAAGACACATTGAGAGCATTGTGGGACATGTAATATTTTCTAAAGTAAAATAATTAATAATTATATATTTTATTTTTAGTGCATCCTATCCGAAACTATATACTTCCTATACATATAGAGAACAAATCGCTGTATATTTACTTTTTATTTCAAATTAATGTGCATAGGAATGTGAGACGGAATAAACCACTTGAGCTTGGGAGTATTTTTTCCCATTTCAGATCACGATTCATTCTCTTGAGAATAAGATTCTTAGAGTAGTATCCATATTCATGTGTCTTCTCATGCGCAACCATCTAACAAAGACATGATACTCTAGGGAATGACACGTGGTCTTGAAAATAAGATTCTTAGAGTTGTATCCATATTCATGTGTCTTCTCATTTAAAGTGCCTAAAACCCTTCCACATTTTTTCGTTTTCTGTGTAGAAGACTCAAAAATAGCTGATAAGCTTTTTTACAGATTTCAAATCGGTCTATTTGTTTCCGAGATTTAGCTCTTCGAACATTAAGCAATTATTGGATGAGGTTGAGCAAAATATCGTGATTTGGCAAATAATTGCTTGCAAGACACTAACAAATCTCGATATTTTGCAATAACCGAGTTCAATAATTGTTTTATCATTCAAATTTTTTCTAATCTTTGAGGGGCAGTGCGAGTCAAACAATAACAAAGAAGTCAGCTCATTTTTTCAGGGAAGCGAGCCATTGTCAAATACAGCGTTACTGCGCATGAGCAAACCGTTATTTGCAGTAAGATGGCTCTGCACCGTAATGCGCATGAGCAGACCGTTATTTGTAGGCAGTTATTTGCAGTTCTCTCGGCCAATCAAAATGAGGGGAAAAATAATTTGAATGATAATACTATTTGTTGGAAAAAACAGCAAATAACAAGAGGCTAGGAAGAGCTGTGACGTAGTTTAAGAGACGATCGTCATTCAAAACTGGAATGTGATGAACTGAAATTATTTTTTGTCTACTTTTAATTGATTTGAAAACCCGCAGACAACACCTGTATCTCCCATTTTTCTCGCTTCAACGATATTACTCAACAAAATGAGAGACTTGCGTCCCTTAAGTGACGTCATGTCAAGTAGGATCAAGACACTTTGCAATTTGCGGAAATTTCTGGAGCGGGAAATTTAAATAGAGCTTTTGCGATGTTTGAAGAGCTATATCTCGCAAAAGGAATTGACCAAATTGGAAACTGTAAAAGAGCTTATCAGCCATTTTAGGTCTTCTATATAGAAAACGAAAAAGTGTGGAAATACTCTAGGGAATGACACGTGGTTTGAAATGGAAAAACTGATTACGACCAAGCTAAAGACATCTATTTTGGGAAGCCATAACTGAAAAAGAAAAAGCAAGCTCAGCCATCTTATCAATACCATCCATGTATGATTTAAAGTTTCGTGTGACTTGGGAAAACCCTGGAATAACGTCTTTGTTATGTTTTCAGAGTGGCTCATACTTATTTGGCTGCTTGGTATGATCTTCCAAAAAGTCAAAGAATTCTGCACACAGGGAAGCTTAAAAAAACTCTATTTGAGACAGTGGTGGAGCGCATTGTCGATAATCATGATAATTTTTTTCCTGTTTTCCTACTTACTGAGGCTGTACGCGTTCGGAAGAACAGGGAACTGGGCTGTTTTAGATCCTATTAAAGGTTTTGACACCTCCTCCTTGTACAAGATCATCTTGCTTTCTAACAGTTTCTTCTCGATTGGGATGCTGCTGAGTTTTATCCTCTTATCTGATGTTTTGCAAGTAAATGATCTCCTTGGCCCGCTACAGCTGTCTTTGTACTATCTCATCCAGGACGTCCTAAAGTTCATGGTGTTTTTTGTCTTGATCTTCGTGGGATTTAGTTTGAGTATAAGAAAGTTGTACTCTCACTATATAAGTACACAACAGTACATGGCCGAACGAGTGCGATCCACAAATACCTCGGATTCCGAGACAGATCACCATTTCTCAAAGTAATTGAAAAAGACCCCTTGCACAATTTCCTGGGGTTTAAGGAGGCTGCCTACAATTTCTCTTGTCCTCACCCTCTTGACTTTGGACCACTGCAGTTCCTACATACAAGCACCTATCATCTTGAAATGTCACCCACCTACTGCATGAAGATTGAAGTTTGTAACAATGTATATTTTATTGGCATCATAGTTATCATAGCAACCAAACACTGTTATTGATTAGCAGCAGTTTAGATTAGCACGCGTTATTCGATCACATTATTCGGGTGAAATTTCAAGATGATAGGTGCTTGTATGTAGGAACTGCAGTGGTCCAAAGTCAAGAGGGTGAGCACAAGAGAAATTGTAGCCTCCTTAAAACAGAAACGAATAATTCCCTTCTCTTGAGGATTGCAATGTTTTTCATTGTTTTAACCTACGGGCAGGGATTTATAGCGCAATTGGTCTAGAAACTGAAGACCTGATTTCCTCAAAGACCTCTCCACTTTCGGAGTAATCCTAAGGCGATATGAGGACGTTACTGAAGGGAACGGAGAATGGATGAGGATTTTAATTTCAAGAAGCCAAAAAGTGACAGATCTGGTGTCCATTCTTATCAAAAGGAGGCACCTATTTTTAAATATAGTAATCGTCGATTGCTAATCTTGCTATTTTTCTTCGATCTTTATGTCTAGAACCTATACCAGCTTTCATAGTCTGTTCTGGTCACTCTTTGGTGTTACTGATCTAACAAGTTTCAGCACGAAGGATAGGAATTTCTCCATCACCAAAGACACAGGCGAAGTTCTGTTTGCTATATTTCAAGTAATTACCATCATTGTGGCCATCAACATGCTGATTGCTATGATGTCAAAATCATATGAAGAAATCGCGGTGAGAACTTCAGTCTGTTTCTATGATATGAAATAATACAACTAAGAATTTAAGCTAATAGTAATATTAGGGCCGTTCCTGAACTGAGGCAGGAAAGGATCTACATGAGTTGATGGTTTATTTACTCCAAAAATTGACAAATGCCAGTTTTACATTCTCGGAAATGCTATTTCCCATATTTTGAGGAATTCCTGAGCAGGAAGGAAGTTGGGAATGTCTTGCTGAGCCAACGTAAGATCCGATCCGATAAGGACTCTTAATAACGTCCGGCTTTTAGCCGAAATTTTGGCAGTCTCAGTCTCGGCGATGAATGTTGGGGAAAACAAATATGCTGCTTCTTTTTCGCTCATTTTGATATATTTAAATAAATTTAAATTCTGTTTTCATTACTAAATTCGTTGGTTTATCTTACAGAACAACGCAACCCTGAAGTGGAAAGTGTCAAGAACTCGCCTGATGATGGTCTGGGTGAAGAAGGGCAGTGTTCTCCCACCACCTCTCAACCTCATCCCTAATGTTCATTATCTGCGGGATAAAATTAAGGACATCGTGAAATCCTGTAAAAAGGTAAAGGCCACATTTAATCGTAACACCACACACCAGTGATTCTGTATGACGCCATCTTGAAATTTCAAAAGTATAACCTGTCAAAAAAACAACGTATACAAGTTTCGTCTCGTTTTTAATTTCCAATTTTTACTCAAAAGCGTTAAACACAAATTTGTTCTAGTTCCAATTTTTTGTCGTTTTTTAAACGGTTTCTATGCCTCGAAAGGTATCTTGTTGTTGCCCTCGACATGATGACACATGGAGTCACACACAGGACGCTGATTTACTTGCGACAGAAAACGAAAGACGAGTGGGACCTGCCATCACAGTATCATCAGAGTCTCCTCAAGTTCAGGTAAAGACAACAAGTGCTACGTTGCTCTTTTTCCTTTTTTTCTGTTTTCTTTTTCTTCCCCAAACTTTATAAAAAGATTGCTTTTTAACTATTGTTTAAGAAAAATCAAAGACAAATATTGAGTGCAGTGCAAAAAAATTCAAGGGGTTTGGAACAGAGTAATTTTCATCTAGGCCCTTCTAGATCGATTTAGAATTTGGAAGTTGATTTTTGCAGAGGGAGGAAAACCGGAGAACCCATAGAAAAACTCTCGAAGCACAGGAGAGAACCAACAAACCGATACGACACCGAGCCTGGTGAGACTCGAACCCGGGTCGCATTATTGAGAGGCGAGCGCTCTCTTCGCCTCGCCACCCGCGTTTTCCATGATGATTACGAGTTTTTTAATAACGACTAGATCCCTTGCAGCACGTCGGAATGCTGCTTAATTTGGAGGACAAAACAATAAGTTTCCAATTCTTAGGATATTGAAAAGCTTTTGTTTTGTCTTCCAAATTGAGCTGCTTTGACGTCACACGCAAAGGGTCTATTTGCAGTATCAATGGGCTTTAATCACACGACAGCCAAGTTTATTCCCGTAAGAGAAAAAAACCTTTGTTTGAAACGTTTTGAAACACCTCAATGCGAGTGCAAGGGGACCCAAGAGATTTAAAACCTATTGTTTCGACCAATATGGGAGCCGCATAATAAAAGCCCAAGCATCCTTGAAAAGCAAACCTAAGCAAACCTCAATTTTTATCAAACCCTCAAACCCGCAAGCTCTGGGCTGTTGTAGGTAGGGAAATAGCTAACTCAGATATCGAATTCGAATGAAGCGTGTGGTTTTACTAATTGAGGGGAGACAGCCGGAGAAAACCTTCGGACCAAGAGAAAGTCCCCTTGAATCCGAGACCCTACGAGACTACCACTACCACTACCACTGGGTGGCTGGATGATTTAAAGCGTGTTTTTGTTTTCTTTGATAAGCTCAATCAATGGCTCAATAACAGAAACGAGATGATTAAAAAAATTCTGAGACGATACATCGCTGCAATGAAGAAAAAGGATAATAAACTAAAAGATCAATGGAAAACTGACCAAGAAAAATGATCAAGAAATTGAACCTCCATTCCATACGCTGAAAAATATCAGCAAATACAACGACAATAACAACACCCGCAACAAACAACAACAGCAACAACAACCAAAATGTACTGTTACGATACCTTACGTTGCGTTCCAGTTATTACATCAAAAAAAGCCAAGTTGTAAGAGACTGGAGTATTTTTAGTAAATGGAGAGAAATGGAGTAATCTTGAGTGTAAACATAATTTTCTAAATGTACAATAGTAAAAGTAAAGTAAAGTTCCTATATATAACGTCGGTAGTTTCCTCAGTTGAAATTCAACTGCTATCAATGGAAGTCGACGTTGCGCAAAGAATAATATGTCTGAATAATATGACGAGAGCAGCGTGAATACATTGCTTTGGGCATATAGTTTAACTAAGATAATATGAGAAGCTGAAACATATTGATTTTTAATAAAAGATGCTGTTTCATCTGCGCTAAATTTTTAAAAATATTTAACCAAGTTTTCGGCCTACAAGCGGCCATCTATAGGGTTGTACACGTGAAAGCGCACGCATACCCTAAATACGTAGTTAACGGAAAATGTATCCATAGAAAAATATACACACAACAAGAGCGAGCTAAAATTACAACTGATAATAGGTCATAAGTACGCGAGATAGATAGACTAAATTACATAGAGTGTAAGGGAATAGCTAATAAAGAAAATAAATTTGCTTTAATAAAGGAATGTAGCCTATGAGTTAATGTTCTTTTACTGTCCCTGTTGCTCAAGACTACTATTTCTAGCGATGTTTATAGATTCGAGCCATTTTCTCTAACTGCCATCACAGTTAACGCTTATATTGATTTTAATTATATCATCACTCTATAATCCCATATAAGCAACTATGGTATTATCTTCAAATTTTCATCATCTCCAAATTAAAGATTAATTTGGATCGTTTTCGTTCGCATTTTTCTTGAGAAAACATAAGCTGATTTTGTCAGCCAATCAAAACTCGAGTAAAACAATAGCAATTACCTTTCAACCAATCAGCGCGCAGCTTATGTTGTCGGCTTTGTTTATTTTGTCCTGAATTCAAGATGGCGGATCGAAAAGAAGAAAATTGGTCTTTGTTTTTAACGGTGTTTTAGTCAAAAATTATGAAAATTTCCTTAACATGGAACTGCAAGAAGCTTTTACTAGACTCCAAGAAGTATCTTCAGAAACCTTAAGTCCCATTCGAGAAGTAAACACTACGGAAACCACCGAACTGTGGAAATGCAAGAAAAAAACATGCAATTGTCACGCCCACAAACATCAACGGTCTTGTCTGCATATCTTAGCGGCAGTATGATGAAAGAGCAAACCGAGAGCAAGCTAGGAGCCTTTTTAAGACAGGTTTGGGGAAATTTCAAAGAAAAAACGAATCAAATACGAAACCAATCTAAAGTACAAATATAAAATTTTATTGGGAGAATTCAACCATTGAAGCGTTAAGAAAAAAATTCAAGGTTTTTCCAAGTTGCACGTGCCTTGAGGAATGCAGACAAGACCGCTAATGTTTGTGGGCGTGACAATGCCATGTTTTTTTCTTGCATTTCCACAGTTCGGTAGTCTCCTTAGCAGCCGTTTTTAGTTTTCGTTCCATTCCCCCACAGCCCTTTACTCTCGTTTTTGGGGGAGAGTAATGACGGCTACCAAGGAGACTAACAGTTCGGTGGTTTCCGTAGTATGGACAAAAATACAGAAAAAAAAAGAAACGCCACATGGATGATTATATTTGACTACTTAAGTGTTCAACTGCTTGTGGAAACCGTAAAATCTTGTACTGAAAACAGTGCACCATCACCATAGAAAAGTGTCAAAAGTACTAGATTGGCCGACTGTTGGCATATAGCCAGTCAAGAAGCAAGGCAATATTTTTATATTTGAACTATTTTCTAACTTTTTATTCGTGTGTTTTTATGATCTCGAGTTTGTCATGATACAATTAATCTGCAATAAGAATAACATGCTTGTCCGATTTGGAAATAATTGAATTAATAAAATTACTCTGACTGCCAAATTGGATTCGGCCTATTGGCCTCGTCAAATTTTGGCAGTATTCGGAATTTGTTTCATTCAATTATTTCCAAATCGAACAACATGTATTCCTATTACCTATACTTACTTAAATATTTCGACCAGCCTCCTGCATTAGAATGTTTTTCCTTCTCAGTTAACTTAGCCCAGAGGCTCTAATACCAAGCTTATATTATATTTCGTACATTTCACTCATAATCATAAATTCAATTCAGTGAGAAATGCCTACCCACACTCCCTGTTTTACTGGGAAATACGCCACTCGTATTTTTCATACAAACTACATCCGGGACCTCAGTGACATATTTTCCACAAGTAGATGGAGAGTACCAATTCTGCGCCACTAGTTTGAGGTACGAGTGAGGTACATACCATTTTGAGGTGCACGCATTCTGAGGTGCGAAGGGGGAGGGGGGGGGGGGTAGTCGGTCATGTATATTTTTTGATTGCAGGATTGCATCACCATGACGCAATAAGGAAGACGTCATGTTCGAATTTCAGGGCTGATCTTGATTTTTTTCGTGACTCTAATGCGAGACACGTGTCAACTATTATTTCCATCAACACACGATGTTTATTTTGGATTTTTCGAAATCAATTTTGAATAAATTTTCAGATTTTCATGTTTGTGGTTTCAAACAGCTAATATTCATAATTAAGTTACTAGCCTGGGAAAACACTATTCTACAGGTGGTATTTCTAATTTGATTGTACACATTAATCTTCGAGATACTGATTTATTGTTCATTATGTACAAATAAATATCACAGTGTACTTTACTTTGTTTAAGCAAACAAAAGCCGGCTACTGTTTCCATCATGATCAACACACGATGTTTATTTTGGATTTGTCAAAATCAATTTTGAATAAATTATCAAGCTACTGGAAATATTTCTTTATGTTTCAGAGAAAAAATATGATCTTAATGGGAATCGAACCTACCTTCTGATCTAGAGTCAGACGTGATAACCATTACACCAAATTGTCCTCGTAATAGACAATAACTATGCGATTTATTGAATGATTATATTCCTCGTTCAGTGTAAAATAACTTTGATATTACGCCCGCTCTGATTGGTCAAAAAGCCATGTTTTATGAGAGCATAATACATGCTGACGTCATTTTTTTCTCTCGCAAAAAGTTAGTTATTTTATATATATTTTTATACTTGAGAAGCTGGAAACCACTCCGCTACGCGTCATGGTTACCTACGCTTCTCAAGTGTTCTCTCCATATCCCGCGTGTCTTTATCAGAGTATAATACACGGAAAACTGTTTTTTATTCCTTAAATCTTTTATAAGCCCTAACCTTTTGAGGATCATTTAAAAAAATGAGTTTTATACTTTTTTTTGCTTGTTTTTGATTGACTTTAGTAAGCCTTTAGTTATCCATGGTTTCCTTAATTGGTTTTCTTTGTTTTTAGAAATCTTTTTAATTGGAGCATGTTTATCTATGATTTCCTGAATCTGACACATAAAATTTTGGGTTGTCATATTGAGGTCTGAGTCGTAGTGTTCATTCCAATTAATTTGCTGTAGATCATTGAGCTATTGGTCTTTATTAAAAGACTCATAATTCCTGTAAGTAGTGCATGGGCTAGAGGTGTTTGTCTTGCTAGACATATTTACTAAGCATAAAATTGGTAGGTGATTAGCCTGCATTGCAGGCGTTCTTCGTTGGTTCTTTCCGGACGGGGAGGATTGGGGAGAGGAAGGGAGAGAGGAGAAGGGAACGCCTGCCCGCAGCCATTGTCTTTTTCAAATACGCCCTTAATTAACTATGCACGATTCTTAAGAGAACTGTCAAAAATCCATCATATAACTGTCAAAACTTATCCAATCAAATCACGGTAAAACGGAAGTGAAATTTTACTTCCGATAAAAACATGTACACTAATGTCACGTGTGTAGGTGTCAAATAAAATTGAAAAGAACCAACGAAGAACGCCTGCAATGCAGGCTAGTAGATGATCTGATATGTCAGCTGTTAAGATACCAGATACTTCGATATTGCTGAGTGAATTTGTGCATATATGGTCTATTAGTGTAGCTGAATGATTTGTTATCCTAGTGGGTTGAGTGATTATGTGGTAAAAATTATTAGTATATAGCATGTTGATGTATTCTTCAGTCTGTTGATGATTATCTAAATTTAGGAAGTTTACGTTGATGTCACCCAATATATACACTTCATAATTTTTCATATTAAGCTGCTTAATTAATTCTTTAAGTTTGTTTGTTATATTTTTCCTCCTCTTTTTAGCAGAGGAGTTTTCAAATTCGATCCAGCAGGATTCCACTGAATTTACTTCAAGTTTTATATCAGGTCTATAAATTGGGTTTAAGGATTTAGAAACTTAGAGAGCACCACCACCAGCTTTGGTCGGTGAGTTATCATGAAAAAAAAACTATAATATGGTATATCTAAGTTTGTTATTGTATTATCATTAAGTCTAGTCTCAGTTATAGCTATTACATCCGGTTTCATACTCACAGTACATAGTAGGTCATTTAGTAATTCAAAGTTCTTGGAGATACTTCTGATGTTATATTATAGTGAAGAAGTAGCAGTTGGTTCATTGGAGTACTTGGATATATACGATTAAGGTCATCCTCTACTGAGAAGTAGTTGGTGCAAGGAAACTGCAAAATTAGGTCATAGTCAGCATCATCAAACCGGTCTGGGTTTGGTAAGATGTTGTAAAGATCTTGTTCATTATTTAAGTCCATTGAAGTCCATTGGTAATAACTTACGACTAGCCATTATAGATACATAGGGATTGGAATTCTTCCATTGTAGTAAATGTGTAGATAGGACTTTCATCGTCTTCACGTAGGTAGATTTTACCATTCGAGGTCCAGAGATGTTTATAGTCATTCGCCTTCTTAAAGCCATAGACTTTTCCAAACAGCTTCTTCCTGTAACTGGGCAGTGATTCGTTGATGTAGATTTTGTTTGATTTCCTGACATTCTTCCTGTTCATATCGGCTTTCACTGAAGGTAAAGAGTTAATTGATTTACCTATCAACTTTTTCTTCGCTTTCTTATCTCGTCTTGTAAACTTGACTATAAGTCGATCTTTTGACTTCTTGGTGTCAGGTAAAGGATGGGCTGTCGATATGTCAGAATCATCGATCTCAATATCAATTATTTGGCATATTTCTCTTACAATTTCCTTGGAGTCAGCATTTGTGTCACTAGGAATTCCTGAGATTTCAATACAGTCTCTTCGAATGTATTGGGCAAGATCATCAATCTCACTTTCATTAGCACGAGCTTCGGTTTTGAGTAAAGCGATGAGTTTGTCTTGTTCGATTAGTTTTCCTTCTAGCTTGACGATGGTTTTCTTTGATTGTTGAAGTTGATTACACATATCTTCATATGTTTGGGATAAGAATTGTTGTGATGCTTCAATTTGGTTACATCGATCGGTCATCTTCTCGATTGTAGATTCCATGTGATCGGGTTCGGCCTTAATCTCAGACTGTAACTGCAGTCGTATTTCATCTTTCAAGGTTTTTAGATCAGCTAAGGTTAATATTTCATTCCTTTGACCATTAGATCTACTATTTCCACTGTTAGAGCTTTTACTCATCATGGATTTGTTTGAAATAAAGTGATTTTAGCGGGAACTCAAAGTTTTGCGTCCATCTTGTCTCGAGTCCAAGCCTGTCTTAAGCGGTTAACTAAAAACTCCACCAAACAAAGAAACAATAATAAAACAAACAAAAAAACAGAACAAAAAAAAACATTTTTCGATAAGTAACGGAAATTTCTTTGGGTGTAAGTAAAAAAAAAATAAAAAAATTGATAGTCAAGAATATAATAAAAAAATAAAAAAATAACGAATATTTCTTCTTGAGTGTCAAACATTGTTCGGTAAGTGACGAACAATTCTTCTCGAGTTTCGAACATTTCTTCGTGAGTGCACAACTTTCTTTGGTAAGTGACGAACAATTCTTTTCGAGTGACCAACAATTATTCTTGAGTGGCCAACATTGTTCGGTAAGTGACGAACATTTCTTCTCGATTGACGAACATTTCTTCTCGAGTGTCGAACACTTCTTCGTGAGTGCACAACTTTCTTTGGTAACTATCGTGTTTTGTTCGGTAAGTGACGAATTATGTTTAGTGAGCGATGAACATTGTTTGGCTAGTAACATCATGTGTGCGGCAATGTTGTCTTGTACATGTTTATCAACATGTTGTCGTTCAACTTGGACTGAACATCCCTGATCCTTGAATGGACAGTATGCATAAGCATTCTGTTTGCGGGAGATACCTATGCCACTACTTGAATCTTTTGTAATTGAACATTAAAACAATCTCTTTGTTGAATTATGTCTGGACAAGGCAATAACATAGAGCAAACTGGATTTTATCTGGTTATTCCGCTTAGAAATTTTAGAGTTTCAATAGAACGTACTCTTTGGCTTCGGCATAATGTTTTCCCATTTCAGACCACGTGTCATTTCATAGAGTATAATTTATTAGTTTGATGGATGCACATGAGGAGAAGCATGATGAATTTAGATACACCTCAAACAAAGAATCTTATTCTCAAGAGAATTCGAATGACACGTGGTCTAAAATGGGAAAACATTAAGCCCAAGCAAAATACTCCATTTTAAGCATGCCATCTCAAAAATAACATGTTGCGTTGCCTCCATCGGCGTGACTTGAACTAATAAGATTCGAGTCACGCCGAAGGAGGTAACGCAACAAGTTGTTTACAGTTGAAATGGTCGCCAATCGGGAGATGATGAATTCGAAAAAGAAAGAAAGACGGAAAGAAAGAAAGAAAGAAAGAAAGAAAGAAAGGAAGAAAGGAAGAAAGAAAGAAAGAAAGAAAGAAAGAAAGGAAGAAAGAAAGAAAGAAAGAAAGAAAGAAAGAAAGAAAGAAAGAAAGAAAGAAAGGAAAAAAACACAGACAGACAGACAGACAAAAAGAAAGAAAGAAAGAAAGAAAGAAAGAAAGAAAGGAAAAAAACACAGACAGACAGACAGACAAAAAGAAAGAAAGAAAGAAAGAAAGAAAGAAAGAAAGGAAAAAAACACAGACAGACAGACAGACAAAAAGAAAGAAAGAAAGAAAGAAAGAAAGAAAGAATAATAGCAATGCTTTATTATCTATTGTTTTCAATGAGTTTAGATCATGAAACGCCCCTTCAGATGTTCCCAATTTTCAGTCTAATCTGGTCGATCTAATTTATTTGGAAATGTTGATTACGATCAAAACAATACTGATCTATTTGTATTGAAAATTAATCCAGTGAACATTCGAGAAAGTAATTTTCGCTCTTGCTCTTTAAAATTTGTTGATTTCGTGAGCATAGAGTAAGAGGGAAAGAGGGGCCAGAAGCTATATACGAGGTCATTGAACTGAAAAAAGTATCTCACTATCTAAGAGACATTCAATTTGATCACCAATACGTATTTGTGTATCTGATATTTCTATTTTGGTATATGTAGTAAGCACTTGAAGATGAGTTGCTAGGAAACTTGGGTGAGACAGTGAGACGGAGTCTGGTTCTGCTTCTTCATCTCCCAGCTTAATTTTTTAATGTCTCCTCGAGTTTGTCACCCCACGTTTCTAGTCACAGTATCTATGCTGTTAATGAGCATGTTTACTCGTGTGTTCCAAAGATCACTGATAATAATAACGGTTTTCTCCTAACAAGCTATCAGTTGCTTTCACTCTCGAAGAAGACAAGAACTGAAAACCCCTCGGAAAGAAAAGGTAGTATTTTTTTTTCTTGTTGGAGATAAGTATATTCTAAACTTATAAACGATACTTAATATTGATTTTATCGATATCCTGAAACAAAATCAACTGATATTGATTTTCGGTTCAGTAGAATGTTGAGCTTATTCTTGAACCTCTCTTCAAATCATTTTAACTTAGTTCCCGGAAAAAATCTTGGTTTCCGCCATTTTTTCTTCCAAAAACTTGTCAAGATGGTAATATTCAAAATTTATTATGCCAAAAAAGAGTTCGTGAGAGCCCAATTTTCTATTATTTTTTTAAAATAAGCGTTTAAATCTGTATGATATAGCTATATAAGAACGTTTGCTTTTGCTAAACTAGTCAGTCATCTTAAAGTGCACATAACCTTTTTTCCAATGTCTTCAATACTGATTTTTACATGAAGTAAATAGTCGAATAGAAGTCGAATAGTTGATTTGAGCGATCCGTCTTTAAGATATGAAGGTTTTAACTACCAATATGTTAACGACTGTGACGTCTACTAAGGTATACTAAAACCTGGCCATTTTAAGAAAACAGATTTAAAGTATATTTTATGTAAACCACGAGTAAAATAAATGGTGTTTTTTAAATTCTGAACCAGATTAATTTTGTTTATTTAATGAAGCCTTACCTGACGTCACAGTCATTAACATATTGGAAATATAAACCTTCATAACTTAAAGACCCAACACTCTAATCAAGAAATATTATACCACTGGACTATCTACTTTATGTAGAATCAGTATTGAAGGCATTACAAAAAAGGTTATGTGCACTTTAAGGACCACCTTACTCTTACAGTCAACGAACTTCTCGCTGACACCGCTGCAGAACGCAATGCGCATGCACTAAAAATTATTTGTTTTGTGAACAAACCTTGCTACCATGGCGCGAAATTCAAAAAGCCGAAGCGAATAAAGCAAAGCCGAGAGAGAAATTTTCAGAGTAGCTACAGTGTCATATATAAAATAACATACTTTTTGCACCACATAGTTTTACGTTTGCACCAAAGGTGAAAATGAAGTTTAAAGTGGGTCGCGTGCAGCCGTCGAGTACTGCTATCGCTATTTTCTTGATGTTGTGTTTACGAGTGGTAGTGGTAGTAGATGGTTCAAACAAAACTAGTATATGCATGAGGGCTGAAAAAACAAGAACAGGAAGGGCTTGCCAAGGGAGACTTTACTCTGTGAATTCGGAGATATTGAAACTCGCGCATGCGCAGACGTTCTGCAGCGGTGTCCTCGCTTGAACGCGAAACTTCAACATTCAAAAGAATAATCGAATATCTAAAAGAATAATCTAATATTTAAAAGAATAATTGAATATTCAGAACAAAATTCGAATCTTTGTCCTAACATTCGATTATTTTGATTAAAAGCTTACTTTATTTAGTTTTTTTTTTCCAGATTAAAAATCTCTTGTTAGTAATAAAATTTGATTCAGTCTTTCGGTAAGACTGACTGGCGCATTACTTTGAGTACAAAACGAAAACGTACCGGTAAAACCCCATAACCTTTCTGACATCGACGAGTACCCGGCTTTCCAAGATATTCGTTTGTCTTTCTCTCCACAAAACCCAGGCATTTTGAATCTCTTTTGCAGATTTCTCCAACGATAAAATTAATGGCAATAACAGTGAAATAAAATTCGAATGTGATTTATCAATTTTTTTTTAGGATTTTCTTAATATTTTTCATATATTACACCTTCTAAGCTTACTCATACATAGCTTGGTCTACCTGTGTTTATAATTCAGAAGTCCTGATATTGCACTCTACCAAATTCAGTGCAAAAGTGACATAGACGTTTCTCAAGCAATCCCATTAAAATACATACCAAAATGCTCAGAAAGAACTGACGTTTATGATGCTGGGTAAGCAACTTTCCGTTGTTGCATGTAGAAACAGATAATTCGGTGAATCGACAAATGAGGCATTTGTTTACATACATTGTCCTTATACGACTAACTTACGAGTTTGACATAAACTTTTTTCAACGTATCGAAACAAAACTTATAGCAGATAAAAGCTAAAGGACTATATTTTTACATCCCGAGTGGATACTTTTTAAATAACAAAGCACTCTGAAGTTATTCAAGAAAATAGGCGAATGTTTTTTTTGGTCATTTTTACATGTCTCAAAAGTTGTGGGTGCGGCTCTTCAAAACCGCTGACTATTTCTTAACACATTGTTTGATATGTATATTGACTTTATTTTCAAAGATCAAGTTGAAGGAAGGTATGGCTTGTCAACGACTTTTGTGCCTGGTTGTAGTTGCTCTTGTGATTGCCACGTGCACAGTGACTGCACGTACCTTTATAGATGGTGACGATATGCAAGGTAGATATGCTCATACATGAAATTCATATCTCCACATATCTATCCATTCATCCCTCAACTCACCCATCCATCCATCCATCCATCCACTCATCCATCCATTCATCCATCCATCCATCCATCCATCCATCCATCCATCCATCCATCCATCCATCCATCCATCCATCCATCCATCCATCCATCCATCCATCCATCCATCCATCCATCCATCCATCCATCCATCCATCCATCCATCCATCCATCCGTCCGTCCGTCCGTCCGTCCGTCCGTCCGTCCGTCCGTCCGTCCGTCCGTCCGTCCGTCCGTCCGTCCGTCCGTCCTTCCGTCCGTCCGTCCGTCCGTCCGTCCGTCCGTCCGTCCGTCCGTCCGTCCGTCCGTCCGTCCGTCCGTCCATCCATCCATCCATCCATCATTTGACATTGGATTTATAATCTTATCATTTTTCCACAATACAATACAATACAATACAATAAACTTTATTTAGAGAGGGTGACGTATTAACACATTTGGTTATCTAACTTACGGCCCTCACTACATAACAGAATACAAATCTTACAAACTTATGCGTTAAAAATTGATATATATATATGTAGATATTTACAATACAATTATACAAAACAATACATGATGCTAAATAACAAAGGAAAATACATGCTAACATAAATGCTTAAGATATGATAACAGCTATTTATCTAGTAATACAGTTACAGCGAAGAGAGAAGCGACAAGTATAACACATTAGTTCTTCTAGATGATTAACAGTATTAGAAAACTGAAGGAATAGGTTACGAAGTTTATACTTAAAGTCAGTTAAACGTGATGAAAAAGAGATGGTAGAAAGTGAATGACTGACCAGTTGTTTAAGATTAGAGTCAAGGCAGTCGAAGTCATGGAAAAGCGTGGTTTCCCATGCAGTTGCGGGAGTAGGAAAGGAACCTACTGGCTTTCGATCAAGATATGCCCGGATGGCCACGGTTATACAGCTAGCTGTCATGCTTTTGCCGGGATTTGTTGCATGCGTTAAATCTTAATTCAACTATTAAAAAAAAATCACGAATAATTAATGAGCATTTGGTCTTATAAAGTAAAAGAATTCCGTCACGTGCATGCTATTTTATACCTGATAATAGCCTGAGTATCAGGCTCTCAGAGGGGAGGGGGGGGGGGGGGGGGAGGGTAAGAATGGGAGAGAGAGGAAGGAGAGCCTGACACAAATGCTTATCGCAAGCCCTTCCGCCCCTTTGAACCAGTCCTTGCGCATTTTGAAATATAAGCCAATGAAAATCACTTCCGGCTATTACGCTGTAATGTCATCGTTTTTTCAGAACTGGGTATAAACTTATATTCGTTTTTATACGGGATATCTAACTACTGATCAAACTACCATACAAGTCGTTCTTGTATCATTCTTGTCATATTTCTTAAGAATTATAACGTTTTCATGTAGAGGTTGAATCTGTTGAATGTGTTCATCGAGTCTCGTAATTTGACGACTATTTAACTAATCACGCGCGCAAAGTTTGACCTCTCGGGTCATAATTTCTTGTTTGTCATCTTTCAGTTTATAACGACTAATATTTTGAATACCCGTTCTATAATTCAATTTTTAAAATACATCCGTATTACTACCAAATATTCATACCAAAATATTGCCTTGTAAAATGAAGATTTGCTATTTTTATGCGCCAGCAGTACATCGGTCAGCATTTAATGTTGTGAGCATGCGTATGTGACACAACTGTCATGGCGGAGGATAATGGCGGATTTGGAACTTGTTCGGCGTTTACCTCGAAAATCTCACAAACCGGGTGGATTTTACAAGGAAATATCAAAGAAAGATAGCGGCGAATGTCTAGAAATAAAGAAAGATAGCAAAAAGCCAAAAGTCGACCCTAAAAAAGTGTATGAAGTTGAGGTACGTTTGAGTTTATAACTTTAATTTGTGTTTAATTTTTTTCGAAAATTAATATTTGTAGATAAACGTGCTTAGAGTACTAAAAAACTTTATAGTTGAGTTCGATATAATATATATCAATGTATTATTGTCACGAATATGCATTTATTTTTGTTTTATTAAATTATGTTTCTACAGATCGTCGAGAGAAACAAGTTAGAAAACAAAATAAAAATTCACTATGTTGGGTACTCTGAGAAATATGATGAATGGCAAGACTGCAAAGTTGATAAACAACCTATTATTATTATTATTGGTGCTGCCTAGTATATGAAGAGAATTTTTTGTTTGAAGGACCTCTTGCTTTTTCTGACTGTCCTTTTTGTTGCTTTATAAGTTTCCTTATAAGTTGCTGGAAACGCTTTTTGTTTTGTTTTAAAGTTGCTTTGGTGCCTTTTACTTGTGACAATGCTGTATTTAGCTTTTTTTCCAAGCACCTTAATTTCTGGCCCTTCAAGTTCAAATCCTCTTCAGCTTTCCTCTTCTTGTTCCTTAGACTATTGTTTTCACTCTTTATAGCTTCATTATCCTCCATTTCCATAAGTTTAGTGTGGTCCACTTCACTGTAATAAATTTTGAATTTCCAAACACTATTTTTACCAGTCTTCCAGCTCTCAATAAGTTTAATTAGCTGTCTACCACCTGCATTAACCTTTTTCAGTGCTTGTTCCACTCTATACATTTTTGACTTGAACAGTGTAAGTATCCTAGAGTTGACAATACTTTTGAAAACATATCCATATTTGTTGAGAGTCAATCTTGTCACCCTTGCAAGCAAAGATTCCCCTTGAGAACTACTGTCTTCATCCATATCAACAACTTGCATTTTATCTTGGTGTACATGTTTGCTGTCTTTGATAATGGAATACAATACATAACTGCAAAAATATGTTTAATATCATTTGAGGACCTCAAAAATAAATAAATATATGCTTATGTACAGTGTATTTTTTCATTTAAAATTGATGTATAATTATTTGTAAATATCCCATTATACAACCTGCCTAGATTAGTTTATAGCTATTTGCAAGTTGTTGGTAAAAATGTATATTTGTATAAACTTGAAAATAAAACTTGATATTGATTTGATTTGATTTGGTTTATTGATAGTTTTATTCAAAGAAAGATACAAACTTTAATTTTTGACCTACAAGTTAATATAGCATTCATAATATTTTTTTTTATTTTAATAAAGCTGTCATTTTGTTCATTTTTAATTTGTAAAAAGTTATATTTTAACACATAAAATGGTTTATTGATAGTATTATTCAAAGAAAGATACAAACTTTAATTTTTGACCTACAAGTTAATATAGCATTCATAATATTTTTTTATTTTAATAAAGCTGTCATTTTGCTCATTTTTAATTTGTAAAAAGTTATATTTTAACACATAAAATGGTTTATTGATAGTATTATTCAAAGAAAGATACATACTTGTTCACAGAAAGATCGAAGAATAATGGCGGGCTTTCTGCTTTTTCGTATGATTGATCCTCCTCAGGTAAACAATCCACTTCTTTCGGGAAGAGAACCATGAACACCGCTGTCATTACTACACTGAGCCATACGGCTCTGTACGAGACCATTTTTCATGAAGTTACAGTTTAAAACTCGAAAGTGACGGGCCGAAATCTCCGTGTATACTAAAAGTAAACACACCAAAATCTTCAGGATTTCCTCGTCTAATTAAATCTGCGCGGACTTTTCACTGTTAGCGCATGTGTTAATCGATTCACCGCATTAAAGAAGGTACATGGCGTGCTCACAGCCGGTAAAAAGCAGTACTGATACTAGATGACAGTGAGTCGAACAAAACTTAAAAGTGACGTGGGTTTTTTATTGATCTAGCTCATAATAAACACACCAAATTAAAGCTAAAACATTGAAGATTAATAAACCGTGCGGGCATTTTAACTTTTTCAGTTTTAAATATTAGAAATCCAGGTTTAAAAACTACTTCACAGTCATTTTCTTGTAATTTGGGCGCGACCGGAAATGACTCGGAGATCATAGTCGGTAATTGGATACTGACTATTTCTTAACACATATTTTGCCATGTAAATATTCGATAACCTAAAACTAGTTAGAAGTACTCCGAGTACGTCTTTCCTGTGGATTACCAGACTTTCAGCATAGTTCTATCCCAGGACATAACTTCAGAGCCCCTTCCAATGCTTCTTTGAATTCTTTGTCGTTCATATATTCGTAGAAAAATAATGCTCAAAGATTGAAGTTTATAAAGAAATTACTGCGGTTCGAGAAAATCAAAAGCTGTAGATTTTCATTTCCGGTATAATGTTCTTTTGTTTAATTATCCAATCAGAGAAACATCCAGAATCTGGATGTTTGACACGAGCCGATGAATGCATTTGTGTCAGGCCTTCCTTTCCCTCTTTCCCCTCTCCCCAGGCCCCAGCTCCGAAGGCCTGATACTCAGGCTAACCTGATAATAGCTCAACATTCTTAAAGCCCGGGGAGGGATTTGATTTCGGCCTCAGGGAAAAGCTGGGTTGAATGAATAACGATACAGCAAATAATCATGCTAATTATTTATCCGTTATTCAGGGCCCTTATTCGTGACATGCTGTTGTACTCTATTGGTCTTTTATGTAACAGATATAATAATAGTGAGAGCCGAAGGCGAGGGATTGTATATCTGATACAACACGGAAACGAATATTGTATATTACTTATGAAACGTCTAGGTGTATACATTCATGTTCTACTAAAATTTTAAAGATAAAATTGAATTTGACTGAGAAAATTGGAGTTAAAGTTTATTCGGTATGGATTGAATGGACCTACTAGGTTCCAAGAATTGTTTCCTGGAACAGTCTAGTACTTTTTTTTATTTATTTATTTTATTTACATTACTTCATCCATTAAATAATTACTAATGGAGGGGGTTAGCACAACAGAGCTGGGCTCCAAATTAAGTGCGCCCTAACAAAAATATATAAATCTAACCAAAGAAATTTATTATTCTCATAAAATGAACAAGAAAACGATTAAAAAAAAACGTATATGGGCTGTTGAGACTGTAGATATAGTCTTTAGCTTACGGGAAGTCAAAGACACAGGAAGCCCAAATGAATTTGTTTTTTCCCCCACCATTACCCACAAGTCGAGTTTTATGGGGAGCTTTTAAGGGAACACAGAGAGTATACCAATTGTGGTTTATCTAGCTGTGCTGTACATTGGATGGTTAGACTACCATTGGTACTGTTACAGTAGGCTGTAGAAAGTACATCATCTGTGTAACATGGAACCTATTGTGGTTTATCTAGCTGTATTGTACATTGGATGGTTAGAATACCATTGTTACGGTTACCATACATCCTTTTTGCCCAACAGTATGCTTCAGAAGCCGCATCTTCTGATCTTATGAATTTTGGCCATGCTATAACATTACTTCCATATCTCTTATCATTACAAAGCACTTTTCTTTTCTCAGAAGAGACGTCTGGAAATCCAGGTTTGCGGCTCATCATTAACAATCTGAATAAACATTAAAACAAAATTGTTATGATATTGAGAGAAAAGTAAGTGTCAAATACAGTCAACTCTCGTTACAGCTAACACCATCGGGACCGTCCCTTGGTGTCCGTAATAACGAGTGTCCGCAATTGGAGAATCAATGAAGGTCATTTCTTTGTCGGTGTATTTAGCCGGGGATTTTGCTCCTGACTGCTACATTTAAGGGTGTGGGGTCACGTGAACTCTAAGTCCAAATGGCCTTTTGTAATTAATAATAACGGTGAATCGAGTCTGACTAATAGCGGAGCTCCCGCGCGGGCCGAAGGCCCGCGCGAGCGGAGCACCATACTTAAGAAAAAATGGTAACCCATCGACTTGATTTTTCATGGCTTGATTTGTCCATACATACATACATACGTACATACGTCCGTGTACCACTTTGCACAGGGTTCCCGCGCGCTTTGCTTACTCACAAATGCACAGAAAAATTGCAATTATGTAGTCAAAGATGGATCAAGAAGTATTTTTTTCTTATTTTTGCAATGCGAAAAATACGTTTAATCGAAGTCATGTCTGTCTTAAAGTGAACAAAAACAGTTTTTCGACTTTAGCGACTTGTTAAAGAAGATTTAGCGAGGGAAAGCGAGGGAAGATTCTTAATCTTACGATGAATTAAGTTTCGTGACTGAAACTTCAGTGAGAGAAAAAGTGGCCTGTAGACCAGAAAAACCTGATTATACTGCAAGAGTGATATTTCAGTTTCGTAGAAAACACTTCATAGAAGGTAAATTCATTAATTTTAACTAATATTTCGTAAAAAATCGACAAGAAATGTGTAAACTAGCTGAAGAAACTCTCAGACAAGCCAAGGACGTTGGTTCGGCAAACATTGTCAGAGAAACTTGGATAGTTTGTCGTTTTTACTGCATTCTAGATTTTTATCATCTTTTTTTTCTTCATTACTTGTGAATCAAAAAAGCGATATTTGAAGCTTTGATTATTTGTTTTTGATCCCATTTGAAGAAAAAAGGCTAAGACTTAGTAAAAAGACTTGGTTCTTTGAAAAAATATATTTGACGGCCAGCGAACCTTACGCGAAGTCAAAACAAGATTCCAGTTTCATAATCATATGAATATTTTGACATTTTTATAGATAATTTATTCTAATGTTGAATGAAATATGAAAAAGGAATACATATCACACCAAATATTTGCTATTTATCGGGCTTTTCCAGCTATTACTATTACACAATCGCAAAAATGATGAGCTTGTTTTTTTTTATGGATAAGCTTATGTTTTTGTAAGATTTTTCGCTCGATAATAAAGTTAAGAATAAATCTAAAAAAAATACTTTTCAAAGACCAACTTACTAACAAAGAAAATTATTATCTTGCATTAATGAATATGTCTCTTTTTACGTGTGAAGTTCAAGTGAATGTAAGCTTAAGCTTATCAGTAATATTTTTCGACAATTTTCAGTGTAGTTTACTTTCCACCTAAAAAACTTACAACTTTGATTACTAAGATTTGCTGAATAAAATCCTTTGTTCTCTACATGTATTCATATGTTCTACAATCTATAATTATTATTCTTCGAATTGAAAAGTTCTCTAATGCTTTTGAAGGCTTAAAATAATGGTTTTTCTTTTAGTTTTTCCTCCTGAATTCTGGTAAAATCAAACAATGTGGTAACGCTATAACTAGCGTTATGCCGCGTCACACAATTGTCACGCTTTTAGCACTAAATATACTATTTATGGGAGCTCCGCTTTTAGGCAGTGCCTAAATCTATATATTAGTCGTGTGTCTTGGGTCATAGGTACCAGAAATGGCATTAAAATTGATACAAAAAAAAAAAAAAAAATGCCCGTTACGAGATTTACATTCTCAAGAAACTAAATGCCCCACTTTTCAGACATTATGTGAAATGTAGTACAAGTAAACCGATTGAGAGATAAATGATCAATTTTTACATTTCTGGTACCCATGGCAATGAACCGAAGATGCACGACTACATTATGCCAACGACCCAGGACGCACGACCGTTAGTCTGGCAAACTCTGACCAATCAAATGGAAACAATATCCATGCTATGATCCCCCCAAATTAAAGCAAACAAGTAAAGTGAAAGGCGCCCATGCAATTTTGTAATCACTCGTATTATCTTGCAATTTTTAATGCTTTTATAGTGCTGTAAATCCAAATTTGTTTTAAATGTTGTGAGGCAGTGAGTAAGGAGCACCTTTTGTCACCCGTTTGCTCAAGCGTCACTTAAAAGACAGAAATATCGATGAATAAATACTTGACTTTGACCTTGAAGTTTATAGTAGCTGGACCCCAAAACCGGACGTATTGCACAACCCACCCTACAGAAAAGGTTTGACACTTGATTCTCATAGTACATAGAGCAATACTTGCTCTTTATTCACTCCATCAAACATGGTATGTTTGTCCACATGGCAGCAGATAACGTCAATGATTCCAGCGAAGAAACGATTGATGGGAGCACATGCAACAACCTTATGGGGATCACCGTCGCAGACGCGAAGGTCTTTAGATTCGTCAAGACCTATAGTGACCATATATGATATTAATGAAGGAAGGAGACGTCCATCAGTTACAAATTACCTCGGATAGATAAAGAACGCACATTGGCTACAATCAAATGAGGAGTTCCTGTCCGCTTTTTTGGTCCTAACGTATTGATTACGACCTGGTTACACATAGAAATTTTTTTTTTGATTGAATAATGTGTTTCCGTGGTTTTTATAACAAACCATATCTTATCATAGTGGTCAAAAAACGTCGATTTCCTTCATTTTGAGGTCACGTGAGACCATAACCATCAATTCTTAATTTTTTGAAAAGCCCTCACGTGGTAATTGACGTGTATTTTCTTCTTTGCCTTGCCAAACGGGAGTCTTGTATTCATGATCAGCGTTCAAGTACAGTCCGTTGGTGTCTTCTACTCATCAGCGTTAAAGTAGCTTGTTTCAGTAAAACAGTTCAAATCGCCAGCTTCCTGATTTAATACTACAGTAGTTACTAGTATTGTTTACAATGCTCATATTACTTATTTGATTTGAGTTGGAAAAAAAAAGAAAGAAAAAAAAAAAAACCGATCGATGACCTGCTGTCCCTCGCTGTTTTGAGACCATTTAGCCAGTGGTGAAAATCATTCCCTATTACTCGAAAAAAATCGGGGTTGGGATCAGACATATGCTAGCTACGGATCTTCACATCCAGCGGTAGGCGATAAAAACCGACGTGGATGCCATGCATCATTGCACATTTGGGACGCATAGTAGACAAACTATTGAGAAATGACAGGGCAGAAAGCTAATTGAACAACCAAAACAGCCAAAACATATATTGCCTTACCTGCATGTGACAGATATATCAGTGCTTGGTGTCTGAATCTCATGAAAAGAAGACTTTCGGTTTGTAACAACAGAAGACTCCTCGGAAGGATAGTTGTCACTATCCTTATGAAGATAAACTGAAACGAATCCTCTGTTTTCTTTGTTATCTCCATTGGGGTATAGCTCCAAAAACCAAATGTATCCACACAACCAGAAAGTAGGACTTATCAGCTTGTTATCACGAGAGATCTCTTTGCGTGCGCCGTCTACTTGAGTATAACAGTCGCGGTACTTTCTAATGTTCCATGTAAATGTTCTTGAAATTTCGAGATTTTTCTATCAAAAATAAGTGTAATGTCTACTTAGAATTAAAAAAAATATTTCCTCTAAATTACAGACTAAATTCAACCATGTATCTTATGATCATAAAAACAACAACACCGTGGTGGATCTAGAAATGTTTAACAAGAGGGCCTGAACTTAAAATAAGTAAACCCTGTTGAACAGTTGATAACAACATAGATCAATTAAAACTCAGCTCTGATTCTGAGGAGAAACCCCTTCCATTTGATAAGAAGGTACATTTAGAAAAAAATGATAACTTTTATAAAAACCTTCCGAATTCGAGTTTAATTTGTGTCGGACATTCTAAATTCCATTGCAACAGCTTTTATTCACGATAGACGCCATGATGGTTTTAGTATTGTAATGCAGATTAGTCACGCGGTTGCTAGGGGGCAATAGATCGAATATATTCTACATGAGGTGAGCTGTTGACTGGCCAGAAGAAAAAAAAAAATAGCTTGAGTGATGCGTCTTGAAGTTATAAAGGTTTTTCTATGCCATATGTTAATGACTGTGACGTCTGGGAGACATCTATGTTTATTAATATTTGTTGTTGCTTGTAATTCGAAACAATGGCGAATATGTGGAAACTAATTTTCAATCATTTGTATGAGAGCTATAGTTAAAACAATGAGCATTCCAAACTCAATTTATCTGTAGCAGTTAAGTTTTGTATATTAAATGATGACTCCCCCGACGCCACAGTCATGTGAAAATACGTCTTTTTTGAACTGACTTTTTTAGATTCATAATTTTAACCCAAGAAAAAGAGAAATTATATTTTCTAAATTAGATTTTCTACGGACAGATATAGCTTGTATTTTAAGTTTCAATTTTTGTTCGAGAAATTTATTAAAAAAAGATATAGCCGATCTAAACGAATTTGGTGACCCCCATTTTTAACTCGTGGATACGTGAAGAGTAGAAACGAGTTATTGTGAGGTGTCTGAATATGGAAATGTGTCACTCGCTCGATCGCTCACTCACTTTACTAATCTCCTACCTTAACTTCTGTCAATTCCTCTTTTAGAAGTTGATTCTCTTTAGTGAGTGACAAAATATTTTGCTTGAGTGTCGAACATTCTTCGGTCAGTGTCGTGCTTTGTTCGGTAAGTGACGAATTCTTTTTAGTGAGCGATGAACATTGTTTGGCCAGTGACATCATGTGTGCAGCCATGTTGTCTTGTACATGTTTATCAACATGTTGCCGTTCAACTTGGACTAAACATCCCTGATCCTTGAAAGGACAATCGAGTATTGTCTTGGCACAGTCATTTATCATATGGTCGTCTAAGTTAATCCTGAGAATAAACAAGAGTTTCTTTGTTACACTGTTCATAGAATTTACAAAATGATGACGTAATTATGAATAAACGTAGTCAAGACTGACTATGATGTAAAGGATTGTCAACCATCTCACAGAACTGAAGCTACCCTCTCATGTTACCCTCTCATGTTAGAGCAAGAGCAATTCGTATAAAAACAGCTTCATAACAAGAACAGTGAAAGAATGGAACTTATTGCCAAGTGACATTATTGACAGTCATAGAGTAACTATATATAAATCTAAACTATAAGTGCTCATCTAGATAACCGTCTTGACTAGGGTCTTGATTCAATAGAGCTTTCCCGGATTCGCTAAGAATCCTATTGTATTCTTTGTTAGAAAAAACCTACTAATGGTCTATCACCAATCGAGCCCTGTGATTGGCTGAGCTACTAGGGGTCTATTAGTGATAGACCTATAGTAGCGAAAAGCGCGGGTTTTGAAAACCAAAAAATATTTAAAGCAAAATCCAAAACTTTTTGCATCCTTTTATTGGACCGATTAGTAGGTTTTTACTAAAACAATTAGACCTCTCGCCCTCATGGCCTACGAGTCAATTGCCCATTCGGCCTTCGGCCTCATGGGCTACATTCGGACTCGAGGACTAATTGTTAATTAGCTTCGTTCTATTGAATATCTTGGAGTCTTTTGTGGTGACACTTAATTTTGCGAGGGAAATATGAATCTAAAAATAACCAGTCTGAGAAAAAGATAATTTGAGTTAGGGGTAATATTTGTACGCTCCGCGTAATGCGCTCCTGGACTTAACAATGAAAAATATATCAAAGAATAGTAAGCGCAATTCTTATTTATTTAAGGGCTTTCAATTCATGAAGGCACTCTGTGGGCACTTGGTGTACTTTAAGATAAATTGATTAAACCTGGAAGTAATCATTCGTGGGCGTGGCGGAACATCAAAAATTAGTCATCACGTGGTATTCTATCGTTGTGCCAATTTTCATTCTTGCAACCAAAAACGTGAATAATTTTGCATCATATTCCTGCACTACAGGGAGGTGGGGGGGGGGGGGGGGATAAAAATAAACAGAAACAAACATAAAAAGTATTGAAAGCAATATTGAGCATTTCATACCTTTTTATTTTGTTCATTTTCCTGCTTACTGGACATCTACAGCTTTTGGGACATGGAACCATTTCTTCGGGACATTCAAAGTCTTTGTGATACTGTATCTCAAGTCTGACCAAATCTTTTCTACATTTCTCACATTCCACTTTTTTATATTCACATATCTTGTCGTGATCTCGCGACTCGCTTCTATCCATGATTTTAATGCAGTTCGCATTCGTACACTGCACTTGTTCGAAAGGACAAGTTTCTCTGTGTGTAGTGATCTTTCTCCTCTTAACACTTGTCTCACAACCATTAGGGCATGACAGTATTACTTCAGGACAATCATTTTTCTTGTGATTCGTCAGGTCACGTCTGATCAGAGTCACACCACATTGCTCATCACATTCCAACTCTTTATATTCGCATATCTTGTCATGATCCTCCAGCTCTCTTCTCTGCATGTTGGTGTCGCAGTTCACATTAGGACACTTTACTTGTTGGAAAGGACAAGTTTCTCTGTGTTTGGCAAGTGACTGTAGCTTTCCAGTCCAGTCACACTCTGGGTCAATTTCCTCTGCGTCTATAGATTTAAAAAGTCAAAAATACACGTCACGAACATGGACTTTTATACATCGATAGAAGTTTGTACATAACTGTCATGCGCAGTCGAGGTTTATACGTCACTGTCATGTGCACTCAGTCAGTCCCAAAAAGACTCCCACATTTTGAAGAAAGCATGCCAGTCTGAAGACAGGATTGCTAGTCGACTAACTTTCGTGGTTCGTCAGTGATCGTGTGTGAGACTGACCATGATGAGGCTCTAAGTCTTCATCTAAACTTGGAGGCAACTTTATCTCTGATAAAGTCGTCCTCATTAGTATTCTTTACATAAAGACACACGTGTGTCTTCATATAAAGACCACTTGAATACTAATAAAAATGGCTTTATCGGGTATAAAGGTCCATGCACGTGACGTGTGTGGGCGCTCCAGTTGGACCAAAGGTCATGAATCATTCATGAGTTTTTGAATAATAATGAATCTTTATTAAACTTTACAAATTATGGTATATGGTATTAATAAATTTGAATCTAATCACTATCTTGTTTTACTAATTCGATATGCCGATGCCAGAAAAGCTTTTGAAATAATAACCATTTTGTTTCAATTTGATTTGATGTATAGCTTTAGACACTCTAGTTTAGTTTAACAAATATATTTCGCTCTGGTCGAGCCTCGTCAGTGTTATGAAACTAACGTAAAGTAACGATTTGTAAGTATATAACATAACGTTTAACAAAAGGAAAGTCATTCATCTATGGTCGCTCTGGGAATTCGCAGATAGTTCCATTCGGTTTTTGTGTTAATTAACTGTCCAGCTGGAACTTCTTTAATTCTAACTGCTTCTGCTATCTGCCCTGCCATTGGGTCACCTTTGAACGTGCCAGTCACGCTCATGCTAAATTCCTGTTCTTGTTCATTGTGTTTATCTTTGCAATGTCTCCATAGTGCAGAGTCTTCTCGTCTTCCCGCCAAAAGTCTCAAGTGTTCTTTTCCACGCGTTCCTTGCCGTTTCACCCACGTAAACATCGCCACATTCTTTGCACTTGATCTCATAAGTGACATTGTTGGTATTACATGAACCTGTTCCTCCATCTCCTTCTCTGCATATTAGGCATTCTTCTCTATTGCACGACCTTTGTTTTAGTAGGTCAGATCTCTGTAAAAGTCTTTTCAGCGATGCTCCTGCTTGTTCTACTATTTTGATCTTAAATCCTTGTTTCTGAACCTCATTCTGCATCATTGACTTTAGTTCGGACTTGGGTGTAGCTGGTACGAAAATAACCGATTCGTATCCTCCTTTGTTATACCACTCCTTTTGTTTTCTCCTCTTCTCTTTCTCCCGTTCTTCTCTTCTCCAGTTTCTAGGTCTATACATTGGTCTTATCTCTCTATCGTCGTCATCCTTTATCTTGAGGTACGCTTTCATCGCTGAGGAGAGTACTTCTGGGAAGTGGTTACTACTCATATCAGTGAACTCATGCGCAGGATTCAGTACTCAGGGTACAATAAGAAATTCAGACACGAAGTACTCTCCTCAGCGATGAAAGCGTAACATAGAGGACTTTCAGGAGTTTTTAGTTTGTTACGGAAGTGCTTCATTTCTTTTGTTCTAAGCAGGTTTGATTGGTTTACCCTTCATATAAGGAAGTGTAGATAGTTTCGTTGTGAGTAATTATGTGGCGCGACGTCGGCGCGACGTATTGGCTGCTGCACACTGAATCCAATAGGTTCTTTCGTTCGACTTCTAAAAATTATCTAAATCTTCTAAAAAAATATCTAATTTTAAATCTCATCACTTCGTTGGCTATTTAGATTCTTTTAAGAACAAACGTTAGGTGACAATTCCATTACTGATAAGTATGACTATATTTTACCCAGTATCGCAATTCTGATTGGACGAGAGCTCTCAGCCAATCCCTGATATCGTGTGAACTCGACATGATAAATGTATCATCTGTAGGTCTTACCTACAGACAGTACATTTATCATGTCAAGTTCACTCAAGGTCACAATGAAAAAGGGGATACGTTTCCGATTTTATCAAAAGCAGAATTAATTCTTTATTCTTAGTTTACAGAATGTATAATAAAACAATTATTGAATTCGGTTTTCGCTTGATATCGTAAATATCAAGACCTCGTCCGTTTTATCTGGCTCAGCCTACGGCTTCGACAGATAACACGGCCTTGGTCTTGATAATTTACGATATCATGCTCAACCTCATTCAATAATTGTTTATTATAATATTATTAAGTCTTTTTGAAAGTGGGACGACGATGAAATTTGAACCTTTTCAAACAAGATTATCAAACCATCCCTGTCGACGGGCCTGATAGACATTTATTTCATATTTGTATTTAAAGCAGTAGACACGTGCGCTTATGAAGCGCCTAATATTCACATTTGTTTGTGACAAAAAATGCAAGGTCAAAGATGACATCATGTAACTCTCAACCACACACCTTCTTTTGCCTCTGTTTGTCCATCACTCTCTGGTGGATGACAGTACACTTCAAGGTTGCTTACTATATTTTTAACGACCAAACTACGTGCAAGACTGTCGAGTTGTAGTGCATTGTTACCCATGGGGCACATCTTTTTGGTTTCCAGGCATCTTGTAATGCAATCTTTACAGAAGCTATGCCCATCTTTACATTGCCAGGGGTCCTCCAGTACTTCCAAGCTAGAAAGTAAACGAAACGATTAAAAGGGGTTGTTTGTTTCACTCGCAGCACATGCTTACCAGACTTAGTATCTTTCGGTTCCTTATAATATATTCTAGGATCAATGTTATTACACTATTTGAACTTTTCACGAGTACTTCTATGAATACTAAACGCAGCATTCTGAGTCTACTCTCGTTTACAGAGTTTTGATCACTAATTCCTTCGCTTATTCGGTTAGAGTGAAATCACTATACCCGTGAAATAAATATAGAGATAGCCTGGAACCGAGGTTGGTGCTATGACAACTGATCTGTATAGTTTATTTTGAAAAACATCTAGATTACTAATATGCGGCTAAATTATAGCTTATCGTAATTCTAGGCTGGTCAAGTATTGAGAATATAAAGTCATAAGGAACAATGGCTGTCAATAGGAAGGAAAAACGATATTTGAAAAAGGAGGTCTTTCAATCCATGCAAAAAGAAAGAAAAAAAAAGAAAAAACGGTCAAAAAATTGAAAGTAGCACCTTAAATTAATCATAAGATGATTGATGTTTTCATGACAAGGTTTTTTTCAACCGGCGGTACGTAGGTTTTCTGGATTTTTCTATATAAAAAACATTGGGAGAATATTATTATCAATAAGAATTATTAGGTTGAGCTATTAGGTTGAAATTACGCAATTATGCAAATTTGTGAAGACATCAACACAAGAACGCAGGACTTCAGGCTCAAAAGAACAAAAAGATGGCTACTTCCAATTTTAGATTTTTTCGCTTTTTTTTATAGAAACAACACAACACTGACGATTTATGTGAGGCCTTATTGTATTCAAAACTTTAAAAAAGAGAAAAAATAAGTAGCATATTATTTCAAATATGACGTCATCCACATAAATTAATTATTCATAATAATTTTAAATCGGCATCTCATCACTTTGCATCAAGTCTACTACTTAATGCAAAAAGATGGAGCTATAAGGACTTTTGGATAAAATTAACCTTGTTTAAAGAAATTTTAGAAAATTCCTCTATTTTCTTAAATATGAGGTCATAATGTCGTCGTATTGCATCACAGATCATATGTCACTGCAGTATTATACTCAATTTGTGAATCAATTTTCATGATTGTGGGCCTTATGGTTGCTATCTTACAGAACTCAGGCTCAGCATAGTCAATAGAGAGGGCATCCCCCTCTATTACCTATTGGCTGAGAAAGAATAAAATGTCCAGGGCTAATATGGTTAATTAAGATGTGGTGCTGAGGGGATTTTGTTGGCACAGGATGGAATAAACATGAATTTCTTGGCCATCAAACACAAGAGGTGTCGAGCTAGAGTCACCAGCCTTCTTATATATATTTATGTACTGGTGGGTTAATTTTCTAATTGCTCTAAAATGACTAAAAACCACCCAGAATGATGTGGATACCAACACAGGACAGAGGTATGTTCAAACTTATTTCAACAAAAAGGACATATTTTTCCGTCCCACAGATTGAATGGCAATCCATATATAAATGTATTGCTTGGGCTGCCCATGGATAAAACTACTTAAATTTGCCTAAGAAAGTATCCACAAAAAATTGTTGTGGGGAGGGACTGATTAGAAATTACCTTCTAACGAAAGAAAATTGAGGTCCCTGCAAGAGTTGTTTGTTGGTTTTCACCTGTGCTTCAAGGGTGTTTTTCTGGGTTCACTGGTTTTCCTCCCTCCACAAAAATCAACTTCTAAATTCCAATTTGGTCTTTGGGATTTCACCTACTTTAGAGCCTAGCTCTAGCTAGGTTGTGATTGTCTCATGCTGTGATTCAACAGCCAAAGCTTAATAGAAACCCATTTTCATAGAATACCCTAAAATTTCAAAAAAATCCCTTTTGTATATATACCCTAATTTCTTTCTTGTCAATGTGAAATTGTATAATTTACACAGTGCATGACAGTGCATGACAGTGCATGACAGTGCATGTTAATACATGACAGTACCTGGTAGTGTATTGTAATGCATGATAGTACATGGCAGCAAATGGTTGTGCATGTCAGTTTGCGGCAGTGCTTGGTAAGATGTAGTAGCAGTATAGAGTTATACCTTGTAGAGCATTGTAAGGCATGTGGTAGCTAATACATGGTAGTAAATGGAGAATGTGGTATTAAAATAATAGTAGTGCTTGGCAGTATACAAGTGAGTACTTTACCTGCAGGTAGGAGGACATGGCAGTAAACAGTAGTACGTGGGAGTGAATGGTAGTACTATTTTGTATCATATAAAAAGAAAATATAGAAACAAAAGAAAACAGCCCCAGTTTAAGTTAAAAAAAAAAATTATACATATCTTTACTCTGACAGTATCTCAATTCTGATTGGTCAAGAGCCCTCAGCCAATCCCTGATATTAAGTTCACAGTGAAAATGGAAATATGTTTACCATATTTTTAGAAGTAAAATTAACTCTTTATTCTTAGTTTACAAAATGTATAATAAAACAATTATTGAATTCAGTTTTCCCATGATATCGTAAATTATTATATGAAATAGAGTGTGATATTGAGTGACATCAAAATGATAAGATTGATATCTCCACTCCCACCAGTGGCCAGTGGGGATACGATTTATATCAACACTGGTGGTGTCAAATTTTGACTTTTTGCTCAGCAAGTCTCAAATTCTCCATTATTTTTCATTGAAGATTTCATATAATAAACAGAACATTACATGGCTGCTTGGAGATACAAATTTTGTCTTCTCGTGGTGATATCTTGTGAGATAATATCAACACTCGACCATGTAATATCCTATATTTATCAAGACCTTGACAGTTTTATCTGCCTACGGCTGTGGCAGATAACATGGTTTTGGTCTTGGTAATTTAGGATATCATGCTCAACCTCATCCTATAATTGTTTATTGTTGGCATAAAAGTTGCAATTTATGTATCATAGTAAGTTATCAAAAGAATTTATAGAGGAAATTACATGGTGAAGATATTAAGTTATAAATATAGTTTATGTCTCAAGATGAGAAGAAAATATCTTCAATCTTAAACTTCATATCTTCAAGCCAACGTGTAATTTTCTTTTTATTGTATGGACAGATCAACAAACAAAAACTATGCAACACACATTAAAGTGAGCAGGTAAAACATTGGAAGTGACATCATTGATATCATGACATGTGAGGATATGCAAAATATGGCACAGAGAAAGTAGTTCATATGATAAATATGACTGGCATATTTCTCAGTAAAAAACTGTGTCTGTATAATAAAATATATTATATGTTCACTGTCATTGTCTACAATTAATGTATGTTTCTTGTTTTTATTTTTAAGTATCCCCCTGAGGAAGGTTTTTGATTTTCAAATACTCCCCTTTTACACTCAAATTTTGGGGGATCCCCTCCCCCAAATTTCTCATTTATCAGCCCCCCCCCCCCCCCGTCTACATTTTTTTTGCAAATGCTCCCTAATCTAGATCAAGGTGAGCCAAATTAAAGTGGATGACACAACGAAGATAAACTACAACTTTTTCCATAATATTCATTGATGTACAAATTAAATAAGCATACAAAATTGAGTAACCAGACACCGTAGTTTTGAAATTTCCGTATGCGATAGACAGCATGCAGAATGATGAAGGAAACCCAAAACGTCAAGTTTTTATCACCTTCTTACACGTCGCTTCGGAAAACCGAAAAAAAAACTTACAAACTAATTAACTATTAAAAGGAAACAAAATTTCACTTCAATTGGTGTAGGTAGACTGAATATAGCAACATTATCTAGAAATATTGAAACATATAGTTGCTTACCATATCCCACAGATGAGATTTTCATCGACTTTTCCCACAAACTGTTCAGTATTTAAACCCATGAAGGTGACTGAGCTCTAAAAGGAGTGAAAACAATGGAAAGAACCTCCCATAACAGCAATAACACCTTTCGTAACTTAGATCTCTAACTTACACGAGCGGTTCATAAATTTGATTCCAGATCAAATTTTAAAAACGGTATATAGTTTTAAATGGTTTTGATTAATATGTTGCGGAGAGATAGTTTTAAACGAAACATACCCCTGAAGGTTTACAGTAACCTTAAGTAAGCTAAATGTAGCGAGAAATAATATAAAATCGGCGCGGTTTCATCAGCATAAGATGAGTAGTAAACATCGATGTCTTTTGGGCAGCTGACGCTCGGTAACGCGCCGAAAGGGTAGGAAAAATTGAAAGTTTCTCTCCTTTTCTGACGCTTTATTTCCTCCGTTAATTTCGCTTTCTGGCTGTCCCAAAAAGCAACTTGCTTACGAAGAAACGCAGAGACAAAAAGAAAACGAAGTAGCCTTCTGGCTTGAGATAAGAACTGAGGTCCTTGTTTTTATGAATACTAATTAACCTTGAAATTAGCCATGGTTGAATGTAAATCAGAAGCTCCGCCCAGAATGGTTCGGTTTTTCTGGCGATGGTAGGAAATTGATTCTCTTAATTTCTTTAACAACTTTCGACAGTTGTACAGAGGAAGCCATTTTGATGTTGCCAGTGTATCTGCTACCTTTCATTCGAAATGTTTAGCTGTGGTATAGAATCATCAATGAATAAGACAAACAAACAAACAAGCAAACAAGAAAACTCTAAACGAATGAATGGTTATGGAAGGAACGATGCATGAAAAAAATATCTAGATATATGTGTGTATTATGGCATAGAAATAATAAGAACTCTAATAATTATTCTGTACTTATGATGCTTGTTATGTTTATCCAAAATCAGGAAGCCCCTTATATGGACATTATATGGAATATCCTGAGGTAGTTTAAGAGTAGATTGGTATTAATCCTTTGCCAGCAGTGCGCTATGATCACGTGATCTTTATTATCCAGAGCCTAGAACTTTCCTCTTTCATTATATTCTTTAGAAGCTGTTGGGTGAACGCTGCTTTCATATAACAAGGAGTGAACCCAGGGTTATAATATTTCGAGAGAAAATATCTGTCAAATGCAAGATAATATAGCAGCTTTGAAATCATATTTTTCTTCGTGATTTCTTTTTCGTCTGTTTGCTTCATGGCTGCTATACATCGTGTTCACAACTTTGTTGTTGTTTGCTTCATGTTTCTTCTACGTTCAAAAGGTTAGTTTCTTGTCATGAATATATAGTCGTTTGTTTACATCAGATTTTGCTTCTTTTTACCTACTGGATTGCTGATCAAGATTTGATTCTTGGAAATATATAGAGGGAGCAGCACTCACTTGGAGGAATCAACCAACCTCGGCTACCGGGATTCAAGGCCAAGGTGTCAGCATTACTTGGACCGCTGATCTAGTTGTAGGTGAAACATGGTCGTATGTTAAAGTGTACCAACAAGAAGGTCCTTTCAAATATCAGATGGTAAAATATAGCAAGTGGGCAGGGAGGTCCGTTTATGTTGGGTTTTCAAGTCGAGATGCGGATCTGAATCTAACTGCTTCTCAGACTGGTACTCTAGTGACAATGGTGTTTACATTGAAAAACCTGGACCGCTCAACTGATCAGCATTCGTACTATATAGTAATAGACTATGTTAGCGACACCGATGGTTCAATTAAAGTGCCACTCACAGTCCTTGGTAAGTGTTTTCTAATATTTCAAATACTTTTTTGGTTAACCCGCATTACTTAGATTATATATTGTTATTGTTCATCACTGTTTTACTATAGAAAACCTAGATATCGTGCACCTAAAGGTTTTATAGTCTTGTGAACCGCAAGGTTTCACAAAATAATACTGAGTGGGTTTACCGATATTATTTTCAAAAAAAAAAAAAAAAAAAAAAAAAAAAAAATAGAAATGCACAGAGAGAATACCTTTATTCAAATAAACTTCATTTAAAACGAAAGAGGCAAAACAAAGAGGATTCATATTTCAGTTGGTGGTCAGCCTGTGTTTGCTTATAATTTCCAAGAATATCCAGCTATGACATAAAAAGGAGGATGAAGGAATACGTTATCAGAATATTTACATTGTTTGGTTTTTATTTCGATATAAGAGAATAGTTCTTTGTTAGCAATATCTTAAGCCATATTCGTTTTTCATAGTGTCAGTGGGAACTTGACTGACTCGCTTGTTGCATCTGAAACCACTGTATTTGGTATAATGAACGCAACTAAACTTTCTAAAGTCTTATTTTAAAATAGTTTGAATCTCAATTGATGTGCAAAGGATGCGTGCAAGGAAACACATACTTCAAAACACTTAGCCAGCGTCATTGCTAAAACAATAAAACACTAACAGATGACTTTCAAAGTCAGATAGAGTACGGAAACTGAACTGAATCTGTTAGTGTTTTATTGTTTTAGCAATGACGCTGGCTAAGTGTTTTGAAGTATGTGTTTCCTGGTCGTCAGGCTTGCATGGTAATCAGCCATACAACTGACAAAAAAACACTTAATGAGTCTTTCTGCATGCATACGTTTATTTCAAAGAGGATACGGATCATTTAAATTTGATGTAATAGATCAAAAACGAGTGCCAGTGTTTGATCAGGGAATCCAAACACCGAGAAGCTGATGAAAGCACGAGGCCGAAGGCCGAGTGCTTTCATCCGTTTCGAGGTGTTTGGATTCCCTGATCAAACACGAAGCACGAGATACGAAGCACAAATACTTTACATAACGTCAAGTTGGAGGAAGAGAAAGGAGCTACTTCTCAGTTTCGGCGTCCTAAAAACACTTTAGAGGAAAGTGAACTAATAGAATCAGCTACTCCAGTCACGTGCATAGGTCTTAATCTATTCTATAATATATAACATCAACCCAAAATTGTCAATGAATTCATTGTTAGTTTAGTTGGTAATACACTAGAATATCAAGGCAGAGGTTCCCGGTTCGAGTCCCAGGACGTCCATGATAAAATATAACATAAAAATAAAACATCGCCAGAAATTCCGAACCAAAGTGGGCGGGCACTATATTATGCAAAATTAGAATCATGCAAAATAAATGCCAATCATTCTTATTGTCTTATCTCAATTGTAATTGGTTCATACATCACAACTTAGCATTGAACATAAAGGTTTGTTCGCTGCTTTAAATTATTTATCTACGGCAGATATTTTGCTAGCAAAACATCCTAAAAGACCAAGAGGAAGCGGATCAGTTTGGGAAGTCGAAATATTCAGTTAAAGACGTAAATTTTCGGCAGGGGTGAGAGAAAGATCGTCTACGACTGTAGAATCACGAAGTTAATCATAAAGTTAGCTTATTGAATAATTCTTTGTTTTACTCATTTACTGATAAACGTTAATTTATCATACAAGCTTACCAAGATTATTCCACAAAAATGTCCCGAACACCGTATTATTATTATATAAGAATCGCTGAGTCTGAACAGCGTCTGCTCTCTATCTTTCCTTGATTTTTCAGTCATTTTCAGTAAAAAAAATAACGCCTGCTATGAATACGAAATCTTTTGTTTATGTCGCGCCGGAAGTGTTTCTTTTCAGAGATTCGAAGTCTAATGACTGCAAATATTGAGAGATGAAAAACCGAAATGAGTTTGTGGCCAAACCATTTGAAACTTGGCAGAAATATTAACGAAAGTCCAATCCTTCAAACAAGATTTAAGATAGAGCTATGCGTATCCTTGACCATGATTTTGAGACCAAAATAGTTGAGTGACTTTGCACACTTCCAGTCTTCTTCACTAAAATGGGCACTCGAAATCCCAGTATTTTTGTTGTTGTCAAACCGAATTCTAATTTAAAGTTTTGGTTCTGATTTATTAATTTTATTAAAGCTTGAAGGTTAGTTGTTGAACTTCTAAGCCCGGCAGCTGTTGTAGTACCCGATAATCATGATTTTGAGACCAAAATACTTGAGGGATTTCGCGCTCTTCCCGGTCTTCTTCACTAAAATGGGCACTTAAAACCCTAGTATTTTTGTTTTTGTAAAACCGAATTGTAATTTAAAGTTTTGGTTCTGATTTATCATTTTTATTAAAGCTTGCAAGTTAGTTGTTGAACTTCTAAGCCCGGCAGCTGTTGTAGTTAAATATTTTTTAAGATATCGAGGAATTAAAACTCTAGTTCCATACATTTTCTGTTAATTTGAGAACTGTAAGTATAGGATTACTCCATAAGAATAACGCCGCTAATACGCATGTCTGTTCGGAATTTCTGGCGATGAAAGGGAAAAATCAAAACAAAACAAAATGGCATACAAGTACAAATATGCAAGGAGAAGCGTCATTTAGCCGTGGATTTAAGACTTAAAATGTTTCTACTTAGCGTCATTGCTAAAACAATAAAACACTAACAGATGACTTTCAAAGTCAGATAGAGTACGGAAACTGAACTGAATCTGTTAGTGTTTTATTGTTTTAGCAATGACGCTGGCTAAGTGTTTTGAAGTATGTGTTTCCTTGCACGCATCCTTTGCACATCAATTGAGATTCAAACTATTTCAAAATAAGACTTTAGAAAGTTTAGTTGCGTTCATTATACCAAATACAGTGGTTTCAGATGCAACAAGCGAGTCAGTCAAGTTCCCACTGACACTATGAAAAACGAATATAGCTTAAGATATAAGTTTTATTAAATTATTTAAAGTCACATCGTGAGTTTGAAAGCAACCGTTGAAATGTCTGCAATTTCCAAGCTAGCCAAAATTTGGTCTTAAATTCTTCCTCCCTTTGGTTCATATTTCATCATCAACAGCGACGAAAGATGTTGCTTCTTCAAGACTGATCGACAACGACATATTTGTTCAGTAATTAATCACGATCCATCTAAATATTTACATATTATAGTTGACACTTCTTAAAAGTTTGAAAACTATCTTGTCTTTGTGTGTTTGGTTTAGCTTTCCCAAAGATAAGTTTTATTACAAATAATTGTGAGGCCTTGAATTGTATGAATTGTATCGACAACTCAGCATCTATAGTTCATAAGAAGCGACAAGTCTGGTCGTCAGGCTTGCATGGTAATCAGCCATACAACTGACAAAAAAACACTTAATGAGTCTTTCTGCATGCATACGTTTATTTCAAAGAGGATACGGATCATTTAAATTTGATGTAATAGATCAAAAACGAGTGCCAGTGTTTGATCAGGGAATCAAAACAAAACAAAATGGCATACAAGTAAATATATGCAAGGAGAAGCGTCATTTAGCCGTGGATTTAAGACTTAAAATGTTTCTACTTGAAAGAAAATGTTGTCTAGATGAGACTGAGAATATATTTTCACGGGCTAGGTTATTAATCATGGTTTTTTTATGAAAGAATTACCGTTGAAACGATCTCGAAGAAGCTGCCGAAAAGCTTTCCCGAGATCCTTGGCATGATTTAACTAAAATTTCCACATATTGGTCCTTGGTAATCTCCAGGATGCTTTAAACTTTAAGAAAATAATCCTTTTATCTGATATTTAGAGTGTCTCGTTTTCAACAACAAACGATTTATTGGCGAGAAAGTCATTCATATTTAGCTTATTTTCAAGATGGCTGCCACAAAACTAAAGTAAATTGAGCGTGCGGTAGTTGATGGGATTGATTCTTTTTCTGATCAGAAAATCATGCATTGCGCGCCTAGTCAGATCACCTAGTATAGATTAAATTGGAGAGCAACTCATGCAAGTATGGTAAGGTCTGGGTCATGCACGGAAATAAAGCTACCAGTTACTGTCTTTTTTTAATAGCTTAGTTTTTTAAATGTGATTCAAACTTTAAAAAATTCTAAAAAATAGGTGTTACCAACATTTTGTAACGTGACCAAGCAAGCATATAATGTGGCAGTCGATAACGTCAATATGCCTTAAACGTCTGACTTTTGTTTCTTTTTCTTTTTTCAAGATATTTAACCATAAAATGAAAATTTCTGGCAGATCATTCGGACATTTTGCTTATTATTCTCTTGATGGAGAAGAGTTTTTAGTTGTTAGAACAGATTATTAAAGACATCCAAATGCACTTAATTTATGTATACTGAAGTTGGAAGATGATCTTCCGAAACATGTATGAAAAACATGATCTTATAAAGCTTGTTTTTTTTTTAAATCTCAATTAATCAACAAAAAATTACAAATAATAAAGACGGAAAAAAATCCCCGTAACCTGTAGTTTATACTGGAATAGAGTTCTCTAATTTTTTTATTATGTTCTTTTACTTAAAAATATAATTAATGGGCAAAATATCGTTATAGTTGAATCACTGGCGTTTTCTAACATTAAACATATAATAGTCAATGTATTTACTAAGAGAGGGGGTGGGGTGTTGGGAGTTTCAAAAGTTTAGGTTACATCCTTATTAACATTACAGTAATTATTTTATTAAAATAAAACCGTTACTGAATTGTTCTCTTTCTTAAACAGTACCTCTTACTGTTAACGAAACCCAGACTGTCCAGCTTGTATGTAATGCAACTGTTTCTCCAACACCCAGTTTCAACTGGACCAGAGATGGTGTGATTGTTGGCACAGGAAGCCCATACACTACAGCAGCAGTTACATTTAACGATGATAAGGCTTGTTACACGTGTGTTGCATACAATGATGCTCAAGAAAAGACAGCTAAAATCTGCTTAAATGTGCAATGTAAGTGGCCATACAATATATGGTTTGTGCTCGAGGGAAATATTTTTTTTATTTTGGGTACTTGCTTAGCAATTAAAAGTTTCTGCTAGAGAAAAGAACATTTAATGTTTGATTTAGGGTTGTGTTGCCTGAATTACTTTACTTTTTCCCAATTATTCCCATTTCCTCATAAAGCTAACATAATAAAAAAATATATATTTTAGACAAACCAAGAAACGCCGCACTTCTTGCAAATGGTATGGAACTAACTTTTATATTATTTATCAATCAAATCTGACGTTTTAATTTCATGATAGAAAACTTGTCGAAATAAAGTAATATGAAATAAAAAAACTGAAATAAAGAAATTGTCCTCGTAACAATTTTTAAAAATCCAATGGTTAACAAACCTGTGGACCATGCTCGATCCATGATGGAACTGGAAAGTGTTAAGTTGGGCCTGGAGTAAAAGCCTTGAAACATAACAGAGAACTAACAACCAACCACTAGACATGATGAGATGAAAAAGCTCTTCGAATCCCGCATAAAAGAACCAAATCTACTCTCATATAACTGTGAGTCCGATTATCGAACCAATGACCACAGCGGCGATGAGAGGCAATGCATTAGCAGTGTCAGATTCCATTGCCAGTTCAAGGGTAGTGGATCGGAGTTCTTAGTTAGCCTCTCTCTCTCTCTCTCTCTCTCTTTTTCTCTCTTTCTTAATTCAAGGCTTTTTCTCCGGGTTCTCTGGTTAATCTTTATCGTTCCAAAAACTCGACAATTTAAGATTAATAAGTGCAAGGATCAATGTTTTGTTATCCCTTTACTCCATGATTGCGACAAGGTTAACACAATTAACTTTTAATTTTCAAACAAGGAAACCCTGGACTTTCAAGTAACAAAATAGTTGTCTGCCAGAATGATAAAGTGACTCTGACATGTACATCAGGACCAGCCAACCCATCACCCAGCAGTTACAAGTTTTACAATAACGGGGCTCTTGTTGGGACCAGTGCATCCAACGTTTATGAAACTACAGATACTGCAGGTCTACCATATGTTAACAAGTTTGTTTGTGTACCAATAAATAATCTGGGACCCTCCTTGGAAAATGGAAGTGTGAAAGTGACTGCAAAAGGTAGTTTTATAATATTTCTTTTAATTTTTAGAAAAACGAATGATGATCAATAAATAGAATGATCAAAAACGTGTGTCAACGAGATCTCGATTTGTCGTCCATTTTTGGGTTGAAGAAAGCTGACCAATGCATTGTCTATCGAACATTTGATTTTTGATACAATTATTGTCATGAATGTTTTGTAGCTTCTTACCCGGCACAGATATTCAAAATATTTTCTAGAAAACACTTGGAGAAAAGTTTAATTATTGCAGACATGAATTCCAATCTTAATTAAATCAATATTATGGGCCTGGAATTAGTAGACAATAGTATATAATATTTGTCTATTATTGATACCCAACTTTCCAAATAGGTTACACGAAGTTTATATCATATTAGAACGGATTTTTAGAAGACGGCTGAAAAGCTGAATCATTTTTATTCATCTCTCTTTAATCATGTGCAATCATAAATGTAGTTTCTTTAATCATATTTTTCTCACCCTTTTTTTTAGTGGCACCAGTAATAGTTACGTCTCCCAAAGCTACAACTCTCATCGAGTTAAATACTTTGACACTCTTTTGCAATGCGTCTGGAGTACCTGCACCTAACGTGACGTGGACCAAGGTTGGAGGAAGCATTGTTGGCAGTACTGAGACATTAACCATTAGTAACATCACTAGAGGACAGGAGGGTTCCTACAGATGTACAGCAAGCAACGGCGATGAGTGCAACAATGCCACCGCAGACGCAATCGTGACTGTAAACTGTAAGTCTCTTTGCAATTGTCTACTACGTGTAATACATAAATATGATTATGAGATTTTATATTTTCCCTAAAAGATGCTTATTTTCTAAGAGATCTAAGGAATCAGATTCAGTTTTTTTTAACTAAAAAGGTTACATAACCATATTATTATGATCATCATCACAGGTATATTATTACTGTTGTTACTAATGTTTTTATAAAGTAGTTTCATCACTTTATGTTTTATTAGCGGAGCTCCATACTTAAGAAAAAATGGTAACCCATCGAGTTGATTTGATTGCGCCATCACCTTGTCCGTACGTACGGCGTGTACCACCACAGGGTTTCCGCTTGATTTCAAAGCGAACTTTGCCTTGCAAATACATAAAAAACATTGCTTTTCGACACATAATAAACATTTTTATGGATCAAGAAGTAGTTTAAAGAATTCAGGTGTTTTTTTTTAGCGAACAATCGTATATTTTAACTTATTTTGTTCGCCTCTAATCGGCAAATCAAAGAAGACTTTCTCTCAATAGCTTTTATATTTTAATACATAATTTAATTTCATGTTGAATGAAATATAAAAAGGAATACATATTCCGCCACATATTTGCCATTTATTTAACTTTTACAGCTAGTAATTGCACATGAACTAATGAGCGATAGGTCTATTTTATGTTGTTGAACAACATGTTCTCGTAAGCTTATAACATGTCATAATTTGGTATTTTAAGCTTATTGAGTCGATAGGATAAAATTAAAAGATATACAAGAACATTTCCAAAGGCTGACAAAGAAAATCATCATTTTGGATCAATAATTCTGTCTCTTGTTCTTGTGAAGTTCAACTGAACTAGCTAGACTGAATGTAAGAAAGTTTGTTTTTCGAAAACATTTGCTATACGTATTATTCACCTAAAACCGATATTTTTTCAACACATGAAATACTTATTAATTGTATGTTGTCCTTCTAATTTAATAAGTTTTCTGGTGCTTTGAAGGCGGCTTAAGTTATCGTTTTGCCCCACCGGTTTTGAAAAATAGCAGGTCATATTTCTCGCTATCAAAAACCAATTCCTTTCAAAAATTAAGCTTATAACCGTTTCTCTAGATTTAACCATATAAAACTTGAATAAAAACATAAAAGAGGAAGACATATCAAATTGAAAATGTACTATTTAATACCTAGTTGTGTGATAAAGCTTACAGCTATGGTCCTGAGAACTTGCTTTGATTACTAAACTAAAGACATCACCATGGAAATATTTTCATGCTTTGGAGTTTTCAAACTAAAAAATTATCTCACGTACCAAATTTTTCAGCGATTCCTTTCCTTTATGAAGCAAAACGTCAATAGCAACATAACTTCAAACCAAATAATCTTCCTGGAATTGTGAAGCTTAAAAAGGTGGAGTTTTACTTTGTGTTTTTCGCTTACAAGCAGCACATGGCTGGGAGGCTGCTGAAAGTTTTGCTTGACGTGCAAACGCGCCCGAAAACAGTCACACTTTCGTATGCAGTTTCACGCTTGTCACGCACTTAGTATGAAATTTATTTATAGTTAACAAAATTCTTTAAAAAATCGTTTCTCTTTAAAACGCATGGATAACCCCATTTTGTATGCGTAGATTTTAAAGTACATGTCAAATTAGTCTTGTGAAATAGAACACTAGATTTATAATTGAATTATAAAAGAATATAGGAATATGGGAGCTCCGCTTTTTCTTTTCACTAGTGCCTAAATATATATTAGCTTTGTTTTCTGTTTTGAACTCATTTTTGTGTTTAGAAATAACAACCGTGAGCCGCACTTGCATGCAAACATTGCACTAAATGTTACCAAAGAAATGTGATTTTTTTGTCCATTTATCTCTTCCTATACTTGCTCCACAGGTTTATTAAACCTTTGTAGATTTTTTGTGATTTATATTACGATTTCGTAAGGCATTCTTTAGATGAATAATAGAGAGTGAAACATAACACCTCACCTAAAATATTTTTCATGTCAAACTAGACAAACTTTCTCACACAGAACATATTTGCTATTTTAATGCATATAGCAAATGAAATATATATATTTTTTATTCATTTTTTGCTATGCCTTTGTATGTGGCATATATACTTCAGTTTCCTTGATTCCGAAAAGCCTGCAGGAGGTTTTTGCGGCCCTGTACTCTAAAAACTAAAGCACCTTCAACATCAAACAAGCAAGCGAAAAAGAAAATGTATATAAAGTATTAGACGTGAGTTGGTGGTACGACAAAGTATTCATATCTACAAGGGAATAAGTGAGAATTACTTCAGTCGCCCGTCTCGAAAAGATGTGGGTATGGGCTTACCTTTTAATTTTCATCTTTTCATAGCCTGTTGTTGAATGCACCCTTTTTCGAGTTTTTTCATTCTAGTCAGAAAGCGTTTGCATTGATGGAATTCAATTTCATTGTGATTTTCACCTTAATCCATCAAGTATCAAGTAAAATGGAAGACAGCAGTTTGCTCACGAAAAATGGATAACAAGGAGGAACGGAAATTTCAAGACTTTATTTTTTGCTTTTCGTAAAGAAAAAAGTCTCCAATACGTTTTTCTTATCGGCTTCGTTGAAAATATACTTTTCAGATTTCGAGGATCCAGGATTTCATATTCTCGAAAGAAATAAGAGGAAAAAGCGAAAACAACTGCCAGGTTTTAGTAATTGCTGCAAGCTCTTTTTTTGTACAACTTTTTTTCTTCAGTGGAACTCGGAATAATTCTTTTAGAATTTTTTGACTAAGGCATTCTTCATTTTATCGTGCATGTTGTGAGACCATACACTAGCTGCTCGTGACAGTGACGCATTGAAAGTTTTCGATAAAACTCAAGGTACGTCTAGTGTGACATTGTATTCCTTTACTCCACTGTTCTCTTTTCCATCTCAAAGCACTAGGAAACCTTCATAGATTTTGTTAGCTATAAAAATCCTATTGGTCGAATCTGATCAATGATAGACACTTCGTAAATACTGTAAAGTATTTACACATCCATATTTCAATAAGCACTTTAAAGTACTAATGCTAAAAGCAATTTAAAGCAAAGTCTAAGTATCGTCATAAGTGAGAGTTAAAAATATCTATATTAATGAATTATTTTCAGATCCACCTGAAAATACTAGTATATCAACAAATAAGAGTGACAACACTTTCCTGAAAGGAAACAGTGTAATACTGTCATGTGCGTCAAAATCAAAGCCACAATTGTGCAATGTGACATTTTACCATGGCAATACTACTATCCAAAGCTACTATGATAAGACATGCACAGGAGTAGACGCTGCAAGTCACGTGATTCAAAGTATTGATGGATGTAACCTGGAGGAATATTCACGCAGAGCTGAAAACCAGTACGGGCAAGAAGAGTCTAAAATCAACCTCACGATAAATGGTAAGGAAGACGAAAGCACCAGATTGGGTGAAAGTGTACTGGAGATATATTACCTCTTGATAAGATGACATCATGTTCATATTTTTAATGAAAAGGAACTCTAACCTGAAGACTTTGGAGTTGATAATTACTGACTAGTGAACTAATAGAATATTACCTTTTCTGTATTTTATTTCAGTTCCTGTGACAATTGCCACCTCTCCAGCGGCTGACTTGGTTTTAGTGGAAGGAGATGCTTTGCAGCTGAATTGCACGGCTACAGGTTACCCAACACCAAATATCACGTTGACGAAGACAGAAAACAGTGCAGAAAAAGAAAAAATGAAAAGAAAAAAAGAAAGAAAGAAAGAAAGAAAAAGAAACAAAGTTATTTTGCTACTTTTGTTTATACTTTCAGCTCAACCTGCCATAAAGAGTTTGACATGGCGTCAAACAGTCAATGAAGGATCACATGTGACGGTTGTTTGCATTGTTTCTGGTAGTGAACCATTAAACGTAACATTAAGTAAAAGTGACGGAAAATACAAACAAGAAGGGGCTTCTCTTACTGTGCCTGTTGTTAACAGAAATGACGAGGGAATATACAGATGTACAGTTAATAACGGAAATGAGTGTCGTGTAGTTTCTTCGACAACTACTGTTAGTGTCAACTGTAAGTATTTCCGCGAAGAACTGGGAAAAGAGATGAACTACGATCGAAATGAGCTATTTCAAGATTATTTTCGAATTGCTAGTGATGAGCTGGACCTTGGTTCTGAAAATTCGAGCTCCATATCATAATTGTCATTCTATAGTTCTATAGGGAGTCAGCCTTTCAATGTATTCAAGAAAGTGCTTTTTTCACGATAAAAAACTCCTGCCTGTTTTTGAAACACTAAACTTTAGTGTTTCAAAAACAGGCAGGAGTTTGATTTTCGTTATGATAACGAACCAACTCAAGTCAAACATGCGCGAAACGGAATGTAGTTCCTCAAATCTGCTGTTTTTTATTCTTGTCAGGAGAGTCTCTATTCAATAATACAGTCAGCATATTTCAGGATTTGGATCAGTTTTGTAAATAAATATATCCCCAATTTACTCTCACAATGCAACTCAATGAATGCAAAATGTGTATCAAGTTGTGCGCACACATGAAACAAGGACAACTTAATGTCACTCTCACTTACCTATTCTAAAAATATCTATTTTATAATTGTAGTTATAATAGAAATGACGCAAAGAGGAGTTATAAATAGAAACATTCTTACACTTATCCTATTTAATTATGAGCTACTTTATTAATATTTATTAATATTAATACGATTCATAATGGATCAATAGCTATCATTTTCAATATGAGTAATAATTTTGTTAATTGCACATAATTTGTTTTGCTTTCTCGTATATAATTTACTTGGTTTCAAATTTTATAGAAACTTTTGCATATATTTTCATCTTTTATACTGTTATAGTAGCCAAAAAGAAAAATCATTGTTACTGAGATAGCACTACTTAAAATACTTTATATTTAACATATTTATAAGTTTTAGTTATGTTTTGCAGTGTGAGCACTTTAATATATCAGTGGTGCATGTTATGCATTTGTCAAAAGAAAGTTCAACTTTATTAATTCTGTATTATCTCTGAGAAAATCAGTGCAGTGCTTGATTATAAACTGAAAGTTAACCTGATTTACTTTATATATCATAGATAAACCAGAGAACACTAATCTGACGGCATCTAAGGCTAAAACCTGTCTAGGCAAAAGTTTAACTCTGACGTGCAACACCAATGCGAAGCCACTTCCTACAACATACAGGTTCTTCCAAAATGATGTGTTGATCAAAGCCCACAGTACTAATACATACACATTCCCCTTGAGTGTCAGTGGGGCTATTGTTTACAAGTGTCAAGCGGAAAACAGCGTGGGTAATGGTAGTGTCTCTGTTGCCAACGTCACTGTAAAAGGTATTGACATTTATTGTATTGTATTGGACAGCGTCGAAGAAAATAGCAAAACAAGAGGGGAAGTTGAGAAAAGATGAGAGCTGATGGGGAAAAGGATAGGAATGAAAGAAAAGAAAAGAGAGAAAAAAGGAAGAAAGTAAAGGAAACGAATAAAGTAACTGAAAAAGCTATGAAATGCCATGAAAATTGCTATTTAATCACAGCTTTGTTTCTTCAATCAACGTTGATTTGTTTTGCATTAAATTCCTTTTTTATTAATTGTCAGCTGCACCTGTAATTGACTACGTCACTCCAAGTCAAGCAGTGACTGAGGGAAGTAGCTTGACTTTAGTCTGTAATGTCACCGATAGCAGTGGACACTTGAATGTCTCTTGGCATAAAGTTGGTGGTGGTCGGTTATCGATAACCAGTACCCATACTATAACATCTGTTGGCCGTGATGGTGCAGGTTCATATGTATGCAAAGCTCACAATGGGAACGAGTGCGATGTGCAAACCAAACTTATCAATATCACTGTGACATGTAAGTAATTTGGATATTTTCTCTTATAATATTCGCTTACGAAGAATTCATATCGAAATAATTGGTATTTATCTTAATTGTTCCAGTATGTGTTATTGTAAGTCGATGTCGACAAATTAGATGGATTACACATTTAGGGTCGATATCTGTGAAATAAAGCCGTGAATAAAAACCATATCAGTGAAGTGATACGATATCACTTCATGGCAAACTGTCCAATAAGATCTCGCGATATTTAACAATTAGAAGACGAACTCGAGATTTCTATCGGCTGATAGTTGACGAGGGGCTCCGGCCCCGAGTCAACTATCAAAGCCGATAGAAATCGAGAGTGAGTCTTCTAATTGTTTTAGTAAAAATCTCTACAAAACTATACTATACTAAACTAAACTAAACTTCACAAAAGCGCGAAGGAAAAGCCGCCATTTTTTCAAAACAAGTCCGGCTTTCTCTACCCACTATCTATCGGCTGATAGATAGTGAGTACGTTAGCCAATCAGAATGCAGGATTTGCATTAGTATAGTAGTAGAATTTTACTAAATAATAATATATAAGACCCTCGCTTGTTCGCGATATGATACGGGAACTCGTGAATGAAAACGATATCAGGCTCTTCACATTGATAATCTCTATGAATTAAATGAGTGATTGATATTCATGATATCAGTATCAGAATGTTAGAGTAGTTTACATTAACCCGTGAAACAAAGTGTACTTATTAAAGAGTAATAGTAAAAAAAACACAATAGAAAACAAAAGAATCAGAGTGAAGTAGTGTTTAGTACGCTAAAGTGTATTTCAAGGGTTTATGACTGAGAATCATTCTAAAGGAAAAAGCTAATAGAAAAAATAAGAGCATAATCGATAACAAATACACCGAATTGAAATATGGCGACCAATTTGAATAACTCAGTATTGTTCTGGACTGACTAGCCTCTCATACATGTAAAAACTCTTTTATGCTTCCAGGTGAGCATGAGGCTAGTCAGTCCAGAATAATGGTTATTCAAATTGGTCGCTATATTTAGATTCGGTGTATAATATATAAAAAACTATTTGAAAAGTTACACTTGCGACACACTGTGTAGTTACGAAAAGTACAGATGAAAGTGTAGGTAGCACAAGAACGGTGTAGACAGAAATGTAAAGGTAAATCGCAGTGCAAAGGAAACCCAACGATGTAATTCCGGCATTGGTTTTTGATACTTAAGTCAAGCTAACATTATGATTTTTTTCCTTAGATCCGGCAGCCATTACATCTCACTCAAACTTAACGGTAAAGGCTAACGAAAACGACCAGATCACTCTCATGTGTAGGGTGTCTGGTGTTCCAACTCCTTTAGTGACCTGGACAAGAAATGGCAAACAGATCAACAATGCACATGGAGAGAAATACGTGTTCAATGCATTGGAGTCTTTATCAGGAAATTACTCTTGTATTGTTTCTAATGGAATCGGCGCAATACAACAAAAGACATTTGACGTCAAGATAACAGGTTACAGTTCTATTGTACGTTTGGATAGGGGAACCTTTGGTCAAGTCATTTTTCCTTATAATTAAAGCACAAATAAGCAAATTGACTAATATTCCCCTATCTGAAGCGAATTAGCTCTATAAATAAGATTTTCTTATCATGGCCGATAAACTCCCAATTTGAAGGCCAGTCCGGAATGCAGGATTTAGTTCGCTCAGGGAACCAATTAGATTCTTCCATTTTCAGTTGGACCGGCTACAATAATAATTCTTATCGGCTTTGCTTCAGTAAAAAGTGTGAGAATCATTCATTCGTTTATAATTTAATAATCGACTAATAAAGATTGACTTTGTGTTCACAGGATATTGTAAAAACCATGGATGCAAAAATGGAGGAACGTGCAGAAGTGAAGGCCAAGGTTACAGATGCCTTTGCACAAGAGGATTAACCGGGAAATTCTGCGAAGTAGAAGGTAGACAAAATGATCGCAATTAGTTCTTCAGTTATGTATTTGATTTTACTGATGTTAATTTTGAGTAAGAGCGATGAAGCAGTGATGTTCGGCTATGTTGAAATTCCCTTGAGACGTTTCTAATTTGTATCTGATTCAATGTCCTTATTTTATAGATTCATTTCGCCAAGAGTTTGTATGTGTACTGGTAATCGTTAAACCTGTATGGGAAGCTGAGTATGGCACAAAGAAAAGTACTAAGTTCAATGAGCTGAAAAATAAGATATGTAAAAAGGTGAACAGCTAGCAATTCGTTTTACCCCCTGAAGGCCGTATTGTCTTGAATTTAAAATTTACCTCGTCTTTATTTACACAGATGATCAAAATATTCAATAAAAAACCACTGCCAATACCAGGGAAATACCTCGTGGATTGTGTCCTCCTAAGTGCTAAGTAAGTATTTATTCGATAGATTTGAATTGTTGGGAAAACACGTTTTGCTGTCAAGACGTCCTCTCGGTGCGATCTTTAAGCCACTATCGCACCAGACAATACCAGTTCCATCGTATCAGACGCATTACCAGCACTCTCAAACCCAATGTGAACTTCCAAGTAAACACGAGTAAAACAATCAAAAGCCTTGAATTTATCACTTAACTTACTTTACTTTTTTATTACCCAAAAACCCCCATGCTCCCAGAGCACAGGTCGCTCGTGACAGTACATTCACCATGCTCTCTCAATACAGGTAACCCATAATAATAGATCAAACAATAATAATCTACGACGGTGTTCAATGTCCAGGTCCGGGATTCTGGTCGAAAACTTCTTTAACGAAAACGGGTATCAAAACCTATAACTCCTTTCATATTTCTCTGCAAAAAAGAATATTAGAATACCAAAAGATCTAGAACTCTTGAAACACCATTTACACTTACCTTTCACTTTAATCTTTATATTTTCAGAAACGGAAGCATATATACAGATACACTGCTTACTTTCAATGGATCTGTACTAAGAAGTGAGGTGTTCGATGTCATACAGAACTCAGTGGTTAACAAAACAATTTTCGGCAACTTAACCTTAAAGGAATCAGCTTTACAAGTAAATCCCAGAAGTATGTATAAATTTCTTTGATTATCCATGCATGAAGATCCATTATTTTTGTTTCATGCAGTCTAGTTTATTTCTTCCTCATTCATTGATTAGATCTTAGTTACTAGCAACGTAGATCACGAAAAAAGTTTTACTAAGAAACATGGACGTTTAATTATTATTGATTGCCTTGCTGTTAGCCACCTTTTTGGCCATTCAAAAAACCCCTGTCACGCAATCGTTATATCGTTGCAGATGTTCAGTTGTTCCTTGGCGGATCAGTTGTGCTATTTCTTAGCTCAATATTTAAAAACGGTATCCATCTCCATTTCATTTTCAATTCGTAAAAAGTTAGTAGAGTGCTAATACAGTTGATATATTCATTTTTCATAGCTTGCAATAATTACTATATCTTGTATGATCGTTAAGCGGCTTTTTGATTCCGATATATACTATTCTAGTTTGAAAATTGTAGGTCCAATTTAGAATCCACCAATTTTAGTTTTGTCAATGATAGAAAAATTTTCTTACTTATTAGTCAAGACAAAATGCATGCTTCCATTTACAATTTGCAATATTTCTTTCTTTATTATGATTCAGCTAACCCATGCAGCTCAGAACCTTGCAAGTTTGACGGCAAATGTGAGGAAAAAGATGGTGGTTATAGATGTGAATGCGATTCCTTCAGATATGGGACGCATTGCGAGAAGGGTAAGTTCATATACCAGGAACTTATCTTAATGAAAACAATCACGAAAAGTATTTTTACCATTTTCCTCCTAATTTCTACGTACATCCTTTAACCACCCCAAACATATGTTGCGGCGCTCCTACTAATTATATCAACAATTACTGCATTCCTTTGATAGGTATTGGTTTCATTCCTGGCCTCATCATCATCATCATTGCCTGCATACTGATCATCATTATTTTAATCATCTTGTGCGTCTTGTACTGCAAAAGGAAGAACAGGGAAACCAACCCAAAAGGTAAAGTATTTGACATCATGTTTGCAAACATTTAACGATTTTTCAGTCTAGCTGTCTAACTCACTTTGAAAACGTTTAGGTGCATTATCCTTATTATTGTCCTTTTTATTTTTTTGACGCAGGTGCTGGAGAAAACGAAACACAAATGTAAGTAAAAACGTACTCCTTTCGAGTCGGGCACTATTAAAGGATTATTAACCGAGCGCGAGGTCTGTACGGGAAAATATCAGACCGAGGTCTGATATTTTCTCGTAAAGAGCGAGCAAGCGAGGTTAATAAATCGTTTATTATATGGCTGTTTTTTTTAGCTGCGTCGACAAAAAACACGCGAACTTCCGGTATCGCGCGAATATCGATTGGCCAGGTATCGATCATTTCCAACTTGCAAAACACATAAAGTCAAACTGTCAAGTCGTGCGTTTATTACATCAGAAAACTGCTATTTTTTTGAACAAAGAACTTGAAATACCCTTCAGACCGTTGTCACAGAAGTTCAAGCATTTTAAATGTTTCTAAGTTTTTTTTTAAACAATCGTAATAGAACTAAGCTCATTCATCGAAGTGGAACAAACTAAACAAGAACTTGTTTAACAGATGGTCTAGGTCGTTAGCTGGTAAGCTTTCAATCTCTGTGTTTTTTCCAAGGCTGTTTAAATATTTATGGAGTATGTTCATGTCCGACTTGGTTTTTCTAATCGTATTTTTAGCTTTCTGGTTTGTAACGAAGTTTTCAATCTGTTCTTGACCGTTAGGAGCTGTGTTTTCATATTGTTGGTTTTCATTTTCATGTCCACTTCGAGCTCATCAGGGTAGTAAAATTCGCTCGGAGAATGGTCCTCTTCGTCGCTCATAATTTCTTTGTTCGCTTTTTGTTTTATTTTGCTTTTAAATTTCTTGTTTAACGAGAAAAAATGTCAAATTTCGCGCCGTGAAAATTGTAAACAAACTCGCAAATTTGATATACGATCCGGACCAATTGTCATGGTAACGGTCTGAGATGGGAAAATCTCAGGCTGGAAATCAGCCAATCAGAGCGCGCGTACTATCGTAGCCATATAATAATAGAAATTATTCTTCATATTTACTTTTCTTTAAGTGATTTTTTAATGAAAAAGGCAAGACAACGGAAAGTATCGTTTGCTGAAAATCGTAGCCTAATACTTCTCTAAGCTAAGGATATTCAATATAGTAAATATATATTTGGCAAAGCCTTAATATCATGCAGGGCTTCAACTATCAGATGGATAACTCAAAATATTATAGTGAAGAAAGATATTCCGGCTATAGTACAAGAAATACAAGCATGGGGATCAAATTAACCTGTCAGCATTTCGTTGATACATATAGGAAGGACTTTTGCTTGCCTGCTGACCATGATTTAGCAGCAGCCAATTCTCACGTAAGAACGTCAGATGAAAAGCTGCCAGTTCGTAATGGCTAACAACGGAGACTTAACGTCAGGTATGTAAAACAAAGCCCAACAAGTGCATGGATTTGAATATCTGCATGAAGGCACGACTTCCAATCTTTGTTACTTGAGATATGTAAACATTTTTTTACCAACGCATGAATGATGGTACAAACTGATAATATAAGGCATTTGTAATTTTTTTATTACATTGCTGAAATTGAGACGAAGGATTCTTTGAAAGGGTATTCAGTAAAACCTTTCTTTTCGTAATCGCATACTTAATTACGCAAGCATGGCCATGGGAGTTCGAAGTGACGTACTGCATGCTTTTGCATGTTTTTGATCATTATTACTTATCTCTGAATGCTAATAATAACTATGCCCTAAACTAAAGGTTAAAACATTCTAAGCGAAAACAGCGAAAGAATTAACGTAAATTAAATAAAATCTTATATAAAAACTAAACAAAGTAGTATTTACGACCCAGACTACTGCAGACTTTCTGGTTCTTAGCTTTCTCTTAATCACAATTATTATATGACCTAAGAAAATCCTGCAATTTGATTGGCTGAGAGGAGTGTGATTTCAACGTAACAGTGTGATTTAAATTTCTCGGGAGTGTGATTTCAAAATACCATGGCAACCGCCAAAACATGTTTGAAAAATGGTGGAAAGATTTTCAAAAGAAGCTAATTATTTCAGTCTACAAGCAAAAATATAAAAGTAAAAGCATGAACAGTAAAAGAAAAAGACTATTTGGAAGACAGAACGTTTCAAGAATTGGCTTTTATCAAAGGAATCGCGAAACGAAAGCATTTCTTTTGTCAGAAACTTTAACTTGACTGAATCGCGTGGAGAATTCTTCGGCGAAAGAAGAAAACGCGTGAAGTAAAAACTCACAAAAACATGCTTCTGTTGAAGTTCTCCTGATGAAGATAAGCATATCAAATGGCAGTTTATTCCTGGACGACTTTGTTTTTCCAATTCAAGATCAGGTAGCTCAACAACGACGATTTTTTGTTTGAAGTGAAAGACAGACTTTGAAAACTGAATCTCACGACAGCGAGTCTCAAGTCAAGACCAGCAGATAAGTCAGATTTGTAAATTATCGACTTGGATTTCATTAGAATAGCTAGAATACACTGTTTTTGGCACAGCTTAAGCTTTTTATATATTTTTGAGAAATGCTATAAGTCATACTTTTTTTTGGTTTCTATTGTTTTTATTTTTTTAAATCTCGCCGGTTGATGAAGCGGCCGCTCACACGATGAACATTCAAACTTGCAGATCTTCCAGTACATTTCCTAGGTCATATGATAAACAAAATAAACAAATAATAGCATGGTTTGTTCGTGATATTTGGCATAAATATTACTCGTGGTATTTATGCCAAATATCACTCCAAACCATGCTATTACCTATACTAATAATAAATAATGATAATAATAACAATATCAACAGGACAAAACATGCATTCTGTCACTGTCATGTTACGATCCAAATATGACACGGTCCCATAAAAATCAATAAAACGACATAACATAAAACAAAAAAATAAAATAAAATGTATGCCATGATAAAAGTTAAAACAATTTTCACTGGCTCGAAGTTTTTTATTATTACGAATGCGTATGAGGCTTTGTCTTTTAAATATTTCAGATCGCAACCTGAAAGTCAAATATGAAACCACAATTTTAAACCGAAAGAAGGTAAGAAATTGTTGAAGACGGACTTCTAAAAACAAACGACTGAATAAATACTACTAAAACGTAAAATTTCCCAGATTAAAACGTGAATGAACTAATATTGATTTTCTTCTTACTGCAAGAGAGTGAATTATAAAATAACTTTGATATTACACGCACTCTGATTGGTCAAAAAGCCATGTTTTATGAGAGCATATGACATGCTCACGTCATTTTCTCTCTCTCTCTCTCTCTCTCTCTCGAAAAGTTAGTTATCTTATAAAAGCAATAAAAAACAGTTTTCCGTGTATTATACTCTGATAAAGACACTTGGGATGTGGAGAAAACTGTTTTTTATTCCTTAACTAACAATCAACATTGTTGACCTATTTTGAACTTTTTGGGACCAGGAAACTCTCTTATTTGCAGACCATTGTCCAATATGGTGGCTTCAATCATTCAAAAGTTTAAATAAGGTTTGAGTATTAGGAAATGGGTATAAGAATCAAGCCAACTTTGAATTGAGTCTTCAATATGGCCTGTAAAGTCTTTACCTAAGATTATATAAAATGTTTTTCATTACCCTAAATAGGAATGAGTGGGAAGTGGGGTTCTATTTGTTGCGCATTGGACTGGGCAAAGCGTTTGGGTATACAGTGCTAAAATTCAAAGAGCAAACAATTATATAACTGTTAAAACGTCATGATCAATAAAAATATAGGGAGTAAAGTATCAGGCTTTTTCAAAACCAGAAGAGTTTTTCAGGGATCAAGATCGCTTAACTCGTAAGGAATGAAGACAACCAGTCTTCAAAGGAATAAAAAATAATAAATCAATAAATCAACAAATCAACAAATCAACAAACCAACAAACAAATAAAATAAATAAACAAATAAATAAATAATAAATAGATAAAAAATACCAAATCGGTCCTGGATATATGGTACGGTTGGTGACAACGTTTCTTTGTCATACCTCTGAGAAGGCTGCTCAAGACATCCGCACTTAATGTACCGATCAAGGCAAAAGTACTAAACAAACAGACAGTCCTTGTTTTTACGAGGGTGAGCAGTTTATGGCCCTCGTTCCATGATGGCATTTGAGTTCACATAACAGAATGGAAAGACGATGTTATTTACGCAGACCTTCTTAAGTTTTAAGACGTTTGCCCGGGGGGGGGGGGGGGGGGGGGGGCGGGGAGGGTAATCCCTATTATTGACTATAAGGGATGCTCCGCCCGAAAGGGGTACTTTTTTCAAGCCGCACGTATAGAAAAGGGGTGGAAATTTGTGAGTTTTGGTATAAAAAGGGGGTAGATTTTCTTCAAAAGTATATGAAAGGGCTACCTTTTCAGGCAAAAGGGTATAAAAAGGGGTAATTTTTTGCTGAAATTTGGTATAGAAAAGGGTAAGGGTTCGAGAGTCCGGGCGAAGCATCACCGTATAAATCGACCCGAAGTACCCTTCTCCCCTCCCCCCGGGGACGTTTGACGACTCAAAGAAAAAAAATGTTGAAAAATTACCACAACAATCTGAAACGATGTATGCCGATATTGTATCATTTCAGCAATTGAATACCGATGGGAAACCAAATCGCGATTCCACCCTTGAAGAGGAAGCCATAGAAAAATAAATGCAAGTTTATCGAGGTTCTATCATGATTAACATGATAAACATTAGTACATTAGTTTTGCTAAAAAGATTTAAACCAAATTTAAGCAACGTACCAATTTTGAAAACTTCACGTTTTTGCTTAAACGTGGTTTAATTCTACTATAACACCAGTAGTTGCATACATCAGGATAATTCACAAGGACAAAGCATGATGGGAATAACTAGCCGTTTACTGATTTTCCCATTTATCACATTACCCCTTGGGCCTTTATACATTCTTAAATTCCAAATTCACCAGATAAGAAATACCAATGTTTTTTTTTAATCCAATCGAGCCAACCTTCCCACAATGTTTTGTTCTACCAGAAACAAATTTACCATTAATCCAATGCTTGGATATGTGTTAAAGCCGCTGCATAAAAGCCATCAATTTGGTAGCAGTGGATTTTCAGGAAAAAAAGCTGCAAAGTAAATAATGCAAACGCGATCGGTCCTCGATCATTGAACTAAAGGCATCTATATCATAAATATGTTAGTTTTTATAGTCAACACACATTCTTTGAATATTCCACGAAATGGTTTCGTGGTTCATGAGAGGCCGTTTACATGATACCTAATGAGTGAAATACCAGTATGTACCTGACTCGGGTTCCTTGTTTTTAATGCGCCACTACTTTAAATTCAGTCCACACACGGCTTGATTCTAGGGGTGGCAGCATAGAGTGTTACATTGGTTTCTGTCCGGCATAAGATCTTGTATGGCAATGTATATTTTGGATTAATATATGGTATCCGGTATCATGTAAATGGCTCAATGAGATTCACAGCACACCCACAATCAATAGAATAAGAAACTTAGAATAGTTTTTAAAGAATACCCAAAACACATGCCAATATATAATTGAAAACCTCCTTATGGTTTATGAAAAAAAAAAAAAAAAAGAAAAAAAAAAAAGAAGAAAACTAACGATGTTTTCACAATGAATAATTCTGAAATTAGATTAAGAAAAATTCATAATTACAAAACGTCATAATTTAAAAGTAAAATGGCATCGGATCATAATATAGTTCAGGTCTTTCTCTTCGCGTTTATTGACATCGGTAAACATCCGATTTTTGTGGTTCTGACCGGCTTTATATTAATTAGACAGCATTGTAAAACAAACTGCAGTTCAGATTCATAATTATAGTCATTTAGTATGTCTGTAGCACGGGCTCCTATAGGTTCGTTTATACGGGATGTTTATGCGGCGATTTTGGTCATAGTCAGGAATGGTAAAGGATCAACTTTAAAGTTTTATTCTAGACACCAAGATTACCTGGAAAAATGTCTTTATCATCATAGCTTCGAAAATGTCCGCAAAAATTGCCTGCTTAAAGGGGCCTGCCTTTAAAGTTCCTTGAAACCCTGGTTGGGTTTGAATATAGCTTAGCTTGTCAATCAAAATCCTCTGAATATCGAAATCAATGATTTGATATTATTGCAAATAGATAAATAGTTGCTTTTGAATATGTTTTTTTGTTAAGCATATCTATGTACTTTAAATTTGCTTTTTTAATGAAGACAACCATTGGGAATAAATGTGTGCAGCATTAACTTGTTGCTGATTTTATTAACATCTTTTGATTGACTACCTCATTGTTTTACGTAATCATTTTTGCTGAGAATCATATTCTCAAGGAGCCCCATGACAGAAGGTATAATATGGACTTGGACTTTGGTACCCAAGATAATTAATATTGCTTATAATTCTAACCAGAAATAATCATATATATATATAATTTAATGTATAATTGCTACAATACTCAAACGTAACCGTCTTTACTCCGATGACAGCGAAGTAACCACCTAGCTTTGCACCAATTTTCATCATTACACTGATTAGAAAACTCCCCAAAATTAAATTCTAGTTTTAACTAAAGCTTGAACTCCAAAACCCAACCCTCTGGAAACATGTGGTAGTTGTCTGTAACGTGTCATCAGTTGAAGAGGTTATTAGTATCATTGTATTGTAGCTGCAGCTTCTTATTTATTCTGTTTAGCATCACTTTTCGGCCATTATTAACATTCACTACTTTCCATTCATCGGTTCACTGGTCAAACACAAAACATTCAGTCGAGGCACGGTTTATATATGAATAATTTCAAACTACCTTAAAGTCTTGCTTGAATGCTGTGGTTTGGCCAGTGAACAGATGTATGGAAAATGGTGATTTCCACGACAAGATAATGCCGAAACAATTAAAAATCACGTAAATCACATATATGCTTATATCTAAAATTAAAATTACTTGTTATTACAAGTAGAACACGTTTCTAAATACAAAATAAAGTTTCACAGCTAGTATTTCCAAGACTCTATTCACTTTTAAAGCAATAGATTTTCGATTCTCTAAAAATGGTCTTGGATGCGAGGCTAACATGTAATACCTACAGTTTGCGACGTTTCTTTTGCATTTTGCATGTTAGCCTCGCAACCAAGATCATTTTTAGCGGGCTAATCCATAATTGATAAAGGCTGTACATGCTGTAAATTATCATGACTGCGGCTCAGTTATCTTAGAAAGGTAGGTAGAGGCGAATCATCCTGCCGATATACTGGTTTGAGGTGAGGGTGTCGAGGGGAACTTCAAGGCATTATTTGTCCCTGATATCCCCAAATCGTAATCCTATTGAAGACAAGAAAATATTGAAATTACATATTACCATTTTTACCCTTTTTATAAGACATTTAATTGAGAATCATATTTCTATTTATGAATCGAGGGGAATTCTAGGTTCTAGTATAAGACGCACTAATTTCGAAGACAAATTGTCAAGAAAAGTTTGCGAGACAACTATAGAGAATAGGGAATCTATAGGGAATAATATAAAAATGAAGCGCGAAAAAAGAAGCGCGCGAAACCAAGGTTTAAAAAAAGGAGTGAAGCAAGAAGCGAAACAACAAGCGAAACAAGGAGCGAAAGTAGAAGCGAAACAAGATGCGAAACAAGAAGCGAAACAAGAGGCGAAACAAGGTGAGAAAGGAGGTGCAAAACAGGGTGAAAAAAGGAGCGAAACAAGGTGCGAACAATTAGCTAAACAAGTTGCAAAAAAGGACCGAAACGAGGAGCGAAACAAGTTGCAATGCAATTATCAAAACAAGGAGCGAAACTGAATAATTAGTGCGAATAATTAGTACAAAAAAATAGCGAAACAAGATACAAAAAAGGAACGAAACAAGGAGCAAAACAAGGTGCAAATAATTAGTGTTTTATTGATTTCCAGATCCAAGTGCCATTAACAATGACTAAGCGAACTAATGAGTATTTGAAATGGCTTCTCATACTACATTAAATATGCAAAATGCATTGAACAATACATAAATGATAACACGTCAGTGAAAATACAATATACAGGATTAGTCATCTCAAATTAAACTAGATGTTCATGTGCCAGAGACTAAAACACTAAAGAAAAGATATTGCATAACTGTGAGGACGAGAATTCTTCAGTGGGTCGTGATCTTCACCCATCTATATTCAAATGCATTCAGTATTCGGTTTAGGTCAGCCAGCATGGCCGAGGCGGTAGGTTCGGAGCAGAGCAAAGACGTTGAAGGTTTATAGTATCACAAACAATTGAGGAAACGAGATGTACAATCACACGTAAAATTGGTGAGTGTTCGTATCTTCGAAGATAGGAAACTTCAAAGGAATAGCCATAAAATGAAACGAATCCTTTATTACTCGATTTATCCTTGATTCAATCACTGAATACACATCTATTTGAAATAACCAAAGAAAGTTTTAATTTCTCATGGTTCATCCAATTCATTATATTCAAAAATTATCAGACAGAAATGGAGAATGTACGTTGGAAAGATACACCAGATAGTATGCTGTTTGAAAAGATACCTGCATGGAAAGCAATGGCAGAGCCAATTTGAATCCACTGGATTCGGATAACATTGCGTGAGTAAAATGTTGAAAAACATATATTTTATATTCTATGTTGTGAAACTGGAGGGAGAACAGATTTTAATCATTCAAGTGATGTGGGCATTGATGCATAGGGAAATAGTGGGGTAAAACACAATATGTAAACACAATTTACATATTGTATTTAGAACTGAATTGTTTAGAGCTCATACTACGATTTACACTTGATATTTGCATTTCGGAAGGCTAGTGCGCCTTATAACTATAGTGTGCAATATATAATAAGACATAAGCGCAGTAGCATAACGAAGGGGGGGGGGGAGGGCAAGGGGCACGTGCCCCTCAAAATGTTTTGCACCCCCTCACTTTCAAGGTCCTCGCTACGCCCCGGCATAAGCGTGCTTAACATTTGCTGTAGACATCTAATGACTGATAGTGTTCAGGAACATCCCTTTTCTGAAGGGCTTGGTACTCTCCAGTCTGGATTGTTGTATTCTTTGGCGGGAGTTGGGTTAAGGGACTTAATGAACTATAGATCCTTGGCTGGATTTGAATATTTTGGTATATTGGTGGTTGATTGTTTGGTAACTGTTTCTTGTTAGTTGGATTACGCTGTCTTTCTTGGTGGGAGATCTGCCTTTGCCTATCCAGATCATGTGTCTGGATAACAGGTGATGGTTGGGGTTGTCGTCTCTTTGTCGTTACCGTCGCGTACTCTGGGACAACATTACTGAGCTCAAATACTTGCTGATTTGGGCTGTTGAATCCTTCATCTTGAAGAGATATTTGATTCTATACAAGAAAATCATAAAAAGCCAATGAAATCTTTCATTTTGTATATGGATTCATATGGATTTATGCGATCAAGTGCGATTCAAGACTTACCAAACGGCCGCCACTTTCATTGTTTGTTTTGGATCTTTGAAAAACAAGTAAATATTAAAAATGAATATTATTAATCATTTATGAATGTTAATAAGTATTAAGCAGAGGCAGATCCAAAAATTGGCAAGGGGGAAGGGGGAGGGGGAGGGGGTGTCAGAACTGAAAAAGTGGCAATATAATGACATCCTCAATAATCAATATTTGATAATCCCGATTTGACTTGTTTATTCTTTACTTAGATTAAAGTTATTTTATTTGCGGATTATCTGAGTTTTTATAAGTCGTTCACTGTTGTTTTCTTCCCTGTTCAGTACATTAAGTTGATTTTAGTATATAAGTCGATAAGTCGTTAACTCTTATTTTCTTCCATGCAGAAAATAAACGTAGCAATTACTTTTTGTGAGTAAATGAGCACAAAGCGCCGAAGTCGCAAGGGGTATTACTTCCAAATGCCTTTATGGCACATTAAAAAAACTCTAAAAATATAGAAAAATTATATAAAACTGGGATTGGAGATGAGGAGAAATTAAAAAAAGTGGATGGAGAATATTGTTTTACCGTTGGAGCACTTTATCTCTGGATTCTGAAAGTGAAATGAAATGAAATTTAAATGAAACATATATCTAAATATAGATTGAACTCATATTTTTACCATATCTGTGAAATTTCCCGCGTCGGCGCTGATTGGTCGATAGCAGTGATAGATAAGAGGACATACGGATAAATGAGGAATGCATGTAGTCAGCGCGCTTTTTCTTCGTTTTTCGAGCTTTTATTTGTCTTTGTTGTAGTAAAAAAAATCCGATGGTTAAGCGTGGTATGTCCTCTGATTTACCACGATATGACGTCAAAAGTCGGTCAAAATTAGTTATGCACATAACAATTTGTCCAACTTCAGTTGACGTCATATCGTGGTAAATAAGAGGAAATACAACGCTAAACCATCGGAAATCTGTTAAACATATGTTAAATTTGTATTTCGAAGATAAGCCAAGAATATGTGCTCCCTGTCATAAAAGTTTTTAACAGAACTATTGCTTAGATTATTGAAAGCAAAAAATGGCTGACGTTTACCTTTTCTACGAAACCAGACGAACCCCACCACCAGTAGGATATTCATTAGGAGCGATAAAGCAAACAGTGTTCCAAGAACAATAACATCGGTTGTCATGGCTTTGGTGTCGCTAAATTTCTTTTGGAATAATTCACAGTCAAACGAGGAATCTTTGAGAAGAATGAGAAAAAGTTACAGTAGGCTGTAGAAAGTACATCATCTGTGTAACATGGAACCTATTGTGGTTTATCTAGCTGTATTGTACATTGGATGGTTAGACTACCATTGGTACTGTTACAGTAGGCTATAGAAAGTACATCATCTGTGTAACATGGAACCTATTGTGGTTTATCTAGCTATATTGTAAATTGGATGGTTAGACTACCATTGGTACTGTTACAGTAGGCTGTAGAAAGTGCATCATCTGTGTAACATGGAACCTATTGTGGTTTATCTAGCTATATTGTAAATTGGATGGTTAGACTACCATTGGTACTGTTACAGTAGGCTGTAGAAAGTACATCATCTGTTTAACATGGAACCTATTGTGGTTTATCTAGCTGTATTGTACATTGGATGGTTAGACTACCATTGGTACTGTTACAGTAGGCCGTAGAAAGTACATCATCTGTGTAACATGGAACCTATTGTGGTTTATCTGGCTGTATTGTACATTGGATGGTTAGACTACCATTGGTACTGTTACAGTAGGATGTAGAAAGTACATCATCTGTTTAACATGGAACCTATTGTGGTTTATCTAGCTATATTGTACATTGTATGGTTAGACTACCATTGGTACTGTTACAGTAGGATGTAGAAAGTACATCATCTGTGTAACATGGAACCTATTGTGGTTTATCTGGCTGTATTGTACATTGGATGGTTAGACTACCATTGGTACTGTTACAGTAGGATGTAGAAAGTACATCATCTGTTTAACATGGAACCTATTGTGGTTTATCTAGCTGTATTGTACATTGGATGGTTAGACTACCATTGGTACTGTTACAGTAGGCCGTAGAAAGTACATCATCTGTGTAACATGGAACCTATTGTGGTTTATCTAGCTGTATTGTACATTGGACGGTTACAATACCATTTCTGGTACTATGGGTTTCCATCCATGTTTCCGTATCTTGTTGGACACAGTATGCTTCAGAAACAACATCTGATGCCATAAATTTTGGCCATTCTATAACGTAACATTCATGCCTGCTGTTAAAAAGTACGCTGCTTTTCTGAGACGACACGTTTGGGAATCCAGTCTTTTGGCTCATAACTGATAATCTGAATAGATATTAACAGAAAACCAAGAGTCAAATATTTTTGACTTAAAAATGCGAAGTGCACTAATAGGTCTTTCTAATTTCGATCGAGGCGTTCTTTCCATCGATGGTTTCATTTTGTCACATACGTTTAAGGTTTTTACGCTTCGTTTAAGGGGTGATGTCACGCGACCTCTTATAGGAAATGACCAGTGGGAATTGCAACTAATCAAATGGAAACGATACCCCTGTCGTGTCCTCCCAAAAAGCAAAGTAAAAGCAAAATTACTAGTTTGTAATCACTCGTATGACACCAGTCCTAATGACACGAAACTGAGGAAGCTAATTGAACTTACAGCGCGACGCGCAAAAGTATAACCACTTTTAATATACTCTCATACTTCTATGCACAGGTTTTTTGCTGCCAAACGAGTTTTTGGCATCAAATGTGTCTGTTTAAAGTACAAATCCCGTGCATATAAGTATGCGAATACACTAAATGTTGTCCTACTTTTGCTCGTCGCGCTGTGAAAAAAATACACCAAATATTTCTTTACCTGCATGTGACAAATATATCCGTCGTTGGCGTCTGAATCTCATGAAAAGAAGAATTATTGTACACAGTGACAGAAGATGTCCTCAATCCATAGTTGTCACTTTTCTTACAAAGACAAACTGATACGAATCCTCTGTTTTCTTTGTTAACTCCATTGGGGTATAACAGCAGAAACCAATTATGTCCACACAGCCAGAAGGTAGGACTTCTTAGCTTGATGGTGACATCACTTGAGTACTTTCTGCTGGCTCGAGCTCCTTCAGGATAATGGTCTCGGTAGCCTCCAATTTTCCATGTATATGTTCTTGAAAGTTCATCATATTTCTACCATATAAGCGTAATATTAAATGTTTGGACTTATAAAATTATAAAATAGAATATTTCCTCTACATGGTATACTATTCTCCTGTCTTGTTTGTGTTTCCGTTTCCGTAGCAATACTATACTGTCTGTGGTAGGGTTGTTGGCCACACGCACATTACAAGAGCCCTATTAGCCGCATCACCCATTACCTCCTCCCACGACGAGGACGTGGGGTTGGACTTTGGGAGACATTCTACTCGGTCAGCTAGGTTTAATTCATCCTTGTGTGTTGTGTTGATGTTAACGTAAAACTATAAATAACGGTTTGATGACGCAAACATGATACAACCGTATCCTCTCGTTATGAAGAAACTCAGTTTAATCATTGACAAAAATGGCCGGGAGAGAAAAAGGTTTGAAGTATTATTTGAAAGAAACATTTTTAGCTCCGCGCGCAGCAGTTTTTAGCTCCGCGCCCAGCCTGAAATATTTCATCATGCGATTCCTGCTTCAGTTCAGGCTGTGCGTGCTGCTAAATATAAGCTAAAAATAGGTTGTAATAATTATCATAGGGTACGGAGAAGTGCTCCCTTACTTCATACTCTCTTGATAATATCTATGAGAACACCTCCCCCCCCCCTGTGCATCATATATAATCCTTTCCTACCTTAACTTCTTCCTTTAGAAGTTGGTTCTCTTCAGTAAGCGACAAAACGTTTTGTTTTAGTGTTGAGCATTGTTCGGTAAGTGACGAACATTGTTCGGTAAGTGTCAAACACTTCATCGTGAGTGCATTACATTCTTCGGTAACTATATTATTTCTTTCGGTGAGGAACGAATTCTGTTTATTGAGCGATGAACATTGTTTGGCCAGTAACACCATGTGTGCAGCCATGTTGTCCTGTACATGTTTATCGAGATGTCGTCGTTCAACTTGGACTGAACATCCCTGGTCCTTGAATGGACAATCGAGTATTGTCTTGGCACAGTCATTTATCAGATGGTCGTCTAAGTTACTCCTGAGAACAAACAACATTTTTCTCTTTGCTGTTATTATGCTGGGTCATTCAGTCATTAGGATATTGTTATATTCCTAGTCTAAAACTCATTATTTTTCTCTCTTCTCTTATTTGGTAAATAGGGTGGCAAGAGATTCAGTCTCATAATGCATTTCATTGACGGATGTTTTTCTTTTCTGGCATTTCTTTCTAACATGGATTTGATATGATTAGGTGCTGATGTCCCTCCGGGAATTTTTGGGTACGGGAAGGGAACAAGACGATATCTTTTTAGAGTTACTTTACTTCAATACAATCGTCCAGTACCTTCCACATAAACCTAGCCGAACTAGGGTGTAAAAAATGCGCGTTTCTCGGAGAGTATCAAAAACGGCGATGAACATTCCATACCTTTTTATCTTGTTCATTTCTCCGGTTTCTGGACATGTACAGCTGTTGGGACATGGAACCATCTCTTCAGGACAGTCAGAGTTTTTGTGTATCGGTAGCTCAAGTCGGACCAGAACTTTTGTACATTGCTCACATTTCACCACTTTATATTCGCATATCTTGTCATGGTCTTCCAGTTCTCTCCTCTGCATGTTGGTGTTGCAGTTAATGTTAGGACACTGTACTTGTTGGAAAGGACAAGTTTCTCTGTGTGTAGTGATGTTCTTCCTCTTAATACTTGTCTCACAGCCGTTAGGGCATGACAGTATTACTTCGGGACAGTCATTTCTCTTGTGATGTAGCAGGTAACGTCTGATCAGAGTCACACCACATTGCTCATCACATTCCAACTCTTTATACTCGCATACCTTGTCATGATCCTCCAGTTCTCTTCTCTGCATGTTGGTGTTGCAGTTCACATTAAGACACTGTACTTGTTGGAAAGGACATGTTTCTCTGTGTTTAGTAATGTTTTTCCTCTTAATACTTGTCTCACAGCCGTTAGGGCATGGCAGTATTACTTCAGGACAATCGATTCTCTTGTGATTCGGCAGGTCACGTCTGATCAGAGTCACACCACATTTCTCATCACATTCCAACTCTTTATACTCGCATATCTTATCATGGTCCTCCAGTTCTCTTCTCTGCATGTTGGTGTTGCAATTCATGTTAGGACACTGTACTTGTTGAAAAGAACAAGTTTCCCTGTGTGCATTGATGTTCTTCCTCTTAATACTTGTCTCACAGCCGTTAGGGCATGGCAGTATTACTTCAGGGCAATCATTTCTCTTGTGATTTGGCAAGTCACGTCTGATTAGAGTCACACCACATTGCTCATCACATTCCAACTCTTTATATTCGCATAACTTGTCATGATCCTTCAGTTCTCTTCTCTGCATGCTGGTGTTGCAGTTCACATTAGGACACTGTACTTGTTGGAAAGGACAAGTTTCTCTGTGTTTGGCAAGTGACTGTAGCTTTCCAGTCCAGTCACACTTGAGCTCATATTCCTCTGCGTCTGTAGATAAGACGCAAGGTCAGAAAGTGGATCATGACGTAAGCAAGTTTAAAAACAAGAAATCGTATATCAAAACACCGAAGAAGAATTCTGGCCCATTCGGGAATGATTGTATCAGTTCTGCTTGATACTACGACTTTGTGCATTCGTTTGTGACAAGAAATTCAGCAACGTTAAGTTACGTCAAGTAACTTTCAGCCACTCACCTGTCTTGTCAGCTGTTTGCATATCACTTTCTGGTAGATGACAGTAAACTTCAAGGTTTTCTACCATATTTTTAGCAACCAAACTACGTGCAAGACTGTCGAATCGTAGTGCATTGTTACCCATGGGGCAGATCTTTTTGGTTTCCAGGCACTGTGTAATGCAATCTTTACAGAAGATATGTCCATCTCTGCATTGCCATGGGTCCTCCAGTGCTTCCAAGCTAGAAACGATAAAAAGGACTACATGATGCTATTGATTTTCAAACTCCATTTTTAATTCGTAGATACACAAAGCGTAGAAACGAACTATTGTCAGAGGTCTGAATATGCAAATGTCTCACTCACTCACTCGCTCACTCACTATAATGTTAGTAGATCAAAATTATTAGAAGGGGAATGCTTTCCTAAGCGAAATACAAATTTTGGAATAGCATGGGGATGCTTTTCAAAACCAAACCAAACTTGGGAATAGAATGGGAATGCTTTCCCAACTGAAACCCAAACTTGGGAATAGAATGGGAATGCTTTCCAAACTGAAGCTAAACGTGTGGATAGCATGGAAATGTTTTTCCAACTAAAACTCAAGCTGAGAACGAATCGAACCCCAAGATACCTTGCAAGCACACAATACCCATCATGCAATGGGTCTACCAAGAAGCCTACCATTTTTTCAAGCACACAAACTGTCGTTATTTCTATCCTGTTCTCACTTTTACCTCTTAATTTTATGACTTGTTAAACTTATAAACTACCTGGTGAATCATTAGATGGCTTCTAGAATTTCCTGGATAAAGTATTTCCTTTTTCAAGTTGTGTGATCTGTCTCATTTGATTGTTTTGCTTTTTCTTTTCTTAAAATACAGCCTCAGAATAGCTTTGCAATCATTATCTAACATTATCAAATAAAAATAAATAATTGCTTGAACTAATTAGAAATAAAGCCCAGGTGACCTTGCAATAACTGGTTTTAATAAATTGAGATATATTTTCCTTGATTTATTACCAGATGGAATTTCAGTGTTGCAATTAAGAGTTCTAGTATTAAAGTTGAGGAAGACAAACAGCTGAGTGCAACCCCAATATATTAGTTTAGCATCCTTTATTACAAAAAAAAAAAAAAAAAAAAAAAAACAACAACAAACTTTCAACCTTTATACCTGATGTTGAATGTCCTGCTAGTAATCCTAGTCATTCTAAAGTTAGTGTTAGTGTTAGACTAGCAATATGTAATTTCGATCAAAGAATTTTGTTATGATATAGCTGCATCTTGGCCTGGTAGCTGTTGTTAGGAATCGAAATTACTTATATGAGTGCACTGAATTCTAATAGCAGTATTTCTAATAAAAAAGTTATTCACTTTTTTCACTTAATTTAAATATGATTGTTTAATGTATTTATCAATTTTTTCTAAATATAATGTTGGGATACAACAAATCGATAAATGGGATATTTTTGGGACAAGAAAACCCCAGAAATGGGAAAATAGTGGAACAGAAGAAACCCAGAAATGGGAATGATACATTGAATGGGGAATTATTGGAAATTTTATTCCCATGAGTTGGATTGGCACCATTTTCCCAATTATAGGGAAAACTAAATAAACTCCCCAAAATCGGAAAATAGTGGGAATGAATAAACCCATGATTGGGGAATGATTGGGGTTTTTATGACCCATGAGTGGGACTGGTACCATTTTCTCAATTATGGGGAAAACTAAATAAACTCCAAAAAAATCCCTGAAAAGCTCTATTGTTTTTACAGACTGAGAATTTAATTATGTTTTCTGTGGATCTTATTGCCATTCATCATTGTGGGGTTGAGTAAATTTTAAATTGTTTTAAACTTTTGATCACAGCACAAGAAACTGTATCCTTACCTTTCAAATAATACCCTGTTTGTCTAGCCTATATATACAAAATTCAGTGACCCCTGTTCAAAACAATATCACTGAAACCGTACACCCTGTGTATATAAGATCAAAATCACGAAATATCCTATCCAACGGAACATCCCGGCTGTATAGGCAATATAAAGGAATCATCGGAAATTCCTTAGGTAAAAGTTTTCTAGTAATGAGACAGAAACCACAAATACAACTTCTTTGTCTGTATGTGGCACTAAATTGATCTAAATTCGATGAGTGTGAGTGTTTGACCTTTGATCAGCCCAGTAGAAGTTTCAGGACTATCAGGGTAGCGATACTATTTGAAAATTTCCTCAGTTATTTTTGTGACTGTGGGTTTTTGATACAGTTACCGTTAAGATTAATAATTGCTCGATATTTTGTTTCCATATAAATAATGCTGGTGTTGAAGATTGACCTACTACAGCAAGAAGACTTCGCGTCATAACACGGCGGGAAACCAGAATGAATTCTTAATGATGGAAGCTAGCACGATATACGTACGTACATATGACATAGTGTTGCTACGGTATAAAGAATTATATACCTTCACCTGGCACTATCAGAATATAATACGTAAAGACCTTCGCTAGAAAGAGATACAACTCATTTTCATTGTACTTTTAGATGACTTCAGTGTTAGAAGTCGAACGAGTATAGATGGATCTCAGTAAACAAACTCACTCCAAGTTACTTACCATATCGAGCATTTGAGATTTTCATCGACTTTTTCAACAAATTGTTCGGTCTTGAAACCCATTATTGAGACTGAAAAAACTTCCAACACAACGTGCTTACCCAGATATCAGCTCTAACGCGGGTGGCATTTACATATCAAATTTACTGTTTACGAAGTATCACTTTCAGAAATAATTAGCCGTGCGAGGAACTGGGTAGACAGGAAGTGAAAAAACCGGAAGTACGACATTTTAGCTTTATTCTATGCAGTCCTTCGGCGTCGTTTCTAGATCAACTAAAGAGTTCTACGGTGTTAATTAGTAGTCATTAAAAGATCAAATGCTATTTTTTTAAAATTTCATTTGGTTTGAAAAAAAACAGCTATTTCAAAAAAGGTTGGAGAATGTTTGGTTGCATCTGTTTGAAGTCTCCCATACTACATTTAGGGTTTGGTATGTAAAATGCAACATGCACTGATGCAACATACAACAAGCAGAAAAACCTTCTCCAACCTTTTTTTGAAAAAGCTGTATGCTTTCAGCTATAGGATTATGATAAGCTCCATTTCTCCGGCGGAATACAAACTGTCTCGAAAACTTCATTCCTTCTAAGTGATGTACAATTGCAAGTGAGTAGCTTTAGGTAAAATTAGAAACCTAAAACAGGTATAAATTAAATACTTTTCGACGACGTTATTATAATGATTTGTTTTTACATAATTTTCATGCTTTAACTTCAAATTGCTCCCAAAGATTCTTCATTTTTATTTTGGATTTTCTTTTTGGGATTTTGTTTTTGTTATACGCAGGGCCCTTATTGATACGACCAGGCAACCCTGTCTAAATAACTGTATTATTATTAATATTATTATTATTATTATTATTATTATTATTATTATCAATGAAAAAAGGCAAAAATTCGTTTTTGGATTACCTATGTCCATAAATTCAAGCTTGCGTTACATAAAAGGATCAGACATTTAAGGTCAACTACATTCGAGTAAGAATCAGCATAGATAACATCTTGCTCTGAATCAGCTAGGCTCGCTACTAGCTTTATCTTCTGGACTTTTTTCATATAAAAGTATTTCAGGAAAACTTACAGGCTTTCATAAAAGCTATGAAAATTTTCCATATACAAGTTATTTGCATCTACAGTCCATGTATTCTTAGTACATTTTTTGTACTTCCGCCTGAAGGTAAGTAGGTTAAATGTGTAATGATATTCTGTAATGAGCAGGGTTTTCGTTCCATGAGACTTATATTTTGCTTAAATGAAAGTTGTGGATTCCCCGGCTTTCTTATTGGTTTACTCCTTTTTTTTAAATGTGTTATACATCGAAAACCAAAAGCGGACTTTGACAGCATTTATGAACGAATGATTACATAGTGTTTATTTTCATTCCTAGCCAAAATAGTTAATGATTTTATTAAAATGAAAGAGTTTGTGAGCATTTTAAGGATTATAATTAAACATATATAGCTGTAATTTCATGCGTTCGATTTATCAGTCGTGAATGATGCATTTTAGCTTTTTAATTAGACGAATAGGCGAAAATAAATTATTAAATTGATATATATTAACACCACTGAACAGTGCATTCTGCTAACTCTTCATTAAACCACGACCAATCTCAATTAATAAATCATACGAGCAGGAAAAAATAAATAAATAAATAAAGAGAGCGTTACTTTTATGGAAGCCGAGTTATGAAAGTCTTTTCATCCGAAGTCATTTTTTTCTTCGTAGTTTAATAAATACACCTTAAATAAACTATTGATACATATTTTTTTAAATGTATAACTAATTACTAATAATAGCTAACGATATTTGAACAACATGTACATGTATATTCTATTTGGCAGTGATTTGCAGCATTACTGTACCCAGTAATTCCATTAGGAATGTCAGACAACATATCGTCTTTATGTGGAACACCACCAATGGTAACAGTATCTTGTCTGTGGAATGGGGTGTATATGAAAGCGATGGAGATATCACACCACAGTTCATATACATAAGTACTCGAACAAATGGTCCCGTGTTTTTACCTGATCTGAATAAAACTGCCATAATGTACAAAGGCAGAGTGAGCTGGGTTGGTGATTTGAGTGCAGGACATGCTTGGTTCAAGATAACAAACCTGACCTTACAAGATACGAACCATTATGCTGCAAGGATACGAGAACAAGGACATCATTATGCATTGAAATACCCAACATATATGACGGTTGCAGGTAAGTGATATTTTTGGACAAATATTTATGGAAACTCATGAAAAACAAAGTTAAACTCGTTATCATAGACCTTTCCCGAATGGATGATCACGGAACAATGGATCCTAGTCGAGACTGAGCTTGATTCTTTTATTTATTAAGGCCAACCTCGACTTGAAACCATTGTTTCGCTATCATCCAAGTAACTTCAGTAAAGGTCTATCGGGAAGAAACGACTTATGTTTGTATCTTAGAAGGAAAACTGAATAAACACCACCTCTTTCAGTACCTCCTCAGTATAACCCGAATCCACCTGCATTAAAAGAGATAGCTGAGGGTCAGGAGCTGATACTACCTTGCACTGCTATTGGTCCACCAACACCTAACATCACGTGGGTACAGATAGCAGGTCACATGATCAAGAGTACTGGAACTGGAAGTGCTATCCTTAGGATACCAAGTATAAGAAGAGATCAGAATGGGACGTACGAGTGTCAGGCCAGGAACAACCCAAATGAGAAACCAGTCACTGCACAGACTGTGGTAGCAGTATATTGTAAGTATAGAAGTCGTGTGCGAGAAGGAAATGTGATCAAAAATACGCAAAGAAAGTATCTTCGAAACCTCGCAAATCCTAATGTCTTTACCCTGGCAAATCCTCAAAATACTAAAGTATTTGACTGTTGGCCTGTTGTTATACTCTGGACTTTCTAACAGCCTCGTCTAATTTTGGCAGTCCAATTATTTCCAAATTGAACAGCACTTAGTCCTATTACCAATACTTATGGAACCGTTATATCATAGATAAATGTAAACAAGGATCACTACATCATCAATTCTATTTTCCACTCCCTTTAGAATCCATAATCATTAGTTTCAAAGTATGCATAACTTGCATTTTTACATGTGAATTGCAGATCCTCCCCAAAGCACCGTTAGTCTTCCAAATATCACAGTTGTACAAGGTGAGGATATCTCACTCAGCTGTACAGCAGATGGTTATCCACCACCATCCATATCATGGACCAAGGCTGATGGTGTCATCAAAGATGGTCACACAGTAGCTGGGGGAACACTTAGAATACCTGATGCTATCAAAACAGATGCTGGCAAGTACATATGTACAGCAAACAACACCTATGACAGCAGGGAACACACTGACAATGCAACTGCAACTGTCATAGTCAAATGTAAGTGGAATAAGTCTCATGACGTTTCGATATCAGATCGTAAACAATCGCATCTCATTTTATCGATGTAGTCACCTTATGCGACCACAATGGTAAATGGCTCAGAGACCGCGAATAGCGGTCCCACTTTCTTGCTAATATCTACCAAATAGTAACTTTTCAGTATCTCTCCTCCTATTCATCTAAAGACAAGTCCGCTGAGTATTATGCATACTTCCCTATGCTATGATTGTTCAGTCAACATTTTTCTCTCACTTCTTGTGTTGTTGAACACTTTTTACAAAAGGCAACCATTTTGTAGCTTGATTGTTGGGTTATTCTAATTACGTGCACATGCTTCAATCATTACAGACCAGCCTTCAATCCTGCTTGGCAAGTTATCGAATCAAACTATTAATGAGAGTGATTCTTTGAGTATAGAGTGTGATGCAGATAGTTATCCTCCACCAACCATCAAATGGAAGACACCAACAGGATCTGCCCCCACTGGGAATGTCTACAACATCCCGTCAGTCAGCAGATCACATGCAGGGATATACACGTGTATAGCTAGTAACGGGATAGGAAGAGAAGCAGTGGCCAGTATACAAGTTACTGTGCAGTGTATGTAGTAATACATTTTAGCCTTGACTATATTCTATTTAATAATCTTTATTGGTAATAAGTTATTGTTATACCATTATCCTCGATTGACTTTTTTTTAGACAAACCAGCGATAAATTTTTCAATGTCTTCTCCAACTTTAAAGTCATGGAATGGTAACAGCATTCATCTGAGATGTTTTGCAACTGGTTTACCAGCACCACAGATATCATGGTACAAACCAACAAATCAGCAGATCACTACAGATGTCAACATTGTACCCGGGGGTAGTGAGGTAACAGTATTGACAACTGCTGACCAAGGGGACTATGGACAGTACAAATGTCGAGCAACAAACATCCTGGGGAGTGATGAACACGTCATCAATGTCACTCAACTGTGTAAGTGCATTGAAAAATAATTGTGAAAAAGTCAGTAGTCTTGGACGATTAATTTTTTATGTTATGCCAAGTCGAACCGATTGAGCACATTTACAAATATTTGTGTTTGTTTCATTTATTTGTCTGTTTGTTTTCTAGTTCCCCCAGGTCTTGTTACCATATCAATAACCGAGCTTGAAGCATCATCCTCAACTGTCAGATGGACGAAACCTGCTGATCATGGTGGACTCGCTGTCACTGGTTACTTACTGGAAGTCAGTACCAAGCCACCAGTGATCACAGTGAATACCCATGTTGTTATAACAGGACTGAAAGCAAACATACAGTACATGTTCAACGTGTACGCCAAAAGTAAGGTCGGGTATGGAGCAGCATCAACAAAAGTTATCAAAACGAAGACAATAGGCAAGCCTTCAATCCCACAACTGTTAGCAGCTCTTCTCCATCGCCAAGACTCCAAGGTCTCAGTTGTTTTAAGGTGGTTAAAACCGGATGACAATGGTGGCAACATAACGCGCTACACCATCTACATGAAGGAAGTGAAAAGAAACGATGATTGGATAAAATATGTTGACGTCAACGATCCACATCAACTTAGCTATAAAGTAACAGATAACATTGTTTATGGGAAAACGTACATGTTTATGGTGACTGCATGGAATAAATATGGAGAAAGTGTGAAGGATGAAGGAAGTGCCAAAACTGTAAATACTACAGCAGGCGAAGAAACTGCAACAAATGGTCTGTATGAAAAGATGAAGTCAAGTCACAAAATTTCAACCAAATCTAAAATTGATGTCGGTCCTTAGAGTTAATTTTCTCAATTTACTGCTGATTTCATAGATATGCGAACTCGGTAGCTGTGAGCTGCATGCTGAAATTTGTTTTTTTCGCTGCCGTCAAGCAAAACTAATCAATGGGTACTTTTTATATTCTTGGCCGGCGCCAGTGAAAAAAAAAAAAATCCCAACGGGTCACTTTTAACTAAAGAGTTAGCATGTTTATGAAAATAGCAGTTAAGTAGCTTTTATTCGATTTCACTTGAAATATGTGGAGCAGATTACAAATGTGAAAAGATGAAGAAATAAAATGATGATAAATCAGATAAACATATGATTTCGCTAAATTCAGTTTCTGTTGTACTTATTATGATTAACTAACATTTCTTTCCTGATCTTTCGTTTGTTCTTGTAATAGCAATGAAGTATTGCATCGAAGAAAGATCAACGTTTTGTAAGTAGAGAATCTATCTAAAATGAGGTAGTAGAAAGACATGCTCCCTTTTACGTAAAAAAAAACACAAACTTAATTAAATTATACAAGACACCGCTAATAGTCCATCAGTTTCCAGTTAGCCATGTGTAACCTATCGATTCTCTATTTTTTTCCAGGTCTGGGTTATGCAGTCCTTGGAGTCATTATTGCAATTCTTGTTCTCTCTCTTGGTTTCAATTTACTACAATTTCTGTACCTAAAACGAAAAGTCCAACTGAAAAGTAAGTTTGATGCGTCGACATAGTAACGCTGCAAATATCATTTGCAAGTTTGAAGTAACCACATAAATTGTTTCCGAACTCAGAGCGTTGTAAATGTTAATCACCGCATGTAATATGCCTTAGTAAAACTTGAACACATCAACTTATTCTTTATTCCTTGTTTTTAGGTAGAAAAGAAAGACCAGTGCAAAAGAGGTAGATTATTTGGGGAAAAAAAGTGAATGGGTGTGCCATTGGTTAAAATGATTATAAATTAGTATATTGTGAAACAGATGCATGGAATAACGAGAAATTTTCATTTCTATATTTTTGTTGTTGTTTGTAGTTTTGTTTTGGTGCCGGCTATGGTTTATTTTTAAAAATATATCAATCTCGTTTTTCCTTCAACTAGTGATAGACAAACACAGAAGAGGGCTGCTGTTGAAGAAAGCTATGATGTAAGTCATCTTTGTATTCATTATTTTATTATTCCTTTACACATTTTACACCCGTAGAAAGTGTTGTAGTATTTGATCCTTCCTTTCACGTTTTTCCAGAACGACTTCGAATTAGAAGACAAGACAACATCAGCAGTCATAGTATCGAGTGCTAAACAACCTGTCCAAACAGGACCAGAATATGAAACAATCCAACAATTAGTTGGAAATGCAAATCCCAACGAAGCCGGCTTTTCTGATGATACCAGTGATTATCAAGAACTCAATCTGGTGCCAAACACGTCTATTCAAGGGACACATAGACCAGTGTACGAGCCCCTTCGTACAAGATCTGTGGAACCCAGTATGCAGCATAATGATATTGAGCAACACCAATATAAGCCCTTGAATACTAGTAGGCAAGACTCTACTTATCAGTCCCTGAAAGCCAACATCAAGGAGTCTGCCATATAACAATAAGATAATCAGGTTAAAATGGAATGAAAACAATATTCATAAGCTTTTTATTGATTCATTATTAAACAAATTAAAACAAAGACGATAGTCTTAACATTGCAGGTCTTGAATCTCGAACATGGAAGTTAATAAAGTTTATTGCCGTTTATTGTCTATATGTATATAATCAAGTGCACTTTACAAACATGAGAGGTGGTTAGTATGAGGTGTACATGTAGACACTGAAGGTGGTCACTGCCAGGGTTTCTTTACGTTCTCAGTTGTTCTTTTACGTGCCCCCGATATTGGTTAAATGAAGTGTGGAGAAAAGGGACCGCCATTTAAAGTGGTCATCCGAGCCACTTGAAAGTCTAACCATTTGCAGATGTAATAACAAAGGCAGCACCTTCTTCTCAGTTATTTCAAGATCCTGAGTGTTGGTCCGGCCGGGGCTCGAACCATGACCATCCGCACGAAAGTCCGGTGCTCAATCAACTGAGCAAACTGTAAGAAAAAAATGGCATCTTTCCAACCCCCTGTTTATTTGCAAACAGCCAGTGGGAGTACGAATATTACTATTGGTATAAACTCTCTTTCACCTTTCGTTTGAGACTACTGACACTCTTTTTATATTAGCATATACTTGTATTTGTGCCTTATACTGAAACGAATCTGTTATTAAGAAATGAAACACACATAGTAAAGGAAAGGTATATTTCACTTTCAAATTTTATCCATACTATTATAAAATAAAAAATAAAACCGAAAAAATGGACCTTATTTTTAAAAGAAGTTATCAAGAACATAATAATAAGTAAATAAGGAAAAATAATGATTTCGAATATGTAGTGGTAGGGTTTGCGGCCTATGTTAATCCTTTCAACCACATACCTTACTCTTGCGTTACCATTAATCTCAGAAAACTTGATCAAGAATAAAAGGTCAACCGCTTCAGTCAAGTAATCACTAGCACAGATAACATCTCGCTCAGCAGCGAAACTAGATCGGTTGTGCCGCGACAGAGCTAGTTCACTTCTAACTTTATCTTAAAATCATTCTTTAGAGTAAAGTATTGAGGTAAACTTGAAAATTTCAAGCTGAATAATCCAATTACGATTCCTTCAAATGTACACTTTCGGGATTATTTGTGTATTGGTTTTATTTCCGCTTAGAGGTAGGTTATTCTTTGCATATAATAATATAACGTTTCATTTTAGTTTTACGATGAGTACAAATATATGAAATAATGATTTCGGTCTCCTTTAAGAAATTAGAGATTTTTCGCTAGTACATAAAGTATTGTTTAGTTTACATTTAACACATTATGTACTGTTTAATATACGAGCAGAAGTGTTTTATTGGGTTTAAAACACGAGGCGAAGCCGAATGGTTTTAGACCCAATAAAACAAGATCTGCGAGTTTATTGAACATGTTCTACTGATTTTTTTACGAATGAACCAAGTTTGGTAGAGAATATCCTAGTTAAAGTTTATGGACATTTTATCAGATTTAAAACCTCCTCCATGGTCGATGATTCTATTGTGCTCTCCTCATTAAATATTCATGAGTTTTTGATATATAATTACTGGCTATCATTTATAATATCATTTATTTAAAAAAGTTATTGATGTCTGAGAACTGTAAAGCTTTTTTATGATAACTGAAAATCAAATATTTTGATACCGTTCTTGTTATGTTTTTCAGTCATGTGTAGTATTAAAACACCTGGGAATGTTATCAAGAATGTCGGTCAAAATGTAGTCTTCATGTGGAACACCACAAATGATAATAGTATCTTATCAACAAAATGGGGTTTGCTTGGTCAGGACGGTACGACTATTATACCACATTTTATATACATGAGCATTAGGACTGGCCTTGTTTTTAGTAATGTTTTGGATACCACTGCCATAAGGTACAAAGGAAGAGTGAGCTGGGTTGGTGATTTGAGTGCAGGACATGCTTGGTTCAAGATAACAAACCTGACTCTCCAAGATACGAACCAGTATGCTGCAGCAATAATAGAAAAAGGGGAAAGTGAGTTCTTTCTATACCGAGTACATTTGACGGTTGCTGGTAAGTATCTTATCTAAATAAATGTTCATTAACTTCTTACAGAGATTAATTGACATAAGTTTGCAAAGCTAAGTAAAAATATAAATAGCTAAGCAGAAATAGAAATGTGTGGGGGATAAATGAACGGATGTTTGGGTAACGGGTGAGACGATGCACGGATGCATGCACGCTTGGAGTGATGAAGGAATGTGCTTGGATACAATGATTGATGGACGAAAGGAAGCAAGGGAGGGAAGGTTGGATGGAAGCTGATTTTTTTTACCAAGTTTACTTTATTTCAGAAGTGTCTGCATAAAAAATGATAAATTGAAATCAGTAACGCTTGTACATGTGTAGTTCCTCCTCAGTTCAACCCACAACCACCTCAAAGGAAGATTATAATAGAGGGCCAGGATATGAATCTCAAATGTACTGCTATTGGTCCACCAACACCCAACATCACTTGGGTGCAGATAGAAGGTCGCGTGACCAAGAGTGCAGGAACCGGAAGTGCTACACTGAGGATACCAAACATTAGAAGAGATCAGAATGGGACGTACGAGTGTCAGGCCAGGAACAACCCTAATGAAAGACCAGTCATTGCGCAGACTGTTGTGACTGTATATTGTACGTTTGAATTAATAACTAATGCCAATGCAGTTTTAATCCTTGGACTTTTTGTGGCTTTTTTTACACAAGCAACTTGGTTGATTAAAATGGATTAAATTCACGCCAGGAGTTAGTAATAACTTAAAGTTTATGATGCTGCATCTCAGTTCTACCAGCATTATTATGCCGATGATAAAAAAGTTCAGTTTAAATAGCACTCTTATCTTTTCTTCTAGTCAAACCCGTTATTGATGATTCTCAATCGTCTTCAAAAGCCATATCATGGAATGGTAACAGTATTCGTCTCAAATGTTTTGCAACTGGTTTACCAGCACCACAGATATCATGGTACAATCCAACAAATCAGCAGATCACTACAGGTGTGAACATTGTACCCGGGGGTAGTGAGGTAACAGTACTGACAACTGCTGGCCAAGGGGACTATGGACAGTACAAGTGTCGAGCAGCAAACAACCTGGGAAGTAATGAACACGTCATCAATGTCAATCAACTGTGTAAGTGCATTGAAAAACAAAATGTTAGTAAAGACTAGTCTTTGGCGATTATTTTTAATGTTTTCCAAATATTTGTGTTTGTTTTGATTGTTTGTTTGTTTGTTTTCTAGTTCCTCCAGGTCTTGTTACCATATCAATAACCGAGCTTGAAGCATCATCCACAACTGTCAGATGGACCAAACCTGGTAACGATGGTGGACTCGCTGTCACTGGTTACTTACTGGAAGTCAGTACCAAGCCACCAGTGATCACAGTGAATACCCATGTTGTTATAACAGGACTGAAAGCAAACACACAGTACACGGTCAAAGTGTATGCCAGAAATATTGTTGGGTATGGAGCAGTATCCACAAAAGCAATCAGAACGAAGACTATAGGTAACCTGAATATCCATAAAATGAAACAGCTAGACCACGGAAAAAGCTAGGAAAACGAAAAAATTGTTTTATTGTTTAATCATAGAGTTCAATTTTGCATATTAATGTTTCATTTTATAAGGGAAACCTTCTATTCCAAACCTGTTAGCAGCTTTTCTTCGTCGCCAAGACTCCAAGGTCTCAGTTGTTTTGAGGTGGTCCAAACCGGATGACAATGGCGGCAAAATAACGCGCTATACCATCTACATGAAGGAAGTGAAAAGAAAAGATGATTGGATAAAATATGATGACGTCAACGATCCACATCAACTTAGCTATAAAGTAACAAATAACATTGTTTATGGGAAAACGTACATGTTTATGGTGACTGCATGGAATAAATATGGAGAAAGTGTGAAGGATGAAGGAAGTGCCAAAACTGTAAATACTACAGCAGGCGAAGAAACTGCAAGCAATGGTCTGTATGAGACATGTAGTAACATAATTAAAATCATAGTGATTGATGTGTCCTTAAATTCCTTTATTAAGTTATGACTGTGAAGTTTAATGTCTCGTTTGCCATGCCAACTAGCATTTTGATGGCCGTCAATCAAAGACCTAAACTAGAAAAAATACATTTTTTAAGAGAAATTTTAGAATTAAAGATTTTAGAGAATTAGAGGTTAAAAATCTCTGATTCATTCAAAAATCTCCCTCAAAAACGTAATTATTCTAGTTGAGTTCTTTGACATCCGTTGAAATGCTAGTTGACAAACGAGACATCAAACTTCGCGGGTCGCACTTCAACGAAATCGGATATAAATTACCTTTTTAAGGAAAAAATATTAGGATATTTCTAAGATTACTTTAAGATTATTTTCTTATCTCTCTTTTATTCTCGTAATAGCAATGAAGTACTGCATTGAAGAAGGATCAAAATCTTGTAAGTGTAGAAACAAAGCTAAGATGAAGCAACTCAAAAACCATGTTCCCGTTTACGTAAAAAAATTAAAATTAAAAAAAAAATAAAAAAAAAAAAAAAAAAAGATAAAAAAAAAAAATTAAAATCATTAAAAACCGCTAATAGTGAATTTACTTATCAGCCATTTGTAACCTTTTCCAATTTCTTTCCAGCTTCTACAGTCCTGGTAATTATCATTTCCGCCTTTGTCCTCTCTATTGTTTTCAACCTACTGCAATTTATATATCTAAGGAGAGTCCAAATAAGCAGTAAGTTTGGTGTACCATATTATATCCATGATGCACATGTGAGTTATTTTAGCTAGTCTGGTGTTTGATGTTTGAAGAAACGATATGAATTGTTTTTGAACCCAGACCGTCCATAGATGCTCACGATCGTGCTTTCTATATGTTAGTCAAACCTTGCAAACGTCAACGTTTTTTAATCCCTTGTGTTTTTTTAGGTAAAAAGAAAAGCCAAGCACAAACAAGGTAGAATGATAAGAAAATAGTGAATGAGTTGGTGTGTGAATAATAAAATTGGTAATTGATGGTAAAACGGAGGCATATACGATTTACTTGATGTTTGCTGTTGTAGGTGTAGTAGTAGTAGTTGTTGTTGTTGTTCTTTGGGGTGATGGTTTGGTGCTGTGATATGTACAAAATATATTAATCTAATTTTCATCACTTGTGTTAAGGAAAGCACAGAAGAGAGCTGCTGTTGAAGAAAGCTATGATGTTAGTATTTTTTGTATTCATTATTTTGTTCAGTAATGCTTTACACAACTTTTTGGGGACGTTCATGAACTGGCAAAATATCACATCGTCAGATTAAAATAATAAAAAAAAAATGCCCGTGATGGAAGTACATCATACTAGAAGTAAAATGAGCAAAAAAAAAAAAAAAAAAAACCGACCCCGACTTCGTTCAGACGTCAGATTGACACAAAAAAAAACATGGAAAGTTGTTTTTAAAAAAGCCAATAATTGTCTAGCATTTTAACTTTCTGTTGAAATTAGAAATATGAAAGGATATTGGGTAACAAGTAGGACTCGTAGCCTTCGCGATAGACAATATTTTGCCTATCAAAACCTTCAAATGACATCATCACACAAAACTCGTGCGTAGAAAGGATACGTACGAACAATGAATATCAACGTCCTTATGGTGTTGTCGCATTTATATAATGCTTCATCTCAATTTTTTTTAGAACGACCTCGAATTAGAAGACAAGACAATATCAGCAGTCATAACATCGCGTACACAACAGCCTGTCCAAACTGGACCAGAATATGAAACCATTCCACAACCAAATCCTAACAAGGCCGGCTCTTCTGACGATAGAAGTAATTATCAGGAACTCGATCTTTTGCCACATAGTTCTATTCAAGGGACAAATGGACCAGTGTACGAGCCTCTTTGTACAAGATCTGTGCAGCATAATGATAATGAGCGACAACCATATGAGCCCCTGAATATTGGAAACCAAGGCTCTGCGTATCAGTCCCTGCAGAGTAACAGCAATGAGTCTACCATATAAAAATAAGCTTGAGAATAGTTAAGGACGTTCGCGGGCAAATGAAGTTGTGATGTCATTTTTATGAAACTTGGCACACAGTTACTTTATTATATTAGGGTCCAAAAACGAAATAACAAATGGGGGTCAACGTATTTATTTCAGAGCTACAACTGAACTCGAGTAAATTGACTATTTCGAAGGAAACAGCGCGCGTTGTAATGCATCTTGCCTCGTTTATTAAAGCATTAAAAAATCTAAGAAAACAGGTAAAGTAAATGTTGCATCGTCCGCGAATAGTACTATTTTTTTGTATCTATTAATGAATTTTCCGACAGCCTAACTCCATGTCATCAACAATTACTGCGAATAAGCTCTGCTAATATTTCAATTATCAAAATGAATAAATAGAGAAATATCGGATCCCCTTGTTTTGTAACTCTGTTCAACATAAAATAAATCCGACACTTTACTGGCGTTGTTTGAATACAGCTTTTTATATCAGTTAGCATTAGCCTAATCCATTGTATAAATCCTTCACCAGAACTAAAGTTTTTCAAAGTAGCACAATTTAAATAAAATTATGTTTAACTGAGTCAAAAGCTTTCTTAAAATGCGCAGCAAATAATACATGCGAAATATTGTATTCAGCAAAATACTCAAAAAAATCTGAAATAAACCTCAAGGGTTCCTCAAAGTTCCGGCCTTTTACAAAAGCTGTTTGATTTAGATGAATTAATTTTGGTAAGAAATTCATAATCCTATCACTAAGTGATTTTCTGCACACCTTCAAGTCAACATTAATAAGAATAATCGGGCGCCAGTTTTCCATGAACCTGTTGAATTATTTATTGTACAGATTGCGTTTATTATATCCCTAGCTGAGGGATATTCTCAATGTTACTCAATTAAGAGGAAAAAGTTTTAACAAAAAATAACTCTGTTTCCCTTTTTAATAACATTTCCTTCATTCCCCTTATTTCATATTCCGATGCTTCGACAATGTTTACAGGTAGAGTCTCAATGGGGTCAACCATTAGTCGTGGAACGCCCCACAAATTAGTTGGGAAAAAGAGTAAGAGTTAGGGGTAAAAAGTACTTCTATAAAAGGTTAAGGTATCAGGTTACCCTCAATATTGCGCGAAATTATTTCAACAAATCCCCAATAAAGTATACATTTTCTGAAAGCTGAATAAATGTAGAAAATATTTGTTCCATTCTTTTTTTAAAATAAATTAGAAGTTAAAATATAGAGCGAATTATTCAAATTTCAACATAGATAGCGTCGCGGAGTTCCGTGACTGCAGGTATTGATCATAACCAATGCTTTGTACCTTAAGAAAGTAAAAAAGTCCTTTTTCGTTTATTACTTGCTATCAAAAATGACTATTGGAAATGTATTTTTGGAAAATTATTAAAAAAAAAAAAAAAAAAAAAAAACGATGGAAATTACAATATTTACAGTGACGCAGACGCACCTAACCGTGGCCACCTAATATTTTTACATGTCAATCAGCCGAACTAAAATTTGTACATTTTAACGTAAGGTCAAAGTCGTGTCAGCAAATATTTTATCTATATTTGCAACAGAAAGGATTAAAAACATGCCAAGTTGAAATAATTGAGCGAGTTTAAAAATTAATTGGGGGCGACGGTTAGGCGCGTCGCACTGTAATTTTTGAACACTGGATAATTAGTTTTGTAAAGATGTTCGTTAACCGTTATTAAAATAAATATAACCCTACACGTAAATCGCGTCATCTATTAATAATGGTAATAGAACTGAGTGGAGTGCAATTTGGTCTGAAATCGCAAGAGCGGGAGTGGAATTTGTTAAACACGAGTGTGATTTCAGCCCAAAATTGCACGACACGAAGTTCTCAGTATTACCTATTAATCATATCCATTTTGAAATCTCAATATATTCAAATACTCAACGGTTATATGTAGCTTCAAAAGTGATTGGTTGACAAAATAATGCTATTATTGATTCAAAATAGTGTGATTAATGCTTAAATCGCACACTTTTTAGCCAATCAGATTGCAGAATTTGCTAATGATTTCAAAATGAATATGTTAAGAAAGTTGTCATTTAAGACCGTACAGGGAAACATTTCCCCCTGATCAATCAGGCCGTTATTAGTAAAAGAAATATTTTGAAGCCACTGATATTGAAATTGCAAAACTAAGAAACGAATTATCAGCTGATTCGCCATCATAAAGATTCGTGATTCCTTTGATGATTCCATATTCTCAATCATTTCACTTCGACCCCCGACTGATTACAACTTCTGAATAGTTTAATAGCTGTATTGTTCTATCGCACCTAATTCGTGTCATCCCATCATCTTGTTAAATAACCTAACGAGATATTTTATCAGTCAAGAAAATTAAAAGGGTATGATTAGGAGAAGGAAAAACAATCTAATAATTCTAAAATTGGAAATACCTTTTAAATTACTTGTTAGTGCTACTGTTATAATCATAGTTCAACAAAAGTGCAGAGAGAGTACTACACATTTGTCGAAGCGATTCCTTCCAAGTCCACTTTTCTCCGTGAACGGTTACCTAAAGGTAAGTGATTAGAATAACTAAAACCCAATTCCAATTGAATTTTATGAATGTCGATCAGCCCTATTGATGGGGAATCGAAACGGTCAAAGCTAGAATATCACTAGGATGATTGTTCTGTTTCATGTCGTACAGTGTAGTTAGGACATCAACAGATAGAACGATTAAAGTATTCGTTATGATACCATGAAAAGACGGACACATGCATTACTTCCGATGATATCATGCATTTGGAGCATGTTGGCCTAAGCCAGTATTCAGTCCCACTGCAATGTACAGTACGTAGAACTTTGGTCCTCACAAGATAGCCTTTTTCGTCCTTAACCAAGATCAGGGCATATAGCACTCCTGACGATCTTCGCTGTCGCGTTGGGAATTGACATATTTGTGAATTTTGAAAATTAGTACCAATAGGTCTAATAAAAAGAGTTCGCAATGTTCTATACACCCGAGTTCGAAAAAAATATCATTTTCCGGAATAATTCGCGAGTTTTGATGCCGTCTTATTCATATACTAGTTAAACAATGCTGGCAAATTTATCTACTTCCATAATTTGCGCAACTGATGAGGTTTAGATTTCATTACATTTCAAACTGAATTTTGCTTCGAAATTTTGTGAATGACAATCTAATTAAGGTTACTGAAGACCTTCGCGGGTAAAATGTTTCTGAAAAAAAATGTATTTTACTAATTAAAAGTTTCTATATTAATCTTTCTTTTTGGACAATTTTTTTTTTTTTTTGGAAATTTGAAGGGAAAATACATCAAAAACCGAAGGCGCTCTGGAGTTTCCCGCGTGATGAAATTCGTGTCCTACCACGCTTCAAAACTCTGGCGCCCTCTGATTTCTTTTGCGTCTTGAATACGCTATACTTTCGATATCTTTAAGAATTCTACATTCTTTTTGTGTCTTTATTAAAATTTTACCGAAGAAACGAATTGTTCGATTTTTAGATGATTTCACGCGTAGTTCAAAGTGTTTGTCAACACTCCGTTGGTCCCGCTGTTCCTTGCTTTTGGTTGGCTGGTGGTATCACTATGTCGACAGATGCCTTAACGAGGTGTGAAACTCTCCCAAATCTTCAAAGCTTAAAATCTCGATTTTACGACAATTCCCTATCTTTAAATGAATTAATAGTGTATCTAATTTTGTTGGTTTTTCATAAAATTTGGCAAAAAGCATCGATAGGTATAGGTAAACAAAAGTAGTTGAGCGATTTTTGATATTTTGATCATTTCGCTTTTTATGCGGTAAAACGTCAGCCGACATGGACATTTTTCGACACTCCAACTTTAATGTTTAATAACTTTTTAGCCAAGCAAAACATCATAAAACGCTCACAACCTTTTTGTAGTTTATTTTTTGCTTATTCACATAGTGAAGTTCTTTTCTATACACGCGCTAACTCCATGTCTATTAATTCACATCTATGGAACGTACCCGTTTTGTGTTTAAGGCCCCGGCATCGGTTCAAATTAAAAAAATCATTTCCAAAAAAATATTTTTCGTAATATTTATCATATGGTCTTTAAAATGATATATAGTTTCATAGGGTTTTGTTCAAAGTGTTGCGTGGAGAGAGTTTCAAATGAAACATACCCCTGAAAGTCTCCAAAACCTTTAACTCATCAGCTCTCACTGATCTAGTCTCACCCGCAGCCTTTTTTAGGGTCGTCACGCAACACTCTCCCCACGGTTGCGTGACGACCCTATAACTGATCTGCACTAAATACATTTCAGGTGTTGATCACGACGATGAAGAGACAGCTGTTGTTTGTCTTTATACTCTTCCTTCTCAAGCACAAAGTCACTTTTGCTTCCATGTGGCCGATACAAAGATATTCAGAGCTCGACTTGTACTTGCAAGGATTCACATTTGAATCGTCCAAGGCAGACACAATCTTTGAATGTTACAGAAAGTGTGAGGAGAACATACTTTGTGCAAGCATCAACATGAACCTGATGAGCAAGACATGTGAACTGAAGTACTCTACCAAGACAAGACACCCAGAGAAGGCGGTTAATCAATCAAACACTATCTACATGGAGATACGGAATAAGAACGCGCCTCCAGGGTCGAGGCTAGATTTACTAATTCCATCTTGTAAGAAGCTAAAGGCAGATGACAGCCAGGCAAAGTCAGGTGTTTACTGGATAAAGTTCAATGATCCATCCGTTGCCTCATTCAGAGTGTTCTGTGACATGACCACCAATGGAGGAGGCTGGACCCTTGTATACAGCTATACATTTACTCAGTACAATAAGTTTGGTTCAGTTTCAAACGCAATCACTCCAATGCCAAACTGGCCTGTTGACAGGTCTATTGGAAGATGGGTGCCACAATCAACGACAATCCCTCTCAGTGAGTCTTCTCGCTCTGCTATGGATTTTGCTCTGTGGAAAAAGATTGGTAATGAGTTCCTTGTCAAGCCTAATATCACTAACTGGGTAGCCTGTGTAGAAGGAACCGGAAGTCTTGTGAACTGGGATGATGGAAGTGTGTCCTGTAGAGTTGTCAAGGCCATTACACCAAAATGCACCATTGTCGCTCCAAATACACTTCGTATACGCCCATGCGGATTAAGTTTATATGTGGATAAAGCAACGCACTTTCTTTTCACTGGAAAAACTAACTTTTGTTGGCCTGTCCATGATCCTTGTGCTACCACATCTGCTGCCAATCACCTGACCAACGTACCCAATCCTGGTGGTGTGATTTACATTCGCTGAGAGAGAAGACATCGTATAAGTGGTCGCGGTAAAAAGCAGAAACTGAAGCGGCTGAAAGGGCGGAAAGCTGAAAGAGCTGAAAGATCGGAAAGGGCTGAAAATCAACACTTTTTATTATACTTCATTTTTTGTAAGAAAATCAACATGAATTTCTGAAAAAGACTTGTTTTACAAAGATATAGAAATTAGATAAAAACCATATAGATGCCTTGCATGTGGGATGGGTCTACGGAACCACAGAAGAAGACGGATATTAATCTACCTGCAGAAAAATAAAGTAATAAATGCTTTGAATGTACATTCTAATTGATTATTTCTGAATGCTCCTGACAAAGCCTAAAAACGAGCATTTCAAAGAAAAAAATCTCAAAGAAAAAAAATCACGTTTCAAAGTTTGCATGCTAATTTATTTAATCGTTAATTGAAAAAAATCATGAAGTTAAATTCCAAGAATCCTCTAAGACTAGGTTCTTCTTTGTTAAGGTTTACTGGCATGATTCTGTTCAAAGGAGTTAAATTTTATGAGTAAATCAGTTTTTACACACTTATAATGTGATCGTCCGGGTGAGAGTAGTCTTGAGAAAGACTTGGTGGTGACTGACCATCTTCAGAGTAAATTGAGGAATGAAAGACAGTTGATGGCTCTCCTATTTTAAGATTTACTGACATGATTCTTTTCCAAGAATTTTTCCAAGAGTAATTTAGCTTTTAAAACTTTGTGACATCATATCCTGCACTTAATTTAGTATGAATCAATATTATCAAATGCCTCACTTAAATGAAAAAATAAATAAATAAATAAATAAAAAAAAACCGGAGATACAGTTTTGAGGAACAACCACTTAAGAAGAATCCCGCAATAGTTCAGGAAAAATCGGTCAAATTGCCCTTGGCAAGGAACTCAAAATTGTACGGGTAACCGAACGCAAATCCACTTAAGAGAAAAACGCAAAATTGTTTTTCAAGCGAAGAAGCGCCTTTGCTGACATATTTAAAAAGGAGATTACAGTCAAAACAGCTCAAGCATACCCCCTAGGCTCCATATTATTGATTTCATAATTCTAATATTGAGTTAATTATTCACTTTGAATTTTCATTAATAAATCGAAGACTCCAAACTTCACATTCATTTCACAATTAAAATTCTAAAGGATGCCTTTCTGGGGAGTTTTTCTACCTTGGCATGGCAATTGTTGAGAAATCCAATCAAACTCAAGTAGATGATCTATTTTCAAGTTTGGAGTTAGAGTGAATAATCAACTCAATATTCGAAAAATGAATTCATTAATGGATTCTAGGGGGTACGCTTGAGCCGTTTTCACTGTAAGACGCTACAAAATGTCCCCGATGATAGATGAAGTAACGAGAAACCAAAATTAAGTTACATTATTACTGTTCATTTTGAGCTAGCAAAGCCCAGGCAAATTCCCAACTGAACTTTTGTTCTTCAGTGGTGCGTTGACAAGTCATGTCAGCACAGGGGCGGATCCAGGATTTTGTCCAGGGAGGGGTGCAGAGCACAAACTCAGCCCAGTGGGGTGCACCCCTCAGAATCAAAGAAATAAAAAATTATTCTGTATCTTGAAAATAGGGGAACAAAGTTTCTCCGAGGGTGGGGGGGGGGGGGGGGGGGTGCGCACCTGATCCACCCCTGCCGCAATAAATAAATTAAAAAATTAATAAAAGCCTTACATTTTCACTTTGTGTGAGTATCCTCAAGCTGTGGTTTTTTTTTATGAAAAGCTTTACTTGTTGAATATGAAGTGTTTCAAAGGTCTCAGCTCTGCAGGTTTTTGTTGACTAATTCTATTGAAATAAGTATGTATAGGCAAGACCTTAACAACATGGTTTCATTCTAGTGGTTCAATTTTCATCCCTACCTTTTGCATTAATGGAAATTGGGAAAAAGAAAAAAAAAGTCAAAACAAATGACAATTGATCATAAAGTTCAACAGTTTGACAATGAACCAAAATCAAATTGTAAAATCAGTTTTTTCAAATTTTTATCACTAATTAAACTCGAGTTAAATTTTTGTCATTTTCCTGTTGAATATACCCAGCCCTGGTTCGAAGGCTTTCCCATACGTAGTAAATGGACGACATCGTGTTATAAAAGAAAAGAAAAAGCGTTATTTTCAAACTTTTTAAATTTATATCAACAGTAGTACATATCAAGATTAAGTGCAATGCAAATCATACCACAAAATGCCAAATATGCTAGAAAAAAATATATTTAAGATATTAACATAGCATAAAGTGTCCTAGTCGACGAGGTCGTGGGTTCTAGTCTCGGCCGGACCAGCCCTCAGGGTCTTAAAAATCTTAGAAGGAAGGTGCTGCCTTTGCTCTAAAATATCTAGCTATCTGCAGATGGTTAGACCTTCGTCGTGGCTCGGATGACCACGTGAAATGGTGGTCCCGGTCTCATCTTATTAAGAGACGTTATAATAGATGGCTACAAGTTTATCTATTGCAACTGTCACGTGGTTATATAATTGATTAATATAGCTAGTGCCCCTTTTTTAACATGTGACAAGTTTCCTAATTTTAGTATGTAAAACATTAGGCGTCTACCTGTTCTTCCACGTATCTTTTCCCTGTAGTTCTAGATTGACATTTAATACTACAATTCATGCCGTCATAAGAAGGCATTAAAGAGAAAAAAAAGACAAAGAGAAAAGGCAAGGGATAATGTTTTTAAAGCTATTAAAAAATCGAATTAAAAAGTTATACTAAGGCCAAGTTCAGACATCGATCTTCTCATGTGCTGAATCTAATGACATCAAAGAAGACCGCCTTATTATCCATCGCTTTCAATGCGTTCGGCTCATGAGAAGATCGACGTTTGAACAGGGCACAATACAGCAAATCATTATTGTGATGCGCTACGCGATGATTCATGTCTTGTGCACGAAGGTCACGATCAGTTTTAATACATTAAAATGTGAAGAACCATTAATGCAGCTCCAATAGTAATGACCACGTTTATGAAACCTGAAAAAAACAAAAAATCAGAACAGTAATTTGGGTATATTTTTGTTTGTTCTGATAGAGTTATTTAGAGGGAGTCAACTAAATTGCAAATTATTCCTATTCCTAGAATTACACGAGTAAAACTAGACGGTAATGGTGAAGAAAATATCGAAATCGGGTAAGGCCCAGTTCAAACGTCGATCTTCTCATGAACCGAACCTGATAACATCAAAGTAGACCTCCTTATTATCCATTGTTTTCAATGCGTTCGGCTCATGAGTAGATCGACGTTTGAACTGGGCCTAATATACTAAAAAAGTATGGAATAATACGAAAAACATTATAATTATGGAATAAGGGTTGACATTAATACGCTGCCCAGCTTGTACATAGGTTTCATAAGGTGTTTTAGATATACTTACCACGAACTCGTTTCGTGGATCAAACATGCATAATTCAATAAACGGGCGTTCTATTTTATTACTTTAAATCGATCTAATAGTTTTAAAACGACCGTTTTCTACAATAAGAATAGGTTTCTTAATGTTATGTGCATATAACAGCCTATACCATCGATATTCTGGTTGAGTTATCAAGCACAAAGCATTTCATTAAGGCGAGGCTCTGGGGAAACAAAAAAATAAACGAGCGTCACTCCATTGTTTCCCCGGAAGATCGTCTTGAATTGCTTTGTCCATGAACACTCAACCAGAATATTGGAAGTGAACTATTATATATATATATATATGTTATAAAAGGGCGCGTGCTCATTTGTGGGTTCTATGCCTTTCTTAACTTTCCGCAAGTTAAGACTTTTTAAAGTTAAAACTATCAAAGTCAGTCAATAAGTCTAATGGAATTGCTAAAAAGTCATTTCAATTAAAAATGAATAAACTTACTGGTCGTACATCGAACAGCTATGGCCGTTGTAGGTGCTGCAATATGATCAAAATAAATTGTCCCATTAGTTAGAACTAAGATAACATAACAACATTTCAACTATATGTGATTAGGTAGGGTTAATTTTGTTGTCACAAAAGAAAAGAAAGATTAGAAAAATAAATTATTATTAATTAGATATTGCGTATTATAACATATTCTTGGGTTGCAACCACGTGACTCGAAATCCCCTGAGGTATAAATTACAATGAAACAGCCACCATCTTGGTTGATATAACAATAGAAGCTAATTACTAAATAAACCCATCCTGGCGGCTGGGATATCGGCTGATAATGTCCGAGGAAGAAAAATGGTCCGAAAAAAGAACATTTGACCGAGAAGCGAAGCTTCTAAAGGCGTAAGATATATGAGAAATTAGAAAAGAGAAAAATTAGAAAAGAAAGGAATGAGATAATACACAAAACTAGAGAGTGTATAAAAATGAAAGGACGAACTGAAAATAAAATGAAAAAGTAAAAATTACAATTTATAATTTTTAAAATTTGTTCCCATTTCTTTGATAAAAAAAAAGGGTTATGATTGTCTCATTACTTTTGGTGCAGTTCTGTCCTTGCCATCCAGGAGCACACGTACAGTTGAACCCATTGACCAAGTCAGTACATGTACCTTCATTCAAGCATGGGTTGGAAGCGCATTCATTGACGTCTGATAAGAAAATCATCATAATATAAAAAGTCAGCAATTGCATTCTGTTTCCTCAAGAAATACAGGAGAGAAAGAGAAATGAAAGGAAAATAAGTAGAAAGAGATGAGAAAAATGGCAATCTAAGAAACAAAAGAAAAGGAATAACACATATAACATAGAAGAAAAATTATGAATATAGAAAAGTAGAAAAGGCAGGCTAGAATTACAAATATTATACTTTTCTTCAAGCACTCCTCCCCCTGTTTGCAAGAAGGTCTCAGTAATGGTTTCGTCAGTACAGATCTGATGTAGGTTTGGTATAATACGAGGGAATACCTCGCAGTGAGCAAGAGACCCTCATTTTAAAATATCCCACGAAGCAATGGGACAAAAGAGGCTGGAACCCAGACGTTATTTTTTCATTCAAATTGCAATACTATCATCTTAACAACTTTTAGCTAGTTGTATTCTGTTGTTTATCATTGATAATTTACTATATAACTGTTCCTACTTATATCTATGATGAAAAAGGCCATATTTTTTTCATTACTTTTGTTGCAGTTTTGTCCTCCCCATCCAGGGGCACACGTACAGTTGTACCCATTAACCAAGTCAGTGCAGTTACCACCGTTCATGCATGGGTTAGAAGAGCACTCATTGATATCTAAAATGAAGGGAAAGAAAACATATTATCCAAGCAAATACGAAAAATACTATTGCGTTATTCTTTTCTTTTTTTACATTTTTTTCTTTTTTTGTTGTTGCTGTTTTTTTTTTAAGTAGAGAAAGGCAACATACGAAGGAAAGGGAAAAGATAATACAATTTTATGAAATAAACAAACAAATAAAGGATTAGGGAAAAATATAGAAGTGATAAAAAGAAAAGCAAGGATGGGGGGGGGGGGGGGGGGAAATAAAATAAAGAACGGAAATAGAAAGAGTAAGAAGCCATATGACAGGGCTATGACAAATAGAAAAACAATCTTATTTCCTTAATTAGAATTATTTCAACTCTGTTGCCCTTCCCTCTGTTGCAAACAAAATACTCGCATCAGTCTCTACACTCTAGATATTAGTGTCATTTACAACGATAATTTTATCATTCGGTTCCAACTTATATCTATGATGAAAAAAAACAATCATTGTTTCATTACTTTTGGTGCAGTTGTGTCCTTCCCATCCATGGGCACACCTGCAGCTGAACCCATTGACCAAGTCAGTACAGTTTCCACCGTTCATGCATGGGTTAGGAGCACATTCAGTAAAGTCTAATTGAAAAACAATAAAAAAGAAACACACAATTGCATCTTTCCTCTAAAGAAATAGAGGAGAAAAAGAGGAAGTGAAAAAAAAAAAAAAAAAAAAAAGAAAAAAAAAAAACAACAAAAAAAACAAAAGAAAAAAGGAGAACGGAGCGAGAAAATGACAAGCTAAGAAAGAAAGCCTTTTCCGAAAAAAAGGAATAATAAAAAGGAAACATAAAAAGCTAGAAAAAAAAAAAAAAAAAAAAAAAAAAAGAGGGAAGGATGAAGAAAAGTAAGAAAATAGAGATGTCATTACAAAAGGAAGAAGAGAAAAAAAGAGAGAATATATTATTTTTTTCACCCCTAGATTCTAAGGCACTCTGGGTAAAAATCTTTCAGTTATGGTTTCGCAAGTACCGATTGGATATATTTTTCGTTATCACTAGTGAAAGTCTCGAAGTATCCCACTATTAAAAAATGGGACGAAAGAAGATATTGAAGGTATTTCTAATTCAAAGCCTTTAGCTTAGCTATTTGTATTCTGACAATCCACTTAATTGCTCCTACGTATATCTAGATACATAATAAAAAAGTCGCATAACCGTTTCATTACTTTTGCTGCAGTCCTGTCCTTGCCATCCATGGCTACACCTGCAGCTGAACCCATTAACCAAGTCAATGCAGGTACCTTCATTTAGGCATGGGTTAGAAGCACATTCATTGATGGCTAAAATGAAGAAAATTAAACTTATTATTTGCATTTTTCCTCAAAAAAAAAAAAAAAAAATAAGAAAAAAAAAAAAAAATAAGAAAAGAGAAAAAAAACCAAAAAAAAAACCAAATAAACAAATAAACCATTTCATATGTTTCGTATGTATAAACCAAAAAAGGGACAATTCCCTGTCAAGGGACAAATCCCGGGGAAAATTTCCCTGCCCGTGGGACAATTCCAGGCCAAGGGAAAAAACCCATATACATATGAAGAACAAGAAGAACAAGAAGAACGAGAAGAACGAGAAGAACGAGAAGATCGAGAAGAACAAGAAGAACCGTTATATTTTAAGAAGAGTAGTACGATGTATGATATTAATTTAGAAAATTAAAAACATAATAATAATTAAGATAAAAATATACCTGATTTTAACACAGTCAATTTTTTAAAAATGTTTCTGAAACATAATGATCCCTCTGTTCGGATCTGTGCCATGTACTGATTGGTATCATTGATGTTCAGGTTTGTGATCTTGAACCAGATCTGACCCTTTGACAGATCACCAACAAAGCTCACTCTTCCAGCATAGCTTGAGGAATTGAGATTAGAATTTAACCGTACACCAGAAAAAGTGTCAACTGCTATCAGCACTGGGATAAGGCTGCTAGTGTTACCATCTCGTATTCCCCATAACACTTCTAGTATCCTTGTACTGGCATTAAACAAGAAAACCGCATCTTCTCCTTCTTCCCTTGTTATTGATCCAACACTTGAATCTGTGAGTAAGGTAATGAGAAAATAATAACAACATCAAACAAACAGACCCGAACCTTTGGAAGCACAGTGGTGGAAGACGACGCGTTATCAGCGTACGCCACCCATACTACATACCCTTCTTTCGGGTGAACTTTCCTCTGTAGATATTGCTCTTTGAAATACACATCTTGCTTTTGTATTTACAAACATCTTACAGTCGATATTTTGGGGTGACTTGTATGCCATGATTTTACGCAAGTACCGAGAAACTGCCATCATTTTCTCAGTAATCTTGCAGCAATTTTAAAAGCTATTGTAGCCCAGCCTCCGTTTCCATAGAAACCGAGGTTTTATATCCCAGGCTTTTTATGAATGGCCGGTTATTTTGAGCCAAATAGAGAAACGAGGCGAAAAAAAATGGCCGTGTGCAAACTGGGTACTAGAATGTTTTTTGTTTTTTTTGCGGATCATTTGAAAATGCTCTCTAAAATGGCAACAAATAAACTTGGTAATATTGACTTCGATGCCCTGGATATAGTATTTATTTTAAATAGACGCCAAAATTTGCTGTCCACAGACTCATGACCTTATTTGATGGGGAATTGTGTGCGATGATGATAAATGTATTATCGGCTCTAGGTTTTTCTACAGATAATATATGTGTCATAGCCTCCTCCGCAGGCATCTCTTTTTGGATCCCCGGGGCTTCCTGTGCATGTGTAAAGAACAAAATAGTGGTCGTTGTCAGAGGAAGCACAGGAAGCCCGCTATAGAGTTAAACCCTGCTTGCTTGAGAATTTAGAGTTGCCTGCGGAGGGGGCTACATGTGTAATACAACATGATTGACCGCCTTCTGCGTTAAGTTGTCAAATGAAGTGCAGTATAATGTCGCTTTGAGCCCAATAACTTTTTTTGTTTTCTAAAACAGAGATTTCTAAATGGATTTTCGAAAACTACATCTATTCAACTTAAATGTATACTTCTACGGCAAAATATTGTAAAGCCCGTGCGAAATTTGAGCTAGCGCGTTTAGGGGTCCTAAACTTAACCTGATACCTTAAGAACAGACATAAATAAAGAAAAAATAATACTTGAAAGCGTAGAAATTACTAAGTTACAATATAATTACAATACCTAGATAATTTGCTTCATAAAGGCTTCACTATATAGATGGTTGGGGCAAATATTACATCCAAAAGGGAAAAAAAACACGACTGATTGAATGTTTCAGCTTTAGGTCCAAATCTATGTCTTTGGGTTTGCGGGATTTTCTCCCCAACTTGGACGTGGTGATTCTCTTAGGTTAACTATGGTTATTAAGGTATCAATTGCAAAAGGCAACCAATAAAAACACCGCTGAAAATCTAAGTTGACCTTACCTTTTGGGGTTCTGCTTGTTGGATCAATTGGACTGGGAGCGGTTGGACTGACAAAATCTGTTTTCACTTTGTACCCTGCAAATGTACCATTCCTTATTGCTTGCATAAGAGGCTGCTTGGCACCCAAGATATTTGTAGGCCAACCTAACTCTACCACAGCTACAACACTACCTCTTCTGTAAGATAAACGGTAGTGAATAACCAAAAATGTTGAATAGTCAATTTAACAACATATATAATAGTTAGAGCTCTCGCCCTCATGACCGGTCTACGAGTCAATATCTTATGAGGCTGAAGTTCTATTAAAATCAAAAATTAGTAGGTCAGACTGTCATATTTTGAAAGAAAAATATAATTTCAATCGCTTTATTTTACCGAAAAAGAGCGAGTGTGAGTTCGTGACGTGTGAAGGCAAGTCAAAATTGATTCAAGACACATCGAAATTCTCTATTTTTTTTATTGTAATTCTTCCCTTCAAACTTGTACTTTAACAGTTAAAAAAACATAATTCTTAGTCCTTAGCTATATAAATAAAGGAAGAATCAAGAAAAGTTTGTTTTCATAGTTCGTTCTCAACGTAAACTGAAAATTTGTGTTATGGCGTCAGTAGAGCGAGTACTTTAAGTCAAAACTTTTTTTATCATTTTCTTTCTAACATTTGTACCTTATGAATCGAAAAAAGCATTATGTTTAGTACTAGGATATGTCAACAACAGAAGAATCAAGAAAAATTCTGTTTCAAACAAAGAGTTTTCAAAACCGCCACTTTTCGCTACTACTAGTCTGACTATCACTAATGGACCTTTAGTAGGGTATAATAGCCAATCAGAATGCAGGATCAGTTGTGATAGGCCACTAGCTGATTCATTAACCTTATGGACTGTTGACGTAGAGGGCGAGAGGTCTAATCATTTTATTATAAACCCACTAGTCAAATAAATAATCGTTTTTGCCATTAAATTATTGTTTTTGTCATTGCTTTGGTTTTCAAAACCGGCCTTTCTCGCTTCGGGTAAAATACAACCGTTTTTCATATCGGCAGCAAACGCTGAGTTCTATAATGTTTATACTGAAAGAAATAAAACAAACACAAAACCAAAGTTTCAGAGTACAATAAACTTACCTGAATCTGAGTACTTCACATTTACGGATGGCTTTCCCTTTAATGGCATAAACAATGAGGCACTAAACAAGATATAACGGACGAGAATCAAAAATAGTGCATTCAGAAGAATAACAGCTTACGACCGTTCACTATCTATCGGGGGGGGGGGGGGGGGGGTTATGAAAAAAAAAAAAAAAAAAAACAATTTCATCCCCCCTACAACCCACAATACCCAGTTAGTTTCTTACCTCTGTTTCAACTTTGTTTTTCAATTCTTTATATTTATTATAGCTGGGGCTTTCATATTCATAATTGTATGTCAATTCAGTGAACTCAATGCCAAACTCCTCCTTACTACATCCGGATTCACCTATTGTTTGGATCATTAAGACATAAAAAAAGAACAATTAATAATAATAATAATGGGAAGTTCTTGTATAGCGCATTATACATAGTCTCAATGCGCTTTACATTTTTTTTGACCAGTGGAGGACTTTACGGGCTGCATATTGAGGCGCTATTTAGCAGCCGTGCAGCTTACAATCATGAGTCAATTGTTAGTAATTAGTGTTATGCCTCCAAATTGGGATAGGCTGTTGGACCGGGAGACAATCCCCTACTCTTACACGAATAATTCAACAGGTTCTTTTATGTCCCCCATTTACAGGAAGAAAAATAAGGAAGGGTTGGGAGACAGTGCCTACGGTTTAAAGTCCTTATCCGAGAATACTTGAAGGTCTAGCCATTTGTAGATGTGATTACAAAGGCAGCACCTTCTCCTCAGTTATTTTAAAACCCTGAGTGTTGATCCGGCCGGGACTCGAACCACGACCTCCCGCACAACAGACCGACGCTCTTACCAACTGAGCTAACCGGGTGGCGGTAAACAATTCATGAACACATGCCTCTACATAGTCAGTCGAACAATCCACTAACACACCTGTCTAACCAATCAAGCAAAATACAACAGCAAAACAAACCAACAAATCAACAAGACTAACAAACAAAGTATTCATTTGGCTTCACAAGAATTAATTAGCGTTTTTTGCCCTCAGTAGAATATACATCACAGGGATCGCGAGAGGGGAGGGGCTGGTAGGGCTATAGCGCATTATAGGCTATAGCCCGCCCCCACCACTCATTTTTCCCTTTTCCTAAACTAGTCTCTTATATTTTCCAATCTTAACCCCACCACTTTCTAGGGTGCTCCGCGGTCCAAGCATCAGTATCATAATACATATAGTAAATGAATATATTGGAGTGACTCACATGTTGAAAACTGCACGTAACCAGTTGCTGTAGCATTCTCAGCTATGCCAATACTTTTGGCTGTACATCTGTAGACCCCAACTTTAGAGGTGTCAAAATGTGTTATAGTCAGTGGGCTTCCTTGAGAGAAACCTTGGAAGCTTCCAATTTTTTCCCACGTTATTGTTGGTGTTGGTTTCCCATCAGCAGTACATTCAAATGTGACAGTTCCTCCTGATGCTGTTTGGTTCCTGGGGTATTTTGTAATGGATGGGGTCTCTGTAATTAAAATAGTAGACTTTGAAGTTATGTTCCAATATCAAAAATACTAAAAATACTGTCCTAAAGTATTTGAATTTTATTTTGCAATGTTATTTTCTTCTTCTTCATTTTTTTCCCGTTTTAAATGAGGAGAACAGCGAGAAACGTAGAGAGAGAGAGAGAGAGAGAGAGAGAGAGAGAGAGAGAGAGAGAGAGAGAGAGAGAGAGAGAGAGAGAGAGAGAGAGAGAGAGAGAGAGAGAGAGAGAGAGAGAGAGAGAAGAATGCGACTTCGAATTGCTGTCCTAAGATGTGTACATTTTAAGTTCCGGACACTTGGATTTTTCAATTAATTTTCTTAAAAATCCTGTCATTAATAGATCATTATTAGGCAAGTCAAAAAAGTGCTTTGAAACAAAACAACGACCAAGTCAAGCAATGAAAATCTTAGCATGTTTCGAAAAATGTCCCTTTTTTCCTTAAAAGTTGCATGAAATAACGAAATACTTTGTTAAGTTATAGAAAAGGAATGTTATTTAGATAAATTTTCAAAACAACTTAAATAAAGGGTAAAAAACGAGATGCACGAAATGGATACACAGTTACAAGGTTCCGGAAATACCTTAATTACTATTTTCATAAGTTTATACTTTTAGAGCTTCAGTCATCAGTGTTTCTCTAATAATTGTTCTCAATTGAGTAAGATATATATTTTTGTTTGATAAAGTTATCCTACAAACATTCGCAAATAAAGATATTGCTAGGTTATGCTTGGCATATATTTAAATTTGTAAAAATATAATTTAAAACTCGAAAGAAATTATTTTGTCACCGTCAGCCTGTCACCGGCAAGGCTATATGTGAACAATTTGGATGCTATTGGTTTCTGACTGGCCATGGAATGTAAATACTAATTGATTTTGCAGAGATAGAAATAAGAATAAGAATGGAAAAGGTTTTTTTTCGTTATCATTAAAGATCGCTACAAGTGGCTTGTGTTTGAATACTTACTGAACGTGTTTAGTTCGACTTCGTCTGTATATTCTTTGGCTGTTGTTTGTTCATCCACCCCGATCTTATAAATATAAACTTCATCGTCTGCCATAACGTTTATGAGGCCTTGGTTTATAATGTCCTTGATAACAAAACTTGCATATCCATTCAAGTTGTTTGCAACGGTGAAGCTGTATTTGGTCGTATCGGCATTCGCACTATTGAAGTAAGTAGCGAGTATCGTCTCTGTATTCGCGACGTTCTTACGATATCTCTTGATTTTTATAGGAGACACTACTTCTCCTTGTGACAGTGTCCACTCCCATCTTAGTTCAACATTCGTCCTGTTTCTAAAATACACAACAAGTGGTTTATCGGGTGTTCTTGTGAATCTAAAACAAACTGAGAAAGAACAGCAAAAGAGAATTAAACAACAGAAACTGAGCAATACCTATTTTAACCACTTTATAACTCAAAGCTTCTTCTTCGTTGTCATATAAAGATAACAATAACAAACAGGAATTAATTATTTTTTGCAAAACAGGTGTAATTATTTCATTCTTTTGAAAATACTGAAATTTTTGAGATTACCTTGTTAATGTATACTAAAACAGTTATATTCCATCAATGTAGTTAAATTCTACACAAGAGGAATTCAAAAGAACTATCGGTAATCCCAGGCAACAAAAATGAATGACAGACCAAATAACTATCTGCATTTCTGCATGGTGAATCATTTACTCGTTAGATCTGGAGAATTAATTCCCAAAACTCGACGTGCTTCGTGTTTCATTAGGGTTTCCAAACACTAGCTCGAAAAAAAGCTGCACTTTCAAATATTATCTCGTATTTGGAAACCTTAATGAACACTCGCACTCATTTTTGAAACATTACATCCTAACTCACTTACATATCCTGTAAAAACCACACACAGGAAAATCATGTTTGGGCTGTCTGTATTAAGTGGTTTCTATTATGACTACCCTACATGAACTGACAGCATATTTTATTTTTTCAGTTTAAAGAAATGGTTTGAGCTTTTCCCACCATGAATTCTAACTTTTTCAAAAGGAACTGTCGCGATCCAAGCTCCTGGGGCACGGGATTGATACAGGATTGAAGTGTCGAACTGAATATATGGCTTTCACACCCATGTACATCCCCCTACAATTGATATAATTGAAAACAACGTACCTGCAGTAGACAGCAGCGAAATAAAGAATCCAAAACAGAGAACATAAAAAATCCGTGTGGTAGACATGTTGAAAGCGGAACTTCGACTGAAATATATAGTATTAATAGACCTTTATCATCATGACTTGAGGACAGTGGAGCGTGAGAAATCAATAGTGTCACCAGTTCATTGACGTAAAAACCACTTCAATATTGGTCTTAGGAAAAATAAAGAAACGATTGAGAAGTTCATGTTTAACATCACATATCAACTACAGTGGAAGAAAATGTATTTCTAAACAATTAATTCTTTGTCCGAATTGTTTAAATTTTGCAAAACAATTCAACTTCAAAGTCTATTTGTAGTTCCGTTAGGAGCAATAAGTAAACATGTCTTTTTTAATCCTAAATTAACTATTCATAATTTTATGAATACTGGAACAATGAGTCCAATATATAATGATGACCTTGATAAGTGGCCTGAATTATATAAAGGAAGTTATTTGAGGATCTTTTTATAGATAATGAAATTACTGGAGGAAAAAATAATTGCGCTGTACTGCTGTACTGCACTTTCATTGAGGTGCACCTTTCGATCAGGTATCTATAGTTTGGAAAAACACTTCCGGTAAGACGTGGGAGTGTTCACGTTTAATAATATCTTCCTTTTGGCTCAAATTGTGCCCAGAAAATAAAGTTAGAGCAGCAGAAGTGAGACAATAAATTCAATAATGCCTCAGTCTTTGGTACTGAATTAATTCTAAATTGGAAATCAGCTGTAACGTTTACGACAGTAGCTAGGAAATCAGCCTGCTCTTATATGGGCACTAAACTGTCGAATCTTGTTCTTTTAGAAGTAAGAAAAAACTTGATTCTCCACGTACATACATGAGCCTTGCTATCCATAGTTCAGTTCGTGTGGTTTGGCTACATGCAGTGAGTCCAAGCTTAGTTTTGGTGAAGTCTAAATAATAAAATACAGAAATGTATCGTGGATCAAATGAAAAAGCCAGCACGGAAGAAAATTTGCCAAGAACACGGCAGACAAAGTTTGAGAAAATTCTGAGAAATCATATCGTTGTAACCTGTGGTTGGTTGCTTTCACATCGCCCAGAGTGCATTTCAGGCTTGGTATGCAGCATGCAGTGCAACATGCGACATTCTAATTTACAAAGGTGAAAATGTATACTTTAGAATTCAACAATTGGGAATTGAGATGTTATGGTACTTTAACATGCCTCATTCAATGCCTCATTAAAAGAATTAGCAACAAATGACAAAATTTTATTAATTCCGATGGTCGTGTAGGGATGCCCCCCCCCTCCACAGTCCAGCTACTTTTTTCCCGGCACTTGTCAGTGAAGAGCTAGTCTGTAATTCCTATCATCACACATTCACATCATACTTTTTTCAGACACGTGTCAACGAAGAACTAGTATTTCCTATCATTACAAATCACAGGGTCATGTAAGACCACAATTTCCTTCAATCATTCGCGATTCAGCTCTTCGCGAGTTTGATAAACAAGCTCAGAGTCAGCAATCGGAAAGCAAGCGACTTAGCGTCTTAGATATGTTATTACCACATAATTAACATGTGAGAAAGAAAGGCGAAGCAGATCTGAAACAGGGATTATTATAGGTGTATCGTTTTAGTTATTTCTTTTTTATCGAAGTTGGGGATCATTCAACAGATTGTACATTATTATTCCTTGCTTTAATATCTTTTTACTGCCTATCTTTACACTCAATATAATGATTTTTTCAGTCTTCAGTGGGAGCGTGCCATGAAAAGTTGTCGCACGCTGCAGCATGTCACGCAACTGATTATCTACAGCAGTTTTAACCTTTAGAAAAGGTTAGACCACAAATATTAAAAAGACATCAGTCAAAAGGAAACGAGTGTGAATAGATTTATTTGTTTTGAGTAACGTTCACATACAGACTGGTTTATATTCCATGAGTTAACCTTCTTAGAGATAATCGCTATCACACAACATGCATGTCATTTTATTAAGCTGTGTAGCACTGATTCTACAGTTCCTTCCGTCTCTTGGTAAGTTGAAAAGAAATGTCTTGATTGAGTTGACATCTAGTTTCGATTAAGTGTCATTAAGAATTCGTATAGTCTTAAACTGAGATAAATATTAGATAGTATTATTGTATTTATTTCATTAATGGCACAAGTAGGTTTGTATGTTTGATCTAACCATGTGTAGTCCACCAAAATGGAAAGAAACTAAGGGACAACATACACGGACATTTGAACTGCTGATGGTCGCGTTTCATCGGTTGTTTTGTTTACTGTTCATAAACTGTATATCAGCCTTAATCTTTTTTTCTCGTTTTCATATATTTATATAGTGTAGACTATATAATGATAAGAATCCAAAATGTTTTTTTGAATTGCGTGTCTCCTTCCCCCTCACGTTAGGCTTCAAAGTGTCAGGTCTAACCACGCCCCTGTCGCTTGGCCGTGTTTTATAGAGACCGGTAACTTGTGACGTAAATTCAAGAACCAGGGATTACCAGGGTTATGTATTCCTATTGTTAATTACTTTGGAGTTTGTTTCGTTCTCGAGACATTTACACTGTATTTTAGGTATATTTTCACTATATTTTTAATACACTAAGAAAATATAATGGCTCGAAAATTATTACGGGAGTGAATGTTTCTTAGACATTGAGGAAAATTTGCTCGAGAGACGTTATTATGCGGATTGCCACTGCCAAAGCAGGCCCGCCACATCTACTACATTCGTTACGTTCTTCTAGGAAAACTGCGTGTAATTAAATATTTTTAGTCTCTGTTACGTATACTGTTAGGGATTTTCACTCTGCATGACTAAATGAGTGATTTATTTCTTTGGTAAAATACATATGAAAACGAGAAAAAAAATTAAGGCTGATATACACTTTAAACATCATTTATACACAGGGAGCCCACTTAATATAAAAGTAATAAAACAGAATAAAATCAGCAAGCAAACTACTAAAATAGAAGTATCTATAGGTTCCATATTTGCTGAAGTAAATATACAGATCGAAGGCTTCCAATTTTTTTTTTATTAATTTGTTTTCTTTAGTTTTCGCAGATATTCTGTATTCTGATACATTCCAAATATATAACTATTTTTAAATAATAATATATTTATTTAATTAGTATATTTGATTTAGGTTATTTGTTGCTATTAAATTTAGGGGATCCCTCTGATTTTATCATATTAATCGATAAATTTAATTTATGCGTTTTCTGTGAAGAGTTTTGCTTTGTATGTTCTTCGACAGTTAGGCCCTTTATTGACTGATTTGTTTTTGGTCTAATTGACCTTATAATAATAGTAATTAATAAGGTTTATTAAAAGATCACATTATATCGCGTAAATAAATACGAATTACGAATGTGTTTACAAAGTAAGTATTATACTATATAGATACTAAATTAATCATATGAGGAAGTAGCTGATCCCATTAAAGAGTGCTCAATACACATATGGTGTAGAGAAAAGTATAAATGTAATAACGAAGAGGCAAGATTTGCTGTTACTCCGAGTTTCGTGCTTACGCACTCGTCAGACAATATTTAATACTGTCTGACGAGTGCGTAAGCACGAAACTCGGAGTAACAGCAAATCTTGCCTCTTCGTTATTACATTTATACTTTGCTCTACACCATATGTAATAGCAAATAGTAACAGCAAATCTTGCCTCTTCGTTATTACATTTATAGATACTAAATTATATATTTTTTAACACAAGAACAGATATTTACCACCTTGAAGGCTTGGAGAAACCCTCAAACCTACAGATATCTCTTCCCGTCTCAAAATTATTAGCTACGCTGACAATCGAAATATATAACTTATAATTACTATATCTTAGCTGTGAATGTGTAAATGCTGTAATGAAAGGCAATGTTACCTAGACCTATAATCGATGAAGAGAAATGTAAAAACATAGTAAAGAAAAATAACGCGTGCATTCGATAGGGACTTTACTATTTTTTCTTACCCTTACTCCCAGCAACTGTTTCAAGTCCTGCACAAATGACAAGAGAAGAAGGAGAAGATGTGGTGTTCATGTATAATACCAGTACAAACATACTACAAGTGTCATGGGGAATACAAGCTGGTGATACTAATAACTTTAAACTAGTGCTGATAGCAGTTAACACATTTGCTGGTGTACATTTAACTCAGAATGCTGGTTATGCTGGAAGAGTCAGTTTTGTTGGTGATCTGTCAAAGGGTCAGGCTTGGTTCAAGATCACGAACCTGAACATCAGATATACCAATCAGTACATGGCAAGGGTCATAGTGCAGGGAGAATCAAAATTATACAGATACAATGCTACAAGACTGACTGTAATACAACCAGGTATTTATTTCTCATTAATTATTTCTATTTATTTATTTCTAAAAATTAAAAAATGAAGAGTAAAACTTCAGATTAAACACATGAACAATTTTTTTTCTTGAAAAGCAGGAACGATAATGAACAAATTCAAGTGGAGTGAAATGAATCAATGGGCTGAAATGATACTAATATGAGGTTTTTAATGATCTTCATCCCGTCATTACTTCTTTCATTCCTACCGTCCTACCTTCCTTCTTTCTTTCTCACTTATCTTAGTTCCACCTGTTACTACAAGGCCTCTACTGACATCAACTAAAACAACTTCAAGTTCACAAAACTCTCCTCAACCAACAACATCACGAATGCTTCGTAAGTAACCTCTTTTAGTTTCTTTCAGTGTTTATCTATACTAGATAATGTTCCTGCAGTCTTACAGACAGACAGACAGACAGACAGACAGACAGACCGACAGTTAGACTGACTGACTTACTGACTGACTAATAGATGATCATGATAGCTCATAGAATTATTAAAGTATGTTGAATACATATTGAATTTTGTCACAGGAGCCAGCACAAGTTTTCCCACGAAGCAATCAAGTTCTTCTTGCACGTGTAAGTAAAACCATTGAAAATACAGCCAATCAGAATGCAGGAAAGCCGTCGTATAGTATACCACAAACTACGAGTGCCAAACTACAAGAGATAAGAGATACGATCTTACGAAATTGCGCCGTGTCGATTGGCAGTTGTCCTAATACAGTTTGCTAATGTCCATCACCCTTGATGCCTGTATATTTTCTAGGCACTTCAATCATCGCTGCATGCGTTACTATCATCATATTCCTGATCCTGGTTGTAGTGGTTCTGCTGATCTATATTTGGAGATTAAAATTGAATACTGGTTAGTCAGCAAATTTACAAACATTCAAAACATATTTCCTTCAAAACGTTTGAAAAATATCATGAATGAAATGTTTCATCATGTTTTGTCTTTTGTTGTGTACTAGGGGGAGGAGCAGAAAGCAGGTGTTGTTGATTTCTGTTCTTGTTTCTGTGTTTATTTTTGTCGTTCTTGGACATCAATGTTTTCTTGTTTACATTCGTGTTATTACTGCAGAAGGTCGTCAAGCATACAAGAGAAGGAGCTTGAAGCTTATGAGGTAACCATGCTTTTAAGTAAAAATATAATGCCATAAAATTTGCCTTAGCTGTAAAATGGGGAAAGGCTGTGCTCAAACCTGGAGCAAATGAACGTCGAAGGGCATAGAAAAGTATCGTGTAGTGAAACATCATCTAAAGATTTTATGATTTTTTTGGACATTTCCGATAGTTTTTTCCCAATTTAGCCCGAAAATGAGTGTACATCAGTTTGCTTGTTTTTTTCAAAATAACAAATGAATTGTCTGATTTAGAATGACCATCCAATGGAAGATACCTCAGAAGTCAAAACAACACAAAAAACCCGAACGCAACAAGCCGAAAAACAACTTTATGAAACGATAAATGAAAACAGAGACAAAGGCACAGCAGCAAATGTGAAACCTACCTGTGATCCTTCTGTTGGTGCCCAAGGTGCAGATGAACCTTCTTTACCACAACATTATCAAGAGCTTCAGAGAATGGCACCTAATCCAACCCCGCTGTATGAGCCCCTCAAGCAACGGGACTTCGGTAATAAAGGAGAGCTGACGTCAGAAGTTCCAAAAACATACGAAAAACTACAGCAGAGTGCATCAGGAAGAGAATACCAGTCACTGACAAGTTATAAGGCCGATACCAAGAGTAAAGTTTAACCCAAGCGCGTATACAGCTAGCGCTCTTCAGTTGAAATAACTTCCCAAAAGCCACTACTGAAATAAACATTACTTTTGATAAATGGTTCCGTCACTACCCAGTGTAAACATCAATTTCTAGTTATCTTTACTAAAAGTAAAATTACTGCCTACTGAATGGAAATACAGAGTGCTCAGTATACATATTCTGAATTTGTGAATTACATTATATAATTAATTCCTTATACATATCATTCGGAAAATGAAATAAAAAAATGTTTTGTTTATGTGAAGTTTACTCGTTATTGACTTATTTACGCCTGAATTAAGGCGCGATTACACGAAGCAATTTTCTTTGCAACTTGTGATTTCACAACGGCGTTGCGACAAAGGGTGCAAGAGGGTTTACAAGGTGCAAGGAAGGCGCAATCTTTGCTAAAAGTAGAACGATTGCTGCCTTGGCTTTTATTCGGCGGTTTATTTCTTCAACAGATTACAAAAGTCAGTGCAATTGATACACTGTTAAACTTTCAAACAAATCTTAGCAATCCTTAAGTTCCACGGAAGTTCATTAACAACCGTGACTCTGGAATAATCATAGCTTTATAGCGTTTCCTTAGCGTTACTTACAGCGCGACGCTCAAAAGTATGACCACATTTAATGTATTCGCATACTTCTATGCATGGGATTTTGTACTTTAAACCGACACAATTGATGCAAAGCTGTCTGGTTTTACCAAATAAGGCGTGTAAAAGCTCGTTTGGAGCAAAAAGTCCGTGCATAGAAGTATGCAAATACATTAAAAGTGGTCATACTTTTGCGCGTCGCGCTGTAAGCGGTATAGAAACTAGATATAAAGTTATAGTTACGTCTTGAGTTATTAAACGATGTTATTTGGGGGAACAACCTACAATGTGTCGGTCTTCTAAACTGCCATCTCACATTGTTATCGCGTTAAAATAACTTCGAGACGACTTGGCCTAGTCTCTCGTAAAAACTTAAAGCGGTCTATTTGGCCGCGACACAAGGACATTGTAAACTTACTGTCTTAGATATGCCACGTCATGGTCAGCATGTGAAGAAGAAAGACAAGGCAGATCTGAAACAGGGGATTATGGATAAAAGTCTATCATTTTGTTTCAGTATTATTTTTCCGCTGTTGGGGATCACGCAACTGATTGTACCACATCATTCCGTCTTGCTTTAGTTTCTTCCTACTGATAATATTTTGAATCAAATTTAAACGAAAAGAGAAATAGAGGTTGTTAGTCTTCAGTAGGAGCGTGGCATGAAAAATTGTCATAAGCTGCAGCACGTCACGCAACTGATTATCTACAGCAGTTTTAACCTTTAGAAAAGGTTACAACACAAATATTAATAATACAGCAGGCAAAAGCAAACGAGCGTGAATAGATTTATTTGCTTGCTATAACGTTCACATACTCACTGGTTTACATTCCAGAGACCTCGAGTTAACTTCATACGTATTTATCGCTATCACGCAACATGTATGTCCTTTTATTGAGCTGTGTAGCATTGATTCTACAGTTCCTTCCGCCTGTTGGTAAGTTGAAAAGGAATGTCTTGATTGAGTTTACATCTAGTTTCGATTTAGTGTCATTAAGAATTCGTACAGTATTATACTGAGATAAATATTAGATAGTAATATATAGATTTAGGCACTGCCTAAAAGCGGAGCTCCCATAGATAGTATATTTAGTGCTAAAAACGTGACAATTGTGTGACGCGGCATAACGCTGGTTATAGCGTTCCCACTTCGTTTGATTTTACGAGAATCCAGAAGGAAAAAAAAAAAAAGAAAAACCATTATTTTAAGCCTTGAAAAGCATTAGAAAACTTTTTAATTCGAAGAATAATAATTATAGATTGTAGAACATATGAATACATGTACAGAACAAAGGATTTTATTCAGCAAATCTTAGTAATCAAAGTTGTAAGTTTTTTAGGTGGAAAGTGAACTACACTGAAAATTGTCGAAAAATATTACTGATAAGCTTAAGCTTTCATTCACTTGAACTTCACATGTAAAAATATAGACATATTCATTAATGCAAGATAATAATTTTCTTTGTTAGTAAGTTGGTTTTTGAAAAGTTTTTTAAAACTTTATTATCGAGCGAAATATCTTACAAAAACATAAGCTTATCCATAAAAGAAAAAAAACAAGCTCATCATTTTTGCGATTGTGTAATAGTAATAGCTGGAAAAGCCCGATAAATAGCAAATATTTGGTGTGATATGTATTTCTTTTTTATATTTCATTCAACATTAAAATAAATTATCTATAAAAATGTCAAAATATTCATATGATAATGAAACTGGAATCTTGTTTTGACGCGTAAGGTTCGCTGGCCGTCAAATATATTTTTTCAAAGAACCAAGTCTTTTTACAAAGTCTTAGCCTTTTTTCTTGAAATGGGATCAAAAAAAAAAAATCAAAGCTTCAAAAATCGCTTTTTTGGTTCACAAGTAATGAAGAAAAAGATGATAAAAATCTAGAATGCAGTAAAAACGACAAACTATCCAAGTTTTTCTGACAATGTTTGCCGAACCAACGTCCTTGGCTTGTCTCAGAGTTTCTCCAGCTAGTTTACACATTTCTTGTCGATTTTTTACGAAATATTAGTTAAAATTAATGAATTTACCTTCTATGAAGTGTTTTCTACGCCGGGAACTGAAATATCATTCTTGCAGTATAATCAGGTTTTTCTGGTCTACAGTCCCCTTTTTCTCTCACTGAAGTTTCAGTCACGAAACTTCATCGTAAGATTAAGAATCTTCCCTCACTTTCCCTCGCTAAATCTTCTTTAACATGTCGCTAAAGTCGAAAAAGCTGTTGATATGCGGCATACATTAGGGAATTTGCAAATTGCCTTTGTTAAATGCGACAATGGCGATTTTAACCAGCATTCATTCATTCTTGCTGCTTTATTCTAATTCACTTTGGTTGGCCTAGAGCAGTATTAATGAAGTGTTTTCAAACCGTCGGGATTACGTCACAAATAGTAAGAAAAATTCCCGATCTAGTCAACGCATGCGCAAAGATTACTCAATGGGTCCCACAAGTACTGGGGTGTTGAATAGTGTGTAGTGCAAGGTCATTGCTCAAAATTTTCGATTGGGTCAATGCAACCCAGCCATGGTACCGGTGATTGTCATATGAGGGACCATTACATATGAATAGTGATGAGGGATATTTAGTCTAAACATCCCTCATCACTATTCATCGAGGGGGATGTTAGACCTTAAACAGCCCTCTGGAAACAATGGATCCCGAGGTAATCATGATATTATTTGAATAAATAATAATATAAATTATGTTACCAGTGATTTTAGCTATTGATTATTGATGTTTACATGTTTCAACCTGTATATTAGAAATCTTTGACATGTAGTCATAGATAAAGATGGATAGATAGATAGATTGTTTATTTAGAATAATTAGCAGCGTATCATTAAATACTTATAATTACATAGTTACTATTAGTAGGGTGGCTTAATGATTTTTTTGTGCACTTTTGAGTACAAGCACCAAACTTTGCACGGATGTTCCTTGGGTCATGCCAAATAGATTCAGAAGGGGTGCCAAAAAATTGCACACTCAGGGGGAGGGGAGGGGCAATTTGGTCAAAGCACCATAATCCCTCAAGACAAAAGGAAAAAGAGACAGGAAAACATTTATTTTACTAAGTAAAGCTAGTTTAAAACATTTTAACAAGATATTGGTTAATTTTATGGTATTTTATCGGGGAGGGGAGGGGTATGGGCACCAACCAAGCAAGTACTAATAGGGGGGAGGGGACCGGATGGGATATACTTATTTTTAAATAAACCCTTATAAACTGAACTATTTTGCAAAATGTCTAGACTTAATTAATACTCTCGCGATTGAATGTCGAGCTTATCATGAAGATATCGAAAAGTTCGGAAAAGTTCTCTTAATTTGTGATTTTCACGGGAAACCACGAGGCCGTTGTGCAGCTATGTCAAATAGCAGAAATATAGAGATAACTGTTAACATTTTGATCTGCCAATCAAACCAATATCTGTTCAAATATTATTTACAATACGGAAATGGTAGAAAATATTTCTGAATATCAAGGGAAGTCACGGTTTGGCAAGTAGGAAGTATAGTTGCGAGACATTGTTCAAGTTCTTCTTGATAAGGATCATTCTATCAGTAAATTAGGCTATACATTAGAGTCATATCTTGATCAACGTAACTCAATTTACTTAATCAGGCTCTCAAAAATAGCCAAGATCTGGTCACATTGATTTCTAAGCTAAATGGTTTTGGCCCTCACGCAAAAGTCCTAAACGATATAATTCAAGCAATATATTCCTAAGTGTCGGAATGCTGGCAAACTTCAGTACGGTTGCAAAGCTCTGTGCAGTGAATGTTTGCCCAGGCTTTAAGCATTTGCAACGGATAGCTGGAACATCCAGTCTTGCATCCGCACTTCAGCAATTCACTGCAGGCTTTAGACGCTTCTGGGATCGAGTCTTGTCCAAACTGGCTGCCAGCGGTTGTTTCTCATCTCCCGTGTAGCCGAACCCGTTGGGGGCAGGAATCCTCTGCTGGTTTTTTTTTTAAGTCATCTAGATGGTCGTGTGGTACACGCTGCTCTGTTATAGTGATCTAGAAGAGCGTCCTGAAAAAGTGAGGGGTAAAAGGAATCAGATGTTAGAGACTGGGAAAAGCTGTGTAGAACCTGGCTATAAAGAATTCATACTTTATATCAAACTCAAACATATCTGCGTTGGTGGAATACTTTAAAGTTACCACCCTTTTTGGTGAAGCTCTGTCTTCGTGTGACGTTAACCTTGTCATAAATATTAACAAATCACTCAATGACCAGTAAATGCCACAGAGTTGGTATGTAAAGCGGTGTATTGTCCATGTAGAACCCTTAGAAAAGCTTCATTCAAAGCATCCCACACAGACTTTCCACTCTTCCTTTGAAGGACGATGTGATATCGCAGCCGGTGATGGCAGAGAGTAGTGGAAGCGTCATCACTTCTCTAGGTCCCAAGGCTTCGCAAAGTGGTGTTGATCATCAGAAAATACTTTTCCGTGCCAAAGGCGATCCACAAGCTCAGGTTAAGGCCGGGTTATTAAAAAACAGACTGTACACCGTATCCGAGCATGGCAGAAACATAACCGGCTTTCTTCAAATAAGGATAAAACAGCTTACAAGGTTTTCTAAATCGAAGTTAGGACAAATTCCAAAGTGTTTAATAGCAATCGGTCATTCAAACTTCCCTGCTTTCATCCAGCCTGCTACACGTCGTGTTCCCGCCAAAATCGCATGGGAGCTCTTCTCTAGCTCTTTGATAACAAGCACAACATTCAATCGGTAGAGTATTATTTAAATAGACATGTTGCAAAATAGGGTTTATTTAAAAATAAGTATATCCCACCTGCCTCCTCCCCCCCCCCCCCCCCCCCTTACGGGCTTGGTTGACGCCCATACCCCTCCCCTTTCCCGATAAAATACCATAAAATTAACCAATATCTTTGTAAAATGTTTTAAACTAACTTTACTAAGCAAAAAAAATATTTTCCTTTTTCTTTTTCCTTTTGTCTTGAGAAATTATGGTGCTTTGACAAAATTGCCCCTCCCCTCCCCCTGAGTGTGCGATTTTTTGGCACCCCTTCTGAATCTGTTTGTCATGACCCAAGGAACATCTGTGCCAAGTTTGGTGCTTGTACTCAAAAGTGCACAAAACGGCCCTTTTTTGTCGCTAAGCCACCCTACTATATAGACATAGTTAAGTCTAACCAATGATTCCTTTGACGAATGACATGTTCTATTGTAATTCAATATTTAGTTTAACGTATTGCTAAGCTTAGATATTTTCTTCGTGACATAAGTTCAATAAGTTACAGTCAAAACGGCTCAAGCATACCCCCCTAGAATTCATTAATGATTTCATTATTCGAATACTGAGTTGATTATTCAATCTGACTTCAAACTTGAAAATAAAATATCTACTTGAGTTTTGATTGGATTCTTCAAAAATTGCTATGCTAAGGTAGAAAAAACTCCCATGAAAGGCCATCCCTTACAATTTTGGTTGTGAAAGGAATGTAGTTTGGATTTTGGATTTTTTAATAAAAACTGAATAGTGAATAGATCATAACTAGCGGTAAGCTAGTGTGGGCTGCGTCGGTGTTTCTAATGAAATAGTATGGATAAAAAGTTAAATTTTACACCGTAAAAAATAAGAGAGATCACTTACTGACGTTTCGGACGCTAGTCCTTCGTCGGAGTAAAAGAGAGAATAAGAGTGGAGGTAGTGTATATATGATAAAGATAGAAAATAGATAACCAATGCAATGAGAGCAAGGTAGGCAAGGTTACGAGAAAAAACAATAAGAAAAATAAGAAAAAATAAGAAAAAGACAAAAGAATAGATTAATTAAAAGCGAAGCGTTCATTCATCCCATTGGGATTATGAGTGCCCAATAGGTGAATGAGCCGCATCTCTTTGGTTTTGCGACAATCATTGTTGCCACTAACCAAAGACAAACCGAAAACAATGAAGTCGGAACGTGAATGATTAGGTAAGTTGAAATGGCGGGAAACTGGTTTGGTTTGATCGTTCTTACGAATATCATAAAGATGGTCGCGGATACGATCACCGAAACGACGGCCAGTTTCACCAACATATAAAAGACTACAGCGAGAACATTTAATGCAGTAGATGACATTGAAAGTAGTACATTCAAAATGATCAGTGATTTTGAGTGACGATTTGGGACCAACAATAGAAGTGTGAGAAACAATATGCGGACAAGTATAACAACGGTTACGAGAACAACGAAAAGTGCCAGGATCCTATTTAGAAGGAAGAATCCCTTTAACTAAGAAAGAGCGAGGGTTACGATCACGCTTGTACGAGAAAAGAGGGCGGTCTTTAAAGATGTTAGAAGTGTTAGTGTCAGACTCAAGTAAAGAAAAGTTACGGTTGACAATAGGCTTAATAGAGTAATATCATGATTACCTCGGGATCCATTGTTTCCAGAGGGATGTTTAAGGTCTAACATCCCCCTGGATGAATAGTGATGAGGGATATTTAGTCTAAATATCCCTCATGAATATAATCATGAGGGATATTTAGACTAAATATCCCTCATGAATATAATCATGAGGGATATTTAGACTAAACATCCCTCATGAATATAATCATGAGGGATATTTAGACTAAATATCCCTCATCACTATTCATGAGGCAAGGTCCCTCATATGACAATCACCAGGACCATGGCTGGGTCGCATTGACCCAATCGAAAATTTTGCGCAATGACTCTGGACTACGCACTATTGAACACCCCAGCACTTGTGGGATCCATTGAATAATCTTTGCGCATACGTTGACTAGCCGAGAATTTTTCTTACTATTTGTGACGTAATCAAGACGGTTTCAAAACACTTCATTAATACCGCTCTAGGCCAACCAAAGTGAATTAGAATAAAGCACCACGAATGAATGAATGCTGGTTCAATTCGCCATTGTCGCATTCAACAAAGGCGAATTCCCTTAAGTATGCCGCATATCAACAGCTTTGTAAAACTTTGTAATTTATGCATCGTACGAAAGCTAACATATTTCCCAAGAGCAGTTTTATTCCTTGGTAATCATAATATTACAAACTAATAGCATGAAATTTCGGGTGATTAGTGATTAAATGTCCCCTCAAGCCTCGGGAGGTTTAGTTAAAGTCCCTCCGCCTTCGGCGTCGGGACTTCAACAAAACCTCCCTCGGCTTTCGGGGACATTTAATCACTAATCACCCTCAAGTCATGCTATTACTTATAATTATTGATAGGATGATAAGTAAGTGTGATGGGAGTGCGACTATTGGAAGCACGAGTATTAGGAGTGAGAGCAGTGTTACGATCAATATTAGAGACTTTACGAAGAGCTTGATCGATGACAAGAGCAGGATAGTTACGATTAAGAAAAAAAGAACGCATCTCAACATCGCCAGAAATTCCGAACGGACATGCGTATTAGCGGCAGTATTCTTACGGAGTAATCCTATACTTACAGTTCTCAAATTAACAGAAAATGTATGGGGCTAGAGTTTTAATTCCTCGATATCTTACAAAATATTTAATTACAACACCTGCACGGCTTAGAAGTACAACAACTAACTTGCAAGCTTTAATAAAAATAATAAATTAGAACCAAAACTTTAAATTACAATTCGGTTTTAGAAAAACAAAAATACTAGGGTTTTAAGTGCCCATTTTAGTGAAGAAGACCGGGAAGAGCGCGAAATCCCTCAACTATTTTGGTCTCAAAATCATGGTTATCGGGTACTACAAGAGCTGCACGGCTTAGAAGTTGAACAGCTAACCTTCAAGCTTTAATAAAATTAATAAATCAGAACCAAAACTTTAAATTACGATTCGGTTTGACAACAACAAAAATACTGGGATTTCGAGTGCCCATTTTAGTGAAGAAGACCGGAAGTGTGCAAAGTCACTCAAATATTTTGGTCTCAAAATCATGGTCAAGGATATGCATAGCTCTATCTTTAATCTTGTTTGAAGGATTGGACTTTCGTCAATATTTCTGCCAAGTTTCAAATGGTTTGGCCACAAACTCATTACGGTTTTTCATCTCTCAATATTTGCAGTCATTAGACTTCGAATCTCTGAAAAGAAACACTTCCGGCGCGACATAAACAAAATATTTCGTATTCATAGCAGGCGTTATTTTTTTACTGAAAATGACTGAAAAATCGAGGAAAGATAGAGAGCAGACGCTGTTCAGACTCAGCGATTCTTATATAATAATAATACGGTGTTCGGGACATTTTTGTGGAATAATGTTGGTAAGCGAGCGAGAGCTACATAACACAGAAAAACTATGTACTATTTATATAAACGCACCGAAAACACTCTGGGATGATATTATCCTCGTGTTCCCTTGAAGCATCAAACGGCAAAAATCCCTTCCACAGCGCTAAGAACTCTAAATCCTTGTATGATAAATTAACGTTTATCAGTAAATGAGGAAAACAAAGAATTATTCAATAAGCTAACGTTTTTATTAACTTCGTGATTCTACAGTCGTAGACGATCTTTCTCTCACCCATGCCGAAAATTTACGTCTTTAAATGAACCTTTCGACTTCCCAAACTGATCCGCTTCCTCTTGGTCTTTTAGGATGTTTTGCTAGCAAAATATCTGCCGTAGATAAATAATTTAAAGCAGCGAACAAACCTTTATGTTTAATGCTAAGTTTTGATGTATGAATCAATTACAATTGAGATAAGACAATAAGAATTATTGGCATTTATTTTGCATGATTCTAATTTTGCATAATATAGTGCCCGCCCACTTTGGTTCGGAATTTCTGGCGATGATGTATTTGTTGGAGTCTTTGTATACTGTCATTCCTAATGACGAAGGACTTCGCGCCCTTCAACATTTCTTTGATCTCCGTCCTGTTCTTGAACCCAGCACTCCCACTTTACTACGCTTAGCTGAACTTGTCCTCACTCTTAACTGTTTCTCTTTTGATGATCGATATTACAAACAGGTAAATGGTGTTGCTATGGGTACCAAAATAGGCCCTAGTTATGCTAATTTGTTTGTTGGCTATATCGAGAACCTCATCTTTCAACAATATACCGGCCCTAAACCCGAGTTTTTTGGACGCTATATTGATGATTGTATTGGTGCTACTTCTTGTTCTCGCGATGACTTAGACTCTTTTATTTCTTACGTTAACTCTTTTCATCCTGCCTTAGAATTTACTTTGGAAATCAGCGATACGTCAGTCACTTTCCTTGACATCTTAATTAGTATTACTGACGATCATCTTAGTACTAGTGTTCATTATATACCCACTGATTCCCACTCTTATTTACTTTATTCTTCCTCTCATCCTAAGCACAATCTAAATGCCATTCCTTTTTCGCAATTTCTTCGTCTCCGTCGTTTATGCAGCGATGATGATGATTTCTCCAACAAATGCATTGAGATGCGTTCTTTTTTTCTCAATCGTAACTATCCTGCTCTTGTCATCGATCAAGCTCTTCGTAAAGTCTCTAATATAGATCGTAACACTGCTCTCACTCCTAACACTCGTGCTTCCAATAGTCGCACTCCCTTCACACTTACTTATCATCCTATCAATAACTCTATTAAGCCTATTGTCAACCGTAACTTTTCTTTACTTGAGTCTGACACTAACACTTCTAACATCTTTAAAGACCGCCCTCTTTTCTCGTACAAGCGTGATCGTAACCCTCGCTCTTTCTTAGTTAAAGGAATTCTTCCTTCTAATAAGGATCCTGGCACTTTTCGTTGTTCTCGTAACCCTTGTTATACTTGTCCGCATATTGTTTCTCACACTTCCATTGTTGGTCCCAAATCGTCACTCAAAATCACTGATCATTTTGAATGTACCACTTTCAATGTCATCTACTGCATTAAATGTTCTCGCTGTACATTGCCAGAAATATTGGACATTGTCAGCGGTGTTACGTAAGAATGAAAATAAAGTGGTTTTCTAGAGGAAAATTATAACTACATGGTTTCCAAGCACATATTTATATTCAACTATGATGTTAGTAAAACAATTCTTGCCAAAAAATAGTTACTTGACAATCAAAAGAACAACTATTATTTTTCTGTTGATAAGCCTCACCACAGGAAGCCCATGAAGGACAAGAAAACAAGTTTCAAACGTAAATCGTTACTTTAAGCTTCCTTATTGTATCTCAGCAGTCAATAGGAACTTGTAAAAACAAAATGGCGATATTTAGGGGGTTTTGAAGCTGTTTGGGGCAGTTCTCTGTGGTTTCTTGTCATTTTTAACTGAAAACTACGAGCTAACAACGCGTCGAATCACTTAAAATTTAACCTAACTTCAAGCTTCTTGGGAACCAACATTTTGCAGGCATGCTGTCTATTTTGAGCGGTTTTGGAATTATTAAACACTCGTTTGGTGATATCGAGGAGGAGCTCTTTTACTTATAATTTTTTTCGACTTCAAATAAGACGATTTTGGGGTCAAGTGTGGCCAGATTTATAGACGATGTATTGAATCTAGAGCTTTCGAAGCCTTTCAAAGACAAGTAGTCTGGGAACCAATATGTCGCATGATTCAATGATCATTTTACGCTTATTTAGTAGCTTGTAGGGTGGGTTGTTTATCGCGATGTGGAGCTCAGAGTAAATAAAACCCTATTCGCCGTAAATAGAGGAAGCTCTATATTCCCCATACATTTCCTATAAGACTCGGCGGCTATTTTGTAAGCTGAAACGCATCATTGCGCATGTATAGGAGCAGGCTCATGTCCCATATTTCTGGCAATGAATCTTTTATATGTTGGTGAAACTGGCCGTCGTTTCGGTGATCGTATCCGCGACCATCTTTATGATATTCGTAAGAACGATCAAACCAAACCAGTTTCCCGCCATTTCAACTTACCTAATCATTCACGTTCCGACTTCATTGTTTTCGGTTTGTCTTTGGTTAGCGGCAACAATGATTGTCGCAAAACCAAAGAGATGCGGCTCATTCACCTATTGGGCACTCATAATCCCAATGGGATGAATAAACGCTTCGCTTTTAATTAATCTATTCTTTTGTCTTTTTCTTATTTTTTCTTATTTTTCTTATTGTTTTTTCTCTTAACCTTGCCTACCTTGCTCTCATTGGTTATCTATTTTCTATCTTTATCATATATACACTACCTTCCACTCTTATTCTCTCTTTTACTCCGACGAAGGACTAGCGTCCGAAACGTCAGTAAGTGATCTCTCTTATTTTTTACGGTGTAAAATTTAACTTTTTATCCATACTGAATAGTGAATAATTTACTTTTCACAAGGCGTCTCATTACCCTGGTAAATAATTTTTTTTCACCGTTATGAATTCATTGGAAGACAATGAAATTTCAGCTTTTTAAAGTTAAAACATTATATAAAGCAGATTTTTAAGAATTAATTATGTAGATATTTTTTGCAAATGCACGCGAGTCCCCCGAAGTTGGAGTATATTTTGGCTCTCTCCAAGGGTCAATTATTGACAAATTCGTTTTTCTCGTTTTTCTCGGAAATGGAGCGATATTTCGACAAATGAAAGATACCATGGTATATCTCGCATATAGGCCTACCTAAATTTGAGCGAAATCGAACTTTTGGCTGTTGCCGGTGTATGTTCGATTTTTGCTGACTTCCCCTCTTAAGCAAGGTGGGAAAAAAACAACTCTGCATTGCAGAGGGACGTTAAGCAGTGAAGCTGATCAATAAAATACGCTTTTTAAAAGTCAGAAAATCCGTTCTCTTCATTCCAAGTCTCGGCCGCTCATAGGGTTTGTTTACGTAACCCACGCTGTGATGGCAATAGGATAAAAATAGGTACTAAAGTTATATATTTCTAGCGAACACGATCAAAGAGTTCAAAGACATCCCAAAGGCGTACAAAGGCGGTTAAACGTTCCAAAAGCGTTTCCAAAAGCGGCATCGCCAGAAATTCCAAACCAAAGTGGGCGGGCACTATATTATGCAAAATTAGAATCATGCAAAATAAATGCCAATCATTCTTATTGTCTTATCTCAATTGTAATTGGCTCATACATCACAACTTAGCATTGAGTATAAAGGTCTTTTCGATGCTTTAAATTATTTATCTACGGCAGATATTTTGCTAGCAAAACATTGTAAAAGACCAAGAAGAAGCGGATCAGTTTGGTAAGTCGAAATATTCATTTAAAGACGTAAATCTCATTTACTGATAAACGTTAATTTATCATACAAGGATTCAGGCTTCTTAGCGCTGTGGAAGGGATTTTTGCCGTTCGATGCTTCAAGGGAACACGAGGATAATATCATCCCAGAGTGTTTTCGGTGCGTTATAACTAGTACATAGTTTTTCTGTGTTATGTAGCTCTCGCTGGCTTACCAAGATTATTCCACAAAAATGTCCCGAAGCCCCAACTGTCTATGAGAATCAGTGAAACCTACGTACAAGACGTTCTGATTTATTAATTTTATTAAAGCTTTAAGGTTAGTTGTTGAACTTCTAAGCCGCGCAGCTGTTGTAGTACCCGATAATCATGATTTTGAGACCAAAATAGTAGAGAGATTTCGCGCTCTTCTAGGTCTTCTTCACTAAAATGGGCACTTAAAACCCTAGTGTTTTTGTTTTTGTAAAACCGAATTGTAATTTAAAGTTTTGGTTCTGATTTATCATTTTTATTAAAGCTTGCAAGTGGTTGTTGAACTTCTAAGCCGTGCAGCTGTTGTAGTTAAATATTTTTTAAGATATCAAGGAATTAAAACTCTAGCTCCATACATTTTCTGTTAATTTGAGAACTGTAAGTATAGGATTACTCCGTAAGAATAACGCCGCTAATACGCATGCCCGTTGGCAAATAACTTACGGATTGTGTGCCTACATTGCGATCACATTTGATTTCCTTTTACAACTCGAGGCCCCTCGGCTCAGTCTCTCAAAAACTTATACGCGATCACATACAGCCGCGACACACGCCGAGACAGTGATTCGCCATTTAGTTAGTCTACCTCCAAACAGAAGTGAAGCGAAGTCATAGCAACGCGTAGGAAAAGCACCTTGTATCAAACAGTACAAAATATTCAACGTAACACATTTTTGACTGGTTTGTTTTTGGTCTAATTGATCTTTGTTGTGAAAGTGAAAATGCAGTAATAAAAGGCAATGTTACCTAGACCTACAATCGATGAAGAAAAATGTAAAAACATCGCGAAGAAAAATAACCCTTGCATTCGATAGGGATTTTACTATTTTTTTTTTTACCCTCACTCCCAGTAACTGTTTCAAGTCCTGCACCAATGACAAGAGAAGAAGGAGAAAACGTGGTGTTCATGTATAATACCAGTACAAACATACAAGAAGTGTTTTGGGGAATACAAGATGGTGATGCTAGTAACTTAAAACTAGTGCTGATAGTAGTTGAAACATCTGGTGTACATTTAACTCAGAATGCTAGTTATGCTGGAAGAGTCAGTTTTGTTGGTGATCTATCAAAGGGTCAGGCTTGGTTCAAGATCACAAACCTGAACATCAATGATACCAATCAATACACGGCAAGGATCTTTACGCAGGGAGCATCAAATTACATATACAGTGCTACAAGACTGACTGTAATACGACCAGGTATTTATTTCTCATTAATTACTTTTATTTATTAATTTCAGATTAAAAATGTAAAGGAAAACACATGAAAAAAAAATTTAGTTCTTGGAAAAGCAGGAACGAAAATGAACAAATTAAAGTTGAGAGAAATGAATCAATGGGCTGAAATAATGTTAACATGTTTTTAATTATCTTCCTTCCCTCCTTCATTCCTTCCTTCCTTACTTCCTTCTTTCCTTCTTTCTTCCTTTCTTTCGCCCGATTTATTAATTTATTCAAATCAAAGTTATTTGTGATTTTTACTCTAGCTACACCAGTTACTACAATACCTCTACAGACATCAACGAGAGAAAGCACCGCTGCAGATTCAAGTTCACAAACGTCTTCTCGGCCAACAACTTTGCAAGTGCTTGGTGAGTAACCCTTTTCAATTGCTTTCAGTGTTCGGTAAACAAGATAATTGCGCGCGCAAGGACTTTTGGTTGGTACAGTAAAGATTATGTTGCTATTTATTTTGACTTTTATAGAACTTTGCAACCGAAATATATCAATTAAAGTGGTTAAAGAATCATCCGAAGATTTTAGCGATGCTAAATCTGCCGAATCCAAAACATTTAGCAAAAACTTTGTTTCTGAGGTAAGTGATTTTATTTATGATTAACAAAAGTCGGAACTACAGTATTCCTGACCACTAAAAATATGTGAAACTAAACTTACCCAATAATACGAAACTGGAAGCACAAATAAAGAGAGAGATATCTTCACAGAATCTTGAAGAATAAGCAATGAACCGAAAAGTAATGTATTAAAATACCCCGAGTAGTTGTATTGATCGTTAATTTCGAATTCCAATCTCAATCCCATACTGCATGTGGAAGCCAATTTATCATACATCGGCTCACTGGTTAAACACAAAGCATTAAACTGAGGGTACAAGGTTCAAATTTGAATCATCTTTTGAAAGTACCTTGCAGCCTCTATAAAATGGTTTGTGTTCGACCAGTGAAAAATGCATGGAAAGTGATGGTAAATCATTTTATTTATGATCGAGGCTAAAACCATATGAGTTCCTTGTTCTATTTCTTAGATCAACTCTGTTTATAGAAATATCGAGAACTTTCAGAAAGCAAAGGTCACAAGTCTCAGGTAACATGAATATATCATAAATGGTCGGTGCATAAAACAGGGTCGCTTTGAGAAAAAATTCATACTTCATGTGTATTTTCAATTGTATTAAAATTGCTAACCAACTGTTTTTTTTTTTTTTTTGGTATATATTTGTATAGTGAAAACAGCATTCCTGTGAAGTTTGTGGTTCACTTCAAGAAGACGATAAAACCAGATGAAATTTGCGCTCCACTTAAAGATGCAGTAAAAGACAATAGACTTGTAAACTTCGAGATAGTACCTGGTTCATTAGGATGTTCTAATGGTAGGTTTGAAAGGAAGATGACTGACTGACTGACTGACTGACTGACTGACTGACTGACTGACTGACTGACTTGACTGACTGACTGACTGACTGACTGACTGACTGACTTGACTGACTGACTGACTGACTGACTGACTGACTGACTGACTGACTGACTGACTGACTGACTGACTGACTGACTGACTGACTGACTGACTGACTGACTGACTGACTGACCGACTGACTGACTGACCGACTGACCGACTGACCGACTGACTGACCGACCGACTGACTGACTGACTGACTGACCGACTGACTGACCGACTGACTGACTGACTGACTGACTGACTGACTGACTGACTGACTGACTGACTGACTGACTGACTGACTGACTGACTGACTGACTGACTGACTGACTGACTGACTGACTGACTGACTGACTGACTGACTGACTGATTGACTGACTGACTGACTGACTGACTGACTGACTGACTGACTGACTGACTGACTGACTGACTGACTGACTGACTGACTGACTGACTGACTGACTGACTGACTGATAATATCCTGTGGAATGAGTAAAGTATGCTGAGTACATCTAATTTTGTTACAGATCCCGGAACAAGTTTTCCCACGATCGCGAGTCAATCAAATTCTGCTTGCACATGTAGGTATTTACGAAATAATGGTGGATGTCAATAACATATTACCACCTATCCCACACCATTGAAAATACAGCCAATCAGAATGCAGACTTGAAAGCTGTCCTATATTATACCACAAACTACAGTTTGCTAATGTCCATCACCCTTGATGCCTGTATCTTTTCTAGGCACTTCAATCATCGCTGCATGCGTTACTATCATCATATTCCTGATCCTGGTTGTAGTAGTTCTGCTGATCTGTATTTGGAGATTAAAATTGAATACTGGTTAGTCAGCAAATAATCAAACATTCAAAACAGATTTCCTTCAAAACGTTTGAAAAATGTCATGAATAAAATGTTTCATCATGTGTTGTCTTTTCAGGTTGTTTACTAGGAAGAGGAGCAGAAAGCAGGTTAGTTTATTTCTTTATTTGTTAAATTTGCTTGTAACTGTGTTTATTTTTGTCGTTCTTGCACATCATCGTTTCCTTGTTTACATTCGTGTTATTACTGCAGAAGGTCGCCAAGCATACAAGACGAGGAGCTTGACGATTATGAGGTAACCATGCTTTTAAGTAAAATCATAATGCCATAAAATGTGCTTTAGCTGTAAAAGGGGGAAAGGCTGTGCTCAAACCTGGAGCAAATGAACGTCGAAAAGCATAGAAAAGTATCGTGTAGATAAACAGCATCTAAAGATTTTATGATTTTTTGTTGAACATTCCCGATAATGATTTTCCCTATATAGCCCGGAAGTGAGTGTACATCAGTTTACTTGCTTTTTCAAAATAACAAATGAATTGTCTGATTTAGAATGACCATCCAATTGAAGACATCTCAGAAGCCATAACAACACAAAAAACCCGAACGCAACAAGCCGAAGAACAACTTTATGAAACGATAAATGAAAACAGAGACAAAGTCACAGCAGCAAATGTGAAACCTACCCGTGATCCTTCTGTCGGTGCCCAAGATGCAGATGAACCTTCTTTACCACAACATTATCAAAGGCTTCAGAGAATGGCACCTAATCCGACCCCTCTGTATGAGCCCCTCAAGCAGCAGGACTTCGGTAATAAAGGAGAGCTGACTTCAGAAGTTCCAAAAACAAACGAACAACTACAGCAGAGTGCATCAGGAAGCGAATACCAGTCACTGACAAGTTATTAGGCCGATACCGAGAGTAAAGTTTGACCCAAGCCCGTATACAGATAGCACTCTACAGTTGAAATAACTTCCCAAAATCCACCATATAAACATTACTTTTGATAAATGGTTCCGGCATTACCCTGTGCAAACATCAATTTCTAGTTTTCTTTAATAAAAGTAAAATTACTGCCTACTGAATGGAAATACAGAGTGCTCAGTATACATATTCTGAATATGTGAATTACATTATATAATTAATTCCCTATGCATATCATTCGGAAAATAAAATAAAAAATGTTTTATTTATATGTACTATACTCGTTATTGACTTATTTACGCTTGAATTAAGGCGCGATTACACGCAGCAATTTTCTCTCTTGTGATTTCACCATGGCGTTGCGACAAAGGGTACAGGAAGTTTTACATGGTGCAAGGAAGGCTTAGTCTCTCGTAAAATGCTAGAGCGGGCTATTTAGCCGCGTCAAAAGGACATTTTAAACTTACTTTCTTAGATATGCCACCTCATGATCAGCATGTGAAGAAGAAAGGCGAGGATTATGGATAAATTTAAAAGTGTATCATTTTGTTTATTTCTTTTTTATCGCTGTTGGGGATCACGCAACTGATTGTACAACATCATTCTGTCTTGCTTTAGTTTCTTCTTACTGATAATATTTTGACCCAAACGCAAAGAGAAAAAAAATAAATAAATGTGATTGAGCAGTGGCTCCTCTACTGAAGTAGCTATTCGTCCACTGTTTCTATTCCAATTGGAAAAAAAGAGATTGTTAGTCTTCAGTGGGAGCGTGACATGAAAAATTGTCATAAGCTGCAGCACGTCACGCAACTGATTATCTACAACAGTTTTAACCTTTAGAAAAGGTTAGACCGCAAACTTTAAAAAGACATCAGTCAAAAACAAGCGAGTGTGAATAGATTGTTGCTTGGAATAACGTTCACATACAGACCGGTTTATATTCCAGAGACTTTTATTAGTTAACCTTCATAGAGATAATCGCTATCACACAACATGTATATCATTTTATTGAGCTATGTAGCACTGATTCTACAGTTCCTTCCGTCTGTTGGTAAGTTGAAGAGAAATGTCTTGATTTACATTTCGATTTAGTGTCATTAAGAATTCGTACAGTCTAGAACTGAGATAAATATTAGATAGTATTATTGTATTTATTTCATTAATGGGACAAGTAGGTTTGTATGTTTGATCTAACATTGTGTAGTCCACCAAAAAGGAAAGAAACTAAGGGATTAGATAGACGGACATTTGAACTGCTGCTGGTCGCGTTTCATCGGTTGTTTTGTTTACTGTTCTTTTAAAAACATCATTTATACACAGGGAGCCCACTTGATATAAAAGTAATAAAATAGAAAATAATACCCAAGCAAATTACTAAAATAGAAGTATCTATAGGTCCCATATTTGTTGAAGTGAACATACAGATCGAAGGCTTCCAATGTTTTTTATTAATTTGTTTTCTTTAGTTTTCGCAGATCGCAGATGTTCGGTATTCTGATATATTCCAAATATACAACTTTTTTGAATTAATAATATATTTATTTGATTAGTAGATTTGATAAGGTTATTTGTTGCTATTAAATTTAGGGGATCCCTCTGATTTTATCATATCAATCGATAAATTGAATTGATGCGTTTTTTTTTTGTGAAGAGTTTTGCTTTGTATGTTCTTCACTATTAGGAACTTTTTTGACGGATTTGTTTTAGGTCTTCTTGATCTTTGTTGTGAAAGTGAAAATGCATTAATAAAAAGCAATGTTACCTAGACCTATACAATCGATGAAGAAAAATGTAAAAAACATCGAAAAATAACCCTTTAAAAATGCATTCGATAGGGACGTTACTATTTTTTCTTACCCTTCTTCTCAGTAACAGCTTCAAGTCTTGGATCAATGACAAGAGAAGAAGGAGAAAACGTGGTGTTCATGTTTAATACCAGTACAAAAATAACGGAGGTCGTATGGGGAATACGAGATGGTGAAACGAGTAACTTTAAACTTGGGCTGATAGCAGTTGACACATCTAGAGAACAGTTAACTACTAATGCTGGTTATGCTGGAAGAGTCAGTTTTGTTGGTAATCTGTCAAAGGGTCATGCTTGGTTCAAGATCACAAACTTGAACATCAGTGATACCAAACAGTACACGGCAAGGATCATCCTGCAGGGAACATCAAGTTACATATACAGTACTACAAGGCTGACTGTAATACATCCAGGTATTTATTTCTCATTAATCACTTATATTTATTTATTTTTAAGGATTAAAAAATGAAGAGTAAAAATTCAGATTAAACACATGAAAACAAAGTTTAGTTCGTGAAAAGCAGGAACGATAATGAACAAATTAAAGTGGAGTTATATGAATCAATGGGCTGAAATGATACTAATTAAAATAAACTGATCATGTTTTTAATTATCTTCCTTCCCTCCCTCTTTCTTTCTTTCTTTCTTTCTTCCTTGAATCTATTCAAACCCAAGTTATTTGTGATTTTTGCTCTAGCTACACCAGTTACTACAATACCTCTACAGACATCAACGAGAGAAAGCACCGCTGCAGCTTCAAGCTTACAAACCTCTCCTCGGCCAACAACTTTGCAAGTGCTTGGTGAGTAACCCTCTTCAGTTGCTTTCAGTGTTCGGTAAACAAGATAATTGCGCGCACAAGGACTTTGAGTTGGTACATGTACAGTTAAGATCATGTTGCTATTTATTTTTTCTTTAATAGAACTTTGCAACCGAAATATATCAATTAAAGTGGTTAAGGAATCATCCGAAGATTTTAGTGATCCTAACTCTGCCGCTTACAAAAACTTTAGCAAAAACTTTGTTTCTGAGGTAAGTGAATTTATTTATGATTAACAATAGTCGGAACTACAGTATTCCTGACCACTAAAAATATGTGAAACTAAACTTACCCAATAATACGAAACTGGAAGCACAAATAAAGAGAGAGATATCTTCACAGAATCTTGAAGAATAAGCAATGAACCGAAAAGTAATGTATTAAAATACCCCGAGTAGTTGTATTGATCGTTAATTTCGAATTCCAATCTCAATCCCATACTGCATGTGGAAGCCAATTTATCATACATCGGCTCACTGGTTAAACACAAAGCATTAAACTGAGGCTACAAGGTTTAAGTACCTTGCAGTCTCTATAAAATGCTTTGGGTTTGACCAGTGAAAAATGTATGGAAAGTAATGGCTAAAGTAATGATTAAAACCATGTGATTTCCTTGTTCTATTTCTTAGATCAACTCTGTTTATAGAAATATCGAGAACTTTCAGAAAGCTAAGGTCACAAGTCTCAGGTAATATAAAGTATATCATAAATGGTCGGTGCATAAAAAACAGGGTCGCTTTGAGAAAAAAGTTCATACTTCATGTGTGTTTTCAATTGTATTAAAATTGCTAACCAGCTGTATTTTTGGTATATTTTTATAAAGCGAAAACAGCATTCCTGTGAAATTCGTGGTTTACTTCAAAAAGTCGATAAAACCAAATGAAATTTGCACTCCACTTAAAGATGCAGTAAAAGACAGTAGATTTGGAAACCTCAAGATAGTACCTGGTTCTTTAGGATGTTCTAATGGTAGGTTTGAAAGGAAGATGAAGGAGTGATCGCGGACTAGCTAACTGACCTGCAATCAATGAAAATATTTTGCATGAACTGTTTATTAAGTTATCTTGGAGTTTGTACTCTCTTCAGGAAAGCTTGAACTGCAAAGTCCTTCGTAAAATTTCTCGGCTATGAAAATTGTTTTTTTGAGTTTTGAATAGTCCTGGCTTCTCTGCTTTCGTACATGAACTATAAGCCTAGTTTTTGCTGACTGACTGACTGACTGACTGACTGACTGACTGACTGACTGACTGACTGACTGACTGACTGACTGACTGACTGACTGACTGACTGACTGACTGACTGACTGACTGACTGACTGACTGACTGACTGACTGACTGACTGACTGACTGACTGACTGACTGACTGACTGACTGACTGACTGACTGACTGACTGACTGACTGACTGACTGACTGACTGACTGACTGACTGACTGACTGACTGACTGACTGACTGACTGACTGACTGACTGACTGACTGACTGACTGACTGACTGACTGACTGACTGACTGACTGACTGACTGACTGACTGACTGACTGACTGACTGACTGACTGACTGACTGACTGACTGACTGACTGACTGACTGACTGACTGACTGACTGACTGACTGACTGACTGACTGACTGACTGACTGACTGACTGACTGACTGACTGACTGACTGACTGACTGACTGACTGACTGACTGACTGACTGACTGACTGACTGACTGACTGACTGACTGACTGACTGACTGACTGACTGACTGACTGACTGACTGACTGACTGACTGACTGACTGACTGACTGACTGACTGACTGACTGACTGACTGACTGACTGACTGACTGACTGACTGACTGACTGACTGACTGACTGACTGACTGACTGACTGACTGACTGACTGACTGACTGACTGACTGACTGACTGACTGACTGACTGACTGACTGACTGACTGACTGACTGACTGACTGACTGACTGACTGACTGACTGACTGACTGACTGACTGACTGACTGACTGACTGACTGACTGACTGACTGACTGACTGACTGACTGACTGACTGACTGACTGACTGACTGACTGACTGACTGACTGACTGACTGACTGACTGACTGACTGACTGACTGACTGACTGACTGACTGACTGACTGACTGACTGACTGACTGACTGACTGACTGACTGACTGACTGACTGACTGACTGACTGACTGACTGACTGACTGACTGACTGACTGACTGACTGACTGACTGACTGACTGACTGACTGACTGACTGACTGACTGACTGACTGACTGACTGACTGACTGACTGACTGACTGACTGACTGACTGACTGACTGACTGACTGACTGACTGACTGACTGACTGACTGACCGTGGAATGAGTATGCTGAGTACATATAATTTTTTTACAGATCCCGGAACAAGTTTTCCCAGGAATCAATCAAATTCTACTTGCACATGTAAGTACATACGAAATAATGGTGGATGTCAATAACATATTATCACCTATCCCACACCATTGAAATTACAGCCAATCAGAATGCAGACTTGTAAAGCTACCGTATGGTATACCACAAACTACGAGTGCAAAGCTACAAGAGATAAGATATAAGACCTTACCAAATTGCACCGGGTCGATTGGCAGTTGTCCTAATACAGTTTGCTAATGTCCATCACCCTTGATGCCTGTATCTTTTCTAGGCACTTCAATCATCGCTGCATGCGTTACTATCATCATATTCCTGATCCTGGTTGTAGTGGTTCTGCTGATCTATATTTGGAGATTAAAATTGAATACTGGTTAGTCAGCAAATTTACAAACATTCAAAACAGATTTCCTTCAAAACGTTTGAAAAATGTCATGAATAAAATGTTTTATCATGTTTTGTCCTAGGGAGAGGAGCAGAAAGCAGGTATTGTTGATTTCTTTTCTTGTTTCTGCGTTTATTTTTGTCGTTCTTGCACATCAACGTTTCCTTGTTTACATTCGTGTTATTACTGCAGAAGGTCGTCAAGCATACAAGACAAGGAGCTTGACGATTATGAGGTAACCATGCTTTTAAGTAAAATCATAATGCCATAAAATGTGCTTTAGCTGTAAAATGGGTGGAAAGGCTGTGCTCAAACCTTGAGCAAAGGAAGTTTGACAAGCATAGAGAAGTATCGTGTAATCAACACCTAAAGATTGTATGAATTTTTTTATTTGAACATTCCTGATAATGATTTCATCGATAAAGCCCGAAAATGAGTATACATCAGTTTACTTGCCTTGTAAAATAACAAATGAATTCTCTGATTTAGAATGATCATCCAATGGAAGACACTTCAGAAGCCATAACAACACGAAAAACCCGAACGCAACAAGCCGAAAAAAAACTTTATGAAACGATAAATGAAAACAGAGACAAAGGCACAGCAGCAAATGTGAAACCTACCTGTGATCCTTCTGTCGGTGCCCAAGGTGCAGATGAACCTTCTTTACCACAACATTATCAAGAGCTTCAGAGAATGACACCTAATCTGACTCCGCTGTATGAGCCCCTCAAGCAGCGGGACTTCAGTAAGAAAGGAGAGCAGACTTCAGAAGTTCCAAAAACATACGAAAAACTACATCAGAGTGGATCAGGAAGAGAGTACCAGTCACTGACAAGTTATAAGGCCGATACCGAGAGTAAAGTTTGACACAAGCCAGTATACAGATAGCGCTCTTCAGATGATATGATTTCCCTAAAGCCACCAAATAAACATTTCTCTTGATAAAATTTTCCGTCACTACCCAGTGTAAACATCAATAATTTCTAGTTATCTTTACTAAAAGTAAAATTACTGCCTACTGAATGGAAATACAGAGTGTTCAGTATACATATTCTGAATACGTGAATTACGTTACATAATTAATTCCTTATGCTTATCATACGGAAAATGAAATAAAAATTGTTAGTCTTCAGTGGGAGCGTACCATGAAAAATTGTCTTAAGCAGCAGCACGTCACGCAACTGATTATCTACAGCAGTTTAAACCTTTAGAAAAGGTTAGACCACAAATATCAAAAAGACCTCAGTCAAAAGGAAACGAGTGTGAATATATTGTTGCTTGCAATAACGTTCACATACAGACTGGTTTATATTCCAGAGACTTTTATGAGTTAACCTTCATAGAGATCATCGCTATCACACACAACATGAATGTCATTTTATTGAGCTGTGTAGCACTGATTCCACAGTTTCTTCTTTCTCTTGGTAAGTTGAAAAGAAATGTCTTGATTGAATTTACATTTCGATTTAGTGTCATTAAGAATTCGTACAGTGTTAAACTGTGATAAATATTAGATAGTATTATTGTATTTATTTCATTAATGGCACAAGTAGGTTTGTATGTTTGATCTAACATTGTGTAGTCCACCAAAAAGGAAAGAAACTAAGGGATTAGATAGACGGACATTTGAACTGCTGCTGGTCGCGCTTCATCGGTTGTTTTGTTTACTGTTCTTTTAAAAACATCATTTATACACAGGGAGCCCACTTGATATAAAAGTAATTAAATAGAAAATAATACCCAAGCAAATTACTAAAATAGAAGTATATACAGGTGTAATATATTTTCAAGTGAACATACAGATCGAAGGCTTCCAACTTTTTTTATTAATTTGTTTTCTTTAAATTTGCAGGTATTCTGTATTCTGATATATTCCAAATATAGAACTTTTTTGAATTACTAATATATTTTTTTAATTAGTAGATTTGATAATGTTATTTGTTGCTATTAAATTTAGGGGATCCCTCTGTTTTATCATATTAATCGATAAATTAAATTTATGCGTTTTCTGGGAAGAGTTTTGCCTTGAATGTTCTTCACTGTTAGGAACTTTTTTGACTGGTTTGTTTTTGGTCTTATTGATCTTTGTTGTGAAAGTAAAAATGATGTAATAAAAGTCAATATTACCTAGACCTACAATCGATTTAGAAAAATGTAAAAACATCGTGAAGAAAAATAACCCTTTAAGAATGCATTCGATAGGGACTTTACTATTTTTTCTTACCCTTACTCCCAGTAACTGTTTCAAGTCTTGCACCAATGACAAGAGAAGAAGGAGAAAATGTGGTGTTCATGTATAATACCAGTACAAAAATAACAGAGTTCTTATGGGGAATACGAGATAGTGAAACGATTTACTTTAAACTATGGCTGATAGCAGTTGACACATTTACCGGTGTGCGTTTAACTAAGATTGCTGGTTATGCTGGAAGAGTCAGTTTTGTTGGTGATCTGTCAAAGGGTCAGGCTTGGTTCAAGATCACAAACCTGAACATCAATGATACCAATCAGTACATGGCAAGGATCATCCTGCAGGGAACATCAAGTTACATATACAATGCTACAAGGCTGACTGTAATACAACCAGGTATTTATTTCTTATTACTCACTTCTATTTATTTATTTTTAAAGATTAAATAATAAAGAGTAAAACTTTAGAGTAAACACATGAAAAAAAAAAAAGTTCTTGATTCAAGTAGAGTGATATGAATCAATAGGCTGAAATGATACCAAATAAATATAATGCTTTTAATTATCTTCCTTCCTTCCCTCCTTTCTTTCTTTCTTTCTTTCTTTCTTTCTTTCTTTCTTTCTTTCTTTCTTTCTTTCTTTCTTTCTTTCTTTCTTTCTTTCTTTCTTTCTTTCTTTCTTTCTTTCTTTCTTTCTTTCTTTCTTAAATTTGTTCAAATCCAAGTTATTTGTGATTTTTTCTCTAGCTACAACAGTTACTACAATACCTCTACCTACATCAACGAGAGAAAGCACCGCTCCAGCTTCAAGTTCACAAACCTCTCCTCGGCCAACAACTTTGCAAGTGCTTGGTGAGTAACCTTTTTTAGTTGCTTTCAGTGTTCGGTAAACAAGATAATTGCGCGCGCGCAAGGACTTTTGGTTGGTACAGTAAAGATTATGTTGCTATTTATTTTGACTTTTATAGAACTTTGCAACCGAAGTATATCAATTAAAGAGGTTAAGGAAACATCCGAAGATGAACAAATGACTGTGGGCTAGCTAAAACCTGGTTTTCACCACGACGCAAGCACCAGCGGAAGCACAAATGGAAGCACAAGTATCAAAACATTTTGATCCTTTAGCTTGTGCTTGTGCTTGCGCTTGCGCTTGCGTCTTAGTGAAAACTAGGCTTAACTGCCTGCAGTCTTTAACAAATAGAAGGTACAGTCAAAGTACCCCTTATTTCGCACGGCCCTTGAGAGTCTCAACGCATTTTTGTTATATATAAACTGAAAATCTGAGATAAAATCAATGAAAGCATTTTGAATGAATCGTCAGTTAAGTTATCTTGGAGTTATGGCCTCTCTTAAGCAAAGCTTCAACTTCGTAAAATTTCTCGGCTATGAAAATGAACAATTTTTTTTTGAGTTTTGGATAGCCGTGGCTTCTCTGCTCTTGTACATGAACTATAAGCCTACTTTTTGCTGACTGACTGACAATATCCCGTTGGAATGAGTGAAGTAGGCTATATTATATGTACATGTAAGTTTGTTACAGATCTCGGAACAAGTTTTCGCACGAATCTATCAAATTCTGCTTGCACATGTAAGTACATACGAAATAATGGTGGATGTCAATAACATATTACCACCTAGCCCACATCATTGAAAATACAGCCAATCAGAATGTAGACTTGAAAAGCCGTCGTATAGTATACCACAAACTACGAGTGCCAAGCTACAAGAGATAAGAGATAAGACCCTACCAATTGCACCGGGTCGATTGGCAGTTATCCTAATACGGTTTGCTAATGTCCATCACCCTTGATGCCTGTATCTTTTCTAGGCACTTCAATCATCGCAGCATGCGTTACTATCATCACATTCCTGATCCTGGTTGTAGTGGTTCTGCTTATCTATATTTGGAGATTAAAACTGAATACTGGTTAGTCAGCAAATTTTCAAACATTCAAAACAGATTTCCTTGAAAACGTTTGAAAAATGTCATGAATGAAATGTTTTATCATGTTTTGTATTTTGTTGTTTACTAGGAAGAGGAGCAGAAAGCAGGTATTGTTTATTTCTTTTCTTGTTTCTGCGTTTATTTTTGTCGTTCTTGGACATCAACGTTTCCTTGTTTACATTCGTGTTTTATCTGCAGAAGGTCGTCAAGGATACAAGACAAGGTGCTTGAAGCTTATGAGGTAACCATGCTTTTAAGTAAAATCATAATGCCATAAAATGTGCTTTAGCTGTAAAATGGGGGGAAGGGCTGTGCTCAAACCTTTAGCAAAGAAAGTTTGACAAGCATAGAGAAGTATCGTGTAAACAACACCTAAAGATTGTATGAATTTTTTTATTTGAACATTCCCGATAATGATTTCATCGATATAGCCCGAAAATGAGTTTACATCAGTTTACTTGCCTTTGTAAAATAACAAATGAATTGTCTGATTTAGAATGATCATCCAATGGAAGACACCTCAGAAGCCATAACAACACGAAAAACCCGAACGCAACAAGCCGAAAAACAACTTTATGAAACGATAAATGAAAACAGAGACAAAGGCACAGCAGCAAATGTGAAACCTACCCGTGATCCTTCTGTCGGTGCCCAAGGTGCAGATGAACCATCTTTACCACAACATTATCAAGAGCTTCAGAGAATGTCACCTAATCCGACCCCGCTGTATGAGCCCCTCAAGCAGCGGGACTTCGGTAATAAAGGAAAACTGACTTCAGAAGTTCCAAAAACATACGAACAACTACAGCAGAGTGCATCAGGAAGGGAATACCAGTCACTGACAAGTTATAAGGCCGATACTGAGAGTAAAGTTTGACCCAAGCCCGTATACAGCTAGCGCTCTTCAGTTGAAATAAATTTCCAAAAGCCACCAAATAAACATTTCTTTTGATAAAAATTTTCCGTCACTACCCAGTGTAAACATCAATAATTTCTAGTTATCTTTAATAATTTAAAAAGTAAAATTACTGTCTACTGAATGGAAATACAGAGTGCTCAGTATAAATATTCTGAATATGTGAATTACGTTACATAATTAATTCCTTATGCATATCATGCGGAAAATGAAATAAAAATTGTTAGTCTTCAGTGGGAGCGTGACATCAAAAATTGTCATAAGCTGCAGCACGTCACGCAAGTGATTATCTACAGCAGGTTTAACCTTTCGAAAAGGTTAGACCACAAATATTAAAAACACATTAGCCAAAACGAGTGTTAATATATTTTTTTGCTTTGAGTAACGTTCACATACAGACTGGTTTATATTCCAGAGACTTTTATGAGTTAACCTTCATAGAGATTATCGCTATCACACAACATGTATGTCATTTTATTGAGCTGTGTAGCACTGATTCTACAGTTCCTTCCGCCTGTTGGTAAGTTGAAGAGAAATTGAGTTTACATTTCGATTTAGTGTCATTAAGAATTCGTACAGTCTAGAAGATTAACATGATATAGTATTATAATTGTATTTATTTCATTAATGGCATCAGTAGGTTGTAGTTAACGTATGTTTTAACTATATAATTATCAATATCCATAAAAAATGAAAGGAACTAAATGGTATGTAAATATATCGACTTTGGGTTGGATTCAGTGTTCTTGGTGTAGTTTCATCACATGCAGCTCAAGCTCTTCTTCTTTAGTGTTGTGATGAGTGTTACCAATGTTACTTTTCATCTCTATACCTATACAAAAACTTTTTGTAGATTTATATCACACTGCTGACTTTAAAAGTATATTTTCTCATTTCATTGTTCGATTTATACGAATAGTTTCCTTCACGGTCGTTCCTCTGCCATATCAAATAAATTATGATAATAAGCATCAACACAAGACTAACGGTGAGTCACATATTTATAAATTAAACTAAACTGAACAGAAAAGCTGAACAAGAATACAGAAAGCACTTCATAACATGCGCCAAGACGATAGAATACGCTGCGATTTTTTATAGTAATCAAGAGAACAATATACAACTCGTCGTTCATCTCGTTTCTATAATCATTAACATAATTTATTCAATATGGCAGAGGAACTGTGAATTGGACTATTAGGTTCTCTATTACCCCCCAAAATGACCAAAACCTATCCTAACATTTGCCCCAACCATTTAAAGTCAAAACTTTTTACAGCTTATTTCGTATAGGTTAACCTAAAAGGTATCGTAATTAGTATCAAACCTAGTTGTAGGTTATCAGTTATTTTTCTACATAATGACCGTTGTATATAAAATTTTCTTGCTATTGTTCAGATACTCTTAGCTACGAATTGAATGAGATTCTTGATTGTCTGTAAACCAGTTCATCTTTCATACTAATACCCCATTCAAACCGGACCTTTATACATGTTTAAAGGTTGTTTAGTTGAACAAGTGCCCTTCCATCAGGCTGTACGCCTAACTAAACAACTTTCAAACCTTCTTTAACTAAACTACTTTGAGGAAGTATTTTTTAACCCTGTATAAAGATGGCAGCCAAACGACAAAGGAAATGCGATAGATAAATTAATAAATACCAAAGTTAGTTGGTGTGAATGGGGCTTAACTGATTCAGGCAGTCAGCGTTGTTTTCATCACGAATGTATCCATATTATCATTTTATAGTTACGACATATATTAAACAATTATTGGATATAAGGTTGAGCATGATATGGTAAATTATCAAGACCAAGGCCGTGTTATCTGCCGAAGCCCTAGGCTGAGACGGATAAAATGGCCGAGGTCTTGATAATTCCATTTATCCTCGCTATCGTGCTAGACCTATAATGATTGATTGACTGATGGAATGATTGTCTCGGACTTATTAACTGACTGGGTTACTGATCGATGAAGAAAAAATTAAAGTTAAAAATATAATCTTAAAAGCAGCAGACTAGATCATATCAGTTTTCAAATAAATAACGACTCTTTTAATCGTAAACATGTTTCGGCATTTCATTAAAAAAATTATATAGTAAAGGTTAATCAGTGTTATTATCCCCCCCCCCCCCCTCCCTTACTCTATTAACCAGTAACAGCTTTAAGTATTGGATCAATGACAAGAGGTTCAAAGTTCAAAGTTTATTATTTTTCCAGACACAAAAAATCAAAGAATTACAAAAATAGAAATAAGAATGAAGAGAAGAAGGAGAAGATGTGGTGTTCATTTTTAGTACCAGTACAGACATACTACGTCATGGGGAATACGAGATGATGACACTAATTACCTTAAACTGGTGCTGATTGTGGTTGACACAATACGATATGTACAGCTAACTGCCAGTGTCAATTCCTCAAGTTACGCAGGAAGAGTCAGTTTTGTTGTGTAAAAGAAATATAAATGACAACTAGTCTTCTCGTAATTGTATTTATCATAAAACTATATGCCCAAAAGAATATATTTAAATATAAAAATATTTCTTCACATTCTTACTTTCAGCATTAATAAACATTCCTAACAATCTTACAAGGGAAGCGGGAAAGGACATGTTGTTCATGTTCAATGTCAGCACGACCATATTGGAAGTGAGGTGGGGAATACGAGATGGTGATACTTCATACCTCAAATCAGTTCTGGTTACGGTTGACAAGATAAATGGAGTAAGGATTCATTTTAGTAATGTTTCAAGTTATGCCGGAAGAGTCAGTTTTGTTGGTGATCTGTCAAAGGGTCAGGCTTGGTTCAAGATCACGAACCTGAACATCAATGATACCAATCAGTACATGGCAAGGATCTTACTGCAGGGAGAATCAAGTTACAGAAACAGTGCTACAAGGCTTACTGTAATACAACCAGGTATATTGCTTTATTCTCTTAATAAATGAGATCCACCTCGGCTATCTTTGTGAACTATAACCGTCTTCCGTCCATCCTTCCTTCCTTCCTTCAATCTTTCTTTCTTTCTTTCTTTTTGTCTTTCTTTCGTTCTTTCTTTTGGAAAACAACCAAAATCAATATGGTAGTTGTTACCAGTTTTTTTTTTGGGTTGAAACAACCGTCATACTCATAACCAATTGAAACGACCGATTTTTTATTGGTCGATAAGATGACCAAAATCAATATGCATGGTTATTATTAATATATCTATTTTGGTTAAGACAAACTTTGATACGTGCTCTCTCTCTCTCTTAATATATATATATATATATATATATAAAAAACACCTCAAAAACGCATTTTTCTTTTTACAATCTTTATGGTTGTTACAGCCAAACAAAACTGGTTAGTTTTTTAACCCGAAGAAGATCATAACAACCAATTGTAAGGGGTTGTTAATATTGCCAACGATAGGGTTGTCAGTTTGACCAAATCATTCCGGAATTCTTATTTGTGAACGAGATCAGACATATCTCCAGTTTCTACTGAGTTTTGGTACTAAACTGAAATGTAATATTTGCCTCCATGGGCCCTTTCAGTAAACGGGTATCCTACAAAAACTCGATTATATACTACAGATAAAATGTCTCGCTTTTGTGGCTATATTTTAAACCAAGGAATGATTTCCGTGCACTTTACTAAAAATAAACACGAAATTATGTATATTTTTGTGATTTTAGCGTAATTTTAGCGAATTTAGTGGTGATTGGAAGGAAACTGGGAAGGATTCTCATGATTCCTTGCGAACGCTAAATACCCATCATGCATCGCGTCTAGCAAGAAGCCAGACATTTTTCAACGGTCAACGGTCGTTGGTGCTCTTGTGTTCTCGCTCTTTTCTCTAATTTTTATCGCTTTTTAAACGTATAAACCTCCTGGATTATCAGTGGAGTACTTCTAGATGACTTGGAGAAGGTGTTCTGCATTTCAAGTGGAATGGTAAGCAATTCTTTACTCATATAAATGCCTTTCGTTACACTGATCAGCGTTAGTAGTCACTCAAGCTACACGATTATCTCAAAACTATATGTGGGATAAAATAGTTATACAATAGTTTTTCGTGGCATCCATGTATATCCCACTCGTCAATCGTAATTTCTTTGTATACACACTAAAGGCTCATGTGTATACAAGAAACTACAAGTGACTCGTGGGATATTCCACGGTATACTACTCAAAACCATTGTATAACTAGTATATGTCTCCAAGATGCGTCACTCAAATCATATGAAAAAATACCATTCAACTATTCACTTCATGTAGAATCAATACTAAAAATATTGAGTTAGGGTTGATAGGCACTTTAACGACGTTCGCGGGCATTGTTCGTGCGCATCTTTTCTGCGCATATGGCGCGGGGCGCGTGACCTACGTTTTTCGAGATGAAACTCCGTCACGCTCGTTGCGAAAACGATTTCGATCGGCTATATCTTGAAAACAACAACAGTGACCGACATTTTTTATTTAAGTATTTCATAAACAATTACATAAGCGGTCAGTGTTTCAAATTTGAAGGGAAAAATACAGGAAAATCATAACGTAAACACGTATTTCGATAACAAATTCAATCTACATTACGGCAAAGCGTCAAATGGTGCATGATGCAAAGGATTATGGAAATAACTCTATAATTCTATTTAATTATTTCTTGCTAAATAATTCTATTAGTTTTTTACCACTGCTGGGGATCACGCAACTGATTGTACAACATTATTCCTTGCTTTAGTTTCTTCTTACTGCTTCTCTTTTTACTCAATATAAGTAATTTTTCAGTCTTTATTGGGAGCGTGACATGGCAAACTGTCATAAGCAGCAGCACGTCACGCAACTGATTATCTACAGCAGTTTTAACCTTTAGAAAAGGTTACAACACAAATATTAAAAACACTTCAGTCAAAAGCAAACGAGTGTGAATATATTTTTGCTTGCAATAACGTTCACATACAGACTGGTTTATATTCCAGAGACTTTTATGAGTTAACCTTCATAGAGATAATTGCTATCACACAACATGTATGTCATTGTATTAAGCTGTGTAGCACTGATTCTACAGTTCCTTCCGTCTGTTGGTAAGTTGAAGAGAAATGTGTTGATTGAGTTACAGCGCGACGCGCAAAAGTATGACCACTTTTAATGTATTCGCATACTTCTGTGCACGGGATTTTTGCTCCAAACGAGCTTTTACACGCCTTATTTGGTAAAACCAGACAGCTTCGCATCAATTGTGTCGGTTTAAAGTACAAAATCCCGTGTATAGAAGTATGCGAATACATTAAATGTGGTCATACTTTTGAGCGTCGCGCTGTAACATTTCGATTAAGTGTCATTAAGAATTCGTATAGTCTTAATATAAACTGAGATAAATATTATATAGTATTAATGTATTTATTTCATTAAAGGCACAAGTAGGTTTGTATGTTTAATCTAACAATGTGTAGTCCACCAAAAAGGAAAGAAACTAAGGGAGAAAATGCATGGACATTTGAACTGCTAATGGTCGCGTTTCATCGGTTGTTTTGTTTCCTGTTGAATAACGTTTAATCCACAGGGAACCCGCGTGATATGAGGAAAAAACGATTAGCCTATCAGATTGCGAATCACTTTCAGTTTTTGATGAAAAATCAATGCCATGCGTCTTTTCGAGCTCAATCATGAATGAACAGGGGGAAATCTAAACAAAAGAAAATATCATACGAGCAAAATAATGCAAGGAAAAGTGTCATTTAGCCGACGATTTAAGGCTCAAAATGTTTCTACTTCAAAGAATAATTATGTTGCCTAGATGAGACTAGGAAAATATTTTCATAGGTAAGGTTAATGTTTTTGTTTTTTATTAAAACAAATACCGTTAAAACGATCCCTTTATCTGTTATTTAGAGTGTCTCGTTTTCAACAAGAAAATATTTATTGGCGAAAAAGTTGCGCATATTTAACCTATTTTCATAATGACCACCCTGAAACTCAACTAAATTGAGCGTCCGGTGGATTATGGGATTGATTCTTTTTAAGAACAGGAAATCAAGCTTTGTGCGACTAGTCAGATCGCCTGGTACGAGAAGTACAGACCCTTCTGAACGGTTTTGTCTTTGTTTTGTTTTCGCATGTACTCTCTATTCGTTTACTATGTAATTCTTTAATTCATAACATGCTGTTGTCTTTTGTTAGTAGATTTGCTGATTCTATCAATTACCTTATGTGTGATAACATTGCGACGACGAATTAATTATAATCGTTTCTGTCAATCGCCAGCCAATTTTACTTTTGTTCTTACTGAACTCTTTTTTACTGATTTGTTTTGTAACTTCATTGATCTTAGCTTTAAGTACGGTGAAAATGCTATGCGAGTTTTTACAGCGCTTTCCAATCATACGAGCGAATCGCCGTAGCAACAGAGTAAGGTTTTTGTGGACGTCAATCAAAGTGTTTCCATGATATTGTCGGAAAATACCACGTTATCAGGGTACGTGCCAAGTGGAATGTTTAACTGACTTGATTGACGTCCACCAAAACCAACTTCGTCGCGATAGCAAATTTTACTATTCCGCGCATGAGATTGGAAAGCGCTGCAGTCTTTATTTTTATAACTACGTTCCTATATTTAATCTTTGATATAATTGTTTACTTTGTTGTTTTTTGATGTCGTTTTCCCCCTTCTTTACATTTTTCCTAGATGTAAGTACTTTCCTTTACCATTTATAGTCACCACTATGTAGCTAATTACCCAGGTTGGTTAGTTGCATCATATCTGCGTTTATCCTGCCATGCCTGTACCTACAATGATTAACTGACTGATTGTTTTCGATTGACCTGCGTGGCTATTTGTTCAATAAAAAAAAAATGTAAAAACATTCTTAGGTTATTTTTTCTCTCTTTTTCTTAATAACAGTTTCAAGTCCTCCAACAATAACCAGAGAAGAAGGAGAAGATGTGGTGTTCATGTTTAATGTCAGTACAAACATACTAGACGTAATATTGGGAATACCAGATGGTGATACTAATAACCATAAACTAGTGCTGATAGCAGTTGACGCACCATCTGTTGTACAACTAGGTCCAAATCTAAATTCAGCTGGTTACGCAGGTAGAGTCAGTTTTGTTGGTAATCTGTCAAAGGGTCAGGCCTGGTTCAAGATCACAAACCTGAACATCAATGATACCAATTCGTACATGGCAAAGATGTATGCACAGGGAGGAATATCGGGTCAATACAAGTACGCGTTTACAAAACTAATTGTATCAAAACGAGGTACTCTATTTGTATTCAAAAAGTCTACGTTGACCAACAGGTGACATACACTGCGGTTGCGCACTTCCATGATCACTTACAGACATGACTCATGAATGTACTATGCTTAACCAATGAATTCTTTAGTCAGTCAGTTACTTTAATTTGCCAGTAATTAACTCTATCAATCAATCACAATATGCCCCGTTTTATTTTATTCATTAATGGCTGTGAGGGTTTGACTTACAATGTATTATTTCAAACGCGAGCTCCAATAAATATATAAATTGTAATCAAGGAGGGGGGAGGGCATTCTTATCAAGATATGAAATACTTATACAACAACTGTTCCAACATTTTTTATGCATGTTTTCTCTGCTATGGGTTTGTTTGGCTTTCGTTATATATTTCACTTATATTCATTCCCGGTCCACTGACAAGAGAAGTGGCACTATATGTGGTGTTTTTGGTTAAAGATCCATGTTCACTTACCGTGATGCATTGCGGTTTGTTTATGTTTTGAACTACGATCACTGAGTTATCGGAACGAAACAAGTCGAGATGGATAAGTGACTATGGATCTTTAATAGTACAGCAATGTCAGAAGCCACTCATTTAATCATTTACCCACTCATTCCTTCATTGTTTTCTTCCTTTCTTCCCTTTTTTCTTTCTTTCTTTCTTTTTTCTTTTCTTTCTTTCTTTTCTTTCTTTCTTTTCTTTCTTTATTTCTTCCCTAATTCCTTCCCTCCATCCATCCTTCCTTCCCTCCTTTCTTTCTTTTTGTTTTTTGTTTCTTCCCTCCTTTCATCCTCTCTCTCTCTCTCTCTCTCTTTCTCTGTTTCTTTCGTTTATATATATATTTTGGTTTAGCGCTAATCTATTCATTTGTAATGCCTTTCTCTACTTCACCAGCTACTACAAGGCCTACACGAACACCAACAAGAGAGATCACCACTGCAGTTTCAAGTTCACAAAGCTCCCCTCGGCCAACAACAACACAAATGCCTCGTGCGTAACCTTTTTTAGTTGCTTTGGGTGTTCTGGGTAAACTTGATCATTTTAAGGAGTTTGAGTTGTAACAGTGTGTCTTTGTTGCTGTGTATTTTTAACTTTTATAGAAATTTCAAACCAAAGCATATCAATTAAAGTGGTTAATGAAGGATCTGGAGATTTTAGCGATCCCAACTCTACTGCTTTCAAAACTTTTAGCGAAAACTTTGTTTCTGAGGTGAGTCGTATTAGATGTTCCCTGCTAGCAGAGTCTCCCGTGTAGACGAGTCCTGGCAGAGAAAACGGGAAACTCTGCCGGTTCAGGCCGTTTTCTTTATTGTAGCGCCGTCCACAATCATGGAAAAAGGCAATAGGCATGAGCAAATGAAAAACACCGCTAAACGTCCACGGTACTTATTATATATATAGTATTTCGTTATCTTGTACTCTCGAAACCAATCATTTGAGGCAAAAGCAATAATTAAATCATGCGATATCCAGTGGTGAATCAGTTAGGGGGATGGTCAGAGGGTTTCCACTTAACGCATAGCAAAATTTTCATCTAAATTTGGTGACTCTCCCACCCCCCCGGCTCCGCCCTCCGCCTTTCTAGCTTGGAATTATTTGTTTAGTATATAGCAGAAGGTGCTACTTCTTGATTTTGCACATGATCCACTCCTAATAAAAGTCCTTGATCCGCCCCAGATATCCATGTTCTATTTCCTAGATCAACACTGCTTATAGAGATATCGAAAACTTTGAAAAAGCCAAGGTCACAAGTCTCAGGTACGTAATAGACAAAATACCATAAATGTTGTGAGGGACGTTTTGCATTGCGTTTCTTCCAATGCGTGTATGGGTAACTTTCTATTTTTGGTTTGTTTCTTAAAAGTGAAAACATTATTCCTGTGAAGTTCGTGGTTTACTTCAAAAAGTCGATAAAACCAAATGAAATTTGCACTCCACTTAAAGATGCCGTGAAAGACGATAGACTTGGAAACCTCAAGATAATACCTGGTTCACTAGGATGTTCTAATGGTAGGTTTGAAAGGAATATGGCTGACTGAAGAACTTACTTACTGACTGACTGATTGACTGACTGAAAAACAGAAAGACGGACTGACAGACTGATGGTTCACGGGTGGACGTGTGGATGGACAGACTTAGTAGATATGGCAGTTTTTAGTTGAAACAATTAATAAAGGTACGTTACTGATCTTGTACCAGAACCCAGCACAAGTTTTCCCAGGAATCAAACAAGTTCTGGAAGCACAAGTAAGTTACAAGTAATAATGGCGATTATCAATAGCAATGTAGTGGTTTTCTTAACGTTAACATAGAATAATAAACAATTTAGACCAAAATTGTGTTAAAGCTTGTACTCAGTATACAGCTACTTTTAAAAAAGGTTTGTGCAGGTACGTTTTAATTTGCTGCATGTTGCATGTCGCATTCCAAGTGGCTTGAAATGTATGTGTATTATATGTAAAAAATGTCAGCAGCGCGAATAAAATATGCCAAAATCCCCCACAAACAAAGTTTTGGGTGAAAAGGCTGCCTAGTATAGAGTCAATATTGTTGTGAGCTTACGCTGATTGCATTCACATCTCATAAAGTACATGTCGAGTTTGGTACTGGAACATGCGACAAAAATCTTCAAAAAACTTTTTTGAAATAGCTGTATTTCTTCTATATTTTCTTTCCTTTTCTTTGGTTTTGTTTATGATTCATGACCATAGACTCAAACATTTACTGGGGCAAGAATAAGAACAATTTTTAAATAACTTATTAATATATATGCAAAATGATGAAAAATAAGGCAAACAGTCAGCACAGGGAGCCCACAGCCACTCATAGAATCAGTGATTAGAACAAAATCTATCATGCGTAAATGCACGTGCTAGTTCCCGCACGAGCTTCAAGTCTGAATAAATTATCAGCTGCTAACTTTGCTAGCGTAGAATATATTGACAAGGGATGAAACTTCAAATGGACCCCTCGAATAAAATTGCTTTTAAAAAATCATGAAATGTCTTTTAAGCTTTAAACCTCAAAATTCTGATACTTGGAAAGTTTATCTAACGTTCTGTGTGGACAGAAAAAATCAGCATGGACTTATGTCTTGAAAAAATGGCAACAAATTAAAATCTTGTTTTCGTTCTATCTGCGCCCCGAGTAGGGGGGGGGGGGGGGGGGGGGGGCGGAAGTAAAATGGAATCTTATAAGTCTGACAGGTAGTCATCAATATCAATATGTCCATCACTCTTGATGCATTTATCTTTTTTAGGCACCTCAATTATTGCAGCATGCGTTACTATCATCATATTCCTGATTCTGGTTGTAGTGGTTCTGTTTATCTTTATTTGGAGATTAAGATCAAGAGCTGGTTAGTCATGAGATTTCCAAAATAAATCTAATTTCGTTTAATTTGCAACGTTTGTTGAAACACATTTCTTTTTTTCTAGGAAAAGGAGCAGAAAGCAGGTATCATTTCTTTCTTTCTTTGTTAAATTTGCTTGCTTGATTGCTTGTTAGTTTATTTCATTTTCGTTTTCTTGTTTCTTGCAAATTAATTTTTTCCTCATTCTTCATCGTGTTGTTACTGCAGAAGGTCGCCTAACCTACAAGACAAGGACCTTGAAGCTTATGAGGTAACCATATATACTAATGCGCCTTTTTAAAGAAAGAATGTACTCATTCTAATGTATTTGCCTGTTAGTGAATAAAAGATAATTTCGAGAGAAGCACTTGACAAATAACTTGTTGTTTCAGTGATGTTTGATAGGATAATCTATGTTAGACTAGAGCTCGTACAACATGAAAAATTGAACGTTTATAATATGAAAGCATCTCCTATTTATTCGAGATTTTACCCGGATGCTCGTACCGCACGATAGGACACAGGGTCCCCTTCGAGCAGCGGCGGCGGCGACAGAAGCTGAAAATCATTAGGGGGGGGGGGGGGGGGGCACTACAATTTTTTTTTTTCAAAATACAAAACAAAATGCCTTTATAATAATATTCACTCCACAATTTGAGACTCCCCGCCACCGCCCCCGCCCCCTCAACCCCCGCTTCCACCGCCCCTGTCGAGGTATATTTCACAAATTTCCTACCCCCTTAAATTCCCCATCCCATCCCACAATCAACCCAATAAGAAATCACTAGTATAGCCCAGACACTGAAGGTATAGGCACTGCTTTTAAGGAGTCACTGCCAGGTTTATTTTACACGTACACGTCCTAATTCTTCAACTTCATCCTTCTTTGCTGTGGGCTCCAAAAAAACTTCTTTTCTAGTTAGTTTACATAAAAATGAATTGTTTGATTTAGAATGCTAATCCAGTGGAAGAAACCTCAGTAGCCATAACAACCCGAACGCTAAACGCCGAAAAAAAACTTTATGAAACGATAAATGAAAACAAAGAAAAAGGCAAAGCAGCAATAAAAGGAAATGTGAAACCTACACGTGACCCTTCTGCCATTGCCCCAGGGGACGTACCTTCATTACCACAACATTATCAAGAGCTTCAGAGTATGGCACCTAATACGACCCCGCTGTATGAGCCCCTCAAGCAGCAGGCCTTCGGTAAGAAAGGAGAGCTGACTTCAGAAGTTCCAAAAACATACGAACAGCTACAGCAGAGTGCATCAGGAAGGGAGTACCAGTCACTGACAAGTTATAAGGCCGTTACCGAGAGTAAAATTTAACCCAAGCGCGTATACAGCGCTCTTCAGTTGAAATAACTTCCCAAAAGCCATCAAATAATAATGACTTTTGATAAAATTTTCCGGAACTACGTGCAAACATCAATGTCTAGTTATCTTTACTAAAAGTAAAATTACTGCCTACTGAATGGAAATTAAAACAGTGAGAGTGCTCAGTATACATATTCTGATTAAGTGAATTACGTTACATAATTAATTCACGCAACTAATTATCTACAGCAGTTTTAACCTTTCGAAAAGGTTAGAACACGTCAAATATTAAAAAGACATTAGTCAAAAGCAAACGAGCGTGAATAGATTTTTGCTTGCAATAACGTTCACTTACAGACTGGTTTATGTTCCAGAGACTTTTATGAGTTAACCTTCATAGAGATAATCGCTATCACACAACATGTATGTCATTTTATTAAGCTGTGTAGCACTGATTCTACAGTTCCTTCCGTCTCTTGGTAAGTTGAAAAGAAATGTCTTGATTGAGTTGACATCTAGTTTCGATTTAGTGTCATTAAGAATTTGTGTAGTCTTAAACTGAGATAAATATTAGATAAATATTAGACACAACATGTATGTCATTTTATTAAGCTGTGTAGCACTGATTCTACAGTTCCTTCCGTCTCTTGGTAAGTTGAAAAGAAATGTCTTGATTGAGTTGACATCTAGTTTCGATTTAGTGTCATTAAGAATTTGTGTAGTCTTAAACTGAGATAAATATTAGATAGTATTAATGTATTTATTTCATTTATGGCACATGTAGGTTTGTATGTTTGATCTAACAATGTGTAGTCCACCAAAAAGGAAAGAAACTAAAGGATAAAATGCATGGACATTTCATCGGTTGTTTTGTTTACTGTACTTAAACATCATAAAAGTGATATAATAGCATAAAATCTGCGAGCTTATTACGACTAAAATAGAAGTATCTACAGGTCCCATATAGTGAATATACAGATCGATAGCCTGCGTAGCGGCTCATTGAGGTAGAAAGAGGGAGAGGGAAAAGGAGAGGGGAGGGGGGCTGGGAGAGAGGAAGAGACTGCTATGAAAACCCTGTTTTGACCATTACACCCCCTAATTGGTATTCCAAAACAAAACGGATTTCAAACCCTTGTAACTTCAGTATTCCTGTTTCGACCTTTTTTAAACTTTCAGATCTATACCGTTTTATTCTGTATTCTCTATTTTATTCTGTTTTATGACTTATTGGGCAAAAAATCACGATTTTCGGATTTTTCCTATGAATTTCTGCAGGCATTAAAGCAGTTTTTGACTTATAATTTTTGAGACTCTTCATATTTGTTTACATTCCGATATCGCTATATTTTTCATATCTTAAGTTATTTTGCTTTTTTCGTCAATTATTAGTCTATTATCTTACAATCATATGATGATACGAACAAGTTCGCCGAGAATAATAAGGACAAAGAGAACTGAAAAATTATGAAGGAATTTTGAGGAAGAATTGGGTTTAGTTACTGTCTAAATGAATCTTCCTCGTGTAAACAACATGAAACATGTTTAGGCAAGCGACCCATGTGACAGAACACAGGTATCCCGTCATAATAAGTTCGGCAAAAGTTTTAAAAATATTTCACCCTCAACTTTCTTAACTTCATAAAGGGTCTTTCATTTGTATCACTGTATTTGCCATTTTTCATTGGACTTCAGGGTCTTGTTTAATTTGTTTGTTTGCTCGTCTGTCTGTCTCTCAATCTGCCCTCCCATTAGTTCGTTCATCGGTTTGTTTCCCCGATTGTTTAAAGACATGGAATTAGTTTTAAAGTGAATTTTTAAATCTATTTAACAAATCGAAGTGACTTTTCCATGGTCTCTACTCCTATCAAACATAGAAATGACGTCAGATATGATCCAAACTCAAGTGGAACCACGAGCGCAGCGAAGCAAAGCTCCTTCGAAACAGACGTGGAGATCCTGAGGATCGAACCGTGGACTTCTAGCTCCGAAAGCCACTCACTAACCAACTGAGCTACGCCTATAGTTAATGATTAAAGTGTAAAAGAAATATATAAAAATGTTTTTTCATATTCTTACTTTCAGCATTAATAAACATTCCTAACAATCTTATGAGGGAAGCGGGGAAGGACATGTTGTTCATGTTCAATGTCAGCACGAGCATATCGAAAGTGAGGTGGGGAATACGAGATGGTGATACTTCATACCTCAAACCAGTTCTGGTTACGGTTGCCAAGATAAATGGAGTAAGGATTTCTTTAAATAATGTTTTAAGTTATGCTGGAAGAGTCAGTTTTGTTGGTGATCTGTCAAAGGGTCAGGCTTGGTTCAAGATCACAAACCTGAACATCAATGATACCAATCAGTACATGGCACAGATTCTCACACAGGGAGCATCAAACTACAAATATGTACCTTTACAGTTAACTGTGATAATGCCACGTAAGTTTGATTATTGCTTCATTAATTGTTATGACAAAGTCACATTGTTATGACAAAGGCAAATGCTAAAAAACGCAACACGAGCTACAAATTATCTAGACCGATGGATTTCAAATAGTATAGAATAGTAATCTTCGTATTTGTTTCCCATTTGTACCGCGTTTCTTTTCCATTGGTATGAATATGTTCTTTATTTCCAAAATTCGATTTCCTGTTAAATACGTTTTAAAATTTAGTCTTAGCGAAGAGTAATCGTCACCTCCCTTACTTGAAATTAAGTTCTACAGATATCCAATCTTGCACTTTCTTTTCAGCACTTACTGCAGCAACGTCTTTGCTAACTTCAACTATTTGGACAGATGCAATCGTGCGGTCAACAAAAGCCATTCCCTTCACAAGGGCAACTTCAGGTTTATTTACTCAGTACTGTTTGTTTGTGTGTGAGACAAGTGAGGGCCTTGTCATCACTCTTAAAACCAATCATTTAAATTCCTGTAAGCTAAAAACAATACGATAAAAGCTTTAAACGCTGAAAAAGAAAAGAAAAGAAAGGAAAGGAAACAAGGAAAGGAAAGGAAAGGAAATTACATATATTTATTTGGGCATATAATTTGATATTAAACAATATTACGAGAAGACATAATTTTTTTTTGTTTATTTGTATATTTCGGCCTATCAACTTAATTATAGTTCATCTGCTGCTGATGGTCTTTGGAGAAAGGTCGAATTGTACAAATTACAAAAAAAAAAAAAAAAAAAAAAAAAAAAAAAATGGCAAGTCTTCTCGTAATATTGTTTATTAAAAGAAATTATGATAGCATTATACACTTAATGACTGGTTCCGAGGGAAACAGTTTGTTTTGTTTCCCGAGAATCTCAATGTTTCCCGAGGTCTGCCGAGGGAAACATTGAGATTCGAGGGAAACAAAACTAACTGGTTTCCCGAGGGATCAGTCATTAAGCGTTTTGTTATATAGGTAATCATTTTAGACAAGTCAATTTAGAAAATTTAGAAATTTGGGCACTTGTATCCCGGTCGGGATACAGTTAGATTTAACTAGTATCACGTGAGCACCTATCAACCAATGAGAATGCTCGTTATATAGTCAAAATGATTAGCTATATAACAATCTCAATTGTGTTTGTTGTTGTTACTGTTGTTATGGACATTCTATTCTTGTATTGATCGAAACTGTTGTCGTTGTCGTTGTCGTTGTCGTTGATATTGTAACAGCTACTGAATGACTATTTAACCTTTCATTTTTAATATTCGTCTTCTTATAGCTTCAACGACAAGTACATTTCCCGGTAAATATCCAGTCGTATCTAATAACAATTGTAAGATTCTGTTTCATTTATTTAGAGGAATTTATTTACCTAGATTTTGATTGGAATGAAGAAAGAAAATAATCAAACCGAATTCCCAGTTGCTTACAATTCGCAATCTAAACCAAATATCGTGCAACTTTTCAAAAAGAGCCATAAATATCTTGGCAGCGTCGCGTCCTTAATTCCAGACAACTATCAAGACTTATTTTACATTCATACATTCATATACATTACTCTATTAATATTGATTTTCCCTTGAATTTTGCTAAATGCAGAGCTAGACTCTATTTCAAAGCATATCAGGCCTGGGTTTCCAAAAAACCTGCCTGTTTTATAAGGTGCAACTGACGCTGTACTGTCCAAAACGTCATTTTTCTTTTTTGACGCCATATATGTTTTTTATTCTAGGTACCACAATCATTGCAACATCTGCTATCATTAATGTTCTTCTTGTCCTTGTGGTCGTATTTCTGCTTTTATATATTTGGAGAGAGAAAAAGAAAGCTGGTAAGTTGGCATCAATTATTGACCATTTGCTATAATAAATCCGCCCAATTTTTTTTGTGGTTCCCGTCACGATTTTTGCTTTCGTTGTGTTATGGGTTTGAAACGCAAAGTAATTCCAATCAAGGCAATAACATGTATGCGATATGAAATGGGAGAATATAAAGCCAACATTAAATCATGTATTATTCTATCTAATGATAGGCATTTTTAACGGGTTAGGGTTATCAGCCCTCCGGCTTCCCCCCCCCCCCCCCCCTCCCCCCTCCCCCAACAGGATATTACACCAATTGATAAATATCACTTTTTGTTTCTTTTTTCTCTTTAGCAAAAGGAGTTCAAGCAAGGTAATTGTAATATACTATATTTTATCCCACACCATAGAAAATACAACCAATCAACAAGCAGGAAAGCCGTAGTATGCTAGTCGATATTTCACTGTCCCTTCCATGTGCGTCGAATCTACGCATTTGTATTTTCTATGGTGTGGGACAAAATGGTTATACAATGATTTCGAGTGACATACTCGTACCCTCCCCTGTATTTTCTTTGCATACATACTCGCCTGAAGGCTCGTGTGTATACTAGAAACTACACGTGACTCATGGGCGGATATTCCACGACATGCCACTCGAAACCAGAGTATAACTAGTATATATATAATAGACAAGTTACCTATCTATCACTTGTAGTATATGTAGTTCATTTGTATAAACGGTCTCTTATTCTCTCTCATCTTAAAGGATGTCTTCAAACGTTAGAGACGAGGACGTCGGAGTTAATGAGGTAACGTTTTGTGTTGTGGTATGATTCCTTAATTAAGTAAATAATAAAGAAAACTGTTAAAAAAGTGGTATTTAGATAGCTATACTCCTTGTCCATTGCCAGAAATATTGGACATTGTCAGCGGTGTTACGCATGAATGAAAATGAAGTGGTTTTCTAGAGGAAAAATATAACTACATGGTTTCCAAGCACATATTTATATTCAACTATAATGTTAGTAAAACAATTCTTGCCAAAAAATAGTTACTTGACAATCAGAAGAACAACTATTATTTTTCTGTTGATAAGCCTCACCACAGGAAGCCCATGAAGGACAAAAAACAAGTTTCAAACGTAAATCGTTAATTTAAGCTTCCTTATTGTATCTCAGCAGTCAATAGGAGCTTGTAAAAACAAAATGGCGATATTTAGGGGGTTTTGAAGCTGTTTGGAGCAGTTCTCTGTGGTTTCTTGTCATTTTTAACTGAAAACTACGAGCTAACAACGCGTCGAATCGCTTAAAATTTAACCTAACTTCAAGCTTCTTCACTGTAAAAACTGCCTGGTTAAAACAACCCAAAAACATTGGTAGAATTCATGCACCTGAGATAACCAGTTTTTTTTGGGTTGAAATAACCGTATTTATTGGTTATAAAAAAATTGGTTAATATAACCAAAAAAATATTGGTTATTATGAACAATTATAACAACCTCATTTTATTGGTTATAATAACCAAACGCATTGGTTAATGTAACCATAGTGATATTGGTTGTTATGAACTATAACCTTTAGGTTATAACAACCTTACGATATTGGTTATAATAACCAAATGCATTGGTTAATGTAACCATAGTGATATTGGTTGTTATGAACTATTACCTTTAGGTTATAACAACCTTACGACATTGGTTATAATAACCAAACGTATTGGTTAATGTAACCATAGTGATATTGGTTGTTATGAACTATTACCTTTAGGTTATAACAACCTTACGACATTGGTTATAATAACCAAATGCATTGGTTAATGTAACCATAGTGATATTGGTTGTTATGAACTATAACCTTTAGGTTATAACAACCTTACAACATTGGTTATAATAACCAGACGTATTGGTTAATATAACTAATTGTTTACTGTAAAGGCAATGCACCTGAGATAACCAGTTTTTTTTGGGTTACTTCCTGTCAATTCAACCAATTCATTATGGTCAAAATTTAATAATTATTGGTAGTATGTACCATTAAAAATTGGTAGAAAATATCAATGCAAGGATCTTTGAGTATCAACACCAAAAACATGCAGTTCCAACTAAACAACATTTTTATTGACAATCCATTGGTTTCATTTCACAATATTAAATGGAAAATAAGTTTAACTTAAGCTTAACTTGTGACAAGCATACAAATTTACAATAAACAACCCATCCTTGGATGTAACCGAGGATTACCGAGGATGTAAACAACCTAGTATTATTAAGAACTAATTCAGTCTCTATGTTATTATATTAAAGACTATGGCTAAATGGCCAACTGCCTACCAATGTCTTCAAAATCCTAAATTGCAAGCATTCAAGCCTTTTTATTTATGTTCGAGCTATGAATAAAACCTATTGAATCCTAACTATACCCAAACATTATTCTGATGAGTGAAGCAAACCTAAAAAACCTCTGTAGATTATTTTTCAACTTTTTGTTGATGCTGCATATAGAATATGAAGGCAAGTTTGTAAAACTCTGATGACCAAAATCCCAAAATCCCCAGCAGTTTGAATTTGAATGACTGCAAATATTGAACATATTTCAACTGCATGGGGATTTGGAGATTTTGGATAATCATTACTAAGTGTCACAAAACTCCCTTAATATTCTATTTCCAGTATAAACAAAAAGTAGAAAACAAAACCTAGAGGTTTTTGGTTCGCTTAACCCATTTGAATAAAGTTTGGGTAGTTCAGATTCCATAGGTATTATCCATTGCTTGAATAGAAATAAAACATTTTGGATTTGAGATGTGAGATGTGAGATGTGATGGGTACTCAGCTGATTTTCTTCTTAATTCGCTATACCAGTTCTTCAGTATTCAACTTATATCTGTAGAAGTAAAAAAACATAGCTCATCTTTAATAACAAGACTAGTACAGAAAGTTGAGTGTTCATTTAAGTTCTAATATCTGGAAATAGAAGAACTACAGTACTTCAGCAGTAGTTCAAATCTAAAAAATATTTCATCGATAAACTTGACTCTCTCAAACTAGTAACATTTCTTATATTAAGGTCCTCAAATAAGAGATTATACTATAAGAGATTATAATCTCTTATCTGAGGTTACTATAGTTTTGAGAGAATCATGTAGCTAGAGTGACTACTATAAACTCTGATGTAACGAAAGGCATTTATACGAGTAAAGAATTGCTTACCATTCGACTTGAAATGCGAAAAACCTTCTCCAAGTCATCTAGAAGTACTCCACTGATAATCCAGGAGGTTTATACGTTCAAAAGGCGATAAAAATTAGAGAAAAGAGCTAGAACACAAGAGCACCAACGACCGTTGACCGTTGAAAAATGGCGGGCTTCTTGCTAGGCGCGATGCATGATGGGTATTTAGTGCTCGCAAGGAGTCATGGGACTCGTTCCCAGTTTCCTTCCAATCACCACTTAATTCGTTAAAATTACGCTAAAACCACAAAAATATACATATTTTCGTGTTTCTTTTCGTATAGTGCAGGAAATCGTTCCTTGGTTGAGATTATAGCCATAAAAGCGTGACATTTTAACGTAGTATATAATCGAGTTTTGGTGGGATACCCGTTCATTGAAAGGGCCCATGGAGGCAAATATTACATTTCAGTTTAGTACCGAAACTCAGTTGAAACTGCAGATATGTCTGATCTCGTTCACAAATAAAAATTCCGGCATGATTTGGTCGAGCTGACAACCCTATCGTTGGCAATATTAACAACCCCTAACAATTGGTTGTTATGACCTATCTTCTTTGGGTTAAAAAACTAACCAATTTTTTTTTGGCTGTAACAACCATAAAGATCGTATGAAAGCAAAATACGTTTTTGAGGTGTTGTTTTTTATATAAAGAGAGCAAGTATCGTAGTTTGTCTTGACCAAAATAGATCTGTTAATAACAACCATATTGCTTTTGGTCATCTTATCGACCAATAAAAAATCGGTCGTAATGACCGTTTCAATTGGTTATGAGTATGGCGGTTGTTTCAACCAAAATAAATCTGGTAACAACAACCATATTGATTTTGGTTGTTTTCCCAACCAATAAGAAATTGGTTGAAATGACCGTTTCAATTGGTTATAACCATTCTTTTTGGTTGTTTCAACCAGGCAGTTTTTACAGTGTTGGGAACCTCCATTCTGAAGGCATGCTGTCTATTTTGAGCGGTTTTGGATTTATTAAACACTCGTTTGGTGATATCGAGGAAGAGCTCTTTTACTTTTAAATTTTTTCGAGCTCAAATAAGACGATTTTGGGGTCAAGTGTAGCCAGATTTATAGACGATGTATGGAATTTAGAGCTTTCGAAGCCTTTCAAAGGCAAGTAGTCCGGGAACCAATATGTCGCATGATTCAATGATCATTTTACGCTTATTTAGTAGCTTGTAGGGTGGGTTGTTTGTCGCGATGTGGAGCTCAGAGGAAATAAAACCCTATTCGCCGTAAATAGAGGAAGCTTTATATTCCCCATACATTTCCTATAAGACTCGGCGGCTATTTTGTAAGCTTAAACGCATCATTGCGCATGTATGAGCAGGCTCATGTCCCATATTTCTGGCAATGCATCTTTTCTTGCTTTTACTGATTTAGAATGGACATCAAATGGAAGAAACCTCATTTGACACAGCATCTAATGTCCCCCGACGTCGACCACCAGATAACAAGAATGTAAGAAAAAATAATAATCGCCATCAACAAGCAAATGAATCGCCTGAAAATGTGGGGACGTCCTTGGAATCATCTGCTGGTGTGAGTCAAGGTCGTTCAGTAATGGAGCCACAGCTTTACCAAGATCTAAAAAGAGGAACAACCAAGCCACAAGCGTTGTATGAGTCTCTTGACCATACAAATATGGGCAACAATGGTAATGGCAAAAACTTGATTAATGAATCAAAAATTTATGAACCATTACAGCCTAATAAAGCAGGGCCAGCCGAATATCAGTCATTGACAGGCTATTAAAGTACCCAGAGTAAAGTGTAGAGTAGCTTTCTTTCTCTCTGAGTTTGTCTCGATATCATATTTCTGGAATTTCCCCATAGTTCATATTACAACTACGTGTTGGCAATGCATGATGGGATTGATAAATGTTGGGTAAAGCATGAGAACCTTTTCTATCTTGAACGCGTTGTCACGTTAACTGAGGCATCAATCCCTGAATGCTTTGCTGTGATTCAATATGGCAGACTAGCGATATAGACTGTGATATGACCTAAATGGCCTACTAGTTTAAGGTTTTATTGAAAATATTTGTAGTATCTACTGTTTCGTTGGCGCTCTTTGTCTTAATCAGTTTTACGACAGATGTACAAATGCATGGACATAGAAGGCGATGGTGTATAAACCTTTTCCTATCATAACTTAGATGTTCATACTATCCAAACCTCCTGTTGAGGATACAAAAAAATGATGTTAAATAAAATATTTAACTCTCAGGCTGCTTGTGTATCGACATAAATCGCACAATGTTGTGGTACAAGCGCTTTATGAAAGAATCAGCAGCATAAAGGACAAAGTTTATTCAATTCTGGTGGCCCTCAGTTGCTATCCTCCTTTTTTAGACACGTGTCAATGAAGAACTAGTATTTCCTATCATTACAAATCACAAGGTCATGTAAGACCACAATTTCCTCCCATTATTCGTGACTAGGCCTTTTGCGCGATCGATAAACAAGCTTATAGCCAGTATACAATTTGAAAGCAAGCGACTAAGTAGTGACCCAGATATGCTGCCACATATGCATGATTAATATGTGAAGAAGAAATGCGAGGCTGATCTGAAACTAGGGATTATATTATGGATAAAAGTCTATAATTTTGCTTATTTCTTTTTTATCGCTGTTGGGGATCACGTAACTGATTATACAACATCATTCTTGATTTTTTCTTTTTACTGCTCATCTTTTTACCCAAATGAAGAGAGAAAAAGAGATTTTTCAGTGGTCTTCAGCTGAAGCGTTACATGACAAATTGTCACAAGCTGCAGCACGTCACGCAACTGATTATCTACAGCAGTTTTAACCTTTAGAAAAGGTTAGACCACACATAGTAAAAACACTTCAGTCAAAAGCAAACGAGCGTGAATAGATTTTTGCTTGCAATAACGTTCACATACAGACTGGTTTATATTCCAGAGACTTTTATGAGTTAACCTTCATAGAGATAATTGCTATCACACAACATGTATGTCATTGTATTAAGCTGTGTAGCAATGATTCTACAGTTCCTTCCGCCTGTTGGTAAGTTGAAGAAAAATGTCTTGATTGAGTTAACATTTCGATTTAGTGTCATTAAGAATTCATATAGTCTTAAACTGAGATAAATATTAGATAGTATTAATGTATTTATTTCTTTAAAGGCATAAGAAGGTTTGTATGTTTGATCTAACAATGTGTAGTCCGCCAAAAAGGAAAGAAACTAAGGGATTAAATGAATGGACATTTGAACTGCTGCTGGTCGCGTTTCATCGGTGGTTTTGTTTACGGTTCTTAAACATCAGTTATACACAGGGAGCCCATCTACTGATTAATGTAATGCAATCAATAAGGTTTTATCGTTTTTGTTTTGGCTTTTTATTCCAATGTTAAACCTAATACTGTCTTTGTAATAAATGTGTTCTTTATATATATATATATATATATATATATATATATTATTCTTTCAATTAAGTTCTTTGTGGTTTTATCATTTGATGACCAAAAACTATTGTACAATTAATCGTTACTCTAAAGCCAATTTTGTAGTTTCTGATGTTTTCAGTTTCCATATCCAGTCCTGGTTCCCTAACAAGAGAGGTTGGACAAGATGTAGTGTTCATGTTTAATGCTAGCAACATATGGGCATTCAACTGGGGAATACGAGATGGCAACACTAACAACCTGAAACGAGGACTTATCAACTATGATAAAATTTCCGGAATGAAGTTAGATGACAAGATCAATTCAACAAGTTATGCAGGAAGAGTCAGTTTTGTTGGTGATCTGTCAAAGGGTCAGGCTTGGTTCAAGATCACAAACCTGAACATCAATGATACCAACTGGTACATGGCAATGATCTTTACACAGGGATCATCGGACTACAAATATGTACCAGTACAGTTAACTGTGATAAAACCGGGTCAGAAAATATACTTTTATGGGTTACCTATGTGTCTAGATCTAGGATAAGTTAAACCTGATGTTTCAGGAGAAAATTACATGGTTAACATTATTTAGCAGAAGGAATCAGGTGTGCAGAATCATCCCTAAGGGGCGGATACGTGGGGTGGGGGGGGGGGGGGGATTTGATTATTTGATTGGGTGAATATCCCCCTCCCTCTTTAGAGGTGTTCATAATGAAAAATGAATATTTGAAAGAAATTAAAGCATCAAATCTGATTGCATCTCGTATCTAATCTAAGAGATATACAGTAGACCAACGATAAACGTTCAGTAGAAGTATATATATAATTTAAGAAATTATATACATATCCTAAGGCGCCTATAATCACCGGACTTGCACGATTACTGTTTCTGAACTCTGATTAGCCCGAGTGCTAAAGATAGGCCAAATAGTGCTTGAAAAAAAAAAAAAAAAAAAAAAAAAAAATGAAAAATTTGCTTAAAATTTCGAAGGTGATTCACAGCCGTGTATCATACTCTCTCGTTTACAGTTCCACTTTCTTTCGTATACAGTGTCAGTCGAGACGCTTCCACTCTGCTTGTTTTTCTCTTTGTTTATCAGAACTTTTCCGTTTCGTGCTATCGAAACTCTTTCTGGAGCACTTTTGAGCTAAGCATTTACGACCACTGCTTAAAAAGGAAAAGCACACGATCCAGAAGAATATTGCTCGAAACGTGTTCAAATTGCAACAAAAGTGCTCAAAAACTGGCAATCAGAACAGGCCTGACTCTGATAGAAAATAGATACCTTGAAGGAGCTTTGAATAAGATTACCCACCTCCCTTTGTAAAATCCTGGATCCGCCCCTGTCCCTATGCAGTTAAATATACTAATACCATATATATAAGTATTTATTTACTTCAATCGTTTTTACTTTTCTAGTAGAATTTTCATTATTTTTTTTTTATTTTTCATTCTTTTTTGCTGTTTTTATTTTGTTTTTATTACTTTTGTAAAAATTTCAGTACCTACTACAAGACCTCTCCAGACATCTACTACTCCAATCACATCTGCATCAGTGGTATCAAGCAACATAACGTCAAGTGCACCAAGGAACACAACGTCAACGACACCCGACACCCACGAAGAAACTTCAAGATCACAAACTTCTCCACGGCCAACAACATCACCAGTGCCTGATCGTGAGCGACCTTTCTTAGTTTTCTTTCAGTATTCAGCAATCTAGATAATGGTAAACTCCTTGAGTTGTTGCAGAATGTGACTCTTTTTCTATTAACTTTCACTTCTATAGAACTTTTAAACCGAAGCATGTCGATCAAGGTGGTTAAGGAAGTTCTTGGAGATTTTAGTGATCCCAACTCTGCCGCTTTCAAAGTTTTTAGCAAAACCTTTGTTTCTGAGGTGAGTCAAGTTAGCAAATTAGCACAAGTAGGAAGAAAACTGATCACTGAAACTTGATACAACAAATAATACAAAGAGAAGGTCAATATGCTCTAATTCTCTCCCCTTAATCTACAATGCTTAAAGGGGCACTTGGATGAAAACGCCCCATATTTTGAAAGTCCGAATAGTTCGAGTATTTAAGTATAATATGACTCAATCATGATTATGAAAACCAGATTGGCAAAAATTTTAGCCTGGGAGCCACTCGCAGTTGAGAAATTTTGGTTTAAAAACTAAAAGAACAATAGGGTTGAGTAAATGATGTCATTTACTCACAATTTAGATGCTGAAAAAAATATATAATTTTTGTCCGCCAATTTTGACTGTGAGGAAAATATGTTACTTGGCTACTGTTGGGGCCATACACTGTAAAAATCGATTGGTTGATTCAACCATTTAAAATGGTTATAACCATTTTAAATTGGTTGAATCAACCATTTTTAATTTGGTTAAATGTTAACCATTTTGAATTGTTTAATTTCACCAAATTAAAAATGGTTGATTCAACCAAATTAAATGGTTATATAGATCGATTGGTTGATATAACCATTTAAAATGGTTATAGCCATTTTAAATTGGTTGGATCAACCATTTTTGATTTGGTTAAATTTTAACCAATTTGAAATGTTAAATTTCACCAAATTAAAAACGGTTGATTCAACCAAATTAAAATGGTTATATAGCTTTACCAATCAAAATGGTAGAGATAGCCAAATATCAATGGTCATAATAGACACTTTCTTACTTTATCAGTAATGATATAAATAATTAGAATAAGATAACGATACAAATGAAATAATGCTTAAATATTACGATAAATCATTTATTTGTTACTTTTCAAAAATGTATTGATTGAAAAAACCAATATTATTGGTTATAACCATTTACAATTGGTTGGAACTACCAAGGATAATTGGTTATTTTTTTAATCAAAAAACAATGGGTCGTAACAACCAATTGTAATGGGATAAAACTGAAACCAAGTAAAATGGGTCGTTACTACCATTCGCTTATCATTTCGAGGAAGTGATTTCAGATTTAGCTACCTATTTGTGAATGAGATATCAAGTTCCAACGTAGCTTCTATATACTGAAGCAGTTTTGCATGCACGGGCACTTTGATCAGATATTCTACCAAAAGTCTATTTACTGCGGTTACATTGTCGTTTTATGGCTATATCCAAACCAAAGTAGGATTTCTTGGATGCTGCGATAATATAACACCAAAATAACTATTTATTTATGATTTACAGCCGCGATTTATCGATATCGCTTAATCCGAAGGAAACTGGGAACGAGCCTCATGATCCCTTGCGAGCGTACAATACCCATCATGCATCGCGTCTAACCAGAAGCCCGCCATTTTCAAGCAACGGTTAAAGTTCTCTTGTGTTCTCGCTCTTTTCTCTCATCTTTATCGCTTTTTAAACATATAAACCTCCTGTAGAATCGGTGGAGTACTTCTAGAATTCCTTAGAGAAAGTGTTTCGTATTTGAAGACCATTTCAAGTCGAACGGTAAGTGATTCTCATATATGTTTTAGCTAAAAGCTGCTTCGTGATCGTTTAGTTATATAAGCTTAAGCCTAAGTTGTTATATACATCTTCTTAGTCTTGTGACTTGTTTGGACTAAAGCACTGTAGTTCATTCTCTTTCCAGATAGTATCAGTTAATAGAACCATCTAGCCTGACCTTATTCTGTACTAGTCTGAACTGTAATATTAAGCTTAGATTCTGAGTCTACTACAATCGAACAGCAAGCATATCATTGTTTACATACTAAATTAACCTTAAATTCTTTGCCAAAATTTATAAAAGCTCACGAAAAGCATCAAATAACTACTTATCATTATATCTTAATGGTTTTACAACTTATAGCTTGAATAACAAGACCGATGGAACTGGATTCCAAAACTGCCATTTTGCATGGCAGATAACATGGCGGTTGCATTGTTTTCGCTGTGCAGTGCATTGTACTGGACTAGGATTCTTTTTAAAAATGAGCTACGTTTTTATTTCTACAGATATAGGAGTTGGATATTAAAGAACTGCAGTAGTATAGTTCAAGAAAATCAGCTGAGTACCCATCATATATCAGTTTCAATTATGTTATGATAGAGCTATACCTTTGATCTATATATAAGTAGCTGCTGCTGGAAATGTTAGTGGTGCTCTGATGAACAATGCTTAAACATGTTAGAATTTTGTTTTTGTTATAAGAAGCCTGTATGTTAACACATTGCTAAGTGGGATAATTTTAGTTTAAACACAAATGACAAAGTAAGAAAACTCGGGTGAATACACATATTCCTTATTTTAGTCACCAAAACATTAAATTTACAGCCAGGCCAAAGAATATTATGCAATATAATGAAAATGTTTACATTTTTCAAAGGCATATTTCTGTAATTTATGTTGTTCTCAACACCTGTTTTAGTCACAGGCAAAAATTTCTTTAGATATCAAGGAGTCGTTGTTATGCCAGGGCAAGATAGGCATATTTGCTTATGCCGCTTGCCTTTTGGTATATGTCTTGCTGAGGCTGTTTATATATTGGCAGCCTTGCTTGATACTCTTGTGATTCTTTAGAATATTTGAACTTGTGATTATTGTAAGGAGAAAAGAAATGTTGTTCGATGACAAAACTCACATTGAAAAATAGATTTTTTAAATATTTATCTGCATTGCATAGTATTTAGTGGTTCTTGGCTGTTGTTTCATTTTTAAATTTACATTCAAAAACAAAATATCCTTATTGGGTTCATCAAAGTTTTCCTTTGCTTGCTTTATAACATCCCGCAGCAAACTGAAAGACAAGGGTTTTTAATTTTCACAGTCCCCTTGTACTGTGTCTCATTTCCTGGATACCATAATTTTAGAAACATTTATCAGAAGGGATGTTGATGAGTCATAAGTTAATCAAGGGGTCTTTCTTGCAAAAAGCATAAATTTTATGTGTTACCATGTTTGTATTAAATGAAATTTGTATTATAGGATATCTGGCATTGCAATAAAAGTCAAACAAACAATATTATTTGTAGTATTTTCCTGTATAACTATATTGATTTTACTGGTATCAACATATGGTTATTATGACCAAATATGTAAATGGTTGTTTTAACATCATGGTGATTACCATTACTAAATGGTTGAAATAAACATACTTCAACCAAAAAAATTGTTTACCTCAGATCCACCCCCAAGTACCCTTTAAAATTGGTTGAATCAACAATATATTGGGGTTGAATTAACCATTTACAATTGGTAGTTATGACCAACACAATTGGTAAATTTAACCAAACAATTTTGGTTGAATCAACAATAAATATGGGTTGAATTTACCATTTACAATATTGGTAGTTATGACCAACACAATTGGTAAATTTAACCAAACAATTTTGGTTGAATCAACAATAAATATGGGTTGAATTTACCATTTACAATTGGTAGTTATGACCAACACAATTGGTAGTTTTAACCATGTTGTCTATTGGTTATTTTAACCAAAAGTTTTCGTGGTCAAAACAACCATTAATATTGTTTACCTCAGATCCACATTTTTAACCAATTTTAGTTGGTTGAAAGAACCAATTCATTTTTACAGTGTATAGATAAGTTTAACCAAGTTTCAAGGCATTTCCAATTTTCATTGATTTTCATCCAAGTGCCCCTTTAAAATCAGTATAAATTAATATATTATTATATTATTATAGTTTGCGTCGTAATATATATTGCGTAAACTTCTAAAGCCAACTTTTACAGGCAAACGTAATGATCAAAATCGTGTAATATCCATGCTCTATTTCTTAGATCAACTCTGTTTATAGAAATATCGATAACTTTGAGAAAGCCAAGGTCACAAGTCTCAGGTACGTAATATGCAATATACCATAGAAGGTGCAAGGGCCGTTTCGTTCTTTATTTCTTTCTTTCTTTCTTTCTTTCTTTCTTTCTTTCTTTCTTTCTTTCTTTCTTTCTATCTTTCTATCTTTCTATCTTTCTTTCTTTCTTTCTTTCTTTCTTTCTTTCTTTCTTTCTTTCTTTCTTTCTTTCTTCCTTCCTTTCTTTCTTTCTTTCTTTCTTTCTTTCTTTCAACTCTATGAAAAGTTCACATGGGTAATGGTCTGTGGTCTCTTTCTTCCTAAAAGTGAGAACAGTATCCCTGTGAAGTTCGTTGTTTACTTCAAGAAGACGATAAAACCAGATGAGATTTGCGCTCCACTTAAAGATGCAGTAAAAGACAATACACTTGGAAACTTCAAGATAGTACCTGGTTCACTAGGATGTTCTAAGGGTAGGTTTGAAAGGAAGATGAACGAATGATTGCAGACTAGCTATTATATCTGACTGACCGATTGACTCCCTGACTGACTAACATGTGATTGAGTGACTGATGTGTGACTGACTGACTGGTTAACAGATAATATCCCATGGAATGGTTAAATTATACTGAGTACATATAATTTTGTTACAGATCCCGGAACAAGTTTTCCCAGGAATCAATCAAATTCTGCTTGCACATGTAAGTACATACGAAATAATGGTGGATGTAACATTAACATATTATCACCTATCCCACACCATTGAAAATACAGCCAATCAGAATGTAGACTTGAAAAGCCATCGTATAGTATACCACCAACTACGAGTGCCAAGCTACAAGAGTTAAGAGATAAGACCTTACCAATTGCACCGGGTCGATTGGCAGTTATCCTAATACAGTTTGCTTATCTTATCACTCTTGATGCATTTATCTCTTTTAGGCACCTCAATTATTGCAGCATGCGTTACTATCATCATATTCCTGATCCTGGTTGTAGTGGTTCTGCTTATCTATATTTGCAGATTAAAACTGAATACTGGTTAGTAAGCAAATGTTCAGACGTCTAAACCTACAATTTTCCTTTAAAGAGTTTGAAAAATGTGATGAACGAAATTTTTTTGTCATTTGTTGTGTTGTAGGAAAAGGAGCAGAAAGCAGGTATTGTTTCTTTCTTTAACTGTAAAATTTTGTTTTTTTGTTATGTTTTTTTTTCGTTCTTGCAAATCAATTATCTTGTTTGCATTCGTGTTGTCACTATAGAAAGTCGCCAAGCATACAAGACAAGGAGCTTGACGTTTATGAGGTAACCATGCTTTTAAGTCAAACTAAAATTTCAAAATGTGCCTCAGCTGCAATATGGGGAAAGGCTATGCCGCCACTCAAACCTGGAGCAAATGAACGTTGACAAGCATAGGACTTTTAAAAGTATCTTCAATACGACGCTAACGTTATACAACATCTAAAGCAGAATCGTGCGGATTCAAAATATATATTCTTTTTGAACATTCCCAAAATTTATTTCCCCAGCACATACCGGAAATGATTGTATATCAAATTACTTGCCTTTGTAAAATAACAAATGAATTGTCTGATTTAGAATGAACATCGAATGGAAGATACCTCAGAAGCCATAACAACACGAAAAACCCGAACGCAACAAGCCGAAAAACAACTCTATGAAACGATAAATGAAAACAGAGACAAAGGCACAGCAGCGAATGTGAAACCTACCCGTGATCCTTCTGTCGGCGCCCAAGGTGCAGATGAACCTTCTTTACCACAACATTATCAAGAGCTTCAGAGAATAGCACCTAATCCGACCCCGCTGTATGAGCCCCTCAAGCAGCGGGACTTCGGTAATAAAGGAGAGCTGACTTCAGAAGTTCCAAAAACATACGAAAAACTACAGCAGAGTGCATCAGGAAGAAAGTACCAGTCACTGACAAGTTATAAGGACGATACCGAGAGTAAAGTTTGACCCAAGCGCTTATACAGCTAGCGCTCTTCAGTTGAAATAACTTCCCAAAACCCACTAAATATACATTACTTTTGATCAAATGTTCGGTCACTACCCGGTGCAAACATCAATAATTTCTAGTTTTCTTAACTTAACGTAAAATTACTGCCAAGTGAATGGAAATACTCAGTATACATATTCTGAATAGGTGAATACGAAAAATAAAATAGAAACTATTTCATTTATGTGTAGTTTACTCGTTATTGACTTACTTACGCCTAAATTGGCGAATACACGGAGCAATTTTCTCTGCAATTTGTGATCTCGCATTGGCGTTGCAAAAAAATGGTAAATGGTTGCTGCAAATTCAAACCAAACACTACAAGTTATTTGTATGTATTCATAAACATTTATACATAATATTTATTTAAAGGTTATCAAACTTTCAAAAAATGTTTAGCAATCTATTCAGTTTTTTTTTTTTGTTGCTTAGGAACTTCAATGATTGCCTTATTTCACCATGTAAAGTCTGAAGAAAACAAACAACACGGAACATGTTTTTGCCTGCGAAAAATGGCACTTTGAAATTATTTTAGTGTTATAACCTAGCCTTTCCTTAGCGTTACTTAACTTTTAAGTTACTTTAAAAAAATATAAACTCATAGCTACTTATAGAGTTATTAATAATAAATTATATTACTTTAAATGGGGAAGAATATCGTACAAGTTCTCAGTCTTTTAAACTGCTATCTCACATTGTCATCTGATTAACATTGATTCGAGACGACTCGGCCCAGCGGTCTCTTCTAAAAAAATATAGCAAGTTATTTGGCCGCGACACAAAACAATTTTAAACTTACTGTCCTAGATATATATGCCACGTCATGATCAGCATGTGAAGAAGAAAGGCGAGGCAGATCTGAAACAAGGGATTATGGAAATAACTCTATAATTCTATTTATTTATTTCTTGCTAAATAATTCTATTAATTGCTTTTTTACCACTGCTGGGGATCACGCAACTGATTGTAAAGCATTATTCCTTTCTTTAGTTTCTTCTTACTGCTAATATTTTGACTCAAACGAAATAAGAAATAGAGATTGTTAGACTTCAGTCGGAGCGTGACATGAAATATTGTCATAAGCTGCAGCACGTCACGCAACTGATTATCTACAGCAGTTTTAACCTTTAGAAAAGGTTAGACCACACATGTCAAATACACAGCAGTCCAGTCAAAAGTAGACGAGCACGCGTAAATAGATTTATTTCATGCTGATACATACAGACTGGTTTATATCATAGACCGGCTTTGAGTTAACGTTTGTGTTAAAAAGCGAAAAGACATCATGTATGTCATTTTATTGAGCTGTGTAGCACTGATTCTACAGTTCCTTCCGTCTCTTGGTAAGTTGAAGAGAAATGTCTTGATTGAGTTTACATTTCGATTTAGTGTCATTAAGAATTCTTAAACTGAGATAAATATTAGATAGTAATATTGTATTTATTTCATTAATGGCATAAGTAGGTTTGTATGTTTGATCTAACAATGTGTAGTCCACCAAAAAGGAAAGAAACTAAGGGATAAAATGCATGGACATTTGAAATGCTGCTGGTCGCGTTTCATCGGTCGTTGTTTTGTTTCCTGTTTTATGACAATTTATCCACAGGGAGCCCACCTGATATAAAAGTCAATACAATCAATAAAATGAGTACATATCCTCATTTGTTTGAGTAAATATACAGAAATATATGTAATATGTAATATGTATTCCTGTACCAGATAATAGAACTATTTTGAATTATTATTTTATGACTTAGGTTAGTCTCTGTAAAGATATCCAAACGCCATCCTACTAGTTATTGCTTCTGTAAAGCCGATTTGACTTTCGTATTCAGTTTGCTCAATTAAATTATCTTCTTGACTGATTCATTTTTACCTCAATGATTTTTATGATAGTTAAGAGGAGCATGCAACTTATGATTAAGGAATAAAAAACAGTTTTCCGTGTATTATACTCTGATAAAGACACGCGGGATGTGGAGAGAACACGAGAGAAGCGTAGGAAACCACGACGCGTAGCGGAGTAATATCAAAGTTATTTTATAACTATATATACTTGTGTTTTACTTTTCAATATAATTGCTAATGTTTTTTCTCTCCATGTTGTCATTTATATTCGGCTAATTGGTTGGTTATCTCCACTTGTTTCAACATTTAAATCAATATCTTCCCGGTTCTTATAAATGAAAATATGCCAACCATTTGTCTTTATTTATACTTCTAAACTAGTGTCCATATTAAGTCCTGGTTCACTAACAAGAGAGGTTGGTCAAGATGTAGTGTTCATGGTTAATGCAAGCAACTTAGTGGGAGTCGACTGGGGAATACGAGATGGCAACACTAACAACCTGAAACGAGGACTTATATACTACAATATAGGAGATGGAATGCAGTTAGATCAAAAAATCAATTCAACAAGTTATGCAGGAAGAGTGAGCTTTGTTGGTGATCTGTCAAAGGGTCAGGCTTGGTTAAAGATCACAAACCTGAACATCAATGACACTGATCAGTACATGGCACGGATTGCAACACAGAGTGCATCAGCACCCCAATATGTAATAGTACAGTTAGCTGTAACATTTCCTCGTTAGTATTAATTTAATTTTGTTATTTCTTCTTTTCTCGTAATAATGTTCCCATTTTTTATTCTTTTCCTTTCTTTGCTTTCCTTTATTTTTTCCTTCTTCTGTTGTAACATCTTCAGCGTCAACTACAAGACCTCTCAAGACCTCTACCACGGCAGGCACATATGCATCAGTGATATCAAGATCAAGCAACATAACGTCAAGCGCACCAACAAATAAAACGTCAACGACATCCTCTCGTATGTAATATCTAAGTCTAGTCAGCCCTGTCTGCCAATTCTAGCACTACAGTTTGTATGAATCCTCAAACCTTGATGTCTTTAAAATGATACATGCTAGTGCCCATTTACTCTCAAAAGAATGAGTTACCTTTTTTTTTAAGAGGATTACTTTTACTATTTTGAATAAAAAAATACCTCGTGCAACTGTTTTCCTTTGTATAATCGACTTAACAAGCATAATGTCTTGTTTCAGTACCCAGTACAGGTATTCCCGAGAGTCAATCAAGGTCTGCTGGTGGTACTACGTGTAAGTTACTTGCAACAATTGCATTGAATTAATAAAATTATAAGACATACCGTAGTATACATCAATTAAAGACGTCCGTCATCATTTGAACGAGCAACGAAAACTGTTTGAGTGACATGCATGGCTGTTAAAATGAAATTGAGTGCACGTATACACCTTTTATAGAGAGTGCAAAAGTCAGCTTTAGTAGATATGATTAGTAAATGTGCACTGATCATTTTTCTAGGTACCTCAATCATTGTAACATGTGTCACCATCATCGTCATCCTTGTAGTGATCGTCGTGGTCTTACTCATCTATATTTGGAAAGGAAAAGGTAGAAATGATAATTAGTTACAAAAACTTTTTCCTCTCAACGTACACTGATTTTCAATCAATATTTCTTAACAAAATAAATTTTGCTCAATTTTCTTTCAAATTTTTCATATTCTAGAACAATCTGCAGGAAAAAGGTATTCGGTTTGTTGATGCTCTTTTCCCTGTCTTTTTTCCCGCTTGTCTGTTTGTTTTGTTTATTTGTTTGCTTGCTTGCTTACGTCCCATAGAATAGAGTGCTTATTTTCTCATTTTGGTTTATTTCTCATACAGAAATTTGCCAAGTATTAATTATAAAGGCGAGGACCTTGGAGGTTACGAGGTAAATATAATATAAAGTAAAACTATGCATGCAAACTTATAGAACTGAGTGCTCTTTCTTCAAAACAAAATTGTAGTCTAAATTACCAAACGATACTACATTTTAGTTATTTTACTGTCTAGTATCACCATAACTTCCTACAGTGTAGGCATGACATCGGTGTTGAATATACTGTAAACGACGTTAATCCTTAAGAGCCCATTTTGAAATTTCAAAAACTCCTTTTTAAAAAAGGTTTTAATAAGGTAGTAATCATCTACGCTTTTTCACGCATGTCAATAACTGGAAAAATGGATTATCTGTTGTTTGGGTATATGTTCTCCAAATTCTCCTTATCGTTTTGGGAGTGTATAAGTTACACGGCTGTCGCGCGTGTAAGTTTACTGTTAGTAGCTAACACTTTCGCAATTTTTTTAAAATTTAGAATGCTAATCAGATGGAGGACGTCACAAATGTACAAGTCAACAAGGCAGCCAAGCCAATAATTATTGAAAAAGAACTTTATGAAACAATCTGTGAAAAAATAGATGAAGGTGCCAACATTCAACCAGGAGTTAGTACTTTGGCTGCCAAAGAGATGACTACACGTGACACCTCAGTCAGTGGTCAAGACGGTGTACCTTCATTGCCACAACATTACCAAGAGCTTACAAATCTACCAAAGGGCCGACAGATACCATTATACGAGCCTCTCAATAAAAAAAACACTAACCATAGGACTGATACGGCTGATAATCCAAGAACATACGAACAACTGCAGCAGAATGTGACGGGAAGAGAGTATCAGTCGTTGCAAATCATTCCAAGCAAAGAAGAAAGCAAAGTGTAGAAGTTTTTGTTGTTAGCGAAGCCAAAATATGAAAAAATTGCTTTAAAGTATTTTTTATTTAAGCACTTTTTTTTACTATCCACAAATTAAGGAGTCATTCTTACGTTCACGAAAAAACGGAATGATGGGAGGCCAAAGCACTAGTAAGACCATCTTGCACTCACTAAGGTTATTAAAGGATCGATCTATGATGTACTGGGTCAGCGTGTAACTAATAATAAATTGTTGTAATATTTGTAAAAATACGACCACTGACAATATGTTTAACTATATTTAGAATATCGTTACTCAACTAGATTAGATCTTAAGTAATTTTGAATGACATTAACTTTTATGAAATAAATTAGATAGTACGCACGCTCTCATTGGCTAATAGCCAAGTTGGCATGAGGCTATATAAACACCGTTGTGACGTCAAAGTTTTGGATGATTTTGGACATTTTTCAAAATGTTTGTTTATTTTCTTGTTCTTAAACATTAACATTGAAATTAAAAAAAAAAAAAGTAATTTATAAAATAATGCATTAAAAGTTATAAATCTCGTAAGTATTGAATATTCAGACTGCAGTTTGTGCTTCATCCGCGTGGATGACAAACAAAGACAGGAATGCAAATAAATATAGGACTTAAGTTATGACTTTTTACTTTACTTAACACATAAATAAAATTAAATTACAAAAATGCAAGTCTTAAAAGTGGCACGATATACAGTAAATATTAAAAACTTATCAACAATCTTTCAGAGACAAAAATGCTCTTACTTGGATGAAGCTAAGGAGAATTTCCAGTACATTCTTGGTTGCCGGAAGTTTTCTGTTCAATATTTATTAAATCTGTTAAAAATTACCGACTTGATTTTCCATTTTTTCTCGGTGTGCTCTCCCAACAACCTGGGTATTTATAAATCACGATATAAGAACAAAAGATACATGGATTCAGTCCAACAAGGTATTGTAAGACCACATGTTTTTTCATTTTAATGGCGAAAACCACTGAATCGTTGCGGGTTTAGAGATGGCTGGTTATGCTCCACGTTAATGGCACTATTTTAAACTTATTGGGATTTTGAGCCGTCAATACGGGTTTTTATGTTTGCTCATATCCATTGGGAGTTGTGGATGCGCTCTCATCAGATGGCGATTGCAAAGCCATTTGCACCCTCTCATCAGGCTAAACCTAAATTGAATAACAGTCAGCCTAAGGGTTACTGTTTTAAATTTAACCGAGGTGCGTCTTGTGCAGGCTGTACGTACAAGCATTTCTGCCATAAATGTGAAGGAGCGCATCCTGCAAAATCCTGTAATGTTCGTGCGCCCGGAATGACTCCGGTTTGCCCTCCCAGCCTGTCAAGCCCAGTTTGCCCTCTCAACCTGCCAGGTCTTCTGCCGCTCCGAAATGAACTCATGGGCTAGAATACCGGTCATCTCGCGGGCGCGCCATCAGCGGTTTTCCCTCTGAATGTAGGGTAGGCTGCCTTGAAGAAGCGTTTACAGTTCTTTTGTACTTTACAAAAAAAATAATACATCCAAGTATGTCCAAGAGATTGAAATTCTCTAAAGGGTTTTACAAAGACTTGAATAACATAAGCAGCTGTTTTGAAGAACAAACCACGAAAAAAAGGAAAACACTACCTGGATTATGGAATAGATTTTTCGAAATATTGTGTATTTTAGGTGAAAAATGGACGATGTTAGCTTTTATCGATAGAACTTAAAATCACCTATTATGTCTACAATTACAGGTTCTTCCAAAATCTGGGTGGACAATTTAGATTCAGTGAACAGAAGATAACCAAAATACGATGAAAATTTTCCAATTTCACTATTTCTTTGTTTACTATTGGGAATGACAGGCGATAATTTCCAAAACTCACCGGTAAGTTTGGACGTTGAATTTCATATCGTGGCAGCATGAAATGTACTTCATAAGAATTGTCATATAACACTGGGGGAGAATCGACGTGGACAAATGCTACAAATGCTCAAGTACGCTATTTATTGCTATATTATTTTTTCTCTCGAAGGTTTTTTTCAGTACCGCCGCCATCTTGGTTTGACAAATATTCGCGCATGCTCAGTTACGATGACCGGTATTCTAGCCCATGGCCTACCCCAGTTAGAATTGATAGGTTAAAACTTTTACTTTCTAATTATCATGAAAACCATGAAAGTTACCTGATAAACAGTTGTAAAGTGGAGTAACTTGACAGTGACTTGAAAGTGACTTGTTGACTGTAAGATTTCGCAACAGACTGACCATGCTGTCACGCCTGGCTGGATATATATACACCCTATAGGGGGTATCAATGTCAGGCAATGCTATGACTCCTCATCATATCCCCGGATGTTGCTGCTACGTATCACAATTACGTTACTTAAACTATCCAAGACAACCATAAAAATTCTATTTGTATCAAATATTTTGTACATTGGCGGCTAGCTAGCTAGCCAACGCCGTCAATATAACCCCAAGAAAGTAAGAAGTAATAATAATAATAATAATATAATATGAAAATTTGTATAGCGCATATACAAGTCTGTTCTATGCGCTCTAGTATGACTAAAAAGCTAAACTAAACAAATGAGTTTTAAGTTCTTTCTTGAAAGACAGCAAAGAGTCAGTGTTTCTTATCCCAGATGGGAGAGAGTTCCATAAAGTAGGGGCAGCAACGGAGAAAGAGCGAGAGCCATATGTTTTCAATGAGTAGGGTTTTACAGACAGTAGTAGTTCTTTAGAGGACCGGAGCGTTCTTTTAGGTTTGTAGACAGAGATCAGTTCAGAAATGTAAGACGGAGTAAGACCATGTAGTGCTTTGAAGGTAAGTAGAAGAATCTTGTAGTTAATACGTTGACGAACAGGGAGCCAGTGTAGATCTTTTAGTAAAGGAGTAATGTGATCACGACGTTTAGAGAGAGTAACAATTCGGGCAGCAGAATTAAGAACGCGTTGAAGCTTATCCAGGTGAACACCAGGTAGACCATACAGAAGAGAGTTACAATTATCAAGTCTAGACGTTACGAAGGCATGGACGAGTTTTTCAGCAGTACTCATAGATATAAATTTACGGATACGAGAGATGTTACGTAGATGATAAAATGACGTTTTACAGATACTATTGACATGTGGAACCATAGACATTTCGAAATCAAAAATCACACCAATATTTCTTTCGCTAATTGAAGGCTTGATGATTTCATCACCAAAGTGCAGAGGAGGAGCAGACAATTGTGGACAATATTTAGAGGATAAGATTAATAACTTAGTTTTGTCCTTGTTAAGTTTCAGTTTGTTTTCAGTCATCCAAGTATTTACATCACAGAGACAGGCTTCAATTCTTTTCATAGCATCATTCATATCAAGATTATCATAACAGGAGAAGGGCATGAAGAGCTGGGTATCATCAGCGTAGAAATGGAAGGACATACCATGACAGCGAAGGATTTCAGCCAGTGGAGACGTATACAGAAGGTAGAGAAGCGGACCAAGAACGGATCCTTGAGGAACACCATAATCAACACCAAGAACTTTAGAATAACATCCATAAACAGAAACAAATTGAGAACGACCACAGAGATAAGACTTAAACCATTGCAAGGCTTTTCCACAGATTCCAAATTTTGAAAATAAACGATTAAGTAGAATAGAGTGATCAACAGTGTCAAACGCAGCAGACAGATCAAGTAGAACCAATGCGACACCAGAACGATTATCAATTCGCTGAAGAATGTCATTTTGAACACGTGTAAGGGCAGTTTCGCAGCTATGAAGTTTTTTATACGCAGACTGAAGAGGTTCATGAAGGTCATTCGCAGACAGATAAGCAGACAGTTGATTTGCAACGACTTTACCAATAATTTTTGAGACAGTTTTAAGATTCGAAACAGGGCGATAATTTCCAAGAATTTCATGATCAAGTGAAGATTTCTTTAATAGAGGTTTTATTACACCAGATTTTAGACAGGAGGGAACAGATCCACTTTTGAGTGAAGCGTTAACAATCTTGCAGATAACAGGCAGGAGAGTTACGGAGGTATCTTGAAGAAGACCAGCAGGAAGAGGATCAAGCTCACAGGACTTGGACATCAGTTTCCTAGATATGTCTGATATCTCATCAAGTGACACAGGAGGAAAGGAGTCCAATCGACAGTCACATTCGCAGAGGACCGGATCAGGGACAGTATAAATTGGCGCAGAGTTCACAGACGTAGGGAAACCATTTCGTATGTTAACAATTTTATCTTTAAAGAAATCCACAAAAGTATCAGCAAGATCTTGCGACGAAGGAGAAGATGGAAGTTTCTTTTCAGGAGTTAAATGTAGAAGGCAATCAATAGATTTGAAGATTGCGTGACAATCAGAACCAGCATCAGAGATTAAATCAGAGTAGTAGTTCATTTTAGCTTCAAAGATTAGTTTTTTAACACGATTACTTTGTTCAATAAATAAATCACGATCAATAGTTAATTTAGATTTACGCCAATGTCGTTCAAGCTTCCGTCGTTCAGCCTTTTCCCGTCTGATGACGTCATTATACCATGGTGCTTTCCGGCGTTGCGTGACAACCTTAGTACATAGCGGAGCGTGTTTGTCAAGGAGTGATTTCAATACAGAGTCATATTGAAGACAGAGATCATCCAAATCAGCAGCAGGAGATTGTAGTATTGAAGACTGGGACAAATCACGGCAAAAATTATCCATATTTATAGAACGAATTTTACGATAGGTTACAGAACGCATTGGTGCACGAGGTTTGGCAATAGCTAACTTACAGTGAACAGCAAAGTGGTCAGACAACACAGGATCACGAACATGAACGTTGTTTACAAGCGAGTCATCATTTCTGGTAATCAGGAGATCAAGAATATGGTTGTTCTTGTGAGTTGGACCAGCCAAAGTATTCATGATGGACAAGTCAAAACAATCGAGTAAATCAAGAAATCGAGCAGCAAAGACATCATTCAGATTGTCAACATGGAAATTGAAATCACCAGCGATCAAGAGTTTTCCAGAGAACGTAGAAACGGATTCAAGTAAAGTCGTGAAATCTTGAAAGAAGTTGGAAGTTGTCGAATTTTTGCTCGAGGTTGACGGCGGTCTATAGACAACAACAAGGAGAACTTGAAACGAACTTCCATGAAGATTAAATTCCATGTGCTCAAAAGAAGGGTACGAAACACCAGATAAAATTCTTTTCATTGTAATAGATTTTTTGAAGAGAAGACCAATACCACCACCAGAGCGATTAATACGAGGGCAATGAACGAATGAAAAGCCATTAGGACAAATATCACGCGAAGCAAAATCACTGTTACTGTCATTGATTTTTAGCCATGTTTCTGTTAAAGCAAGAATGTCGATATTTTCGTCAATAGTGAAATCTTTTAGTTGAAGAGATTTATTATTAATTGATCTTGAGTTAAGGAGGCAGAAATTAAGGAAATGATCAGCAGGAGGATTTCCACATTTAGTTTTAGAAGACGACGAGGAGTTCAGCGAAGCACAACGATCAACAGAAGAGGATTTCCAACGACCACCACGATTTCCACGATAGCGAAAAATATTTAAGTCTTTTAATACAGAAAAAGTAGAGAACAAATTATTGTTTGAAGCACATTTACGATATGAAAACAATTCATTTCTTGAGTACGTTAAAGACGGCGAAATCGAAGGATGAACTAAATAATCATTTACAGGTCTTGCAGAGAGGTCAAACGGTGAAATATTTGAAGGTCCAGGATTAAGTTCAATGTCCATAAAAATAGTGATGTCAAAAGGAGGGTCATGTCCAGCGATAAGCAGAGAAGTTAAACCATGTTTTGATAGCTTTGTATGAGAGAAAGAGGACTTGAAATATCCACGCGGTGATAAGGAGATTCTAACGGCTAACGGTCGAAAATTCAAACATAACAAAATATCCGTCCAGATGAAGACATTTGAAGAGATTTCCAGATCAGCAGGTACTTGAATATTAGAGAAACACTTTAAGTCACAAGTAGTAGGGTAAAGACACGAAATAACTATGAAATTAATAAAAAGGCAAAGAGCAAATCTAGAGGCAGCCATACGGCGCCGATGACGTAAACATTGCAAGAGAGAAAGAGAGTAAGAGAGCACATCTCCGTGCCCTATATATGATAATTATTTGAAAATCTATTTTTACCTCCGCGCGCAGCCTGAAATATTTTATCATGGGATTCCTGATTCAGTTCAGGCTGCGCGCGCTGCTAAAAATAGATTTTCAAATAATTTTCCTCGGGATAGCGGACTTATGTATGGGAGATGTGCTCTCTAACTTCATACTCTCTTGATATCCCGTATTGTCGGCTCAAAGTCCAAATAAGTTTTGTATCGCGGTTCTCCCAAAGCTCGGTAATTATGAGCCGACAATACGGGTTTATAATGGCGGCTCTCTCCCGATCAAAATACTTGGAGAATCGCGATATACGATGAAAGTGACATTGAAAATGACAAAACGACAGCCATTTTGTCCGAAAAGGTGATTATCGGCTGATAATCCGAGATAGAAAACCAATCAGAGCGCGCGATTTTGTATAATCACCTTTGTATTTATACTAAAATGAAATAGAGCATTATTTCCAATGAAAATTATGTGTTTATGTAAAGTTTTAGGTTAACCAAGTAATTAAAGTATTAAAATAGTCCTTAGTTTGATTTGTTGCACACGATTACATCACGAATTGTCGGATTCTGAAACATCTCATCTTCGTCGCCCGAATCAGACACTAAATTATTGACGCTGCACTAGATCCAATGGAATGATGTTACTTGGCCCATGAAACAAAGTTGAATCATTAGCGAATAACAGTTAAAGTGCAGGGTTCGCCAGTTTGTGTTTGATATGAAAGTTCTGACCCTAAAATCACATAAACAATAATTTCTTTTTGATTGTCCTGCGACTTCACTATCTATTTGACGGTCAAAGTTGGTAAAACGAAGTAAAAAGCCGAGCGACCTTGGGAGCCTGGGACTAGTTGTTGTTGACGTCATTTACGGGACTCGTTCATTGAAAACACTTGAAGTCTCAAGTAGAGTTAGCACGACCGAATCATTATTGTAACGAAACTCCGCTCTCACATACCTCTCATACACCTTAATCCAAAATGGCGCACATTACATGGAAACGAGGCATCAAGGGCCAAAATGCAAAGAAACAAATGAATATGGGTATTCAATCACCAGTCCGGTCTTTCTTTCCCCCTTACATTCGGGAACACAACAGTTTTGCGGCATTAGATTATAAGAAACACTGTAAATTTGTAAATTTGGCCCTGGATGCCTCATTTTCATGTAACTCACCCGGCCTTGCGCCATTTTGGACTTAGGTGTATGGGCCCATCATGCCTACATGTGGTGGACCCGCATCTGATGGCCCCACACGCATCTGGTTGCCCCTTGACCGTAACTCCTCAACACAGCATGCTATGGCAACCAAACTTGGTAGCATGGTTGGCACTTGGGTTGTCAATCATATGACCACGTGATGTGTTTTGGTAGTATATAGAATATAACTAGCTACCTTTCCACTATCTCATATAAATTTGTTGTAAGACTTCGCTCGATTTTACTAGGAAAAACCCTTGAACTCTTGATCAGCTAGTCCCGTAAATGACGTCACACGGGCTAGTACCATTCTCCTGTAACTGCTTCGAAATATTTCTAAAGGGTGCCCAAAACACGCATTTTTACCAACTTTGACCGTAAAAAAAAAAAAAAAAAAAAAAAATCGCAACAGAATCAAAAAACAATTGTTGATTATGTGATTTTTAGGGTCAGAACTTTCATATTAAACACAAACTGGCAAACCCTTATATGCACCTTAAAATAAAACCAAAGAAAATAATGGAATTAGTAACATATCCTGAAGAGCACCGCCACCAGGGGAGGGGGTGGGGCAGAACTTGGCTCCCGACGCTCCGAAAGACATTATTAATTATTCAGTGTGAGAATGTCTACTACTATGCATTATGTTTACGGCTATTTTTTACGAGCAAGTTAACTTAATATATTTTTTTGGTTGGTAATTCCTCGTTCACTTGATATAGAAGACCTGTATTCAGTCCATATATATGTTTTTACTGCAAGCCAGCGGTAAAAAAACCCAAGGCAATGCATGTGATTAACAACAAGTCGGGCCATACCAATGCACAACACTTACGTATGCTGAAATAATGACTTGACTACAACTATTGTTCAATAACAATGAAAAACGTGTATCTTTTGTTCAAATTCTAAAGATGTTCAAATTTTTAACAGTCTTTGATGCACCTATTGTTGTTTTTAAAAAGCGCACGAAGTCGAAATTCGAGGGTAGGAGCCATTCCGGCGACCATCACCAGCCAAACTACAGAGTAAGAAGTGAATTTATTATGGAAGAAAATATCTTCTAGCATTCAAGTTTTAGAAAGAATGCTGCTTTGAGCGTGCTGGAGAGAAGCATTGGCATGTGTACTTTGATTCTGTCGTGAAATTATGGCCGTAGTTTAGTTTTTCTTGGATTTAGTGAACATTTAACAAGCTATTAAGGTAAGTCATTTTTATTCATAAAAGTACCAATTTTAGATATTGCAAAATATTACTGTAAGTATTCATTACAATCCTACAGAGAAAGAGCTTGAGCTGCCTGTGAGGCACCTTTATTTCTAAAGCCTTTAAGTCTTCCTCATTAGTATTCTTTATATAAAGACAAACGTGATACACTTGAATACTGTCTAATGAAGAGGGCTTTATCGGGTATGAAGATCATTGCACGTATATGGGCGGTCCAATTGGACCAAAGGCTTGTAAATTATACATGAGTTTTTGAAGCAGTATTAAAGTATTACAAGTAATCATTAAGGAGTTATTAATATCTAAAACTTAAAAAAAAAAAAAAAACTAATATGTATATCTGATACAACACGGACACGAATATTGTACATTACTTTTGAAACAGTGTATATATTCATGTTCTACTAAAATTTTAAAGATAAAATTGATTTTGGCTGAGAAAATTGGAGTTAAAGTTTATGCAAATTAGGACGATTTTGTATCAGATATACAACCTCCTCCACGGACAGTGATTTCTATTGTGTTTTCTTCATTAATTATTCATGAGTTTTATAAGCCACTTTAATCACATACGAGTGGTATTTTTCAATAATTCTTCGAGAACATTTAATAATACTTATAACTTATTGCGATTTTAAGGCAATGGGCTCGCGCACTCGTGCGCATCTTATTGCGCATTTTTATTATTATTTAGAATTGTATAATATATTGACTAAAATGTGAAACAATACACTTTATTTATATAACTTGACAATTAGTCGCATGGCAGTCATTTTGTGTATGTTCGATGACTCGAGGCATGCCCGACAAAACCCATGGATTGGGCTACCTGTGTGCTTTCCGTTTGTCGCTCTTCATTTTGCGTTGCTTTACGACTTATATCTTGTAAATGAATACGGTGACCTATACATTTTTTTCCTGAATTTGATGTCTTTTAACTAAAGCTAGTACATATCGAAAAAAATAAAAAATCTATCGGTTTGTTTTCGAGAAAATCGTGAAACATCATCTAAAAAAGACGACATTCGCACGTAATTTCGACTGTTTTTCAAGTTGGAAATGTCAAAACATAGCATTTTTCCTGAACTTTGTGACATTAAACTTTTTTTCAAGGAAGTTTATTTACTTTAGTACCTCTGAAAGCCTCTGATTTTCATATTGCAGCCACCAGAATTAAACTAGACGTAATACTTTGAGAAGCGTTGTTTTCGTTCTAGACTCGCTGGGGAGTGCCGTGTTCAAGCTAACATAGCGCAAAATCTATGTCAATGACCCCCAATTTTTGTTGTTGTTCTGTTTTGTCCATCTCAAAAACTATCTATGTGCAAAATTATAGGAAAATCTATCGGTTAAATTTGCGCGAGCCCATTGCCTTAAACCCCAATACGGTTTGATATTGGCGGCTAGTTGGGAGAAAATGAATATATAATAAAGAATATATTTTCTTCCAATGCCGTCAATATAACTCGTACTGGCGACTCAAAATCGCAATAAGCCGAGTTTTGTATCGCGATCATCCTATCGCGCTGTAATTCTGAGACGACAATACGTGTTTATGTTAGCGGCTCTCTCCGAATGAAGCTTATAGGAGAATCGCGATACAACTACATAAAATAATCGTTTGCGAAATTAAAAAAAGCCAAAAAGGGTATGAAGTTCCCGGATGTTCCCGGAATTAAGAAAAAAAATCACAACCTATCAGCCAATAAGAAACGAGCATTTTATGTAGATGTGTTATTAGTGGTTTTCTCGTAAATGAGAAATATACCATAATGCTTCACATTACGTACGGGTAGGACATGCCATAACATTAAAATGACTTCTTATAATAATGGTTATCGTATGAGTGGGAAATATGTCGTACTGAAACGGCTTCAGATTGTCTTCCAGTAAATTAAAGTCTTGAAAACAAAATTCTCGTTGTACGAGAAGTTACGGTTACGGCACTAAGTTAGAGTAAGGCTTTGAACTTGGCGTATCGTTTTCCACTCTAACCACTCGAACAATAACCGCTCTATAGCAGCCTAATAGATCATTGATTATATAGCTATATGAAATATATACACCTATTTCAATATAGCTTGACACAGCCGAAAGCAAAAAGCAACAAACAACAAACAACAAGCCAAGACCACCTGCAAAAAAAAGTTTTAATTAACTGAAACTTCGGTAAAACACTTAAATAATCGAAAAAGTTGCAGCCTACCATTACTAAATAATCGTGTCTAAATGATGAATAGGGAGTAAAATACAGATGTTTTTTGCCGTCTTGTGTTATTGCTTGTGGCTTATTGCTTTCAGCTGCGACAGCCTATTTTTTAAATAGGAGAACATGCATGGGCTAATTGCTGTGGCAAGGATTGGATATGGCGGGGAAAACATCAGTTTGCAAGCGCTGAATAGACGATGTCTTTGTAAAGAGAATATATTAATGTAAAAAGAACAGTAAGGAAAAGGGAAGAATATCACGAGCAATTGTTTGCATTCTTGCTTGGTATATCCCTGTAAAAAACAACTTTCATAATTTCCTAATTGATTAAGCAAAGAACGGAGTAACCCGCATATTGCTATGCATTTTTCCTCAATCTACCTGAATCGTACATTTCATGATTAAATCACCACCATCAAGATCACAGTATGCTGGAGATATCGCATAATTTGCTGGCAAAAGTCTATCCCATTGCAATGGTATGCCATCCAGACAAAATACATGGCGTTTCTCTGAAGAAAGATCTGCAGTAGAATGTTCGAAACTTGCCACTGTTAATCTGGATTGGTTCAGAAAAAAAATTTTTTTCAACATTAGTTCCTGAAACTAGGTTCCATTATTAGAAAATATCTTACCCACCTGCATGACACAGATATTTTATCTGTATTACGTAATACATCACGATTGCACTGGTCCAGACAAAGACGCACTGATACTAGTTCATTGTATAAGAATGTTATCAGTTGCCATCTGTAGCCGCACAACCAGAAGGTAGGACTTTTGATTTCAGACCACAAACGTTGTATGTTGCGGTAGTTCTTTATTTGCCATCTATACGTTCTTGAAAGTTCATCATTTTTCTAAGAAAATATAAATAATACGTATAATAATATTGTTTACGTTTGTTTCTTCCACGAATTTATGATAATTTACCGAGCTTTTGCACTTCTAGTGCATCATCAGGGCGAAAAGAAGGTCTTATAACTATTAAAATTATTTAAAGACTATAAGCGCACGCTAAATGCATTATACGAATATAAGGACCAATCAGAGAAACAATACGATCTATGTGTATAAACAAATCTAAACGAACCTAACAAGAAAGAGACAGAGCCCGCACTGTAGAAAATAAAGCGCGAGAAAAAAACCTTAGGAATACTTATGTACGGTTTAAACCAATAGATAGGACCTAAGATAAATATAAATAAACTATATAAAATAAGATAAATAAATATGATGAATGAATGAAAGAATGAATGAGTGAACGAACGAATGAATGAAGGAAGAAAGGAAGGGAGGAAGGGAGGAAAGAAGGAAGGAAGGAAGGAAAGACGGGAGGAATGAATGAATGAATGAGTGAATGCATGCATGCATGCATGCATGCATGCATGCATGCATGCATGAATGAATGAATGAATGAATGAATGAATGAATGAATGAATGAATGAATGGTCAAGGAAACTGTAAGAATGTTTTGAGAATAGGTTCGTAGCATGGCGGGATTGTCCTTCCGCTATCCACTAGGTAATGTATTGCGACCAGGCCTGCATGCAATCCCTCCAAAGTTGTTAGCCTTTTGTAAGCCTTTAGCCCGTGCATTTTTACAATGCGTCATTGTGCGAGAATATAAACAAACCGAAGGGAAACCCAACAACTCTCGTTCGCTTCTTCAGTAAATTTAAAAGAATTCAAAGGAAGACAAGTGTTGGAAAGCTTGCAGCTACTGAAACATTCGCATTATGTATTTCTACACGTATCAAGATATTCGCAAGCTTTCTATTTCTAGAATTAAAGTGATAACTGTTAAAAAATACTATTTGAATATGTTAATTCATGGAACATGTTATAAAGCGGCCGGTCAAAATAAGGCATACCGTATAATATTCACAGAAGCTTAGCATCTATACGAACAAGTAACTAGTATTACAATTTAGTTAAGTTCCCTTCAAATGCAAAGGGAGCTCGCTGCGTTGAATAGGACTTTCCACATTTCAGTTTTATTATTGAGTATTATGAGAATTCATATCAGCTGAATTATTTGTCAGCAACTCAAACTTACTCGATTAGAGCAGCACAACTCGCGTCGCTAGAACTCTTAGAGGAATCCAAAGCCTGTCAAAATGATTTAACATGGTTAATATTGAGATGCTACGGCTAAAATTTCGTTTTAGTTTTTCTATACACTTCGTGTTCACGAGCTTCTTTGACAAAGTAAAACCCGCATCCAATTATCAAATCAAGGGAGGGGAGCCTGAACATTTTCTCGAAGCTCGTTCTAGCTCTCGAATTTGAAAGAAAAAATAATTTTATTGATAATAACTTTTCAGTAGTTAGAAACACTGGATCCTGCCTTTGTAATGAGAGAAATTTGAATTCTAGTTCCAATTTTGTTTATACCGAAAAACATTTGCCGTGTCCTACCCTACTAAGGCAGTCATTGCTGCGCAATTTTTTCCCGTCATGGGTTATGCTAACAACTTGAGCTTGTTAGCTTCGCGCTGATTGGCTAGTTACATTTTCTTGTATCACCTAGCATATATCCATATCCATATATGACACCAGAGAAAATGGACTGAGACTTGCCTCATAGCTAGAAACAATAATGTAATATTTAATAGAGATAGCGGAAGGACAATCCCGCCATGCTAGGAGCCTATTCTCAAAATTTTTTTATAGTTTTCTAGATTATTCATTCATTCATTCATTCATTCATTCATTCATTCATTCATTCATTCATTCATTCATTCATTCATTCATTCATTCATTCATTCATTCATTCGTTCGTTCATTCATTCATTCATTCATTCATTCGTTCATTCATTCTTTCATTTGTTCACTCATTCATTCATTCATTCATTCATTCGTTCATTCATTCATTCGTTCATTCATTCTTTCATTTGTTCACTCTTTCATTCATTCATTCATTCATTCATTCATTCGTTCATTCATTCATTCGTTCACTCATTCATTCGTTCACTCATTCATTCGTTCACTCATTCATCATATTTATTTATCTTATTTTATATAGTGTATTTATCTTAGGTCCTATTTATTGGTTAAGATCGTACATAAATATTCCTAGGTTCTTTTGCTCGCGCTATATTTTCTACAGTGCGGGCTCTGTCTCTTTCTTGTTAAGTTCGTTTAGATTCGTTGATACACATAGATCGTCTTGTTTCTCTGATTGGTCCTTATATTCGTATAACGCAAATCGCGCGTGTTTATATATAGCCTTTATAAATAATTTTAATAGTTATAAGACCTTCTTTTCGCCCTGATGATGCACTAGAAGTGCAAAAGCTCGGTAAATTATCATAAATTCGTGGAAGAAACAAACGTAAACAATATGGTTATTTACACGTACAATACCATTTTAGAAATACGTATAATAATGTTAACGTATTTTTAAGCACTTTAAAAACTCTTCTTGAATTGACATTCATATGCATACTTTGCTATGTATAATGCACTCTCTAACCTTAACTCGGAAAAATTCCTCCTTTAGTTGTTTGTTCTCATTAATGAGCGATGAACACTGTTTTGTAAGTGCCGAATATTGTTCGGTAAGTATCTTGTTTTGCTTCTGAAGTTTAGTGAGCGATGAACATTGTTTGGCAAGTAACATCACGTGTGCAGCCATGTTGTCTTGTACATGTTTATCAACATGTTGTCGTTCAACTTGAACTGAACATCCCTGATCCTTGAATGGACACTCGAGTATTGTCTTGGTACAGTCATTTCTCAGATGGTCATCCAAGTCAATCCTGAGAACAAACAATACGAGTTTTCTCTGTTTGTTACTAATGTGGGTTATTCAGTCACACTACATGTCATTAACAGATGTTTTCCTTTTCGTTTGGGATTTATTTCAAATGTGTGATGTAATTGGGTGTTGATGGAGTGTAGATGTTTATCCAGGGATTCTGGGATGCAGGAAATAATGAAAAGACGTTTTACTTTAGTTCCACAGCTACCTCACTTCAATAAGACCGTCCAGTATTTTCCATGTAAAGACTTACAAAAAATATTTTTGAAGATTGAGTAATCAGGCATGATAATTTATAAATTTAGTCGAGTTGTCTCTGATTTTTTGAATTTAAAAAAGCAAACGTTCCAACCGAGGTACTACGGTCTTCATCAGTGGTCTAATGGTTGGCTGTATGCAAAACGGTGTACGAGAATCTATTCAACTGACGTTTTGCATACAGACAACCTTTGACCACTGATGAAGACTGTAGTACCTCGGTTGGAACGTTTGGGTTTTTAAATTCAAAAAAATCAGAGACAACTCGACTAAATTTATAAACTCACAAAAAAATTTAACTAGGCTCGTACGCTGATCAGATTATCGAAAGCGGCGATGAGCATACCATACCTTTTTATCTTGATCATTTGTCCGGATTCTGGACTCACACAGCTGTTGGGACATGGAACCATCTCTTCAGGACATTGAACATGTTTGTGGAACCGTAGCCGTAATCGAAACTGATTTTGTTTACATTTCTCACATTGCACTATTATGAACTGGCATATATTGTAATGATCCTGCAGTTCTCTTCTCTGCAGTACTGTTTTGCAGCACTCAATATTACACTGTACTAGTTGGAAAGGACAAGTTTCTTTGTGTTTGGCAAGTGACGGTAGCTTTCCAGTCCAGTCACACTTGAGCCCACATTCCTCTGCGTCTGTAGCCGAGATAAGACACAAGGTTATAAAGTGCAATATGATATGACGCAATAAAGTAAAAAAATATTATCGACTAAACAACAATTCTTATATCATCGCACTGAGAATATGCTGCCTCCGTGCCATCATAGAATATTTAGATTTCCGTTCTGCTTGAAACTATGGCCCCGTCCATACTTAGACGATCGAACATGCTGAGCATTCTCATCGAAAACTGATATATTTGAAAACGCTCCCCAGAGTGGACACAAAAACGGAGGCTTATGACTTGTGTGGACATCGAAAACGGTCTGTTTTTGACATGAGCAGATGACAATTCTAAATTATAATTCGATCTCAGGATCAGAGGGCCGTATGTTAGATAACTCTTTGTGGTTAATAAGTGTTTTTCCTCTGTCAAATAGCATTATATATTGTTCGTTTTAGTGTGGACGCTGTGAAAACGATAGTGTGGTCGCAAAGCTTTCAATGTGTTTTCAGTGAGACAAAAAACGAAGCGTTTCAAAAGCGCATTAGTGTGAAATGGGCCTTTTGGTCATTTTTTATTTTGTTAAACGTGCAATAGAGATCGATATTAGAATTTATTTTTTGAATAAAACAACGAATGCTTAAGATTATAAACGAATAATGAATTGATAAATTCAATAATTATCTGAAATAATGCCGTCTTGGGGGGGGGGGGGGGGGGGGGGCATAGGCTGAAATGATCATCTGTTGATGTGACCATCAGCATGCGACTATTTCATGCAAAAGGCCTACCAGGTCATGGGCTCCTGATAAGGCTAAGGTCTAACTTTACATGAGTCGTACGGATTAAAAGTAATGGAGCGGCTCTCGGTTTGACATTTTATTTGACCTTATTAGTCTTAGAAGACGATCCTACCTAATACTAAGATTTTGCACATTTCTTTGTGAAAACAACAACGTCACCGATGACGTCATTTTCAACCACTCACCTTCTTTTGCCGCTTGTCCATCACTCTCTAGTGAATCACAGTACACTTCAAGTTTTTCTATCATATTTTTCATACCCAAACATCTGGCAAGATTGTTCACTGTTAGTGCATTCTTACACACGGGGCACAGTTGTCTGTGCTCCAGGCATCGTGTAATGCAATCTTTACAGAAGGTATGTCCATCTCTGCATTGCCAGGGGTCGTCCAGTACTTCAAAGCTAGAAAGTAAACGAAACAATAAAAAGACTGCATTTGTTTCTCTCACAGCTATTTATACAAGAACTGCTTGATTTCACTGTACAAGCCACTGTCTTCTGAATAACTTTTCTATCAATTAAAGTATTATGTTGGGAAAAATGTCAATTGGGATAATATTATTATTTTTTTATTTATTCTTTTTATAATGATATTTTAACAGGATGCTCCTTCACTTAAAGCTAAAAAGTAGAAGGCAAATTATCGATACAAAATGAGAAAAACTACAATTACGCAAAAATGTAAAAATTCAAATAGCATACTTTAAAGAGTTCATTCAGAAAAAATAGACTTAAATTGAGAAATTTTTGAAGATTGTTTAACATCGACACTTAGATTGTTCCATTCTTTAATGGCATGATAGGATATTGTTTGCTTCCCCCAAATTTATTTTATTGGTAGTCGATATTCATTTCCATGCCTTGTGTTGTGTCCATGCTCATTCAGTTTGGTGAACTTGAGATTGGAGGATTGTAAATTGTTCTTACATTTGAAAATATGCAAACATCGGTGATAGCGTCTACGTTGAGTAAGCTCTATCCAATTGAGTTCCCTTCTCGCGTCAGATGCTGAGGACTGGAGAGGGCGATCCAGTATGATCTTGGCAGCTTTGTTGTGTAGGGTTTGAAGTGATTGCATCAGCGTGATGTTGTCTTTATCTCCCAACACAATATCCCCATAATGGAAGAGTTGTAAAACTAAGCTATTGAAGTGCAACAGTCTAGCAAACTTTGGTAGAAGATATTTGATTCGCTTCAGTAGACCAAGGCGTTTGTTGATTTTGGTCAACTGTTTTTCAATGTGGGCTGACCAAGACATATTACCTGAAAACACCACACCAAGGAACTTGAACTCATCCACCCTTTCAACCGTTTTCGAGTGTACTTCGATGGATATGCTTGATATGTTGTTTGTTTTCCTGCGCTACTTCCGAACAGCATAGCTTTAGTTTTAGATGTATTCAATGTTAAGTGGTTGAGTTTGACCCAATCGCCAACTATTTTGAGATCGTCATTTAGCTTATCTTCAATGTCAGCATCTGAAGAGGAGAAATAGTACAGGAGTGTATCATCAGCATACAAGGATACTTGAGTATGTTGGACAATGTCAGGTAGATCGTTAATGTAGATGATAAACAGGAGCGGACCAAGAATACTTCCTTGTGGCACACCAAGGTTGCATGGTAATGGCTCTGAGAGGTCTAGGCCGCAGGATGTGCGAAAATATCTTGATGACAAGTAGGAAGCAAACCATTTAAGATCGTTCTCACACACACCAGCTGAAGATAGTTTGTTTTGTCAGCAGAATTGTATGGTTAACTGTGTCAAAGGCTTTTGACAGATCCACGAAGACAGCTCCACATAATTTTCCATTGTCCATATTGTGAAGAATGTCATCAGCAAAGCTGGTTAATGCACTTGCTGTTGACCGTTTGGGGCGAAAGCCACATTGTTTGTTGGAGAGCAGATTGTTCATACCCAGATATTCATAGAGTTGAAGGTGGACAGCTTTTTGGAGGATTTTACTCAATGTTGGAGTAAGAATGGAGATCGGTCGATAGTTAGTGGCATCACTTCTATCACCGGATTTGAATAGAGCTATAACTTTAGCACATTTCCAGGTGCATGGAAATGTGTGAGATTTGATGGATAATTTCAGAAGGTTTGTAACTGGTTTTGCGATTATGTAAGCAGCATCCTTAATAATAATAATAATAATAATAATAATAATAATAATAATAATAATAATAATAATAACTTTATTTATCCTACAAGATGGATCAGCTAATACATCGAGGTAAGAGCTGGTATAAACCCATGTGTAGCTAATAAAAATGAATAATAATACTATATCTATATATACAGTGCAGTCCAGAAACATAGGTACATTTGATCGCGGGCAGATCGCGGGCAGATCGCGGTCTGCGAGCACCAAATGCTCGCGATCTGCTCGCAATTTGTTCGCACCTTTGTCTATTATTGTTCGCGATTTGATCGCAATTTGTTCGCGATCACAATGTGCTCGCGTTCAATATGCGAGCAAAACCTGACTAAAGTTTTTTCTTCCACAAAAAGCTGTTCCACAAAGATTCTGTTTTGTTATATCTTCGTGTTTGGATTTTTAACCGGTTGAAGCTGTTTGTTTGATCGATTTGGACAATCACACACTTGGGCTGAAGCAAGTCGTTTAATAAAACACAAACAGTTCAAATAAATTCCAAAGCTTTTAGTTTGTGTATTTATGTTTTTTCGGGTCTTGTTTTCTATGGCTTTTATATTGGTATCTGAGTAAATTGAAAACTACACTACATTTATAAACGAACCCAGTTAAATTCGGCTGAGCGTCATGCCTTCCGACTGTGTTGTAAACAACGGTACCGAAAGCGAATCATTCTTTGACTATTCGGTAAAATACAACTATCTTTTTATGTCTTTTTATTGGTGATTTGGTTTAATGAAATATAGAGAAACCAGTTCTCCTTTCACAGGCAAGCAAGTAAAACTCCAGCGACACGAGTCTTGTTACTGTATCAGTGATTTGATCGCGATCACACTTGAAAGTTCACTGACGCGAACAAACAACGGCACTATAAAGTGTTCTAATCTCTAGTCTACGCCACAACTCAACCTTACATGTACCTGTAGGCTTTCTAAAAAACATGAATCGTTTAAATCTTACATTAGAAAAAACTGAAAACCAAAATACAATATATGTTGAGTATCGGATCCATTTGTTGTGCAGACCGATTGTGTCGTAAACAACCGAGTGACAAAGTCGAATTTTTCTTTGACTTTAGTTTATATTTCCACCACCACTAAACTAGACCTCGGTAAAATACAAGTTTCTATTATGCTATTGGTTTTTTTTCTTAGTGATTTTAGTTTTCCTGTGAAAAAAAACAAAAAAACAAGCAATCTGCCTTCGCAAGCAAGTGAAATCAGTGACACGAATCTTCTTATAATTATTAGCCGTTTAGGGGATGATTTGCATACGTGACGTTTCGGTTACCTTTCGGTTAAAAATCCAAACACGAAGATATAACAAAACAGAATCTTTGTGGAACAGCTTTTTGTGGAAGAAAAAACTTTAGTCAGGTTTTGCTCGCATATTGAACGCGAGCACACTGTGATCGCGAACAAATCGCGATCAAATTGCGATCAAATCGCGAACAATAGTAGTGAAAGGTGCGAACAAATTGCGAGCAGATCGCGAGCATTTGGTGCTCGCAGATCGCGATCTGCCCGCGTAAAAAACGCGATAAATGTACCTATGTTTCTGGACTGCACTGTACATATCATAAAAAACTATCAATATATATGAAACTCAATAATAACTTGAAAAAACTAGTAGGTAAAACTCCCATATATATTATTAGTAACTTAAAAATAGCTAAGAACCTAATTAAGTGAGCAATGATGCGACTTGACATCTAAATCCCTAAAATAATTGTACAGCTCAGCCGTAAAACCCCGTAGAGAGGTTATATCTCTAATATATTTAGGAAAACTATTCCAGTCTGCTGCAGCAGCATATTGAAAGGTTGTTTGACCTGTATGCGTGTTAACTTTAGGAAGATGTAAAATGGTCTTATCGCGCAGATTTCTCTCGTGCATACGAGATCTAAGGATGACATAATCTACTAATTAATCTGGACAATTGATATTATGTACAATCTTAAAAGTTAGTACTGCCCGCAGAAACCGCCTACGATTCACTAACGTAAGAAGACCTAGCTTAGAACGCATTACTTGAGAACAAGTTTTCCTGTTGACATTCAGTATTGAACGCATAGCCTGATTTTGTAAACGTTCAATCTTCGACGATGTATTCTTAGAACAATTTAACCAAGTAATACAACCGTAATCCATGATGGGCAATATGGTTTGCTTATAAATTAACAAAAGAATGTCCTGAGGTAAAAAACTAGAAATCCTGTTGAACATCCTTAACTTAGGATACACTCGCTGGCAGATATACTTAAAGTGACTTTCCCAAGATAAATTACTATCTATGTATACCCCTAAATACTTAAAACAGTCCACATTTTTCAATTTTTGATTTTGTAAATAAATTTCTCAAACTCATTAATAATTCATGAGCTAATCAACCAATGTGAGCGCACCATTCGTACCACGTGCATGAAACCCCAATGAAACACGATTCTAGGTTGGCCGGTGTTTAAAATATTTTAATCACTAGTGATGAAAATATTTTTAAACCTACTTTTAAAGTTTTATTCCCACGCCACCAAATACTCTGCATATGTTGATCAGTAATTACACTGACGTCAAGTTCTAACAGAAATGAATGAACTTTATTCACATCTTAAATGATCCCTTTAATTTTGTTCAAAGTTTCGATCATTATTTGAAGCACGGAAGTTACAATTTATATTCAATTGACAATTTGGAATATTCTCCAAAGAAAAAGAAGAAAAAACTACTTTTGTTGGTAGTTACAGGTTATGTTTAGAGTACAATTTGAAATATTGCCCACACATAAAGGAACATTTTCCAAGCCATGTCTTGAAGAGAACACAACTGCGTCACTCCAGTGAGCACTCCGTAACACTTGTTATAAGCCCTACAGTATTTCGAAATTAACTAAATTCCGCACGAGAGGAATTCAAAAGAACTCTCATAATCCCAGGCAACATAATGAATGACGTACAATAGTATAAAGAACTATCTCCATTCCTGCATAATGAATTATTTACTCGATTGAGAAGTAATTCCAAAAACTCGTGCTTCGTGTTTCATTAGGGTTTCCAAACACTCGAAAACAATAAAAGCACTCGGCCTGCGGCCTCGTGCTTTCAAATGTTTTCTCGTGTTTAGAAACCCTAATGAAACACTCGTACTCGTTGTTGAAATATTACGTCAATGTCAGTGTCTTTTGCAGCTTTAAGGGCAGGTCGTGATGCTATTACCATGACATCAGATTTCCTAGGGTGGGCAACCATCTCGTTATTCTTCAACCACTTCTCGATTTGTGAAAGATCTTGGTTTACACGAGTTACCGCTAGGTTAACATCTTTATCTGAAAAATGGATTTCTGTATCATCAGCAAACAGTGTGCAACTTGAATGCTCTACAGCAGACATAACATCATTAAAAGAGATGGAGAATAATGTTGGACCGAGCACCGATCTCTGTGGTACTCCGCGACACACGCTTTGGAGATCAGACGATCCACTATTACAGCAGACAAACTGTTTCCTATCTTGCAAATAGTTATTGATCCAGTGAAGTGAAGAGCCGTGTAGTCCAGCTACAGCGAGTTTGTTGACCAACAGGGGATGACTAATAACGTCAAAAGCCTTCCGTAGATCTAGGAAGGCAGCAACAGATAATCTTTTCCCATCAATTGCTCTTTTCCATTCATCTACCAACATGTTTAATGCGACATTACAGGAGGAAAACGTCTTGTAGGCAAATTGATTCTCATCAATTAAGTCATTTTCAGTTGCAAACTTTTGAAGCTGTTTGTTGGCAAAGACTTCGAAGACTTTGGAGACACATGGAAGAACGGAAATTGGACGGTAATTGTCACAAGCTGTCATCACACCACCTTTATGAAGAGGAGAAACTCGGGCGATTTTTCAATCTGAGGGAAAAACACCGGTGTCCTACGACACGTTAAACAGGTAGGCAATGCTAGGAGCTAACTGACCGGCAGCAGCCTTCAAGGCCTTGGCGGGGATATCGTCAACACCAGTAGCCTTAGTTGTTTTCAAGAGCTTTATACACGTCCTCATTTGATACGTGTTCAAAAGTAAATTCAATGTCATTGTGAGTAATTTCTTGTGCTGTAGAAGCAACACGCAAATTTATACTCGGGTATGACTCATTCAGAACAGATTCCGCGATACTTACAAAGTGAGAGTTAAGTTTGTTTGCCATAATCTTTGGATCATGAACATCCTCATTTCCAATTACCAATTTATCTATGTTTTTTGCCTTACTCTTTCCAGGGAGGACAAGTCTTAAAGTCTTCCAAAAATGTTTTGGTTTACCCTGGTGTTCCTGCAGACGATCTTTAAAAAAATCACGTCTCTGCTTAAGAAGTCGAGCACTGATGTTGTCCAATCCAATCGATTTATTGGTCTTAAGTGATGTTAGCTGTTTAACAACAAACGATTCATCAATTGGAGCGAGACGAAAAGTGGAATCTCTTTCAAGAGTGGTAGGTGCAAAGACAGGCATCACAGAGGAGATTTTGTAGGCAAGACGTTGACCGATGGAAGCAAAGTGATTGTTCAGTACGCTGGCAATGAACTTAGGCTCAAGATATTGAACTTCGTTCGAGATTATGCAATTAGGATTTGAGGTGTGATCTTGTTTACGACTTAGAGCATTGTTGACTGCTTTCCATAGTTTGCTTGAGCCTCCTTTGCTGTCTTTGATCAAATTTATGTAGTAGTATGACTTACTACACTTTATATCACCATTGACAGAGTTACGAAGGTTTCGGTACCTTTGCCAATGATAGGAGGAGCAAGTTCTTATAGCTTTGCGATGATGGAAGTCGCGATCCTGCATTGCTTGTTTTATTTGAGAAGTCATCCATGGAGAGTGGATACCGTTAATTCTGCGCTTCTTAACCGGGGCTTGAGTGTCAGCCACGTCGAGGAATACCTTATTCCAAGTCAAGACTGACGCATCGACGTCCTCACAGTTGTTGAGGTCTATTTCTCGATTTGGAACTTAAAGTGAAAATATATCTAATTCGTGTCCCATAACAAATCGAAAAAACCTTTCAATGTGACCGTCACTCTTAAATAAGGCTCATCTAATTCAAAATCAAAAGACCGACTTGAAATGATAAGTTGTACTCACAAGGCAGCATCACTAAGCTCCGATTCAGAACAAGCTAAAATTCACCAAATTCGAAAGATTTGTGCAAAGCGCTCAGTTAAAAATCCAAACTAGATTTTACAAATGTTGTAGTACAATGTTTCGAGATATTATAGACGGAATTTCAGAGAAATCTGAGTACGTGCACACTGTGAAAACGTCCGTTACAAACTATGGGTGAAATCCAAAAATTTTCTATTGTGAAAAATGTAATTTTTAAAAAGCTGCTGCTCGAATATTCTATCGCTGTTACTATCTATAATTTAGCTTAACATAATGTTAAACCTTTGCTTAATCAACATTTGAATACAGATTTCTTTAGGATACGTCGTTTTTATGCGCGAGCCTGTTTTGTTGACCAACCATTTTCCTTCTCAAAGTCGGTGATTTGAGGCCGCCGACGGCCAAAACAGATTTTCTTAATTTTCTCGCAAAGAAAACGTTTTTTTTTCAAAAACAAACACCAGCACGTCTATTTATATGGTATTAGGCCTCTTTGGTTCAAATATGAAGAAAATCGGTGTTTTGAATGAGGCCGCTGATTGCTCGGTTTTAATAATAATAATAATAATAATAATAATAATAATAATAATAATAATAATAATAATAGTCTTTAATGAGGGAACCTACATCACTATATGTGGTTTTCAGTAGGGCCCTAAAATATGTATAATAATAATAATAATAATAATAATAATAATAATAATAATAATAATAGTCTTTAATGAGGAAACCTACATCACTATATGTGGTTTTCAGTAGGGCCCTAAAAAATGTTTTTACAGATATTCGCTCTTAATAAAGTGAAATGTAGACTTTTTGAAATCGATTGTATACTGCACGTACTCAAAGTTCAAAACGAGCTACCAACAGATATATTGTTCCAAACGGTCTTCTCCAGTTCTCCAATTTTTCTCTCGACCCTGGAAAACGTTGGCTCACTTTAGAATCAAGATCTATATGGCGGACCAACGAAAAAAATTGCTGATTAAATATTCGGGCAGAGTTTTAAAGCCGAAATTACACGCGTCCCTTTCGAAAGCTTATATTTAGAAAAATGGCGCTAAATGTAATGCTAAACGTTTCCACGGTCTCTGGAATCGTCGATGGGCTGCTTAGGCAAAAATAAGAGATCTGGGCAACGAAATTGTAAGTACTCAAAGACCTTACGAATTTTATTAATTTGTATGGACTGAAAATATACCGTGTGTGAAATGATTTATATATAGAATACATATATGCCGATGACAGAACTTTTGAGTCAACACTTGCCATAATGATTTAATCCTCACACCTTACAAACACTTTTCTAAAGAGATTTAAGAACCCCTGCTTAGAATTTTTTCCTCAGCTCAGAATTTAGTTTACAGTTACGAGAAGCACAACCGACCAGACCGCTCGCAAAGCCTTCTCTCTAAACCTACACATTCAGCGAGACACATTCGCTTCTGCTTCCTACACAAAACATTCCTTAAACAAACAGGAAAATGCATTCATATTATTCATTCTGTCAACATTAGGCGTGGTTGTTAGCCGGAGCGTTGGTCAATTAAATAACCGTTTGAGCTTCTGTAGATTGAGCTTTGACCGACTAAAAAGTGAAACAACTCACTTTAAAAGTGAGTTGTTTCGCAGTAGGAGTCGTAATATAACACCGTTTTGCTATTGTCTGCCTTTAATCCAGCTTTAGAGATTAACACCCTCAGTTGAATGAAACAGTGATCCTGTTTAACGTCTTGTCAACTGCTATACATTGAAATTGAGTCAAGTTAATAAAGTTAAATGTAGACTTATTAAAATCGATTGTATACTGCACGTACTCAAAGGTCACAACGAGCTACCAACAGATATATTGTTCCAAACGGTCTTCTCAGTCCAGTTCTCTGATTTTTCTCTCCACGCGTACGTACCCTGGAAAAACGTTGGCTCACATTTACAATCAAGATCTAAGGCGGACCAACGAAAATTGCTGATTAAATTTTCGGGCAGAGTTTTAAAGCTGAAATTACACGAGTCCCTTTCGAAAGCTTATATTTAGAAAATGGCGCCAAATGTAATGTTAAATGTTTCCACCGTCTTTGGCTCGTCGATTGCTGCTTAGGCAAAAATAAGAGATCTGGGCAACGAAATTGTAAGTACTCTATATTTCAAAGACCTTACGAATTTTATTAATTCGTATGGACTGAAAATATACCGTGTGTGAAATGATTCCGTCCAGCAATTAAATAAGGAGCTTGAAGAAACTATTTCAAATCTTGAAGCCCAACTAAGTACTTATGGAAAAAAAGTATATTATCTTTTAGAATACAACAGCTCAATTGATGAAGAAGAAATGTTAAACTACTGTATATATCTTCAATATCTTCAAATCTCCTACCGACACTGCCAGACGAATCGGATTTCAATGTATGACACATTTTGAAATGGGCAGAGTAACCACAGTAACTTCATAATATGTAATAATTGTCAACAATACAACAAAAATTTTCTTGATTTTGCTATGCTATTCTATCTATTGATCCAACTGCTTTTAAGGTGACTCGCCCGAAAGCAGCGTAGCAGAAGTTACTAGGTGACTCGCCCGTAAATCTGCTCTTTGGGTTATTCCTTCTATATGTAGTACATAACAAAATCTAATAAATAGTTCTAAGCTTTCTACTTCTAAATTCTTGATTCCAACTGCTTTTAAGGTGACTCGCCCGAAAGTAGAGCAGCAGAAGTTGCTAGGTGTCTCGCCCGCAAATCTGCTCTTGGAATCTGTATTTCCACTCAATATTAACATAGGATTTTAACTTGCCCACTTATAAGGACGTCATACAAAACGTGGCCGAATTTGGTTTGATAATGTTCAGTATTTTACATAAACCGTAATGCTTTGAAAAACACATTTTTTTGTGCATATTCTGTGCACAGAGTCATTTCTTTGTTAACGTTGACCAACCTGAATATTATATTTCAAAACGTTCTTCTAGTTTTACTTGGCTAGCTTTAGTTATATATTAAGAATACATATATGCCGATGATAGAACCCTTGAGTCAACACTTGCCATATTAATTTAATCTTCACACGTTAAAAACACTTTTCTAAAGATATTTAAGAACCCCTGCTTAGAGTTTTTTTCTTAGTCAAAGCTCCTCGTGCGGACAGCAACGGATTATTTGGACATGGTGGTGCGGCGATGAATAGCTTGCCAATGTTGAAGCTAGGTTTTAAAGGGTTTCTTGGTGTACGACAGAATATTTATTCTGTCGTATAAACTGACAACGTAACACCATCAATAATATGCATTGATGTACAAAATACTTGATAAAAATGTATAACAAGACTAAAAGCTAATGAACTGAAGGAAACAAAATATCCCTTAGATTGGTGTATGGAGATTGGGTAGCAAATCTAGAAATATTGAAAGAAATAAACAAACAAAGCTGCTTACCATATCGAACACTTGAGATTTTCATCGACTTTTTCAACAAAGTACTCAATCTTGAAACCCATTATCGGGACTGAAAGAGTTTCCAATACAGCTTCCTCACCAATATTTCAGCTATAACGCGGAGTTTATTGGCACATGTCGAAGCTTACTAATCTGTTTCACTTTCAGAAATAATTAGCCGTGCGAGGAACAGGGGAGAAAGGAAGTAGAAAAGCCGGAAGTAAAACAACAAGGTTTATGCTTAGTGAATTAATTTATTTGAGATTTTTATAAAATTGTCTATGTGGTCGGGCTTCGTTCCTAGATCAAAAATATCAAAATAAGTTGAACCTCAAGGAACATACATACGTACATACGTACATACATACATCCAGCTGACCAATCACAGCGCGTTTTGAATTTTGTTCTTCTTTGCCCTTTTGTCTTTGGCTCATAAGCGATTGAAATTTGGAGAAAAGCCACCTAAAGACGTTAATGGTTGCCTCTACGTCGTTCTTCCCATCGAGGAGAGTTGCGATCTGTGCAGGTCGAACGAGTGTCGGGTCTTTAATCAATGGAAAAGATTCGTGTAGGTTTTGTTGTGGAACAAACTGGCATTGCATCTGAATTCCGCGTTGAAGAGCACTTTGAAGAAGTGAATGCTGTGCCAGTAAGGACTGGAAATCATGACCTCTTCTACTACGAACAGTAGAAATTGGCTTGGCGACAACGTGAACCCTCCATGCATGGTCCTTGGGAAGCTAACGATCGATCAAGCTTAGGTGAGTTATCCATGTGTATTGAGCTCTTTAGTGTCTTCCAAAGTTTTCCATCCTTAACTTGTAAAACAGGAGGCTCAGACACATCGACAGTTAGCTTGTCTATACTCAGTTCACATCCATCACAGAACGTAATTGTATAGTTAATTTTTGCATTGTGCTCTCATCGAGACTTTGGTGTAGAGTTGTGTAGAGTTGTTCGCTGGTAGATTTCACGCGAAGAATGTAATGCGTAGCTCTCTCGTCTTGTTTTTTCCACCGTATGACATCCTCGTATTTTTCTTCGGCTTTGCTACCTAGGTAAGATATGTGAACGCTAGATATGTGGACTGTTCCTCTAATTTTTGGATATATATTTTCAATTCGATATTGAGTGGCACTTTCCTCTGAGATCATGTTCGTAGAATCAACACATCTGGTTTGATTTGCCGAGTATAATAGGCTTTCCTTCAGAGGCTCTATATCTGCATAGTTTTCTTGCACTTTGGGCTTTATTATTTTGATTTTGTCAATTTTCTCCTCAATGACCTGTTAGTATGAAAACAAACATTCAAAGATCACAGAGATGCTCTGATTACTAGCTAGGGGGAAAGAAAATAATTGTATGCCAAAAACACAGTCTCTCTATTTAAATATACATTGATTAGCATCAAACCTGAAAGCAAAGGACTAAGAGAGTATTAATGCTATGTATACTTACCTGTTCCTGTATTTCGAAGTGTGTCTCAACATTATCATGGTCAAGTTTCCCCACTTCTTGAAAAAGGTACATGCTGTTTTAGGACATAAAAAATATTATTTTATCAAAAATGAAAAATTACCAAAATTCCTAAGAATGAAATCTCCAGTTGATAACTCAGACATGACATTCTAAAATAAGCTAGCAAAGCAATTCATATCTTATTTATTCTAAAGTCGTGTTCGCATACCTCTTGTTTTTAGCTTCTTTTTTGCTTTATGGGATGATGATGTTCTCTCATTGTCTTCAACTGTTGAAATTCTGATCCATTCATTGCAGAACTGCTGTCCAAGGACTTTCTTCTGATACTCCACTTTTCCTGACTCTCCTGTTTTACCTCCACTATAAATGTAATTTCCCTGCTTCCCCTCCTTGTGCTTCGTCTCCATAACGCCATCGCTAATATTTTTAATTGATAATGGCAGTCCAACCAGCTTTCCATCATGCAGATCTGTGTCTATATAGTAACCCATGTAAGCAACCAAATGTTTTATAGCTGCAGTGACAGACAGAGTTCCAAAGATAATAATGAAATTAATGTCTAGCAGGACACGTGCATGTACATCATAAGTTGAGCGAGTAGTTTCCAGTGGGGTTTACATAGTACTGTGTGAAACAGCCTGTGTAGGTTTGAACAGAACTCAGAAAGTACATCAAGTTTGATGCCTTTAAAACCAGCATTAGCTAGTAGTTCTGGAGTTTGCTTATAGAATGCCAAGACTCCAACTTGATCAAATTTCGCATCCCATGTTTCAGTAACCTTTCTGGCTACTTTTTGGACTTCTCAAAACCATTTCTAATTTGCGTTGATGCTGTCTGCAATAACACCTAATAATATTGATAATAATAAGTATAGGAAATCGCACGACCTCGAGTACAATTTGGAAATTAATAGGTACGAGTAATGTTTTGAAAGTTCTTGTATTTGCACGAGCCTTTAGGCGAGTGCAATTAAAGAACTTTCAAAACATTACGAGTGCCTATCAATTCCAAATTGTAAGAGAAGGTCGTGCGATTTTTTATTTATAGTTCACTCGACAACATTTTACTGATAAAACATGCGAAGCGAAGGCATTCATTCATCTTCATTGCCCTTGCTATAACCGACCCTTCTCCAAGAACGCTAAGTCAAGAACAGCATAGAAAGTGTTAACGTGGCTGTAAGACCTTTTAAGATTAGTATTTTATGTATAATTTCAACTACAAAATACTAGAAAATAATTTTACATTTCAAGTAAAAAGCCATTTTAATGCATGTTTACAACTATTGAATGACAGTAATGACAGCTAAACAGCGAATCAAGAAGCGACTTTTCTTTGAAAACGTACTGTGTGAAAACTAAGCGAAAGTTGAGAGTTTACAGTTCGCTAATATAAGTTTTTTTCCTCTTAGCATTTGCTAATAACTGCAAAAACACAATTTCAAAAATACTTTCTTTGAAAACAAGTTAGCTGGACAACATCAAAAGGGATAAAAGCGACAAATATGTCGTTCAAGTTAAAAGTTTTGAAGTACAGCTTGCCGTGAACGAGTCGCTAGTGACCAGACCATGTGCTTTGGATATTATTCCCTCCTGTAGCTTGAAGAATTTCGCTGCTATTTTCTTTGAATGGTGAATTATCTGAAGACTTTATTATTTCAAGACTGGATTGATAACTTAGGAACAATTAACTTGTGATAAATAGCTGAATTCGTCTCTCTACAACTACTCGACAGTTTGCCGGTAAAATTTGAACTTAACTATTTTCAAAACAAAATAGAAGCCTCTACTCGCTGTGTTTTTTCGCTAAACGGAAAGAAATTTGCTTTAAAACTATTGTTAGCTGTTTTACGGGAATCCAAAGAAATCCAGGTATGCTGACGCGCGCGTACGCCCAATCATTTGTTTATTGGTCTTTATGCTGATTTTCAAAAGAGTGGCTTTTGGACAAATTTTTATAATATACGACAAAACGCTGATTATTTTGAGTAAAGCTGTAGCATATCCAGACGAGCACCGCCACCATGGGAGGGGGTGGGGCAGAACTCGGCTTCCGACGCTCCGAACGACATTGTGCAATAAGACATTATTAATTATTCAGTGAGAATAGTGTCTACTACTATGCATTATGTTTACGGCTATTTTTTTACGAGCAAGTAAACTTACTCTAATATATCTTTTGGTTGGTAATTCCTCGTTTACTTGATATAGAAGACCTGTATTCAGGTGAAAACATAACTTTGTATTAGTGACTAAAAAGAGAGATTTATTAATGCCAAATAATTTTTCCTATTAGTTTGCTATTGCAAATGTTCTTGAATAACTTTTAGTTTATCGACTAAAAGACCCAGTTATTACAAGAACGCAGCCCTCGACAACACAATACGAAATATAAGCTTATTTTGTGTAAATATTCTGCTTTTAAAGCTAAATAAATGGCAAATATTTTGTGCAATGATAACAAACAATATGTCAGCTTCGTTTATTATTTGTAATATCATGATTACCTCGGGATCCATTGTTTCCAGAGGGATGTTTAAGGTCTAACATCCCCCTGGATGAATAGTGATGAGGGATATTTAGTCTAAATATCCCTCATGATTATATTCATGAGGGATATTTAGACTAAATATCCCTCATGAATATAATCATGAGGGATATTTAGACTAAATATCCCTCATGAATATAATCATGAGGGATATTTAGACTAAATATCCCTCATGAATATAATCATGAGGGATATTTAGTCTAAATATCCCTCATCACTATCCATGAGGCATGGTCCCTCATATGACAATCACCGGGACCATGGCTGGGTAGCATTTACCCAATCGAAAATTTTGCGCAATGACTCTGGACTATACACTATTGAACACCCCAGCACTTGTGGGATCCATTGAATAATCTTTGCGCATACGTTGACTAGCCGAGAATTTTTCTTACTATTTGTGACGTAATCAAGACGGTTTCAAAACACTTTCATTAATACCGCTCTAGGCCAACCAAAGTGAATTAGAATAAAGCACCACGAATGAATGAATGCTGGTTCAATTCGCCATTGTCGCATTTAACAAAGGCGAATTCCCTTAAGTATGCCGCATATCAACAGCTTTGTAAAACTTTGTAATTTATGCATCGTACGAAAGCTAACATATTTCCTAAGAGCAGTTTTATTCCTTGGTAATCATAATATTACAAACTAATAGCATGAAATTTCGTGTGATTAGTGATTAAATGTCCCCTCAAGCCTCGGGAGGTTTAGTTAAAGTCCCTCCGCCTTCGGCGTCGGGACTTCAACAAAACATCCCTCGGCTTTCGGGGACATTTAATCACTAATCACCCTCAAGTCATGCTATTACTTATAATAAATAAGCTTATTCTTTGGATTTGAGGCTCCTACAACCTTTTTTTTGCAGAAACCAGAGAAAGCAGATCACTTTTTGAAGTATTCAAGTTTTGATACCAGTTTTATAGATCACGACGAGTTGGTCTTGAGGTTTTATTACGGAAGTCATGCTGTTGTGTCCACATATTTTCGATCAGAAGCATTAATTTTTAGTAAAATTGTCTATAAAAATTTACTTTTAGCCAAAATTTATCGATAAACCTAGCCGCCTAACAGGGCGCGTTTTTTTATTAGCCAAGCTAGCAATCTGACGGACTAGCGATTTATTGAGAGAAATTCTCCCCTGTTCCAATATGAAATCGCGCTAAACTCAATCGGTTTTCCAGCGGTCATGTATCTGTTCTTTGGCAATTTGGCGCATGCGCGTATACGTTTCTCAGTCCTGATAATCATGAATCGTTCATACTGCAGTTGTTTGTACAATGATTGGTATAGCTGTGTTTGCCTGTTGTAATATATAGTTATTAGTATTTAACCAGCCTGGCCCCTGGCCCCTGGCCCCTGGCAAAGTTATTAGATATTACAGACCACAAAGGGGTAGCCCTTTGGTAAGTTTTACCTTACCTTTTAGAAAATAGAATAAGTGATAACTCGGGGTTGGGGGGGGGGGGGGGGGGCAGTTAGAACATTGCTTAGTAGCAGACGCTAAGTTCATGATTGTCTTATCTTGTTGTACTCTACTCTGACTGTTATTTGTTTCACGGTGTAACTAAAATCACTCTAATTTAGGTACAACTCTCATGCTGATAGCCGATACGAGTAATGGAATTCCTTGACAAAGATATTTTTTTAGATATTTATTCATAAACAGATCAATTAAACCAGGGAGCTGTTTGACGTACACACAAGCTCCAAATTGAATAGGGCATATCAGAACACGTTCTACACCCATCTTTGATCGTGCTATTGTGCACTGTATTTTCCACAATTGACTCTAACATTCTGGACTTTGCAGTTAGGGTTGAAAACGCAAAAGAACGGAGGAGCATTGGGAGGAGACAAAGCAGATACATAATCATGCTTTTGCTGCTGCTGTACCATGGGATCGTTGCAATCACCCTTGTAGTAAAACTGTGGTACCTTTATTTGTGGTCGTAATGGATTTGTCCTTTCTATAAAAAACAAAGAAAGCAACGAAAAAAAAAAATGTTGTATACCATATACTCTTTGTACGCGACATTAAGGCAGGTCAATTTGGAGGACAAGAAAAAATAATTTTAATCTCCTGAGAATTGAAACTATATTGTTTTGTCGGCATTTCGACGTGCTACGAGGGTTAATCTACTATTAGTATAAATACAAAGGTGATTATACAAAATCGCGCGCTCTGATTGGTTTTCTATCTCGGATTATCAGCCGATAATCACCTTTTCGGACAAAATGGCTGTCAGCGTGACCGTCGCGCTTTTAAAAAATAAAATATTTTCACTTTCAATATTGTTTGTTCTTTCTTTTTTGAAATAATCACCTTTTTATTTATACTAAAACAATTATTCACCTCAGGCTCAGTGATTATCGATGAATATTTACCTCGCAGCTCGAAGACTCGCCGCTCGGTAAATATTCATCGATAATCACTGAGCCTTCGGCGAATAACTGCTAATTAATCTCTCTGGCTTTATTCGACACTATTCGGAATTTTTTACGAACTTGTGGGGTTCGGCTATGGCATATACATGGAGACCTTCGTGGAGTCAAAACCTGTCGGGGCTGAGCATTTGTATTACATTCGGAAGGCCAGCTACGCTTCTCTGCATACAACCTCCCAACGCCATTCATTCCAATGATTTCAAGGTTAAATTCAATGCTACTTACTTTTGCAGTCAGGCCAGGGTACCCTTCGGTTGTGATCGTTAAACAATGACCAAGTTTGCCACTTTCCATTTCTACATGCGTATATAAGAGCGGGTTTGTAGACGAAGTCGTATGTGTCTCTACATGCTACTGAGCAAACTAAGTCATGGTTATCATAAACGATGCACCTGGATGCCCCATTCATTGGTGGTGCGGATGCTTTGCAATCTTTCCCTTGAAGATAAAATAGGTAGCCTATGTTTAAGGACGTTCACGGGCAAAAAAAGTTTTCCATGTTTTTTTCTTTAAACTTCGCATGGTGAAATAAGACCATCATAGAAGTTCCATGAGCAAATGGCTCATTTGGATGGAATGAGATGATAATAAAGTGCAACCTTTTTTCTTGTCGAAAATGATACATACAAGTCGAGCAGTAAGCCCTTTTTTTGTAAAAAAAACTAAATGGATTGCTAAACATTTTTTTTTAAACAACCGTCTAATAACCTATATAGATAAATATTATGTGTAAATAGTTATGAATGCATACAAATAACTTGTAGCTTTTGGTTCGAATTTGCAACCACCATGCACCATTTGGTGTGCTTTGGCCTTAATGTAGATGTCATTTCAGGGAACATTTCTTGTTCTTCTAAACATCATGTTAGCCCATGGTTAGTATATTTTGATGTTTATTGTACATTTTGTAGGTTTTTTTAGTTTACATATAACCAAAATAAACAACAATTCCCTTTGAAAGGCAATGACCTTTTGGCCACGTAATCATTAGGCGGCGTGATTTAATAACGGTTATATAAGCTGGTTAAGCAGCTTTTTCATGGTGCTGGAACTTAATGGACCAAACTAAGATTTGAAGATGGAAATGAAAAAGTCTCATCAGGTTTTGTCCTCTATGTTGGACCACGGAAAAATGAAAACTATCTGTATCGTAGTAATATTAATACTTACGGGTGGATTGACAATTCAGCAACGAAAAACATCCACAAAGAACAAAACCGGCGAGGATATTCGACCAAACCATGACTTTTCAGTGTCTTTGCAACAAGACTCCAACTACGACGTATAATAATCGGGCTCGCCTCATATAGTCGATCCAAACGCTTTGTGTGCATTCAGTTGTCTAAACGTTGTATTAGGAAGTGTTGAAATGGATCCTGGGCAAACATTCTCGGCGGTGACATTAATTTGGACAGCGTGAATGTTTGATAAAACATGTAACGACACTTATTATCGGCATTATAGAAAATCGTATGTAAGAAATTAAAGAAATGAAAAATTATAATTACGATAACGAGAAAAAAATATTTCAAAACATGCAATCCTTATAATAACTTTTTTGTTTTTAATTCTGGCTCCATGCGTTTATTATGGCGCGCACATGCTCATACTGTTTTTTTTTTTTTTTTTTTTTTGGGGGGGGGGGGGGGGAGGGTTAACTTGAGATATATGTGATTGGAACTCTTCGGCACTTGATGTAACTGTTTGGCTTGATTTAACAAGCCATTTTTCTATGTCATTATCCAACAATAAGCTAATCCATGGGCATTTTCCTGTGACACTGATTGCAAACTAATGTGTAACGAATATAATTTAGATGAAGTAGGAGTCATTCATACCGCAGTTGTTTATACAGTGATTGCATGGTATATAGCTGTGTCCACCTTATTAACTATATAGTTATTAGTATTTAACCAGCCTGGCCTCAGAGAAGTTTATGCGGATTACAATGAAATACTCGGACTGCTCATTTATTAAACAGTACATATTACACAATGTAGGGCTTGCTTTGCGTTTGGATATGACTTAGGAAGATAGACTGAAATAGATAACTGCGCACTCTTTTAAAAGGGATAGAAAACCCTATACAATGCCTATTAAATAAAAGCGGGTCGTAAAAAAAACGAAAAAAAAAAACAAAAAAAAAAAAACGCTTAGTACCCAGCAGAAGTATTTCCAAGAATCAATCAAAGCCGTGTGGCTCATGTAAGTTACTCATAACAATAACATTGAATGATCTATAACACTATAAGACATATTGTGCTATACATCAATTAAAGCAATAAAAGACGTCTGTCATCATTTGAACGAGCAAGATACAAAACATGTTTGAGTGACATGGCTGTCAAAACCAAACTGAATGTACACTTTTTATAGAGAGAAAAAAAGTAAGCTCATAATTAATAAACATGTTCTGATTATTTTTCTAGGTACCTCAATCATTGCAACATGTGTCACCATCATCATTATCCTTGTAGTGATCGTCTTGGTCTTACTCATCTACATTTGGAAAGGAAAAGGTAGAAGTGGTAATTAGGTAACCCTTTTTTTCCCTTTCAACACTGATCTACAATCAATACTTTTGAGCAATATCAATTTCGCTCAATTTGTGTTAGTCAAAACGATTAAAATTTCTTTAAATTTTTTTTTTCATATTTCAGAACAATCTGCGAGAAAAAGGTAAATTTTTTCCCCCGATTTTTTCCCCTGATTGTCTGTTCGTTTTTTATTTGTTGTTTGCTTGCTTACCATAAAATACATTTCCTTTAAAAGTGCTCATTTTCTAATTTTGGTTTGTTTCTCACTGCTGAAATTTGTCAAGTATTAAAGGCGAGGACGTAGGAGCTTACGAGGTAAATATACTAGAAAGTGAATGTGACTATGCATGGGAACTTTTCTTTCACCAAAACAAAATAATTATAGTGTAATTAATTACTAAACAATAATACTACATAACCTCTTACAGTATATGCATGAAATATACTAAAAGCGCACATTGGGGAACTGTAGAATGCGTCAATCCCTAGTGCCCATTTTGAAATTTCAAAAACTCCTTTTCTAAATGGTTTGGATAAGGTAGTAATTATGTACGTTTTTCACGCCTATGAATGACTGGAATAAACGATTGTCACTCGCTTGGGTATATGTTCTCCAAAGTCCCTGCTATCTTTGGGTTTAATAAGTTACATGTTTACTGGTAGTAGCTGAGGCTAAATCCGTGGCAATTTTTTTTTTTTTTAATTTAGAATGCTAATCAGATGGAGGACGTCTCAAATGTACGAGGCCGAGAAGCAGCAAAACCAAAACTTGTTGAAAAAGGACTTTATGAAACAATCTGTGAAAACAAAGATAAAGGTGACAACACTCAACCAGGAGTTGCCAATTTGGCTGCAAAAGAGATGACTACACGTGACCCATCAGTTAATGGTCAAGACCCTGTACCTTCATTGTCACAACATTACCAAGAGCTTACAAATCTACCAAAGGGCCGACAGATACCATTATACGAGCCTATCAATAAAAGAAACACTAACCATAGCACTGATGCGGCTGATGATCCAAGAACATACGAACAACTGCAGCAGAATCATGTAACAGGAAGAGAATATCAGTCGTTGCAATTCATTCCAAGCAAAGAAGAAAGCAAAGTGTAAAAGTTTGTTGTTAGCGAAGCAAAAAAATGAAAAAAATTGCTTTAAAGTTTTTTTTATTGAAGCACTTTTTTTTTAACTATCCACAAATTAAGGAGTCATTCTTACGTTCACGAAAAAACGGAATGTTGTGAGGCCAAAGCACTAGTAAGACCATCTTGCAATCACTAATGTTAGTAAAGGATCGATCTATGATGTGCTGGGTCAGCGGTCAGCGTGTAACTAATAATAATGTGTTGTAATATTTGTAAAAATACGACCACTGACACTATGTTTAACTATATTTAGAATATCGTTACTCAACTAGATTAGCTCTTAAGTAATTTTGAATAACATTAACTTTGATGTAATAAATTAGATAGTACGCACGCTCTCATTGGCTGAGAGCCAAGTTGGCATGAGGCTATGTAAACACCGTTGTGACGTCAGAGGTTTGGATGATTTTGGAAATTTTTCAAAATATTTGTTTATTTGCTTGTTCTTAACATTAACTTTGAAATGAAAAAAAAAGTAATTTATGAAATAATGTATTAAAAGTTATAAATCTCGTAAGTATTGAATATTCAGACTGCAGTTTGTGCATCATTCGCGTGGATGACAAACAAAACAGGAATGCAAATAAATATAGGACTTAAGTTATGACTTTTTACTTTACTTAACACATAAATATAATTAAATTACAAAAATGCAAGTCTTAAAAGTGGCACGATATACAGTAAATATTAAAAACTTATCAACAATCTTTCAGAGACAAAAAACAGCACATAAAAGCACACATTAAAAAATGCTCTAACTTGGATGAAGCTAAGGAGAATTTCCAGTACATTCTTGGTTGCCGGAAGTTTTCTGTTCAATATTTATTAAATCTGTTAAAAATTACCGACTTGATTTTCGATTTTTTCTCGGTATGCTCTCCCAACGACCTGGGTATTTATAAATCACGATATAAGAACAAAAGGTGATTGTTGATACTCAAATATAGCCCCTCCCCGACTTTTCTCCCGCTAATCCACAACGACTATCCAGTGATACATGGATTCAGTCCAACAAGGTATTGTAAGACCACATGTTTTTTTCATTTTAATGGCGAAAACCACTGAATCGTTGCGGGTTTAGAGATAGCTGGTTATGCTCCACGTTAATGGCACTATTTTAAACTTATTGGGATTTTGAGCCGTCAATACGGGTTTTTATGTTTGCTCATATCCATTGGGAGTTGTGGATGCGCTCTCATCAGATGGCGATTGCAAAGCCATTTGCACCCTCTCATCAGGCTAAACCTAAATTGAATAACAGTCAGCCTAAGGGTTACTGTTTTAAATTTAACCGAGGTGCGTCTTGTGCAGGCTGTACGTATACAAGCATTTCTGCCATAAATGTGAAGGAGCGCATCCTGCAAAATCCTGTAATGTTCGTGCGCCCCGGAATGAGTCCGGTTTGCCCTCCCAGCCTGTCAAGCCCAGTTTGCCCTCTCAACCCGCCAGGTCTTCTTCCGCTCCGAAATGAACTGCCTTCCCCAGTTAGAATTGATAGGTTAAAACTTTTTCTTTCTAATTATCATGAAAACCATGAAATTTACCTGATAAACAGTTGTAAAGTGGAGTAACTTGACAGTGACTTGAAAGTGACTTGTTGACTGTAAGATTTCGCAACAGACTGCCCACGCTGACACGCCTGGCTGGATATATATACACCCTATAGGGGGTATCAATGTCAGGCAATGCTATGTCTCCCCATCAAATCCCCGGATGTTGCTGCTACGTATCACAATTACGTTACTTACACTATCCAAGACAACCATAAAAATTCTATTTGTATCAAATATTTTGTATATTGGCGGCTAGCTAGCTAGCCAACACCGTCAATATAACCCCAAGAAAGTAAGAAGTAAGAGAGCACATCTCCGTGCCCTATATATGATAATTATTTGAAAATCTATTTTTAGCAGCGCACGCAGCCTGAAATATTTTATCATAGGATTCCTGATTCAGTTCAGGCTGCGCGCGCTGCTAAAAATAGATTTTCAAATAGTTTTCCTCGGGATAGCGGACTTATGTATGGGAGATGTGCTCTCTAACTTCATACTCTCTTGATATCCCGTATTGGCGGCTCAAAGTCCAATTAAGTTTTGTATCGCGGTTCTCCCAAAGCTCGGTAATTATGAGCCGACAATACGGGTTTATAATGGCGGCTCTCTCCCGATCAAACTACTTGGAGAATCGCGATATACAATGGAATAAGATAAAATAGAGCATTATTTCCAATGAAGATTACTTGCATGGGCTAGAATACCGGTCATCTCGCGGGCGCGCCATCAGCGGTTTTCCCTCTGAATGTAGGGTAGGCTGCCTTGAAGAAGCGTTTACAGTTCTTTTGTACTTTTGTATTTTTCGAAATATTGTGTATTTTAGGTGAAAAATGGACGATGTTAGCTTTTATCGATAGAACTTAAAATCACCTATTATGTCTACAATTACAGGTTCTTCCAAAATCTGGGTGGACAATTTAGATTCAGTGAACAAAAGATAACCAAAATACGATGAAAATTTTCCAATTTCACTATTTCTTTGTTTACTATTGGGAATGACAGGCGATAATTTCCAAAACTCACCGGTAAGTTTGGACGTTGAATTTCATATCGTGGCAGCATGAAATGTACTTCATAAGAATTGTCATATAACACTGGGGGAGAATCGACGTGGACAAATGCTACAAATGCTGAAGTACGCTATTTATTGCTATATTATTTTTTCTCTCGAAGGTTTTTTTCAGTACCGCCGCCATCTTGGTTTGACAAATATTCGCGCATGCTCAGTTACGATGACCGGTATTCTAGCCCATGGTTTATGTAAAGTTTTAGGTTAACCAAGTAATTAAAGTATTAAAATAGTCTTTACTTTGATTTGTTGTATGTGAGAGCGGAGTTTCGTTCCAATAATGATTCGGTCGTCTGATAACATGACTACAAGCTATAGTTCGTAATTCATGTGCATAGCCATGCCTTTCCTCTAAAATTAACTTCTAAATCACGTAATGTGTGACGTCACATCAAACCACGTGACCGTATGACTGGTGACACAAGTACCACCCATCCTACCAAGTTAAAATAGTCTTTACTTTGATTTGTTGTATGTGAGAGCGGAGTTTCGTTCCAATAATGATTCGGTCGTCTGATAACATGACTACAAGCTATAGTTCGTAATTCATGTGCATAGCCATGCCTTTCCTCTAAAATTAACTTCTAAATCACGTAATGTGTGACGTCACATCAAACCACGTGACCGTATGACTGGTGACACAAGTACCACCCATCCTACCAAGTTCCGTGGTCATAGCATATAATGCCGACTATTTTCAAAAATGGGCGATAATGTTTGGCTCGTAAGTCACGTGATGTGTGACGTCACATCACATCACGTGGTCATATGATTGGCAATCCAAGTGCCAACCATGCTACCAAGTTTGGTTGTCATAGCATGCTTTGTTGAGGAATTATGGTCAAGGGGCCACCAGATGCGTATGGGGCCACCAGATGCGGGCTACCAGATGCTGGTGGAACGTGCTAACCCCTGCTCTGAAATCTACTACCAAAACAGGTAGAGTGACAATCGGGCTCGAGAAAAACCAGTTGTGACTAGCATTAATGATAGACAATTTTGATAACATTCCTGAGCCCTGAGCGATGATTAGCTGTGAACATGCTATCCAAGTAGAAGTAATGGCCAAATTCCACCGTGAACTTCAAAGCTAACTAGCCGCTCAGGGTTCAGGAATGTTATCAAAAGTGTCTAGCCTTAACGCTACTGGCTACTGGCTACTGGTCGCAACTGGTTTTTCTCAAGCCTGATTGTCACTCTACCTGTTTTGGTAGTATATAGAAGATCTTTTTTCGAAGTAACAATATTTCTCGAAGAGACAATATTTGTATAATGATCATCCGGGTGGATGTAGTCCTGAGAAGGACTGTTTGATGTGACTGACGTTTCGACAACCTGTGCGGAAGTCATTTTCAGAGTCCAGTGAAGAAAAAGTCAGATATGGGTCTTATTTATACTGCCACAACTTTGACTGTCATTCTTTGTAATATAGAAGATCACTAGCTTCCCTTCCATTTTCGATTTCCACTATCTCATATAATTTTTTTGTAAGACTTCGCTCGATTCTACTAGGAAAAACCCTTGAACTCTTGATCAGCTAGTCCCGTAAATGACATCACACGAGCTAGTACCATTCTCTTCTAACTACTCCGAATTTTTTCTAAAAGGTGCCTAAAACACGCATTTTTACCAACTTTGACCGTCAAAAAAAAAATGAAATCGCAACAGAATCAAAAAAAAAATATTGATTATGTGATTCTTAGGGTCAGAACTTTCATATTAAACACAAACTGGCAAACCCTTATATGCAGTTTAAAATAAAACCAAAGAAAATAATGGAATTAGTAACATATCCTGAAGAGCACCGCCACCAGGGGAGGGGGTGGGGCAGAACTCGGCTCCCGACGCTCCGAACGACATTATTAATTATTCAGTGTGAGAATAGTGTCTACTACTATGCATTATGTTTACGGCTATTTTTTTACGAGCAAGTTAACTTAATATATTTTTTTGGTTGGTAATTCCTCGTTCACTTGATATAGAAGACCTGTATTCAGTTCATGTATGTTTTTGCTGCAAGCCAGAGGTAAACAAACCAAAGGCAATGCATGTGATTAACAACAAGTCGGCCATACCAATGCACAACACTTACGTATGCTGAAATTATGACTTGACTACAACTATTGTTCAATAACAATGAAAAACGTGTATCTTTTGTTCAAATTCTAAAGATGTTCAAATTTTGAACAGTCTTTGATGCACCTATTGTTGTTTTTAAAAAGCGCACGAAGTCGAAATTCGAGGGTAGGAGCCATTCCGGCGACCATCACCAGCCAAACTACAGAGTAAGAAGTGAATTTATTATGGAAGAAAATATCTTCTAGCATTCAAGTTTTAGAAAGAATGCTGCTTTGAGCGTGCTGGAGAGAAGCATTGGCATGTGTACTTTGATTCTGTCGTGAAATTATGGCCGTAGTTTAGTTTTTCTTGGATTTAGTGAACATTTAACAAGCTATTAAGGTAAGTCATTTTTATTCATAAAAGTACCAATTTTAGATATTGCAAAATATTACTGTAAGTATTCATTACAATCCTAAAGAGAAAGAGCTTGAGCTGCCTGTGAGGCACCTTAATTTCTAAAGCCTTTAAGTCTTCCTCATTAGTATTCTTTATATAAAGACAAACGTGATACACTTGAATACTGTCTAATGAAGAGGGCTTTATCGAGTATGAAGATCATTGCACGTATATGGGCGGTCCAATTGGACCAAAGGCTTATAAATTATACATGAGTTTTTGAAGCAGTATTAAAGTATTACCAGTAATCATTAAGGAGTTATTAATATCTAAAACTTAAAAAAAAAAAAACTAATATGTATATCTGATACAACACGGACACGAATATTGTACATTACTTTTGAAACAGTGTATACATTCATGTTCTACTAAAATTTTAAAGATAAAATTGATTTTGGCTGAGAAAATTGAAGTTAAAGTTTATGCAAATCAGGACGATTTTGTATCAGATATACAACCTCCTCCACGGACAATGATTTCTATTGTGTTTTCTTCATTAATTATTCATGAGTTTTATAAGCCACTTTAATCACATACGAGTGGTATTTTTCAATAATTCTTCGAGAACATTTAATAATACTTATAACTTATTGCGATTTTAAGCCCCCATTACGGTTTTATATTGGCGGCTAGTTGGGAGAAAATGAATATATAATAAAGAATATATTTTCTTCCAATGCCGTCAATATAACTCGTACTGGCGACTCAAAATCGCAATAAGCCGAGTTTTGTATCGCGATCATCCTATCGCGCTGTAATTCTGAGACGACAATACGTGTTTATATTAGCGGCTCTCTCCGAATGAAGCTTATAGGAGAATCGCGATACAACTACATAAAATAATCGTTTGCGAAATTTAAAAAAAGTCAAAAAAGGTATGAAGTTCCCGGATGTTCCCGGAATTAAGAAAAAAAATCACAACCTATCAGCCAATAAGAAACGAGCATTTTATGTAGATGTGTTATTAGTGGTTTTCTCGTAAATGAGAAATATACCATAATGCTTCATATTACGTACGGGTAGGACATGCCATAACATTAAAATGACTTCTTATAATAATGGTTATCGTATGAGTGGGAAATATGTCGTATTGAAACGGCTTCAGATTGTCTTCCAGTAAATTAAAGTCTTGAAAACAAAATTCTCGTTGTACGAGAAGTTACGGTTACGGCACTAAGTTAGAGTAAGGCTTTGAACTTGGCGTATCGTTTTCCACTCATACAATAACCGCTCTATAGCAGCCTAATAGATCATTGATTATATAGCTATATGAAATATATACACCTATTTCAATATAGCTTGACACAGCCGAAAGCAAAAAGCAACAAACAACAAACAACAAGCCAAGACCACCTGCAAAAAAAAGTTTTAATTAACTGAAACTTCGGTAAAACACTTAAAGAATCGAAAAAGTTGCAGCCTACCATTACTAGATAATCGTGTCTAAATGTTGAATAAGGAGTAAAATACAGATGTTTTTTGCCGTCTTGTGTTATTGCTTGTGGCTTATTGCTTTCAGCTGCGACAGCCTATTTTTTAAATAGGAGAACATGCATGGGCTAATTGCTGTGGCAAGGATTGGATATGGCGGGGAAAACATCAGTTTACAAGCGCTGAATAGACGATGTCTTTGTAAAGAGAATGTATTAATGTAAAAAGAACAGTAAGGAAAAGGGAAGAATATCACGAGCAATTGTTTGCATTCTTGCTTGGTATATCCCTGTAAAAAACAACTTTCATAATTTCCTAATTGATTAAGCAAAGAACGGAGTAACCCGCATATTGCTATGCATTTTTCCTCAATCTACCTGAATCGTACATTTCATGATTAAATCACCACCATCAAGATCACAGTATGCTGGAGATATCGCATAATTTGCTGGCAAAAGTCTATCCCATTGCAATGGTATGCCATCCAGACAAAATACATGGCGTTTCTCTGAAGAAAGATCTGCAGCAGAATGTTCGAAACTTGCCACTGTTAATCTGGATTGGTTCAGAAAAAAAATATTTTTCAACATTAGTTCCTGAAACTAGGTTCCATTATTAGAAAATATCTTACCCACCTGCATGACACAGATATTTTATCTGTATTACGTAATACATCACGATTGCACTGGTCCAGACAAAGATGCACTGATACTAGTTCATTGTATAAGAATGTTATCAGTTGCCATCTGTAGCCACACAACCAGAAGGTAGGACTTTTGATTTCAGACCACAAACGTTGTATGTTGCGGTAGTTCTTTATTTGCCATCTATACGTTCTTGAAAGTTCATCATTTTTCTAAGAAAATAATCATAATACGTATAATAATATTGTTTACGTTTGTTTCTTCCACGAATTTATGATAATTTACCGAGCTTTTGCACTTCTAGTGCATCATCAGGGCGAAAAGAAGGTCTTATAACTATTAAAATTATTTAAAGACTATAAGCGCACGCATGCATTATACGAATATAAGGACCAATCAGAGAAACAATACGATCTATGTGTATAAACAAATCTAAACGAACTTAACAAGAAAGAGACAGAGCCCGCACTGTAGAAAATAAAGCGCGAGAAAAAAACCTTAGGAATACTTATGTACGAAATAAACCAATAAATAGGACCTAAAATAAATACACTATATAAAATAAGATAAATAAATATGATGAATGAATGAAAGAATGAATGAGTGAACGAATGAATGAATGAAGGAAGAAAGGAAGGGAGGAAGGGAGGAAAGAAGGAAGGAAGGAAGGAAAGACGGGAGGAATGAATGAATGAATGAATGAATGAATGAATGGTCAAGGAAACTGTAAGAATGTTTTGAGAATAGGTTCGTAGCATGGCGGGATTGTCCTTCCGCTATCCACTAGGTAATGTATTGCGACCAGGCCTGCATGCAATCCCTCCAAAGTTGTTAGCCTTTTGTAAGCCATTAGCCGTGCATTTTTACAATGCGTCATTGTGCGAGAATATAAACAAACCGAAGGGAAACCCAACAACTCTCGTTCGCTTCTTCAGTAAATTTAAAAGAATTCAAAGGAAGACAAGTGTTGGAAAGCTTGCAGCTACTGAAACATTCGCATTATGTATTTCTACACGTATCAAGATATTCGCAAGCTTTCTATTTCTAGAATTAAAGTGATATAAACTGTTATAAAATACTGTTAGAATATGTTAATTCATGGAAAATGTTATAAAGCGGCCGGTCAAAATAAGGCATACCGTATAATATTCACAGAAGCTTAGCATCTATACGAACATGTAACTAGTATTAGAATTTAGTTAAGTTCCCTTCAAATGCAAAGGGAGCTCGCTGCGTTGAATAGGACTCTCCACATTTCAGTTTTATTATTGAGTATTATGAGAATTCATATCAGCTGAATTATTTGTCAGCAACTCAAACTTACTCGATTAGAGCAGCACAACTCGCGTCGCTAGAACTCTTAGAGGAATCCAAAGCCTGTCAAAATGATTTATCATGGTTAATATTGAGATGCTACGGCTAAAATTTCGTTTTAGTTTTTCTATACACTTCGTGTTCACGAGCTTCTTTGACAAAGTAAAACCCGCATCCAATTATCAAATCGAGGGAGGGGAGCCTGAACATTTTCTCGAAGCTCGTTCTAGCTCTCGAATTTGAAAGAAAAAATAATTTTATTGATAATAACTTTTCAGTAGTTAGAAACACTGGATCCTGCCTTTGTAATGAGAGAAATTTGAATTCTAGTTCCAATTTTGTTTATACCGAAAAACATTTGCCGTGTCCTACCCTACTAAGGCAGTCATTGCTGCGCAATTTTTTCCCGTCATGGGTTATGCTAACAACTTGAGCTTGTTAGCTTCGCGCTGATTGGCTAGTTACATTTTCTTGTATCACCTAGCATATATCCATATCCATATATGACACCAGAGAAAATGGACTGAGACTTGCCTCATAGCTAGAAACAATAATGTAATATTTAATAGAGATAGCGGAAGGACAATCCCGCCATGCTAGGAGCCTATTCTCAAAATTTTTTTATAGTTTTCTAGATCATTCATTCATTCATTCATTCATTCATTCATTCATTCATTCATTCATTCATTCATTCATTCATTCATTCATTCATTCATTCATTCATTCATTCATTCATTCGTTCATTCATTCATTCATTCATTCATTCGTTCATTCATTCATTCGTTCACTCATTCATTCTTTCATTCATTCATCATATTTATTTATCTTATTTTATATAGTGTATTTATTTTAGGTCCTATTTATTGGTTTATTTCGTACATAAATATTCCTAGGTTCTTTTGCTCGCGCTATATTTTCTACAGTGCGGGCTCTGTCTCTTTCTTGTTAAGTTCGTTTAGATTCGTTGATACACATAGATCGTCTTGTTTCTCTGATTGGTCCTTATATTCGTATAACGCAAATCGCGCGTGTTTATATATAGCCTTTATAAATAATTTTAATAGTTATAAGACCTTCTTTTCGCCCTGATGATGCACTAGAAGTGCAAAAGCTCGGTAAATTATCATAAATTCGTGGAAGAAACAAACGTAAACAATATGGTTATTTACACGTACAATACCATTTTAGAAATACGTATAATAATGTTAACGTATTTTTAAGCACTTTAAAAACTCTTCTTGAATTGACATTCATATGCATACTTTGCTATGTATAATGCACTCTCTAACCTTAACTCGGAAAAATTCCTCCTTTAGTTGTTTGTTCTCATTAATGAGCGATGAACACTGTTTTGTAAGTGCCGAATATTGTTCGGTAAGTATCTTGTTTTGGTTCTGAAGTTTAGTGACCGATGAACATTGTCTGGCCAGTAACATCATGTGTACATCCATGTTGCCTTTAAAATGTTTACAAAGATGTTGTCGTTCAACTTGAACTGAACATCCCTGATCCTTGAATGGACACTCGAGTATTGTCTTGGTACAGTCATTTCTCAGATGGTCATCCAAGTCAATCCTGAGAACAAACAATACGAGTTTTCTCTGTTTGTTACTAATGTGGGTTATTCAGTCACACTACATGTCATTAACAGATGTTTTCCTTTTCGTTTGGGATTTATTTCAAATGTGTGATGTAATTGGGTGTTGATGGAGTGTAGATGTTTATTCAGGGATTCTGGGATGCAAGAAATAATGAAAAGACGTTTTACTTTAGTTCCACAGCTACCTCACTTCAATAAGACCGTCCAGTATTTTCCATGTAAAGACTTACAAAAAATATTTTTGAAGATTGAGTAATCAGGCATGATAATTTATAAATTTAGTCGAGTTGTCTCTGATTTTTTGAATTTAAAAAAGCAAACGTTCCAACCGATGTACTACGGTCTTCATCAGTGGTCTAATGGTTGGCTGTATGCAAAACGGTGTACGAGAATCTATTCAACTGACGTTTTGCATACAGCCAACCTTTGACCACTGGTTCAAAAAAATCAGAGACAACTCGACTAAATCCATAAACTCACAAAACAATTTAACTAGGCTCGTACGCTGATCAGATTATCGAAAGCGGCGATGAGCATACCATACCTTTTTATCTTGATCATTTGTCCGGATTCTGGACTCACACAGCTGTTGGGACATGGAACCATCTCTTCAGGACATTGAACATGTTTGTGGAACCGTAGCCGTAATCGAAACTGATTTCGTTTACATTTCTCACATTGCACTATTATGAACTGGCATATATTGTAATGATCCTGCAGTTCTCTTCTCTGCAGTACTGTTTTGCAGCACTCAATATTACACTGTACTAGTTGGAAAGGACAAGTTTCTTTGTGTTTGGCAAGTGACGGTAGCTTTCCAGTCCAGTCACACTTGAGCCCACATTCCTCTGCGTCTGTAGCCGAGATAAGACACAAGGTTATAAAGTGCAATATGATATGACGCAATTAAGTAAAAAAATATTATCGACTAAACAACAATTCTTATGTCATCGCACTGAGAATATGCTGCCTCCGTGCCATCATAGAATATTTAGATTTCCGTTCTGCTTGAAACTATGGCCCCGTCCATACTTAGACGATCGAACATGCTGAGCATTCTCATCGAAAACTGATATATTTGAAAACGCTCCCCAGAGTGGACACAAAAACGGAGGCTTATGACTTGTGTGGACATCGAAAACGGTCTGTTTTTGACATGAGCAGATGACAATTTTAAATTATAATTCGATCTCAGGATCAGAGGGCCGTATGTTAGATAACTCTTTGTGGTTAATAAGTGTTTTTCCTCTATCAAATAGCATTATATATTGTTCGTTTTAGTGTGGACGCTGTGAAAACGATAGTGTGGTCGCAAAGCTTTCAATGTGTTTTCGGTGAGACAAAAAACGAAGCGTTTCGAAAGCGCATTAGTGTGAAATGGGCCTTTTAGTCATTTTTTATTTTGTCAAACGTGCAATAGAGATCGATATTAGAATTTATTTTTTGAATAAAACAACGAATGCTTAAGATTATAAACGAATAATGAATTGATAAATTCAATAATTATCTGAAATAATGCCGTCTTGGGGGGGGGGGGGGGGGGCATAGGCTGAAATGATCATCTGTTGATGTGACCATCAGCATGCGACTATTTCATGCAAAAGGCCTACCAGGTCATGGGCTCCTGATAAGGCTAAGGTCTAACTTTACATGAGTCGTACGGATTAAAAGTAATGGAGCGGCTCTCGGTTTGACATTTTATTTGACCTTATAAGTCTTAGAAGACGATCCTACCTAATACTAAGATTTTGCACATTTCTTTGTGAAAACAACAACGTCACCGATGACGTCATTTTCAACCACTCACCTTCTTTTGCCGCTTGTCCATCACTCTCTAGTGAATCACAGTACACTTCAAGTTTTTCTATCATATTTTTCATACCCAAACATCTGGCAAGATTGTTCACTGTTAGTGCATTCTTACACACGGGGCATAGTTGTCTGTTCTCCAGGCATCGTGTAATGCAATCTTTACAGAAGGTATGTCCATCTCTGCATTGCCAGGGGTCGTCCAGTACTTCCAAGCTAGAAAGTAAACGAAACAATAAAAAGACTGCATTTGTTTCTCTCACAGCTATTTATACAAGAACTGCTTGATTTCACTGTACAAGCCACTGTCTTCTGAATAACTTTTCTATCAATTAAAGTATTATGTTGGGAAAAATGTCAATTGGGATAATATTATTATTTTTTTATTTATTCTTTTTATAATGATATTTTAACAGGATGCTCCTTCACTTAAAGCTAAAAAGTAGAAGGCAAATTATCGATACAAAATGAGAAAAACTACAATTACGCAAAAATGTAAAAATTCAAATAGCATACTTTAAAGAGTTCATTCAGAAAAAATAGACTTAAATTGAGAAATTTTTGAAGATTGTTTAACATCGACACTTAGATTGTTCCATTCTTTAATGGCATGATAGGATATTGTTTGCTTCCCCCAAATTTATTTTATTGGTAGTCGATATTCATTTCCATGCCTTGTGTTGTGTCCATGCTCATTCAGTTTGGTGAACTTGAGATTGGAGGATTGTAAATTGTTCTTACATTTGAAAATATGCAAACATCGGTGATAGCGTCTACGTTGAGTAAGCTCTATCCAATTGAGTTCCCTTCTCGCGTCAGATGCTGAGGACTGGAGAGGGCGATCCAGTATGATCTTGGCAGCTTTGTTGTGTAGGGTTTGAAGTGATTGCATCAGCGTGATGTTGTCTTTATCTCCCCACACAATATCCCCATAATGGAAGAGTTGTAAAACTAAGCTATTGAAGTGCAACAGTCTAGCAAACTTTGGTAGAAGATATTTGATTCGCTTCAGTAGACCAAGGCGTTTGTTGATTTTGGTCAACTGTTTTTCAATGTGGGCTGACCAAGACATATTACCTGAAAACACCACACCAAGGAACTTGAACTCATCCACCCTTTCAACCGTCTTCGAGTGTACTTCGATGGATATGCTTGATATGTTGTTTGTTTTCCTGCGCTACTTCCGAACAGCATAGCTTTAGTTTTAGATGTATTCAATGTTAAGTGGTTGAGTTTGACCCAATCGCCAACTATTTTGAGATCGTCATTTAGCTTATCTTCAATGTCAGCATCTGAAGAGGAGAAATAGTACAGGAGTGTATCATCAGCATACAAGGATACTTGAGTATGTTGGACAATGTCAGGTAGATCGTTAATGTAGATGATAAACAGGAGCGGACCAAGAATACTTCCTTGTGGCACACCAAGGTTGCATGGTAATGGCTCTGAGAGGTCTAGGCCGCAGGATGTGCGAAAATATCTTGATGACAAGTAGGAAGCAAACCATTTAAGATCGTTCTCACACACACCAGCTGAAGATAGTTTGTTTTGTCAGCAGAATTGTATGGTTAACTGTGTCAAAGGCTTTTGACAGATCCACGAAGACAGCTCCACATAATTTTCCATTGTCCATATTGTGAAGAATGTCATCAGCAAAGCTGGTTAATGCACTTGCTGTTGACCGTTTGGGGCGAAAGCCACATTGTTTGTTGGAGAGCAGATTGTTCATACCCAGATATTCATAGAGTTGAAGGTGGACAGCTTTTTGGAGGATTTTACTCAATGTTGGAGTAAGAATGGAGATCGGTCGATAGTTAGTGGCATCACTTCTATCACCGGATTTGAATAGAGCTATAACTTTAGCACATTTCCAGGTGCATGGAAATGTGTGAGATTTGATGGATAATTTCAGAAGGTTTGTAACTGGTTTTGCGATTATGTAAGCAGCATCCTTAATAATAATAATAATAATAATAATAATAATAATAATAATAATAATAACTTTATTTATCCTACAAGATGGATCAGCTAATACATCGAGGTAAGAGCTGGTATAAACCCATGTGTAGCTAATAAAAATGAATAATAATACTATATCTATATATACATATCATAAAAAACTATCAATATATATGAAACTCAATAATAACTTGAAAAAACTAGTAGGTAAAACTCCCATATATATTATTAGTAACTTAAAAATAGCTAAGAACCTAATTAAGTGAGCAATGATGCGACTTGACATCTAAATCCCTAAAATAATTGTACAGCTCAGCCGTAAAACCCCGTAGAGAGGTTATATCTCTAATATATTTAGGAAAACTATTCCAGTCTGCTGCAGCAGCATATTGAAAGGTTGTTTGACCTGTATGCGTGTTAACTTTAGGAAGATGTAAAATGGTCTTATCGCGCAGATTTCTCTCGTGCATACGAGATCTAAGGATGACATAATCTACTAATTAATCTGGACAATTGATATTATGTACAATCTTAAAAGTTAGTACTGCCCGCAGAAACCGCCTACGATTCACTAACGTAAGAAGACCTAGCTTAGAACGCATTACTTGAGAACAAGTTTTCCTGTTGACATTCAGTATTGAACGCATAGCCTGATTTTGTAAACGTTCAATCTTCGACGATGTATTCTTAGAACAATTTAACCAAGTAATACAACCGTAATCCATGATGGGCAATATGGTTTGCTTATAAATTAACAAAAGAATGTCCTGAGGTAAAAAACTAGAAATCCTGTTGAACATCCTTAACTTAGGATACACTCGCTGGCAGATATACTTAAAGTGACTTTCCCAAGATAAATTACTATCTATGTATACCCCTAAATACTTATAACAGTCCACATTTTTCAATTTTTGATTTTGTAAATAAATTTCTCAAACTCATTAATAATTCATGAGCTAATCAACCAATGTGAGCGCACCATTCGTACCACGTGCATGAAACCCCAATGAAACACGATTCTAGGTTGGCCGGTGTTTAAAATATTTTAATCACTAGTGATGAAAATATTTTTAAACCTACTTAGTGGTGGGAAATCTCAAAACAAATTATCCCCTTACTATCCTTTAGTTACCAACTTCCCTCTGTATTTCCACTATGCTTTCCTCTATCTTTCTGTCTACTATCAAACTACCTAATTTACATTTTTTTTTTTTTTTACTTATTTTTTCCCGACGTTATCGAGTATCGAACCTGCGACCCTTAGAGTTGAAGTCCCTCTTTATACCAGCTGAGCTATTGGTGAATTCGTTGGCAAACTAGTGTTGAACAAAAGTTTTATTCCCACGCCACCAAATACTCTGCATATGTTGATCAGTAATTACACTGACGTCAAGTTCTAACAGAAATGAATGAACTTTATTCACATCTTAAATGATCCCTTTAATTTTGTTCAAAGTTTCGATCATTATTTGAAGCACAGAAGTTACAATTTATATTCAATTGACAATTTGGAATATTCTCCAAAGAAAAAGAAGAAAAAACTACTTTTGTTGGTAGTTACAGGTTATGTTTAGAGTACAATTTGAAATATTGCCCACACATAAAGGAACATTTTCCAAGCCATGTCTTGAAGAGAACACAACTGCGTCACTCCAGTGAGCACTCCGTAACACTTGTTATAAGCCCTACAGTATTTCGAAATTAACTAAATTCCGCACGAGAGGAATTCAAAAGAACTCTCATAATCCCAGGCAACATAATGAATGACGTACAATAGTATAAAGAACTATCTCCATTCCTGCATAATGAATTATTTACTCGATTGAGAAGTAATTCCAAAAACTCGTGCTTCGTGTTTCATTAGGGTTTCCAAACACTCGAAAACAATAAAAGCACTCGGCCTGCGGCCTCGTGCTTTCAAATGTTTTCTCGTGTTTAGAAACCCTAATGAAACACTCGTACTCGTTGTTGAAATATTACGTCAATGTCAGTGTCTTTTGCAGCTTTAAGGGCAGGTCGTGATGCTATTACCATGACATCAGATTTCCTAGGGTGGGCAACCATCTCGTTATTCTTCAACCACTTCTCGATTTGTGAAAGATCTTGGTTTACACGAGTTACCGCTAGGTTAACATCTTTATCTGAAAAATGGATTTCTGTATCATCAGCAAACAGTGTGCAACTTGAATGCTCTACAGCAGACATAACGTCATTAAAAGAGATGGAGAATAATGTTGGACCGAGCACCGATCTCTGTGGTACTCCGCGACACACGCTTTGGAGATCAGACGATCCACTATTACAGCAGACAAACTGTTTCCTATCTTGCAAATAGTTATTGATCCAGTGAAGTGAAGAGCCGTGTAGTCCAGCTACAGCGAGTTTGTTGACCAACAGGGGATGACTAATAACGTCAAAAGCCTTCCGTAGATCTAAGAAGGCAGCAACAGATAATCTTTTCCCATCAATTGCTCTTTTCCATTCATCTACCAACATGGTTAATGCGACATTACAGGAGGAAAACTTCTTGTAGGCAAATTGATTCTCATCAATTAAGTCATTTTCAGTTGCAAACTTTTGAAGCTGTTTGTTGGCAAAGACTTCGAAGACTTTGGAGACACATGGAAGAACGGAAATTGGACGGTAATTGTCACAAGCTGTCATCACACCACCTTTATGAAGAGGAGAAACTCGGGCGATTTTTCAATCTGAGGGAAAAACACCGGTGTCCTACGACACGTTAAACAGGTAGGCAATGCTAGGAGCTAACTGACCGGCAGCAGCCTTCAAGGCCTTGGCGGGGATATCGTCAACACCAGTAGCCTTAGTTGTTTTCAAGAGCTTTATACACGTCCTCATTTGATACGTGTTCAAAAGTAAATTCAATGTCATTGTGAGTAATTTCTTGTGCTGTAGAAGCAACACGCAAATTTATACTCGGGTATGACTCATTCAGAACAGATTCCGCGATACTTACAAAGTGAGAGTTAAGTTTGTTTGCTATAATCTTTGGATCATGAACATCCTCATTTCCAATTACCAATTTATCTATGTTTTTTGCCTTACTCTTTCCAGGGAGGACAAGTCTTAAAGTCTTCCAAAAATGTTTTGGTTTACCCTGGTGTTCCTGCAGACGATCTTTAAAAAAATCACGTCTCTGCTTAAGAAGTCGAGCACTGATGTTGTCCAATCCAATCGATTTATTGGTCTTAAGTGATGTTAGCTGTTTAACAACAAACGATTCATCAATTGGAGCGAAACGAAAAGTGGAATCTCTTTCAAGAGTGGTAGGTGCAAAGACAGGCATCACAGAGAAGATTTTGTAGGCAAGACGTTGACCAATGGAAGCAAAGTGATTGTTCAGTACGCTGGCAATGGACTTAGGCTCAAGATATTGAACTTCGTTCGAGATTATGCAATTAGGATTTGAGGTGTGATCTTGTTTACGACTTAGAGCATTGTTGACTGCTTTCCATAGTTTGCTTGAGCCTCCTTTGCTGTCTTTGATCAAATTTATGTAGTAGTTTGACTTAATACGCTTTATATCACCATTGACAGAGTTACGAAGGTTTCGGTACCTTTGCCAATGATAGGAGGAGCAAGTTCTTATAGCTTTGCGATGATGGAAGTCGCGATCCTGCAATGCTTGTTTTATTTGAGAAGTCATCCATGGAGAGTGGATACCGTTAATTCTGCGCTTCTTAACCGGGGCTTGAGTGTCAGCCACGTCGAAGAATACTTTATTCCAAGTCAAGACTGACGCATCGACGTCCTCACAGTTGTTGAGGTCTATTTCTCGATTTGGAACTTAAAGTGAAAATATATCTAATTCGTGTCCCATAACAAATCGAAAAACCTTTCAATGTGACCGTCACTCTTAAATAAGGCTCATCTAATTCAAAATCAAAAGACCGACTTGAAATGATAATGTGAAGATAAGTTGTACTCACAAAGCAGCATCACTAAGCTCCGATTCAGAACAAGCTAAAAATCACCAAATTCGAAAGATTTGTGCAAAGCGCTCAGTTAAAAATCCAAACTAGATTTTACAAATGTTGTAGTACAATGTTTCGAGATATTATAGACGGAATTTCAGAGAAATCTGAGTACGTGCACACTGTGAAAACGTCCATTACAAACTATGGGTGAAATCCAAAAATTTTCTATTGTGAAAAATGTAATTTTTAAAAAGCTGCTGCTCGAATATTCTATCGCTGTTACTATCTATAATTTAGCTTAACATAATGTTAAACCTTTGCTTAATCAACATTTGAACACAGATTTCTTTAGGATACGTCGTTTTTATGCGCGAGCCTGTTTTGTTGACCAACCATTTTCCTTCTCAAAGTCGGTGATTTGAGGCCGCCGACGGCCAAAACGATTTTCTTAATTTTCTCGCAAAGAAAACGTTTTTTTTTTCAAAAACAAACACCAGCACGTCTATTTATATGGTATTAGGCCTCTTTGGTTCAAATATGAAGAAATGAATGAGGCCGCCGATTGCTCGGTTTTAATAATAATAATAATAATAATAATAATAATAATAATAATAATAATAATAATAATAATAATAATCGACCACATTATATCAGGCTGTCCTGTTCTCGCAAAGAAAGAGTTCATAGAAAGACACGATAAAGTTGGGACATATGTCCACTGGAAGATTTGCAAGCAGTATGGATTGGACGTATGCAGGAAATGGTATGAACATGACCCTGAAAAAGTAATGGACAACAATACAGCAACAATTTTATGGGACATGCAAGTACACACGGACAAAACCATCAAAGCTAACAGACCAGACATCATAGTCAAGAACAAAGTAGAAAAACGATGTTTTCTAATTGATGTTTCAATCCCAGCGGAAAGAAATGTGCCCTTAAAACAGATAGAAAAACTCTCCAAATACAAAGATCTAGAAATAGAAATAAGAAAAATGTGGGGAATGGAAACAAAAACCATACCTATTGTTATCGGGGCACTTGGGTTGATACACAAAGGACTTGAACAGTATGTCAATAAACTACAAGGAGACATTCCTATCGCAGAAATGCAGAAGATTGCCCTCCTAGGAACTGCTCACATCATCAGGAGAACTCATGATTAATTAATTTTTTTTTGATTTTTTTTGATTTAATCCGCTTTCAATTGTGAAAGTGAATACATTCTAGTTTTCCCAAGGTTCAAGGATTGGACTCGGTAAGCTAAGAATTTTGTAAGCAAAACATTAAGCAATTTGGAAAATAAACAATAATAATAATAATAATAATAATAATAATATTAATAATAGTCTTTAATGAGGGAACCTACATCACTATATGTGGGTTTCAGTAGGGCCCTAAAAAATGTTTTTAGATATTCGCTCTTAATAAAGTGAAATGTAGACTTTTTAAAATCGATTGTATACTGCACGTACTCAAAGTTCAAAACGAGCTACCAACAGATATATTGTTCCAAACGGTCTTCTCCAGTTCTCCAATTTTCTCTCGACCCTGGAAAACGTTGGCTCACTTTAGAATCAAGATCTATATGGCGGACCAACGAAAAAAATTGCTGATTAAATATTCGGGCAGAGTTTTAAAGCCGAAATTACACGCGTCCCTTTCGAAAGCTTATATTTATAAAAATGGCGCTAAATGTAATGCTAAACGTTTCCACGGTCTCTGGAATCGTCGATGGGCTGCTTAGGCAAAAATAAGAGATCTGGGCAACGAAATTGTAAGTACTCAAAGACCCTACGAATCTTATTAATTTGTATGGACTGAAAAAATACCGTGTGTGAAATGATTTATCTATAGAATACATATATGCCGATGACAGTACTTTTGAGTCAACACTTGTCATAATGATTTAATCCTCACACCTTACAAACACTTTTCTAAAGAGATTTAAGAGTCCCTGCTTAGAATTTTTTCCTTAGTCAAAACTCAGAATTTAGTTTACAGTTACGAGAAGCACAACCACCAGACCGCTCGCAAAGCCTTCTCTCTAAACCTACACATTTAGCGACACACATTCGCTTCTGCTTCCTACACAAAACATTCCTTAAACAAACAGCAAAATGCATTCATATTATTCATTCTGTCAACATTAGGCGGGGTTGTTAGACGGAGCGTTGGTCAATTAAATAACCGTTTGAGCTTCTGTAGATTGAGCCGGACAGCAACGGATTATTTGGACATGGTGGTGCGGCGATGAATAGCTTGCCAATGTTGAAGCTAGGTTTTAAAGGGTTTCTTGGTGTACGACAGAATATTTATTCTGTCGTATAAACTGACAACGTAACACCATCAATAATATGCATTGATGTACAAAATACTTGATAAAAATGTATAACAAGACTAAAAGCTAATGAACTGAAGGAAACAAAATATCCCTTAGATTGGTGTATGGAGATTGGGTAGCAAATCTAGAAATATTGAAAAAAATAAACAAACAAAGCTGCTTACCATATCGAACACTTGAGATTTTCATCGACTTTTTCAACAAAGTACTCAATCTTGAAACCCATTATCGGAACTGAAAGAGTTTCCAATACAGCTTCCTCACCAATATTTCAGCTATAACGCGGAGGTGATTGGCACATGTCGAAGCTTACTAATCTATTTCACTTTCAGAAATAATTAGCCGTGCGAGGAACAGGGGAGAAAGGAAGTAGAAAAGCCGGAAGTAAAACAACAAGGTTTATGCTTAGTGAATTAATTTATTTGAGATTTTTATAAAATTGTCTATGTAGTCGGACTTCGTTCCTAGATCAAAAATATCAAAATAAGTTGAACCTCAAGGAACATACATACGCACATACGTACATACCTACATCCAACTGACCAATCACAGCGCGTTTTGAATTTTGTTCTTCTTTGCCCTTTTGTCTTTGGCTCATAAGCGATTGAAATTTGGAGAAAAGTCACCTAAAGACGTTAATGGTTGCCTCTGCGTCGTTCTTCCCATCGAGGAGAGTTGCGATCTGTGCAGGTCGAACGAGTGTCGGGTCTTTAATAAATGGAAAAGATTCGTGTAGGTTTTGTTGTGGAACAAACTGGCATTGCATCTGAATTCCGCGTTGAAGAGCACTTTGAAGAAGTGGATGCTGTGCAAGTAAGGACTGGAAATCATGACCTCTTCTACTACAAACAGTAGAAATTGGCTTGGCGACAACGTGAACCCTCCATGCATGGTCCTTGGGAAGCTAACGATCGATCAAGCTTAGGTGAGTTATCCATGTGTATTGAGCTCTTTAGTGTCTTCCAAAGTTTTCCATCCTTAACTTGTAAAACAGGAGGCTCAGACACATCGACAGTTAGCTTGTCTATACTCAGTTCACATCCATCACAGAACTTAATTGTATAGTTAATTTTTGCATTGTGCTCTCATCGAGACTTTGGTGCTCGATGTAGAGTTGTTCGCTGGTAGATTTCATGCGAAGAATGTCATGCGTAGCTCTCTCGTCTTGTTTTTTCCACCGTATGACATCCTCGTATTTTTCTTCGGCTTTGCTACCTAGGTAAGATATGTGAACGCTAGATATGTGGACTGTTCCTCTAATTTTTGGATATATATTTTCAATTCGATATTGAGTGGCACTTTCCTCTGAGATCATGTTCGTAGAATCAACACATCTGGTTTGATTTGCCGAGTATAATAGGCTTTCCTTCAGAGGCTCTATATCTGCATAGTTTTCTTGCACTTTTTTTGCTTTATTATTTTGATTTTGTCAATTTTCTCCTCAATGACCTGTTAGTATGAAAACAAACATTCAAAGATCACAAAGATGCTCTGATTACTAGCTAGGGGCAAAGAAAGTAATTGTCTGCCAAAAACACAGTCTCTCTACTTAAATATACATTGATTAGCATCAAACCTGAAAGCAAAGGACTAAGAGAGTATTAATGCTATGTATACTTACCTGTTCCTGTATTTCGAAGTGTGTCTCAACATTATCATGGTCAAGTTTCCCCACTTCTTGAAAAAGGTACATGCTGTTTTAGGACATAAAAAATATTATTTTATCAAAAATGAAAAATTACCAAAATTCCTAAGAATTAAATCTCCAGTTAATTTGATAACTCAGACATGACATTCTAAAATAAGCTAGCAAAGCAATTCATATCTTATTTATTCTAAAGTCGTGTTCGCATACCTCTTGTTTTTTTTTTTTTTTACAGTAACTTGGTTGACCTTCTGTCATTAGCTTCTTTTTTGCTTTATGGGATGATGATGTTCTCTCATTGTCTTCAACTGTTGAAATTCTGATCCATTCATTACAGAACTGCTGTCCAAGAGTTACGAAGGTTTCGGTACCTTTGCCAATGATAGGAGGAGCAAGTTCTTATAGCTTTGGGATGATGGAAGTCGCGATCCTGCATTGCTTGTTTTATTTGAGAAGTCATCCATGGAGAGTGGATACCGTTAATTCTGCGCTTCTTAACCGGGGCTTGAGTGTCAGCCACGTCGAGGAATACTTTATTCCAAGTCAAGACTGACGCATCGACGTCCTCACAGTTGTTGAGGTCTATTTCTCGATTTGGAACTTAAAGTGAAAATATATCTAATTCGTGTCCCATAACAAATCGAAAAACCTTTCAATGTGACCGTCACTCTTAAATAAGGCTCATCTAATTCAAAATCAAAAGACCGACTTGAAATGATAATGTGAAGATAAGTTGTACTCACAAAGCAGCATCACTAAAATTCACCAAATTCGAAAGATTTGTGCAAAGCGCTCAGTTAAAAATCCAAACTAGATTTTACAAATGTTGTAGTACAATGTTTCGAGATATTATAGACGGAATTTCAGAGAAATCTGAGTACGTGCTCACTGTGAAAACGTCCATTACAAACTATGGGTGAAATCCAAAAATTTTCTGTTGTGAAAAATATAATTTTTAAAAAGCTGCTGCTCGAATATTCTATCGCTGTTACTATCTATAATTTAGCTTAATATAATGTTAAACCTTTGCTTAATCAACATTTGAATACAGATTTCTTTAGGATACGTCGTTTTTATGCGCGAGCCTGTTTTGTTGACCAACCATTTTCCTTCTCAAAGTCGGTGATTTGAGGCCGCCGACGGCCAAAACGATTTTCTTAATTTTCTCGCAAAGAAAGCGGTTTTTTTTTTCAAAAACAAACACCAGCACGTCTATTTATATGGTACTAGGCATCTTTGGTTCAAATATGAAGAAAATCGTTGTTTTATGAATGAGGCCGCCGATTGCTCGCTTTTAATAATAATAATATTAATAATAATAATAATATTAATAATAATAATAATAATAATAATAATAGTCTTTAATGAGGAAACCTACATCACTATATGTGGTTTTCAGTAGGGCCCTAAAAAATGTTTTTAGATATTCGCTCTTAATAAAGTTAAATGTAGACTTTTTAAAATCGATTGTATACTGCACGTACTCAAAGTTCAAAACGAGCTACCAACAGATATATTGTTCCAAACGGTCTTCTCCAGTTCTCCAATTTTCTCTCGACCCTGGAAAACGTTGGCTCACTTTAGAATCAAGATCTATATGGCGGACCAACGAAAAAAATTGCTGATTAAATATTCGGGCAGAGTTTTAAAGCCGAAATTACACGCGTCCCTTTCGAAAGCTTATATTTATAAAAATGGCGCTAAATGTAATGCTAAACGTTTTCACGGTCTCTGGAATCGTCGATGGGCTGCTTAGGCAAAAATAAGAGATCTGGGCAACGAAATTGTAAGTACTCAAAGACCCTACGAATCTTATTAATTTGTATGGACTGAAAAAATACCGTGTGTGAAATGATTTATCTATAGAATACATATATGCCGATGACAGTACTTTTGAGTCAACACTTGTCATAATGATTTAATCCTCACACCTTACAAACACTTTTCTAAAGAGATTTAAGAGTCCCTGCTTAGAATTTTTTCCTTAGTCAAAACTCAGAATTTAGTTTACAGTTACGAGAAGCACAACCACCAGACCGCTCGCAAAGCCTTCTCTCTAAACCTACACATTTAGCGACACACATTCGCTTCTGCTTCCTACACAAAACATTCCTTAAACAAACAGCAAAATGCATTCATATTATTCATTCTGTCAACATTAGGCGGGGTTGTTAGACGGAGCGTTGGTCAATTAAATAACCGTTTGAGCTTCTGTAGATTGAGCCGGACAGCAACGGATTATTTGGACATGGTGGTGCGGCGATGAATAGCTTGCCAATGTTGAAGCTAGGTTTTAAAGGGTTTCTTGGTGTACGACAGAATATTTATTCTGTCGTATAAACTGACAACGTAACACCATCAATAATATGCATTGATGTACAAAATACTTGATAAAAATGTATAACAAGACTAAAAGCTAATGAACTGAAGGAAACAAAATATCCCTTAGATTGGTGTATGGAGATTGGGTAGCAAATCTAGAAATATTGAAAAAAATAAACAAACAAAGCTGCTTACCATATCGAACACTTGAGATTTTCATCGACTTTTTCAACAAAGTACTCAATCTTGAAACCCATTATCGGAACTGAAAGAGTTTCCAATACAGCTTCCTCACCAATATTTCAGCTATAACGCGGAGGTGATTGGCACATGTCGAAGCTTACTAATCTATTTCACTTTCAGAAATAATTAGCCGTGCGAGGAACAGGGGAGAAAGGAAGTAGAAAAGCCGGAAGTAAAACAACAAGGTTTATGCTTAGTGAATTAATTTATTTGAGATTTTTATAAAATTGTCTATGTAGTCGGACTTCGTTCCTAGATCAAAAATATCAAAATAAGTTGAACCTCAAGGAACATACATACGCACATACGTACATACCTACATCCAACTGACCAATCACAGCGCGTTTTGAATTTTGTTCTTCTTTGCCCTTTTGTCTTTGGCTCATAAGCGATTGAAATTTGGAGAAAAGTCACCTAAAGACGTTAATGGTTGCCTCTGCGTCGTTCTTCCCATCGAGGAGAGTTGCGATCTGTGCAGGTCGAACGAGTGTCGGGTCTTTAATAAATGGAAAAGATTCGTGTAGGTTTTGTTGTGGAACAAACTGGCATTGCATCTGAATTCCGCGTTGAAGAGCACTTTGAAGAAGTGGATGCTGTGCAAGTAAGGACTGGAAATCATGACCTCTTCTACTACAAACAGTAGAAATTGGCTTGGCGACAACGTGAACCCTCCATGCATGGTCCTTGGGAAGCTAACGATCGATCAAGCTTAGGTGAGTTATCCATGTGTATTGAGCTCTTTAGTGTCTTCCAAAGTTTTCCATCCTTAACTTGTAAAACAGGAGGCTCAGACACATCGACAGTTAGCTTGTGTATGCTCAGTTCACATCCATCACAGAACGTAATTGTATAGTTAATTTTTGCATTGTGCTCTCATCTAGACTTTGGTGCTCGATGTAGAGTTGTTCGCTGGTAGATTTCATGCGAAGAATGTCATGCGTAGCTCTCTCGTCTTGTTTTTTCCACCGTATGACATCCTCGTATTTTTCTTCGGCTTTGCTACCTAGGTAAGATATGTGAACGCTAGATATGTGGACTGTTCCTCTAATTTTTGGATATATATTTTCAATTCGATATTGAGTGGCACTTTCCTCTGAGATCATGTTCGTAGAATCAACACATCTGGTTTGATTTGCCGAGTATAATAGGCTTTCCTTCAGAGGCTCTATATCTGCATAGTTTTCTTGCACTTTGGGCTTTATTATTTTGATTTTGTCAATTTTCTCCTCAATGACCTGTTAGTATGAAAACAAACATTCAAAGATCACAAAGATGCTCTGATTACTAGCTAGGGGCAAAGAAAGTAATTGTCTGCCAAAAACACAGTCTCTCTACTTAAATATACATTGATTAGCATCAAACCTGAAAGCAAAGGACTAAGAGAGTATTAATGCTATGTATACTTACCTGTTCCTGTATTTCGAAGTGTGTCTCAACATTATCATGGTCAAGTTTCCCCACTTCTTGAAAAAGGTACATGCTGTTTTAGGACATAAAAAATATTATTTTATCAAAAATGAAAAATTACCAAAATTCCTAAGAATTAAATCTCCAGTTGATAACGCAGACATGACATTCTAAAATAAGCTAGCAAAGCAATTCATATCTTATTTATTCTTAAAGTCGTATTCGCATACCATGTTTTTCTTACAGTAACTTGGTTGACCTTCTGTCATTAGCTTCTTTTTTGCTTTATGGGATGATGATGTTCTCTCATTGTCTTCAACTGTTGAAATTCTGATCCATTCATTACAGAACTGCTGTACAAGGACTCTCTTCTGATACTCCACTTTTCCTGACTCTCCTGTTTTACCTCCACTATAAATGTAATTTTCCTGCTTCCCCTCCTTGTGCTTCGTCTCCATAACGCCATCGCTAATATTTTAATTGATAATGGCAGTCCAACCAGCTTTCCATCATGCAGATCTTTGTCTATATAGTAACCCATGTAAGCAACCAAATGTTTTATAGTTGCAGTGACAGACAGAGTTCCAAAGATAATAATGAAATTAATGCCTAGCAGGACACGAGCATGTACATCATAAGTTGAGCGAGTAGTTTCCAGTGGGGTGTATATAGTAGTGTGTGAAACAGCCTGTGTAGGTTTGAATAGAACTCAGAAAGTACATCAAGTTTGATGCCTTTAAAACCAGCATTAGCTAGTAGTTCTGGAGCTTGCTTATAGAATGCCAAGACTCCAACTTGATCAAATTTCGCATCCCATGTTTCAGTGCCTATCAATTCCAAATTGTAAGAGTTCACTCGACAACATTTTATAAAACATGCGAAGCGAAGGCATTCATTCATCTTCATTGCCTTTGCTATAACCGACCCTTCTCCAAGAACGCTAAGTCAAGAACAGCATAGAAACACAGGGAGCCCGGCTTTCCTTTGCCGCATTCAATATTCATTATTCTTTACGTAATTGCTTTTTATGGGTTTCCTGTGGTTTAACATCGGCTTCGGTTACACAAGCTGTAATTAGATCTGTACTGTAAATTGATAACCGTTGGTAACGTGCTCTTTATGGGTTGCCTGTGTTGTTTGAATGTAACGCACCGTCTATAAAGCATTCAAAAGAAGAGAAGGGACGAAACCAAGCGAGTATCCAATTTGAAAACCCTTGTTTATTTGGTTCATGGAAGTCCTTTATTAATAAAAACCCCACTGAATGTTGGCCCAATAAATGAACTTTGGTCCAGGAAGGTTTATTTCTTTATACTCAGAAATGATACGATCCTAGGCAGTGATATTTAAAAGCTAAGTCTTAGTCATATGTTCACCTCCAGTTGCTCGGACCGCTTATCTTATGAAACACGAATATCTGGTCAACATCAGTTTTGAAACAAAAGAATTTTGACAGTTTGTTGACAGAGCGATCCAAATTTGCATATAAGTTTGGGATATTTGCGGTATCGTTTCAATATTTCCCGCAAACTCTATGATTGTGGCTCAGAACTGATCTATATTATCCTTAAAAAAAAAACAATTTCCAATGTATATATAATTTCCTTACATGAGTCCAACGAGAGATCAACAAAGAGCGATAGATTTATCGATAGCTGGTCATTCGAGCTGCGGGACTGGTAAAACTTTTACCCTTGAAGCTGTATATAGAGAACTCAGTAAACTCAAGAAGAACGTCAAAGTCACTTGTACTACTGGATTCGCCTGTTCAAATCTTCCCAATGATGGTAGGGGCTCTACACTTTTTTCAGCTACCTCCTGTTTACAATAATTTAGATATAAGCCCTTCAAATGAGTATACCTTTGAATCGATCCAGTAGAAAAATACTTTCCCTCATTCGGTAGAACTAAAAAAAGTTGTTAGACAAAAAGATCTGGAGTTTGTCGAATTCCTAAATAATCAGTATCTTGACCGACATGATGGAATACATGATGTAAACTAAATATGAAAAATAACGAGCCAACTTCCCGCTGACTTCACTAAAGTAGCTGGTCCGAGCAACTGGAGGTGATCTTAATACGATAAACGCGCTTGGTTTCGTCCCTTCTCTTCTTTTGAATGCTTTATAGAGAGTGCGTTACCAACGGCTATCAATTTACAGTACAGATCTGATTACAGCTTGTGTAACCATAACCAATCCCAAACCACAGGAAGCCGATCTTAAACCACAGGAAACCCATAAAAAGCAATTACGTAAAGAATAATGAATATTGAATGCAAAGGAAAGCCGGGCTCCCTGTGTAGAAAGTGTTAACGTGGCTGTAAGACCTTTTAAGATTAGTATTTTATGTATGATTTCAACTACAAAATACTAGAAAATAATTTTACATTTCAAGTAAAAAGCCATTTTAATGCATGTTTACAACTATTGAATGACAGCAATGACAGCTAAACAGCGAATCAAGAAGCGACTTTTCTTTGAAAACGTACTGTGTGAAAACTAAGCGAAAGTCGAGAGTTTACAGTTCGCTAATTAGCATTTGCTAATAACTGCAAAAACACAATTTCAAAAATACTTTCTTTGAAAACAAGTTAGGTGGACAACATCAAAAGGGATAAAAGCGACAAATATGTCGTTCAAGTTAAAAGTTTTGAAGTTCAGCTTGCCGTGAACGAGTCGCTAGTGATCAGACCATGTGCTTTGGATATTATTCCCTCCTGTAGCTTGAAGAATTTCGCTGCTATTTTCTTTGAATGGTGAATTATCTGAAGACTTTATTATTTCAAGACTGGATTGATAACTTAGGAACAATTAACTTGTGATAAATAGCTGCATTCGTCTCTCTACAATTACTCGACAGTTTGCAGGTAAGATTTGAACTTAACTATTTTCAAAACAAAATAGAAGCCTCTACTCGCTGCGTTTTTTCGCTAAACGGAAAGAAATTTGCTTTAAAACTATTGTTAGCTGTTTACGGGAATCCAAAGAAATCCAGGGATGTTGACGTGCGCGTACGCCCAATCATTTGTTTATTGGTCTTTATGCTGAATATTTTGAGTAAAGCTGTAGCATATCCAGACGAGCACCGCCACCATGGGAGGGGGTGGGGCAGAACTCGGCTTCCGACGCTCCGAACGACGTTGTGCAATAAGACATCATTAATTATTCAGTGAGAATAGTGTCTACTACTATGCATTATGTTTACGGCTATTTTTTACGAGCAAGTAAACTTACTCTAATATATCTTTTGGTTGGTAATTCCTCGTTTACTTGATATAGAAGACCTGTATTCAGGTGAAAATATAACTTTGTATTAGTGACTAAAAAGAGAGATTTATTAATGCCAAATAATTAATTTTCCCTTTTAATTTGCTATGGCAAATGTTCTTGAATAACTTTTAGTTTATCGACTGAAAGACCCAGTTATTACAAGAACGCGTCCCTCGACAGCACAATACGAAATATAAGCTTATTTTGTGTAAATATTCTGCGGTTAAAGCTAAATAAATGGCAAATATTTTGTGCAATGATAACAAACAATATGTCAGCTTCGTTTATTATTTGTAAATAAGCTTATTCTTTGGATTTGAGGCTCCTACAACCATGTTTTTGCAGAAACCAGAGAAAGCAGATCACTTTTTGAAGTATTCAAGTTTTGATACCAGTTTTATAGATCACGACGAGTTGATCTTGAGGTTTTATTACGGAAGTCATGCTGTTGTGTCCACATATTTTCGATCAGAAGCATTAATTTTTAGTAAAATTGTCTATAAAAATTTACTTTTAGCCAAAATTTATCGTTAAACCTAGCCGCCTAACAGAGTTTTTTTTTTAGCCAAGCTAGCAATCTGATGTACAAGAGATTTATTGAGAGAAATTCTCCCCTGTTCCAATATAAAAACGCGCTAAACTTGATCGGTTTTCCAGCGGTCATGTATCTGTTCTTTGGCAATTTGGCGCATGCGCGTATACGTTTTTCAGTCCTGATAAGCATGAATCGTTCATACTGCAGTTGTTTGTACAATGATTGGTATAGCTGTGTTTCCTGTTGTAATATATAATTTTTAGTATGTAACCAGTCTGGCACCTATTAGATATTACAGATCGACCACAAAGGGGTAGCCGTTTGGTAAGGTTTACCTTACGATGGGATTTTAGAAAATAAAATAAGCGATAACTCGGGGGAAAAATAGAAAGGACATTGCATAGTCGTAGACTTTAATTTCATAATTGTTTTATCTTGTTTTACTCTACTCTGACTGTTATTTGTTTCACGGTGCAACTAAAATCCCTCTAACACTAACACTACATTTATATCTTTAGGTACAACTCTCATGTTGATAGCCGATACGAGCAATGAAATTCCTTGACAAAGATTTCTTTTTTTAAATATTTATTCATGAACGGATCAATTAAACACGATATTTTTTAAAATTACTTCTTACAATGTATCATTCTGTTCGACACACAAGCTCCAAATTGAATAGGGCATATCAGAACACGTTCTACACTGCTATTGTGCACTGTATTTTCCACAATTGACTCTAACATTCTGGACTTTGCAGTTAGGGTTGAAAACGCAAAAGAACGGAGGAGCATTGGGAGGAGACAAAGCAGATACATAATCATGCTTTTGCTGCTGCTGTACATTGGGATCGTTGCAATCACCCTTGTAGTAAAAGTGTGGTACCTCTATTTCTGGTTGTGATGGATTTGTCCTTTCTATAAAAAACAAAGAAAGAAACGAAAAAAACATGTTGTATACTATATACTCTTTGTACGCGACATGAAAGGAGGTCAATTTTGAGGACAAAACAAAAGAATTTTAATCTCCTGAGAAATGAAACTATATTGTTTTGTCCGCATCTAGACGTGCTGCGAGGGGTCTGTACTATTAATCTCTCTGGCTTTATTCGACACTATTCGACTTTTATTACGAACTTGTGGGGTTCGGTTATGGCATGCATGGAGACCTTCGTGGAGTCAAAACCTGGCGCAAGATTCAAGTGAAGGCGACCGCAGATTGAAAAAGCGGGGTTAAGCATTTGTATTACATTTTGAAGGCCAGCTACGTTTCTCTACATAAAACTTCCCAAAGCTATTCATTCTATTGATTTCAAGGTTAAATTCAATGCTACTTACTTGTGCAGTCAGGCCAGGGTACCCTTACGTTGTGACCGTAAGGCAGTGACCAAGTTACCCACTTTCCGTTTATACAAGAGTATATAAGAGCGGGTTTGTAGACGAAGTCGTATGCGTATCTACATGCTACTGAGCAAACTAAGTGATGGTTATCATAAACGATGCACCTGGATGCCCCATTCTTTGGTGGTGCGAATGCTTTGCAATCTTTACCTTGAAGATAAAATAGGTAGCCTATGTTTAAGGACGTTCTCGGGCAAAAAAAGTTTTCCATGTTTTTTTCTTTAAACTTCGCATGGTGAAATAAGACCATCATAGAAGTTCCATGAGCAAATGGCTCATTTGGATGGAATGAGATGATAATAAAGTGCAACCTTTTTTCTTGTCGAAAATGATACATACAAGTCGAGCAGTAAAGCCATTTTTTTTTTGTAAAAAAACTAAATGAATTACTAAACACTTTTTTTGAAACAACCGTCAAATAACCAATAGATAAATATTATGTGTAAATATTTATTAATGCATACAAATAACTTGTAGTTTTTGGTTCGAATTTGCAACCAGCATGCACCATTTGGTGATGCTTTGGCCGTAATGTAGATGTCATTTCAGGGAACATTTCTTGTTCTTCTAAACATCATGCTAGTCCATGGTTAGTATCTTTTGACGTTTATTGTACATTTTGTAGGTTTTTTAGTTTACATATAACCAAAATAAACAACAATTCCCTTTGAAAGGCAATGACCTTTTGGCCATGTAATCATTAGGCGGCGTTATTTAATAACGGTAATATAAGCTAACTGGTTAAGCGGCTTTTTCATGGTGCTGGAACTTAATGGACCAAACTAAGATTTGAAGATGGAAATGAAAAAGTGTCATCAGGTTTTGTTCTCTATGTTGGACCTCGGAAAAATGAAAACTATCTGTATCGAACTAACATAAATACTTACGGGTGGATTGACAATTCAGCAACGAAAGACATCCACAAAGAACAAAACCGGCGAGGATATTCGACCAAACCATGACTTTTCAGTGTCTTTGCAACAAGACTCCAACTACGACGTATAATAATCGGGCTCGTCTCATATAGTCGATCCAAACGCTTTGTGTGCATTCAGTTGTCTAAACGTTGTATTAGGAAGTGTTGAAATGGATCCTGGGCAAACATTCTCGGTGACATTAATTTGGACAGCGTGAATGTTCGATATAAATTGAAAATTGCAAATCGTATGCAAGAAAATAAAGAAAAGAAAAAATATAATTACGATAGCGAGTAAAAATATTTCAAAAAATGCAATCCTTATAATAATTTTTTTTTTAAATTCTGGGTCCAATCGCTTATTATGGCGCGCACATGCTCATATTATACTGGATTTTTTTTGGGGGGAAAAGGGTTAACTTGAGATATATGGAATTGGAACTCTAGATCTTCGGCACTTGATGTAACTGTTTGGCTGGATTTAACAAGCCATTTTTCTATGTCATTATCCAACAATAAGGTAATCCATGGGCATTTTCCTGTGACACTGATTGCAAACTAATGTGTTTTCTAAGACCGGCCAACGAATATAATTTAGATGACGTAGGAGTCATTCATACCGCAGTTGTTTATACAGTGATTGCATGGTATATAGCTGTGTTCACCTTATTAACTATATAGTTATTAGTATTTAACCAGCCTGGCCTCAGAGAAGTTTATGCGGATTACAATGAAATACTCGGACTGCTCGTTTATTAAACAGTACATATTACACAAGGTAGGACTTGCCTTGCGTTTGGATATGACTTAGGAAGATAGACTGAAAGAGATAACTGCAGACTCTTAAGGGATAGAAAACCCTATACCATGCCTATTAAATAAACGCGGGTCTTAAAAAAAAGCTTAGTACCGGCGTACCAACGTACGAATTGAGTTTTGAAATTTTTATAAGTAATAGCATGACTTGAGGGTGATTAGTGATTAAATGTCCCCGAAAGCCGAGGGAGGTTTTGTTGAAGTCCCGACGCCGAAGGCGGAGGGACTTTAACTAAACCTCCCGAGGCTTGAGGGGACATTTAATCACTAATCACCCGAAATTTCATGCTATTAGTTTGTAATATTATGATTACCGAGGAATAAAACTGCTCTTAGGAAATATGTTAGCTTTCGTACGATGCATAAATTACAAAATTTTACAAAGCTGTTGATATGCGGCATACTTAAGGGAATTCGCCTTTGTTAAATGCGACAATGGCGAATTGAACCAGCATTCATTCATTCGTGGTGCTTTATTCTAATTCATTTTGGTTGGCCTAGAGGGGTATTAATGAAGTGTTTTCAAACCGTCTTGATTACGTCACAAATAGTAAGAAAAATTCTCGGCTAGTCAACGTATGCGCAAAGATTATCCAAATGGTCCCACAAGTGCTGGGGTGTTCAATAGTGTGTAGTCCAGAGTCATTGCGCAAAATTTCGATTGGGTCAATGCGACCTAGCCATGGTCCCGGTGATTGTCATATGAGGGACCATGCCTCATGAATAGTGATGAGGGATATTTAGTTACTAAATATCCCTCATGATTATATTCATGAGGGATATTTAGTCTAAATTTCCCTCATGATTATATTCATGAGGGATATTTAGTCTAAATATCCCTCATCGCTATTCATCCAGGGGGATGTTAGACCTTAAACATCCCTCTGGAAACAATGGATCCTGAGGTAATCATGATATTACTGATTATAGCCAATAAAGTGCCGATAAACATGGCCAGGAATAGCGGTCATCCTGAACCAGCTGTACGTCAGCGGATTTCACCATGGTAATTGAAAGGTAAAAAATAAAAGGGGGGAGGGGGGTTGATGAAAATGTACGGGACGAAATAGGTCTCATGTAAAAGGCTTTTACAAGCAGCTACATCATTTTCTTCGGATATTCCATATGAAAAGTGACACAGGACTCTCAAGACATATTTTAAAAGCTTTATAGTTGAGAGAATAATTGCAAAATGAATGCAAAACGCATAATGCAACCCGGCAATACCTGGGTATTCCTGGCCATGATGCCCAACTAATACAAAATTTCACGTGAAAATATCTTAAATATTAATACAGAATTTGACTGATATAGAACGCCATGATGTGACTATATACTACATCGAGCTGTATATTTCGACCATACTATATACTAGAGTGAGCTGTGTATTCCGACCATACTATATACTAGAGTGAGCTGTATATTCCGACCATACTATATACTAGAGTGAGCTGTATATTCCGACCATACTATATACTAGAGTGAGCTGTGTATTCCGACCATACTATATACTAGAGTTAGCTGTATATTCCGACCATACTATATACTAAAGTGAGCTGTGTATTCCGATTATTGAAATTCTAGTTAAATCATGCAAAGGAATCGAGAAAGCTTTTCGACAGCTTCTTGGAGATCGTTGCAACGGTAATTCATGAATAATGACCTAACCGATGAAAATAAGTCCCTAGTCTCATATAGACAACATATTCTTTGAAGTAGAAACATTTTAAGCCCTAAAGCCACGGTTAAATGACACTTTTCCTTGCATTGTATGCTGTATAGTGGCATTTTATTTTGTTTTGATTTCTCCCTGTTCAACAATGATTGAGCTGGAAAAGACGCATGGGATTGATTGGTTTTCCGAAAAGTGATTCGCAATCTGACTGGCTAATCGTTTTTCTTCAGATCACCTGGTGTTTTTAAATCCACGTGTCTTTTTGATCGTTTGAAAATTGCTCAAGACGCAAGATTACTTGGGAATTTTCTGGAACAATAAACGAGACCATGCAGAGACAGAAATTTGAAAGCAAGCGACATCCAGCTGATCTGAAACAATGACGTCGGAATGACGTCACTGTAAAACTGAGGTGACACCTGTGAGGTGATCTCGATTGAGACGATTGAACCACTTCGAAGTTTTTTGCAAGATTTTACTCATTTTATTGTGTGTTTATTTTGTTACCAGCGTCAATGCAGGGTAAATAAGTCTTTTGTAAGATGCCTTTTTCTTGAAAAGCAATGCTTTGTAAAAAAATGATGATAACTAGCGGTAAGCTAGTGTGAGCTGCGTCGGTGTTTCTAATGAAACAGTATGGATAAAAAGTTAAATTTTACACCGTAAAAAATAAGAGAGATCACTTACTAACGTTTCGGACGCTAGTCCTTCGTCGGAGTAAAAGACGAAGGACTAGCGTCCGACGAAGGACTAGCGTCCGAAACGTTAGTAAGTGATCTCTCGTATTTTTTACGGTGTAAAATTTAACTTTTTATCCATACTTTGTAAAAAAAGATAAAGATGAATAACTAAAATGTGTAAATAAACTGTGTAAATAAACTTGGGCTTTTTGATTTTTATCTCAAATGTGGCCAGATTGCTTATTCTAGCATTCCATTAATAATTAATAATTTCATTAAAACATTTGCGTAAAATACAAAATACCAAGAAAGCATGGTATTTGTCATTAATTCTTCGAAAACATTAGATAATACATCCACATAAAATAATCGTTTGTGAATTTAAGGGAACAAATCCAAAAAAAGGTATAAAGCTCCCGGATGTTACCGGAATTAAGAAAAACTTCAAATCCAATCACCCAATGAGAATCGAGCATTTTATAGAGATGTATTATCAGAGTGGTTTTCGAATTGAATGGGACATTTTCGAAAATACTTTACAGCTTGTGACCCACAATGTCCTTTGGTCTTGGAATGCACTATTCAGTATGCAGTATTCAGTATTCGACGTTTTTTTGAAATAGCTGTGCACAAGCGTTGCATAGTTACTATTAATAGACCAGAACTCAGACAAACAAACCAAAACTGAATCTCAAGGGATTTGAAAATAGTCATTTTCTTTTGAATGCAAGAATGCTAAGAATAAATGATAAACTCAGACAAACCTGAATTCTGACGTCATCTGTGCGCTTCGCTAATACAGTGCGGACTCACCAACCGGAACAACTAGGCAAAGATTGAACTCATAACAGTTCTCATGGCCCGTCTTTCGCCTTAATAACGTAGACACGGACAACAGGAACACAAAAAAAAAAAAAACATATCGAAAATGAGTGTAATTTCTGTCGAGAACGCAGTGGTGAAAGGTCTACTCATATATTCTTAGTTGATATAGGACATATATTCTGTTCACATCTGTCTGTGAGTATTCCCGAATTTCAAACGATAATATGATAATTTCATATTATGAATTCTTAAAGCTGATTGGCTCAGACAGTTTTTGTTGAAAAGTCATTGCTTTTAGGTGTTATCTGATTGGTCATTTTTGTCCAAGTGTTCCCGGTTAGTGTGTTCGCATTTTAATCAGTATAGAACACTTTCAAATTCTTTCAATTGTGTTAACTTATCCGGTTCATAACGCGCGGAATCAGCCAACTCGTCAGAGGAATCAATATGTCTTTTTTCGCGATCTATTTGAATCGTGCATTTCATGATTAAATTGCCACCCTCATCACAGTATGCTGGAGATATCGCATTATTTGCTGTCATAAAGCCATCCCATTTCAATTGTTCGCAACCAGTGAGCAAACAAAATACATGGAGTTTCTCTAAAGAAAGATCATCAGTATCACTTCTGAAGCTTGTCACTGTTAATCTGGATATATTCAGAAGAAGAAAAAAATCAAGATTAGTTCTTAAGCCAAGTTTCATAATTATAAAAGACGCTCTAAAAGCTCTAACTGGGTTGCCCGTTCCGCCCGCTGAGCTCACTCGCTTTCTCCGCGCGCCCATGTAATATCCTCTATTTATACAATGTTATTGTGTACTTAACATGGTTTAGTTGTTATTCATGAATCAAATACGTTAAAGAGGGATGTAGATATTGAATCTAATAGCAGGTCAATATTTAGATACATTCCTTGAATTTGTAAAGGCCGATTTACACGTTACAACTTATAACTGTCGCATGAAATCTGTTTACTGCAGGCTTACTAGACGAATGCTTCATGTAAATCAACCCTTGCTATAACTTTCTTCTTTTCGTACAACTTTCATGTAATGATACAAGTACCAGACAATACACGGTATCCCTTTATCACATACCCGCAACGGCGGCCTATTGAGTAATGCCGCGACAAGATCTGGGTACTATTACGCAACTTTTGCATTTTCTGACAGGACAAAAAAGGCGTAGAAACGCGACCAATTTTTAGAATATTTGCTACAGGCAACCCAGTAAAAATACTAACTTACCTGCATAAAACGGCTATTTTTGTATTACGTAATACGCTTTTGGCCTTGTCCAGACACAGATGTACTGATACTTCATTCTTCAGGTATACTTCCAAGTGCCAACTGTAGCCACACAACCAGAAGGTAGGACTTTCAATGGATTGGCGACGTATGGTACGGTAGTTTTTTATTCTCCACGTGTACGTTCTTGAAAATTCATCCTTTTTCTAAGAAAATAAGTGTAAGATGTAAATAACGTGCTTAAAAAGCGCGGTGTTCATACTTGGCTAAATATATTTTACTCTTTTACCTTAACTTCGTTTAATTCTTCCTTTAGTTGTTCGTTCTCTTTGGCCATTGACCTCATTTGTTCAGTGAGCGATGAACACTGCTTGGCCAGTAATATCATGTGTTTAGCCATGTTGTCTTGTACATGTTTATGGACATGTTGTCGTTCAACTTTGACTGAACATCCCTGATCCTCGAATGGGCAATCGAGTATGGTCTTGGGACACTCATTTTCCAAATGGTAGTCTAAGTAATTCCTGAAAACAAACAATACGAGTTTCTTGTTAAACTTTCTTTCAGTCTTAAATTTCATTGACAGATGTTTTCCTTTTCATGTGGGAAATTTATTTCAAAATATGGATGTGATATAATTGGGTTTTGATGGAGTGTTAATAATTAATACGTCGTTTTGCTCCATATTTTTTATCGACTTCCATACCTTTTTATTTTGTAAATTTTTCCGGTTTCTGGACATCTACAGTGTTTGGGACATAGAACAAACCCTTCAGGACAGTAATCGGTTTTGTGCCACTTGAGCATGCCTCGGACCATAACATTTCTACATTTCTGACAAGTCACCACTTTATACTCGCATATCTTGTCATGATCTTCCAGTTCTCTTCTCTGCATTTTGGTGTCGCAGTTCACATTAGGACACCATACGTTTTGGAAACGACAATGTTCTCTGTGTTTGGCAAGTGACTGTAGCTTTCCAGTCCAGTCACACTTGAGCTGGTATTCCTCTGCGTCTGTAGATATAACACAAGGTTATAAAGTGCAATATGACGCAATTAAATACAAAAAGTATTATTGACTGAACAACAATTAAGTTGTCATCGTACTACGATGTGCGGTGATCAGCTCTATTTCGTTATGTTTGGAAGCACCGACATTTTACACCAAGGCGAGGTTTGGATTCTCACAGGCAGCCCAAGCTGTGATTTTGTAGCCCAAGTTTCTAGATTTGTTTTTATAGGGAAATGTATTAGAGTTAAGATACAGATAAAAATGTCTCACTCAACAGTTTTGCTTTAAAACTTGCTTCAGTCGCTGCTTGTACCTTGTTCGGTTTTCTGGCGAAGTTTCAGCGCGATTTGAGGCCGTTTAAGGTATCAGGATACGTTCGAGGCCTTCGAGATTACTTTACGCGCGAGCCAAATTTCTAGCTGCTTTTTCAATATTAATGTATAAAGGTACATATTTTCAGAAATCTAAATAAGCATTATTTTCAAAAATCAATTTGAAATACACAAAAAAAGTTATTGGGTTTTTCCGAAGTTTTTGAGTGATGAAAATAACTTTCTTAAAACATTGTTGCTCATTCGGATTGCATCAGATCGAACTGAAATTTTGGATTATGATAAATCACAACGCGATCTAAAAACTGCATCTCAAATTTTTAGAATGCTTTTTCATTCAAAAGTTATTGTCTATTTCGCAATTATGACCTCCGAAAATGCAAACATCCGGATTTAACGCGTCATTGCGCGCTATCTAAAAAAGATATCAAAATCTGAGACACCGTTTTGAAGCTCATTACCACAGAGCAAGCTATGTACTTTTGATTGACATAGCGGAAATTCGAATCCTGCGGGAAGTTGTCAAATGAAGTGAGGTAGAATGTCACTTTGAATCCAATATTCTTTTTTATGTTACAAAATAGACAATTTTAAATAAATATTCGAGAACTACATTTATTTAGCTTTCAGAAAATGTATAGTTTAATAGCAAAATATTGTAAAGCCGGTGCGAAATTTAAGGTAGCGCGTATAGGGGTTCTAATCATATCCTGATACCTTAATGTTGTTTTATGATTATCCCAGGATATGAATGACGTCATTCTCGACCACTCACCTTCTTTTGCCTCTGTTTGCCTATCACTCTCTGGTGGATCACAGTACACGTCAAGGTTTTCTATCATATTTTTCATAGACAAACATCTCACAAGATTGTCGAATTGTAGAACATTGTTACCCAAGGGGCATCGCTGCCTCGTTTCCAGGCAGCATGTAATACAATATTTACAGAAGGTATGCCCATCTCTGCATTGCCAGGGGTCCTCCAGTACTTCCAAGCTAGAAAGGAAACGAAAAATTGAAATAAAAACTGCATTTTTTTCAATCGCAGCTATTGTATACAAGAACTGCTTGATTTCACTTGACGTCATTCCTGTCTTATATGGAATGTTCTAGACAGCTGAATCCCAAGTTTTCAATAGAATCAGTCTTTCTGGTTGATAGAGCATGATGGTCAGTGCTTGACCACCTTTTTGAGCAAACAATAAGATTCTCAAGCTTCTATGATAATAAAATGTTAAAAAACGTATCGGGATGCAATTGTAAGGATAGAATCTTGCAATGTAAGTACATGCCTTTCCTTCCTCTATTCTTCAAATTTAAACAAAAACCTTTTTCATTCATATGAAACGATAATTATGTTTAAATTAGAATAAATTTATATAATGGAATGTCTTTTGATAATTGTCATGTGAACGACTTTGCGTTCACAGAGTCTGATTAACGTTTCGGTGCCATCATCTTTAATTTGCCATTCAAATCGAACACTATTCTCATCTTAATTAGTCATTGATATTTATATGAACCAGATGAGGTCAAGATGACACCGAAGCGTGAATCGGACTCTGTGAAGGCAAAGTTGTTTACAAAAGAACTCTCAAGAGACATTCCATTAACTAAATGTATTCTAATTCATTCAAATCGAACTTTTCTCAGTTTATTTGATTATGATTATATTTTCGAAATGTCGATAACTGATGATGAAGACTGTTATCTATGTGTTATTGGTTGTGGAGTCAATTCAAACGCACTACAGTCAGCCACAATTATTTGTTTTATTTTGATCTTGAATTTATTAAAGTGCAATGAAATCGGGACTACATGATAAGAAGTATGCGATATTATGTGTATTTGGTTCGAACTGCAATAGATTAATCTACACTGATTTAGAACCAAAGTGGATAGCAAAAAAGAAACAAAGACATAACGAAAATAAACTAACAAAATCATCGATAATTTTCATTGATGTATAAAATACTTGATAAAATACTTAATAAGAGTACAAGACTACAAACTAAAGCAACCAAAATATTCATATTGGTGTACGTAGATTGGATAGCAAATCAATAAATCGAAAGAAAAAACACACCAAGTTGCTTACCATATCCCGCAGATGAGATTTTCATCGACTTTTTTAACGAACTGTTCAGTCTTGAAACCCATTATTGAGACTGAAAGAATTTCCAACACATCTTCCTCGCCAATATATCAACTCTAACGCGGAAGTATTTCCACTTTTAGAAATAATTAGCCGTGAGAGGAACTGGGGAGACAGGAAATGGAAATGCCGGAAATAAAACACTGCTCTAGTGAATTGATTTATTTCCCTGAGATTTTCATAATGCTGTCTTTTCGGTCCTCCGGTATCGCTTATAGATCAGCTGAAGAATCCTATAGGGTTTTTTTAGTTTTGATTTTGGAATTAATACTCGTACAAAAAATCAAAATAAGTTGAACCTCAAGGAGGAAACCGAAAAAACAAGCAGGCAGAAATGTAGTTTATAAAAGAAAACTACTGCTATTTCTTGCATTTATTTGTTCACCTTTGGTATAACATATATTTACAATACCGAAGCTCTTAAACGCCCAACCCTCTGATATTTCACTATGGACTCCTTCATCCCCTAAAACAACACGAATTGCCTCATGTAAATCAAGTTGTAAATCAACAACTTGCACACAACTTTTGTGCATCAGTGTACGACACATGACGCAATTCGTGTTGTAAGCGTGACGTAAATTAATCATAATGCATGCGGCACTGAGCTGTAAGCAAGCGTTTTACCTTGTAAATAGGCCTTTATGATACCAAAAGGATAAATATTCTTCGATAATACCCTTCTCACATGTTCCAATTCCTTCTTCTTTTGGTCTTCAAATGATAGAATACTTTTTGCGCGTCCAGGTCATCGGATAAGTGAATTGAAGTCGAAATATATATCCGTGTGTGTGGGTTTTCGATAAACATTGGCTTGAATATTTGCTTCTTTAGTGCGAGAAGTGATGGTATCAAGGAAAGATAGCCCAGCGTCATTTATTGAAAGTATACTTTCAATTTAAACATGAAATCTGACTGCAAGTTGAACATTTTTAACCTTTCCACTGCCGTTTATGTGCTTTTAGCTAGTTCAGAATATCTAGGATAAGAAGGATAGTTAGCTAGGAATCGGGAATTACTTTTCAGGATTTCATGCTCCATAAACTTCTTATAACTGACTGCTTTCAGGGAAACTTTTTGCTTGTTGAAGTTGCTGCAAGAATATCTAAGCCAAGCCATTTCACGAAGGCACAACAGAGGAAGGTTTTGGTTAATGATAACATCAGCTACTCCGTATGCACTTTTGTACTTTTTTTGTCGCAAAAGTAAACATATTGAAATAAAAATGCTGTTCTTGATTGGACATCCGACATAGGATTAATCTTAGAACTCGAGAACAGTACATACTTTTGAAAATGAAAGTCAACCTTCGAATTTAAGGGCGCCGCATCTTCATTTTTAGAGGGGGTGGGTTGGGTGCCAAGACTCCAATAGAGGGCTAAAAAAATTTACGCGCCAAAGTATTTTCAATACCAAGATCAACTAAGGCTACTGGGACAGTCGCAATACTATGATTTTCAAGGTAGAGTCATCTGGCTTTATCACTCTTGTGTATACTGGACTGTCTCTGGACAGTTCAACTGTTTGTTCTATACGTTTATGGCACTCACTTTGTAATACTGACATGAGTATTATGTTGTCTTTTTATTATTTTCTTTAACAGTGTTCCAATCTAATTTGGACACTCCTATAAAAGTTTATCGATTTCTGAATAACATATTGGTCTGTTATAGAATGCGTATATATTACTTTAGAAAGCTTAACGATTTTCAAAGTTACATATACTTTTAACTATTGAAGTCTTATAGTTTGCATACAGTGATCCAATCTAACTTGGACACTCCTATAAAAGTTTATCGATTTCTGAATAACATATTGGTCTGTTATAGAATGCGTATATATTACTTTAGAAAGCTTAACGATTTTCAAAGTTACATATACTTTTAACTATTGAAGTCTTATAGTTTGCATACAGTGATCCAATCTAACTTGGACACTTCTATAAAAGTTTATCGATTTCTGAATAACATATTGGTCTGTTATAGAATGCGTATATATTACTTTAGAAAGCTTAACGATTTTCAAAGTTACATATACTTTTAACTATTGAAGTCTTATAGTTTGCATACAGTGATCCAATCTAACTTGGACACTTCTATAAAAGGTTATCGATTTCTGAATAACATACTTGTCTGTTATAGAATGCGTATATAGCTTAACGATTTTCAAAGTTATATAATTATATTTTTAACTATTTAAGTTTTATAGTTTACATACAGTGTTCAAATCTAATTTGGATACTTCTCTATAAAACATTTTATCGATTTCTAAATGATATATTGGTCTGTTATACCACTTAACAAACTTCAGTTAACGATTTTCAAAGTAAGATAGATTCTTAGATATTGAAGGAGTTATACTTTTATGCTTGTTTTTTATCATTCCCAAGGGAGTGAAATAACAAACGACATGGCGGCCATTTTGGTTGACATAACAAAAGAGGACCTTGATAAGTCTTGTTGAATTCATCCAAGATGGCGGCTATGATTGATGTCACTGTGCAAACGAAGAATACAGTGTTCTAATCTGATTCGAAAATTTCTGAATACGATGTTGGTCAGTTATAATACTTCTTGAAAAGCTTAGCGATTTCCCAAGTAAGATATATTCTTAATTACTGAAGTCTTACAGATACAGTCATTTTATGGTGCTAGGCCGGAAACAAAAACATGCATTGTTCTTTTCCTAGAGCATGGCTGCCGTGAAACACTTTGATTATGTTATCAATCTTGCAACCACCTCGTACAAAGTGTGTGTTCACCTTTGGTATTATTCATAATCGTGAGTCTAGCTCTTTGCTACCACCGTCACCCAAAACCTGTTCAAAGAACATTCTGATTTCAGTTATTCTTTCTCGCCATTCTGGAGATTCATGGCAGCACATCTCAATCACATCGCTGACCTAAACCAATAAAAATAATCGTAAACGTATTAAGAATAAAACTTCACAATTTGGTATGGTTACTAGAGTTAAACAGTAATTTTCATCTAGGCCCGCCTAGATCGAATTAGAAGTGGATTTTTGACTTTAATTGTTAAAGTTGCAAATAAACTACACGAAAGTCTCAAAAAGACTAATAACGGTTGTCCTTCAAGTTCAACTTTTGATCCGTAATTCGTATGAATGTAACCGAATGGATTAGGCCCACTTCAAACGCCGTTCTTCTCATGAGCCGAACCTAATCACATCAAAGAAGACCGCCTTATTATCCATTGCTTTCAATGCGTTCGGCTCATGAGACAATAACAATGACAATGAGAAGATCGACGTTTGAACTGGGCCTAATAGTTCTCGCCTGCATGGACTAATCGACTGGCTCGCTTGAGTATTTGACTTAATAGTACTTAAGGGCCAGCTTGGAAAAAAGTATTTATCTGTATAATAACCCAAATAAAGATTGACTGATTGATTGATTGAATTCGAAAACTGATGTTGCGCCGCCTTTCGCTGTAGTGGTCTTTGGTTCATTCCTCAGAACCGCCATATCATACTGACGTGAGTAGAGTTGTTTCCAGGTTGTTGGTTGTCTCCTGTATGTGCTTCAAGGGTTTTTCTTCTTGTTCTCCGTTTTCTTTTTTCTCCGTAGAAAATTTAATAAACTTCTATTTCTGGCGTCGAATACTTTGCGTGGCTCGGTTAGTGAGCAATCACTGCCTGCGTGAATTTCCGTTTCACTTTTGCAATTTTACTAAAATGATGGCTTTATGTGTTATACTTACCTCCTCGAATTCTCCACTGTGACCACAAATGGTCAACATTTCTTCAATAAGGTTACCGACTTGATGTATGTCTGTCTTGTATGACTGAGCAGCCCTTGAGGTTGACTTCACAATTCTTGCTTTGTCAAACCCACCCAGAACTGCACGAATTGGTGGAAACTGAAAGAAATAACAAACAATTTTAATTTGGGCATATTTTACTTTCATTTATTTCTTTGTTTAACGGTTGCACATGAGAAAACACATGAATATGGATGCAGCTCATAGTTGCACCAATAAGGTACAGTTCAGTATCGTTATTGCTTTCCTGTTTGTTTGACAAACAATATCTGAAAAGCAACTACTACATGTCTAACGTGCCGTGCCGCACAAATCTCATGCTAGCGGTATATATATCACATCACTGATACCTACCTTTTCGCAGGCGTTGGGTTCAATCAAAACGTTGTGTGAAGCAATGTCTCCATGACTAACGCCATGTCTGTGGAGTTCCTCGACTGCCTTAAGAACGTCTAGAACTGTTGCAAACAGACTTTCCACTCTGCCAGACGATTCTGAACTTTGCAGGAACTTTATAAGTGAGATGTAATTCGGTGAAAAACCAAAGCAGATCACACTGTAAATCAATTGAAATGTGGCTCAATCAGAGCTTGTAAAGTACGAGGGAACAGCGTTTCCAGTATAAAACGTCTTATTAAAATTCCTTGTTAAAGTGGTATTTTCTTTGTATTTTTTTCCAGACTGCCGGTGCCGGTGAATATATGATAATCCAGGAAATGTAATGACATGTTCCAAATAAATTATGATAAATCCAAAAGGTCTGATTTTGAGCTTGCATGTCTTCAACTTCTTTGATTGACACTTGTGATATCTTTCACTTTTTATCCTGCCCCCATGACTAGCTTTAAATTTCAAATTTATGATATGCGTAAGACTTAGGGGTAAAGACCCTTTCACGTGACGTCAAAGCAGCTCCATTTGGAGGACGATACAAAAGAACTTCAATCTCCTGAGAATTGAACCTATTGTTTTGTCCTCCAAATGGAGCTCCATTCCGACGTGCTGCAAGGGTTTTTTTAAACACCGATATTGGAATGTGTGTCAAAGGAATAAAGACTTCATTAATTTTTTCTTTTTTTTACTATTCTTACCTATTGTTAGGCGAAAGAGGCATCCCAGGAATTTCTACGTTGTTTGTTTCAATTCCAAGATTTTTAACTGTATTAGAAATAAGAAGAAAATGTAGTTAACTATTGAAAGGATTTGCTAATCAATTATGAGAAAGCCGCTCCTGTGTGAACGTCCTGTGCGGTAAGTCATAGGTTCTGGGCCCCTGCCCAAATCAGTGTGACATAGTTTTAAGAAGTCACGGCAGAGAAGGTGCTAGCTAATTTTGTAATTATATTGGGAATTGGTTAGTCTAAAATGCACAAAGCGTTTGTCAAACCGGGTGCTGCTGGGATTTTCTTGGCGAACTTTGTTAAGCTTGAAGTCTTGAGCAAACATCTCAACATCTAGTGTAACAGCGGTGCTCTTATCTTTCATGAGCAACTTGTTTAAAAAATATTTGGACACGTGCAAATGCGATACAAATCAGAGGGATTGCGTGAAAGATGTCCTTGCCGTCCCCTAGAAAAGCAGGACGTTAAATATTTACGGTTAACGGTTGACGCTAAATATATATATATTTACGCGTATATGTGGAGATTAGTCGTAGATATGTCTTATATTCTAACCTTTAGCTTGCCATTTATAGCTCATCAGATTTTCATGTGGTGTTCCACTTTTCAACAACTTTAGAACATTGACCTCTCGAATCCAACTGACATGGTTTTCTGGTATGAAGCATTTGAGCAGCAACAACGAATCTGGATCATTCTCTGCCCAGCACGTGAGGTAACCCTAAAAACAACAAGAGGTAAAACGTAGTTATCAAATATAGTAAGTTACATATCAGTCTTCTAGAAACTCAAAGTAGCGTTGTAAATTTTGCCTACATGAAGATCTTTTACCTTTTTCCCCATACCTTAAGCATACATATTTTGTCATATATACTTTTTATTTCATGGACCACCGTCCCCCTTTCTCTTTCCATCTCTTTCTCCACACTATACATAACATTTGCTCATATGCAGTTCTGAAACTAACGAAATATTGCCTCTTACCACTCCATTGCTCTCATTGACCGACTGAAGAACTGTTGACACTTCATTCAGCTTCAGGTTTGATGGCATAGGTGGTTCTTGCAAATCTTTGTTTTTCATTTTGTCAACCAGGGGTATCACTGTTAAGGAGACATGTAAAATGTATGAATAGCTTTGTCATACACAGCCCGCATATGCATGCATCCATCCAGGCCACAGTGAGCCCATCCACTTTAAAGCATGGGCTCCATCAATGCACTCATCAAACCACTCATCCAGCATGCATGCATGCATGCATCCATCCATCTATCAATTCACCGATCAACGTAGCCCATTTATCATCCCTCCATAATTGTATAGTTAAGTTCTGTCACATTTCAATAATCAATTACCTTTAGTCGATGCAGTGTTTTCACCAAGACCACTAGTCATTGGCAAATGGAAATAGCGGGAGAACTTTTTGCGGACATCAGCGTTAGAGAAGGTATAAAGAATAGGGTTGATTGAAGAGTTGACTGGTAAGACAAAAACTGCAATCCAGACATAAGCAAGACCTTGAGGATCGTAGAAATCGCCGGTGAGGGAAAGAATCCCGATGATGATGACTGGCATCCAACAAAAGAAATCAGTCAGAATGATAGCCATTACCTTCCATGCCATGGCTGTCTCTTTCTTGGCGTTCTGGGATTTGGTCTTGGCTGAAGATTTTTTGACCGTGATGAAGATTGCAAGATATGCCACAAATATGAAGACGAAGGAAGCAAAATTGAGTGCAATGAATAAGCTAACTGAGTACTCCCAGCCCGCGAGACGAGAAGTGGAAAGTTGCAAAGGAAGACAGACTGACGAACGCCCGTAAAATCCCATCTCCGCTTCCACGTCGTAAAAATATTCAAGCCCACTCATTGGCAAGAAAGACATTATCAGACCAAATACCCACACGACGAGGCAAATTACCAAAGCACTTCTGTAAGTGAGCTTTCCGAATTTCATGGGAAACACGATTGATTTGAATCGATCAGCGGTAATGATGGTAATCATCATGACTGATACTTCACTGGACAGCATAGAAAGTGCTCCAGTAAACTGACACAGACGTCCGTTCCTCCACTGGAAGTCTTTAGTGAAGTATACCTTTTGCCACTGTGCATCTTTTATTGCTATAATCAGGAGATACACGCCCATTAGGAAGTCGGAAATTGCCAGGTTTGTGAGTAGAAGAGAGTGGACTCTATTTTCCTCACTTAAAGTGAGTCGCCAAGCAACGACACAGATATTTCCCAAGAAAGCCAAAATCCCAAGAATCCAAATGGAAGTTCTTGCAGCTTTGTTCTTCATGAGATCATCACAGCTAGAAAACTCATCAGCAGGGGCATCGCAGTAAACGTTTGGTGCGAATCTCTTGGCAAAGCAGCAGAGCATGAAATAGTCAACCTCCCTAAAGAAAAACAAGGTGTCACCAACACTCGTGATCCAAAAAAAAAAAAAAAAAGGAAAATTACAGTTATCACAAATACTGTGATAGCAATTGTTTTTATACTTACAGAAATTTTAGGTTTTTCATGTCCGAGAATGTCGTCTCTGGTACAACTGCAAACTTGTTGTTTTGAAGATGTCTTCACGTGAATGGTAATTATGATAGTAAATATAGATAAAGATGACATTAATGATAATGATGGTAGTAATTATCATAATAAAAATTTGTATAATTTATTATATGATTATCAATGAAATACCTATATTTCTTTGATTCAAAAATTTGATATTTTCACATGTGAAAATAACATGTTATTTTCAAAAGTGAAAATATCATCACTATGGTTACATTCTAGAAAAAAAACTCGAAAAAGCTTTATTTTCTTTTTCATTAATAATTATATAATAAGCAGAATATTACCAGGTCGCTTAGAGATACAAATTTTATCTTCTCGTGTTGAAAATCTCTCATTCGTTCACTGCACTCACTCGTGAAAGATCTTTTCAACACTCGAAGATAAAATTCGTATCTCCGCCCGCCCATGTAATATCCTCTATTTCAGATTTGAAAATAGAGTTTCGAGCCCTGTTATTTGGTACCTGGAGCCCTGGTACTTACAGCTTATCTAGAGAACGAAGCCCCAGAAATGCACCTTGTGAAATTTGTTTGATTTTATTGTCATTTAAAGACCTAGAAATAGAAGGTACAAGAGAGATCAGGTTCATATGCCCTAAATAGGCGATAAAAGAAGCAAAAAGGAAGCCTTACTTTAACGGAAAATTTCTGGTTTTTTTTCTCAGAGCAACATTATACTTACAAAACTTTAAGCTTATGTAAATTTTTAAATACTTGATCTTGAATACGCTTGATTTGGTTATTTTGTAGATAACTTAAAAGGAAAGTGAACTAATACATCAAAATGTACGTAAACACATTTAAAAGAGAAGAGTTAGTTAGCTACTAAATGGTTACTGTATACTCGTGCGAAAAACGCATGGCGCATGCTCGGAAAATCGTCGTGTTTACAAAGAAAACCATTGGAGATTTACCGGCGTTTAGTAAATCTCTAAAGTTAAGGCTGTTCGTGGAAAGTTAGTGCTTATTTTTTCCTGACACATTACTTTAGTTGTTTTTCTTTCTGTGGTCAAATAATACAAGAGAAATTCGCATAATACAAGACATGTAAATCTCCAGTGGTTCTCTTCGTAAACACGACTCGTCTATGAATTTTATGCCGAACTTCCGAGCCTGCGCAGTGCGTTTTTCACCCGTGTCGTTACTATACTATTTGTGGCACCTAGTGCTGCATAAGAAACAATAAATTGATACATAAGTTTATAATCAAACTTATAATGATAATTTTAACAACACGAACAACAACATGAGCGCAGAGTAGTGACTGAGAGCGGTATTGTAAACCAACTCACTAAGCAGTTCTGTTGACAAAACGGAAGATTACTTACAGATACTGCAGCTCGGAGTTTCCTCGGAAGAGTCTCGGGTCGAGATCGAACACGAAGTTGGATCTTAAGCTCCTTCATTGACAAAATAAGAGAACAAGTCAAGATTTTTTTCGGAACTGGAAATCCCACATTGCGCAAAACAGTCGGATGAGCGAATGTAATCTTCTTGTACTTATAAGCGGCGGAACAGGGGATGACGGGTACCGGCCTAACATCGCCAATTTTTTGATATGTAACTGAAATTGGCCTAGACCTGGCCTCGATCTACAACAACCTCGATTTATTATATAGATGCTTTACTGTTTTACTGTCTCGAGAAATGACGCCACTTGTATTTTTTCATATAACTACATCCAGGTCCTCAGTGACATATTTTAGGGTGTCAATGGGGTTTACAGTTAACTGACAATTGGCCTAACATTTAGTAGTTAACTGACATGAGAAAGTTAACAATTAACTGACATTTCTGTTATTTTGGTTAGATATTATAGCAAGCGCTTGTAAAATAAATTAGTAGTTAACTGACATGTGAAAGTTAACAATTAACTGACATTTCAGTTGGTAACATTTCTGGTATTTTTGGTTAAATATTATGGCCAGCGCTTGTAAGATTAATTAGTAGTTGACAAGCTGACAATTGACCAAAAAATTAGTAGTTAACTGACAATCGGGTACCCCCATTGGCACCCTCATGATTTCCTTTTCCTCACTCGTGAAGATATCGATGACGTCACTTCTGATATTTCTCCGCTCACTTTAACGCGCGTTGCATAGTTTTTGCTTGTGGATGTGTCTATATATTAAAAAGAAAATTGCACGTTGACTCGGACATATGAAGTTTATCTTCTCGTGGTGAAAAATATCTCACTCGTTTGCGATAAACTTCATAATACTCACAGAATCCTGAGATTGACCAAGGTGTAGAAAGTATCAGGATGGATTTTATCAATTAAGTTTTCTGCCAAATCCCTGAGAACGAATAAATTAAATAACAAACACATTAGAGTGGTCCCGTGAAACAAGGTGTGCTAATTAGAGTGTAATAGTCAGATTATCATAACCTCGGCTTAGCGAGCACTTTCTGTACATAACGGCATACTAGCCCAACACAAAGCATTCATTTGAGAATGCGAGTTAGTTTCAAAAAATGACTTTCTTTAAAGAGAGTTTTCCTAAATGTAGTTTTGTGATACAGTTATTTTAAAAAAGGTTGGTGAACTTTTTGTTGCATTTTGCACGTTGCTTATTGCTTGTTGCTTATTGCATGTTGCACATTGCTTACCAAGCTTGAAATATATTATATTCATAAGTATTTAGTACGAAAGAAAATATGCAGGAAAAAACTTGCAGTCTGGGAAAATTCCATATTGTTATGACCTTTAGCGGATTGAATTCACAAGACCCATACTGCATTTCGGGCTTGGTGTACAACGTGTAGCATGCAACAAGCAACAAAACCTTCGCCTATTTTTTTTTTTTTTGAAATAGCTGTACCGATAGACCGATGTAATAGCATCTGAAACTTTGAAATGTGGTAATGAGAAATATTTTATACATACAGTACTTGTAGAGTGCTGACATTGTGAAAAGGCTCTTGGCCAAGGCTTCTGAGAAAATTCAGGTTTAGTTTTCTAGAAAAAGGGACAAATCAAATTCTTAACACCAAGATGATAAATGCAAAAATAGTGTTAAATGCAAAAGAGAGTAAAAGATGAAACAGACAGAAACATACATACAGAAAGGGTGGGTACTTTCATTGTTTTCAAAGAAAGTCATGCAAAGACGGAACGCAGACTGAAGGACGGTAAAAGAAACAATAGATAACATAATACACGATGTAGAAGTGCCTAGATGACAATTACTCTTTGTAATTATAGTAACCTTACTAAATTGTGTAGCTGTGTGTGTATAGATTTTTGACTGACTTACATTGTATGTATAGATTCTAAAGCATTGAATGCTCTGTCGTCCATATATAACAGTCTGTTGCCACTCAAATCCCTAAAATAATACATGCAAACAATCAGTTTTGAACCATTATTGTACACAGATGCATGAGTTGATCGTTAATCTCGATCTAAGAGGGCCCAGAACCCGTCATTTCAGAACATCAACCAAAAAACGGCCAACCAAATAAACGGGCAACAGTATGGGGGACTCCAGTGTAATGCTTGTCAAATGTAGCAGTCGTCATCCTTGTCACGTGGCCATGTCATCCTTGTCACGTGTCATGTGGGACGTGGCCAACAAACATTACGGCTTATCGTGTTTTAAAATATCAAACCTCATATTGTCCAACGAAAGGAAAAAGAGCCCAATTCAGAATGAGATCAACAAATTTTTTCAATCATATCAGATCCTTGAAATGGATACGTGCTAGGGTGTATATGGTACATAGGATACATACTCTGGTATATACCCCTTTCACGTGAAATCAAAGAAGCTCAATTTGGAGGATAAAACAAAAGAATTTCAATCTCCTGAGACTTGGAACCTATTGTTTTGCCCTCCTAATTGAGCTGCATTCCGACGTGATGCAAGGGTTCTCTATTATTGACGTAATTCCATTACCGTTCTATACTTACATGTACTCTAGCAGTTTCCTTGAACTAATGTCGTTCATTCTCAGGCGATTAATGCTGTTCTTTGCAAACAATCTGTAAACCAAAAAAACATATAGCTTTTCTAGTTCCTTGTTATTTCAAGTTCATCTTAATTTTGTAATACCGACTAAATTTTTGACGATTTGTTTTGACAAGCCACTATTCCTTTTTCAACTCTCTTTTCTAATTCTCCTCTGAAGAATACCGAGTCATGTATTTATATTCACAAGATCCTGCTTTCGTTTGTGATGATTAGACAGTATTTTGCTTAGAGCAGCAGCCAATTCAAAAATAGCAGGTGACGTCTAATCCCCACTGACCTACCCATCTTTTGATTGACTCTCACAACGGTTGACACTTTTCATAAGCGTAAGACACTGAAGCCTAATATCCGACATACAACAGATAGGCATTTGATAAAAACTGCTGTTTTTGACGACGACAGACGCATTTGCACCGGGTTAGCCTCGTTTATCAGTCAGCTTTTCATAGACACCATTAAAAGTCCGTGGGATTGTTATTATTCAACATTACAGTTGACTTTTGAAAATCATTAGCAACAACCAACTGCAATGTAAAGAATGACAGCAAGTTGAATAATACTGGTGTATTGGGCTGTTTTGGTATTACAATAAAAACCTCTGGGTAATGTTGCGCAACCAATTTTGTACACATAAAGAAGGGACATATAGCTGTTGAGGATAAAATATGGTCCGATTTGGCATTGTAGTGCATGGGACTGTTTCAGCAGATATATTTCCAAGATGGCGTCTATTTCATCGCCTAAAACAGTCCAGGGGCGTAGCTATCATGTACCCATGTACGTACACGTGAAATCCTCATCCTGTTTTCAAAATCTTAGTTCTTAGTGGTTCGCATCTTTGACGCTCAATTCTTAAATTTTGTGCGTACACTTCGAAAACGTCTAGCTACGCCTCTGCAGTCCCACAATGCACTGCAATGCCAACTTGGCCCATTTTTTTTCTCAACCTAAGAATGGCTAATAGAGTGAGTGTATATATGGTATATAAAAATATGCTTCTTACAAGACTGCTGTATCTTCAGGAATGTTGCCTGGTACAATAGACAATGAGTTGCCTTCAACAACCAAACGTTGCTTGTCACCAGAAACATAGAAACATCTGCAGCTTGAAGGGCAATTAGCTGAAATAAGTGAAAGAATATTGATTTCAGACATCACAATCATTATTGTCCACATAATACGAACGCAGTCAATGAATATCACCGTCATTTTCGTCTTCATCGTCATTACCAAAACATCACGATCATTAGAATAAGAGCTAGCAATCCACTAATGTACTTTTTAGAGATATTTAATTATTTTGATAGAATTAATTAGACTCCGAAATATACGAAGCTCAGACCGATGAGGATAACACGAAACATTCAGATTCAACAAGATAAACTGCAGGTTGAGGATGCTCAATGGAGGCGAAATTATACCTGGTAGAAAAGATAGAACATACTAGGCATCAAGGAATATAATTTACCTGATATTTTTGGACGAGGAGGTTCGACTAGATAAGGAAATTGAATCGTCGTTAGCAGTGAGTATCGGAATTAAAATATACGTTTTTTCGCTCCCCGTGCGTACTGTATGTAATAGAGTTTATTAGCTTCGTATACAAATAGCCCATTTCAGACCACATGTCACTCCCTTGAAAAATGTTCTTTTGTTGAAATATTTACACATGAAAGAATCAATTCCCAAGATTCAATGACATCATGCCATGTGGTCTAAAATGGGCACAACAAACAACTAAGCTAAAGAGGTCTATTTGCGCTGAATTACACTTGAACAGAACTGCTCTAAGACAATCAGAATCGAGTAATTTTTATGTAAATATTAATATTAATAATAATAATAATAATAGTAATAATAATAATAATGATGTACCTCGTGTAGAATATTTTATCTTAAAATTTGCTGTATATGTGAAAGAATAACTGGAACTGAACACCAATGTGACTGTGTTCGAACTTGACTCAAACATAGGAAAAGTATAACCACAAAATCGCCCAATCATCGTTGAGTGATAACGTGATGGCCCATCAAACACCGCGATGTAGTCCTCATTACAGCGTGGATGTGGCTGTAATAGAAAGAAATCTGAAGAGAGTCTAACAACCATTCCTTCAGGTACTCTGATATGCCATGTACATCTAGATCCTGGAGGATAGTTGGCTGGATACAGAGGCGATGTTATCTCTCCTGACAGGCTAGTTAAGACCATGCTACAAGCTGTTACAGAAATAGAGGTTATTATATGGTGGCGTGAAGACTCGAAGTCGAATGTGAGTAGAATAGACCCTTTTGGAATAGTGCGTCTATGACGTCAAACGAATAGTCCTAGAATGTCCCGGATGTCATAAGTGATAATGATTGTGTTTTGAAATCCGGGGCATTCTAGTCCCGGATGCTCCTAGTAGAAATCATTGGGTTTCGACATTCGGGAAATTCTCATTCTCCTCGTTTGAAGTCATAGACGCCATATTCGAAAAGGGTCTATTGTTTGTTGGTTCTCTCCTGTGCTTCAAGGGTTTTTCTCCGGGTTCTCCGGTTTTCCTCCCTGCACAAAAATCATCTTCTAAATTGCAATTCGATCATGGAACGAGGGCCACAGTTATAGGATATAAATAAAGAAAGAAATGCATGAAAAATATAGTGGAAATTTAATAAAACTAATTCCGGGACCGTAAAGTGTTCTTACCTTTTTCAGCATAATACTGTTGCACACTTTTACAGTATCCATTTTTAAAATAAACCATTGGAATGGCTATGAACCCATTGGAATCAGCGTGGAATCGACCTCTCAAGGTTATCTAACAAAAACACGTAACGCGTCATTACAGCGCGCTTTCCAATCACACGCGCGAACCGCCGTCGCGACCAAAAACGTTTTTATTGCCAGGTTTTATATCGAGTGAATGGACTGGGAAGACTGGACAACTGTTGGCCAGGCTGGATTAAAATGAACATTATTGATATATGTAGTTGTATAACGCCATTGAGCTCAACAAATTCAGCCCGATTTTGACCACATGAACAAAAAGTCACTAGGAATTGAGATACTCTATTCATGGCATCGTTTTCACGATTTGTCCGGATCGACCCAGTCCTCCCACGATATGAAACTCGGAAATGGAGGTCAATCAAAGCTTTTCCATGACATTGTCTGAAAACACAAAGTTTTCAAGGGCACGTGCCAAGTGGAATGTCATGGAAACCTCTTGATTGACGTCAACCAAAACCAACTTCGTCGCGATAGCAAATTGTACGATTTTGTGTTTGTGTAATTGGGAAGCGCTGTAGAATGGCTCTAAACAGTTGTATTATGCATTCCCTTTTCTTCTAATTATCTCAAGGAAATGTTTTTTTTCTATGTTAAAGGCATGAAAACACCTTTTTTTGTTATTAGTATGTTTGAACCTTTGCGCGAGTTCGCAGCAGTAAAAATGAAAACATAATTCATTAAGCTTACTTCGGAACATTTGCACATTTGTTACACATGCCGCCTATCACATCTGCACGTGGACCGCGTGGCTTTTCTCGATGCATGTTCTCCGATTTTCCTGTGCGGTCTTTCGCATAGAACGTTTTTGTCATGAGCCTCTAATTTGGGAGACTAAGCCATCACTCCCTGATTGCTCGACGTAAAATATGATAACATTTGCATAAATGAATGAATGGTTGGATGGATGGGTGGATGGATGGATGGATGGATGGATGGATGGATGGATGGATGGATGGATGGATGGATGGATGGATGGATGGATGGATGGATGGATGGATGGATGGATGGATGGATGGATGGATGGATGGATGGATGGATGGATGGATGGATGGATAGTATTACCTTGTACTTTATGATCGTCCCTAAAGAAACTTCTCCTTCTTTCCAAACAGGTTTATTAGTATTGTCATCTATCCATATCAGTTTCTCTCCTACTCCAGAGATGGTCTGCAAAACCCTCAATTCTTGGACTCCGCGTCCAAACATCATATAACGAACCTTCATGCACTTTCCTTTTCCTGTGGCTGATCGATTGAACCACCGAGTCAACTCAGCCGTACCATTCGTAGATGATGAGGAATTTATAAAGAGCACTCCTAAAAATCAAAAATTGCTTCTCTCTGAATGAAAGCTTTCCATGGGAGTGATCGAGAATGCTCCCGACATTACTTTTAAGGGATCCTGAGCAGGAAATATGCTGTCACAGACCGGTACCCAGTATGGAAGATGGATGCTCCTAGTAATGGGTTCCTGATCTGGGAATATGTCGGCCACAGACCCAGTATGGGGGATGAATACTCTTAGTAATGGGTTCCTGATCTGAGAACATGTCGGCCACAGACCCAGTATGGAGGAAGGATGCTCTTAGTAATGGGTTCCTGATCTGAGAACATGTCGGCCACAGACCCAGTATGGAGGAAGGATGCTCCTAGTAATGGGTTCCTGATCTGTGAATATGTCGGCCACAGACATAGTATGGGGGATGGATGCTCCTAGTAATAGGTTTCTGCTCTGGAAATATGTCGGCCACAGACCCAGTATGGGGGATGCATGCTCCTAGTAATGGGTTCCTGATCTGGGAATATGTCGGCCACAGACCCAGTATAGGGGATGCATGCTCCTGGTAATGGGTTTCTGATCTGGGAATATGTCGGCCACAGACACAGTATGGGGGATGGATGCTCCTAGTAATGGGTTTCTGCTCTGGAAATATGTCGGCCACAGACCCAGTATGGGGGATGGATGCTCCTAGTAATGGGTTCCTGATCTGGGAATATGTCGGCCACAGACCCAGTATGGGGGATGCATGCTCCTAGTAATGGGTTTCTGATCTGGGAATATGTCGGCCACAGACCCTGTATGGGGGATGGATGCTCCTAGTAATGGGTTTCTGCTCTGGAAATATGTCGGCCACAGACCCAGTATGGGGGATGGATGCTCCTAGTAATGGGTTCCTGATCTGGGAATATGTCGGCCACAGACACAGTATGGGAGATGGATGCTCCTAGTAATGGGTTTCTGTTCTGGGAATATGTCGGCCACATACCCAGTATGGGAGTTGGATGCTCCTAGTAATGGGTTTCTGCTCTGGGAATATGTCGGCCACATACCCAGTATGGGAGTTGGATGCTCCAGTAATGGGTCCTGATATGGAAATATGTCGGCTTATACTAAATAGAAATTATCTGTACTTTTTCAATATCCATAGATAATTTCTATTTAGTTTTGGGTTCTATACCTTTTTGAAAGAGGCAGGAAAAATGTTTTTTTAGCTTGTAGTTTCCAGTCATCGTTTTTAGCAAGCTCTCCCAAGATATGACGTCACCACTCGCTCCTTCTACTCTGCATCCATATGACATGTACAGTACTTCCTCCGGCGGAAATATCCTTTGCCAAATGTTAAGTCCAGTGAATAAAACGGATTCACTGGCTGCGTTGCTGTTCGTGTCATGGTACTCCAAAATAATGCGTTTTAGAACTAGAATATTAATAATATAAGCATCTCAAGTAAGAGGGAAGACATAGGAATAACAAGTCTTCAATGAAGCACTTCAATTTTGAACACGTAATGCACCCTGTCATGCTCACAAGTTATCAAAGTAAATGGTCTTCAATTTAACCACTATGGGCGTTCTTTTATCTGGATTTTTGCAATTTGTTTATCCTAATTTCTAATAGTCTATTTTATTTTCATATTTTCAAAGTGGTTGGCCTGTAATGGCGGAAATTTAAACAATGGTATTTTTAGTTTTTGGCTTTTTTGGATAAGATTTTACTGCTTATTTTTAGAATCTTATTACCTTTAATAGATATATCCTGTGTGTAAATTTGGATGGCAAATTTTAGGGAGAAAAAAGGTCCCCTTAAGAGCGAGAATGAAATTTTGCAAAATTCGCTCTGAATTGGTTGGGATCTGCCTTAAAGCTTGTTCTTGAGGGGAACAAGTTTTTTTAAACAATGCTATGTTTGCTTCGGTTTGCTTCTTTTTCGGAATCAGCGAAATAGAATCTTAATTCTCGCTTTACAAAATGCATAATTAAACTTCATTACTGGGTTGCCTGTCGAAGTCCAGCTGTCTGAAAATGCCTGTGGTATTTTTTTCCCTTCAATTCCGACAAAATGGAAATGTACAACAGGCAACCCAGTGAGCACCAGTAAGGCGTTTTGTTAAAAATACATACCAGGTACAACTTTTGCTCGGTTCCAAGCTCTGCCAAAGCTGTTGAGCTGCCCATTGAGGTATATTTCCCATGCACCAGTTTGTGATTTCCATGTCAAGCACAAATGGTTCCAGTTGTGATCACAGGTACAATGATCAGCAGTCCTAATATAACAGAAAATATGCATCATATAGTGCCATGATATTAGTTACCGTGTTTACTCGTTTAAGCGCCGCCCCGATTAAGCGCCGCATATGAGAGCAAAATATCAAAGAGCGCCACACTCAAATAAGTGCCGCAACCGAAACACTAAGAATTAAAGAGCGCCGCGGCGCCTAATCGAGTAGCTATGAATCTAAGCTATGAATCCTAGATATTATCTGGAGTTGCTTATACACATGGTTTGGGTCTCATAATTATGTGAGCGACAGCTAAAGTCAGTAATATCACTGAGCGGTGTGCAAACGAACCCAAATACTACAATGCACTGTCGGACCCAGCATTGTTGGTGATGTGCGAACTATTTTCAGTCAGCAGAATTTCTTGGAGAGTACATCTTACCGAAGCGTAGATTACATGTAGGTCGCGAGTGATCTGCCACTCAACCGATACGCAAAAGTATGATTACATCCCTCTAATACGAACTACCTCAACATTTTCTTAGAAATGAATGTAAGTCACATTGAAATTAGCAATATCACAGCGTGGGACAACCACAAGCGGAACCTTAAGTTCTTTGCTAGGTAAAACAGGGGCGTAGCCAGGACTTTGCCTTGGGGGCACCCGTTTTCAGAACATCAACCAAAACAATTACGGCAAACGAAAAAAAAAACGGCAAACGCGCTGGAGGAGGGTCCCTCTGGCTACCCCCTGTTTCACCTAGCAAGGAACTTTTAAAAGGTTCCGCTTTTTTTTATTTAGGAGGAGGAAAACAGGAGAAACCGGAGAAAAACCCTCGAAGGATAGGAGAGAATCGACAAGTAACTCGACTCACATAATACACCTAGCCAGTTGGGACTCGAACCGGGGCCGTTCCGTTTTGGTGAGAGTTGACGCATTAGCAGCGCACGTCACCCGTGTTCCCTATATAGACCCCTTGCAGCACGTCGGAATGCAGCTCAATTTGGAGGACAACACAATAGGTTCCGATTTTCACGAGATTGACATTCTTTTGTTTTGTCTTCAAAATTGAACTGCTTTGGCGTCACGTGAACGGGGTCTATGACGGATTACCTAACATATAGAGTTGAAATTGCTTGTAAACTACCAAGGCGCTTTCACTTACACGTTGTGGTGAAGAAGCGTAAAGATAAGTTGGCACTTTTCTTGTTCAATGCGTACTGGTGTGTTTTTGTTTGTGTCCACGAGTGTGATTGAGAATCCAGGATTATGACATTTGACCCAGAAACAGATAGTGAATCCTTTTTTCAGGTTAAACATGCCTTCTGATGATAAAAAGCCTTCATTACGTAACAATACTGTCACTGATGGCAAAAAAAAAAGTTGTTAGTGGATTAGTATACCATGAACGAAGTAGCAGGGATGTGTAGAGAAAAATGAAAGAAATCTATAAATAGATGGATGGATAAATTGAATGCTTGATATTTAAAGAGCCCCTAACCCCTGATACAGTACTTTCATTATTGATAGTACATGACGTGAATAGTTGAATAGTGAAATATTTCTTCATTTGAGTGTTGCGTCTTTAAATGAAGGTTTATACTCCAAATATGTTAATGAACTGTGACGTCTTCGTAGGCTTTTGAGTGTATTTGCTTAACTTGGAATACTAAACCCTGGCCATGTTGAAATTTATAATAAACATCGCGGAAACCATGAGTATAATGATGAAGATTTTTAAATACTGTTTTTGCAAACCAACTGGAATTTGTGTATTTGACGTCACCATTATTAACATATTGCAAGTGACACGAGTAAAAAAACGTCTGAGCATGCTCTATGTCTGTATACAAATCAGTTGAAATGTCTTTGTGCTATTGTAAAAAATATAATATGCAAATTTGACTTTCAAACTCGTCTGACAATTGCACTTTACAAAATGCCAAAACTTCAAGTCAGTTCTTGAAACTTAAGGTTAATTCTTTCATATTGTTTTTATTAATACAGTTTCTTGGTCTCACAAAAGTATTATTACGAATTTTTTCGTATACTCGGAGAAAGCGAAGATTTATTTTCCTACTAAAACTCTTGTAAATTCTTGGAAAGCGTGCTGAAAGGTACGCATGTGCAAATGTTTTTCTCTAGTGTCATTGGAAGTATAAACCTCAATAACTTAAAGATGCAGCATTGAAATAAGAAAATAGTATTTTACAATCCAAATACTTACTTCATATAGAATCAATACTGAAAGTAATATTGTATTAGGGATTAGAGGCATTTCATAGACCTTTTCAGCTTCGTTGTTTGTTGTGCCCATTTCAGACCATGTGATACCACTCTTGGAAGTTGATTCTTTCATGTGTAAATATTTCAACAAAAGAACATTTCTCAAGGGAATGTCATGTGGTCTGAAATGGGCAATTTTCATACGAAGCTAAAAAGATATATTCTTACCAGGAAAGTCTTGTGATTCCATTCGTGCAAAGTGTTCTTCTCTTTTGATTCTTTCTTTGCTAATAAACTGAGTGTTTTGTTTCGTCCATTCACACATAGAATCGTCAAATGTACAGGTTCCTGGAGTATGAAACAAGGAATGTTTGAATTAGAGAATAATTTGTATAGATGTTTGTGATAAATTGTATAGACTGCATTGCCTGTACAGAAAGTATAATTGAGTAGCTCGCTCTCTCTTTCTCAGTCTCTCTCTCTCTTTCTCTCTCTTAAATTGAATTGTTTCTGCCTATAACATCGTACATTAAAACATACAAAAGGTTATCAAAATACGAAAAATTTCAGATGTAACGGAGGTATTACAAGAATATACGAGCTGTGTAAATATTGCGCAAATTTTTGATTTATAAGCTGAGCATCCAGCTGAACATCCCGAGCTCGTACTGTCTTCTAATAAAGATAATGTTTTCGCAGAACGAGTTCTTGGAAAAGTGCAAAGTGCCAGAAATGCAATGCCAGAAAAAAATAGTGCTGGATGTTAAAATATTGTGAATACTTCTTTCGTTTAATGCTAATCAGAAGGTAATTTTCACTTCCTAAACTCCTATATTTACGACTAAAACACTAAATATTATTAAAGATAGTTATAAAGATAAAATGTTATTAACAGAATGATTTGCTGTCATTTCGATGGAAAACATTTGCGCGAATACTAAGCAATTATTGGACGAAGTTGGGCAAAATATCGTGATTTGTTAGTGGCGAGCAAGCAATTATTTGCCGATGTCGAAGGCAGAGGCAAATAATTGCTTGCAAGACACTAACAAATCTCGATATTTTATGATAACCGAATTCAATAATTGTTTTATCATTCAAATTATATTTTCTAATATTTGACGGGCAGTGCGCACAAGTCAAACAATAACAATAAAAACAATAGGGATTAATTTGAAATATTTTTGTTAAAGCCCCCTTAATTCATGAGAATAAACTGCTTAGTAATATATCAACAAGATAATCTCAAAAATATTAATTTATACCTTGAAAGCAGCGAAATAATTACATCGGTTTTTTTCAAAAACAATTAATTCCTATCTACCTTTTTCATTTTCTTATGACAACGTTCTTGCAGTTAAATGTATCTCTAGATTTCTTACGTTTTATTCGATAAACATCATTTGCGGCCATCCCTCCTTTTCCAGACGGACCACATTCATTACTAACGCCATATCTAGAATACACGTGCTCTGCTGACAGGTTCGCTAAACACTTCCCGCCTTTTTGAACAGCAATCACATCAAAGCCTCGTCTGTATGCAGCTCTTGCACATTTAGAAACGGCATCTGTTCGTTTCTTGTAGCTTCCAGTTAGTAGAGAATCAATGCTCTCCAGGGATGGAATTTGTGCAATTGTTTCATTGATTGGATATTTAAAACACCCAAGATGTTCAGTCTTGTTCACTAGGAGAGCATTCATGAATACAAAGAATCGTTTTAGTAGCGTTTTAAAATAGCTAGAGTATAGGACCGGGTTCCCTGTGTTAGTGATTTTTATAGGACCGGGTTCCCTGTGTTAGATATGTCACGTGGTAAGGGATCACGAGGTCAAGTTAAGTTTTTGTAATGCAGAATGTAGTTGTGTTAACAATTGGTTAAAATCTTCCTAGTTTTAAATAATTTGAGATCTAGAAAGTATATCCTGCCATGTAATGTGTAAATTGTACAATTTTACATTGTCAAGAAAGAAATTAGGGTACGCACCAGGCCCGTAGCAAGGCCAAAAATATTTGGGGTTCTCTATTCCAAAATGCCCTATGTATTAGTAGCAATCCTAAATTATTGGAGGGGGCGGCCTCCTAGGCCCCTTCCCCTGCTACGGCCCTGCGTACGTAGGGAATTGTTTGAAGGTCATAATTATAAGTCTTTGACGTGGCAAGCAGCGCCCTCAATTTTTTTTGGTAGAAAGCGAACTAATGGCAATGATATTCATCTGATGCCAAGACAACTACCTACCTACCAACTACCTACCGCCTACCGCCTACCGCCTACCTACTTACCTGCCTACCTACAACCTACCTACCTATCTACATACCTATCTACCTACCTACTTACCTACCCACATACATAAATAAATAAATAAAAGAGCAGGCGTTACCGAGAAGATTACCTCCATTTGAAGAATATGGAATATCTTGACATTGAAGTTCACTAAAGGACATATCTCTGATGCCTACTTCAAACAGCAAATCAAACAGAATCTACAAATGAGAATCAAACCATTCGTTCTAGGTATTATAATTGTTTGTAATTTTACTATATTGTAGCTGCTATAGCATTTCCAATGCGAATTTGTGAATTTTTTAAAAACAAATGTGATTTTTTGGTCACCTTACAGGAATCGAACCCATGACCTTCCGGATACCGGCCGGATGTCTGGCAAATAAGGAACTTGAGTGAAATACCCATGTCTGAATATATACTTTTTCAACAAACCTTGTCAAACTTTCAAACACATATTTTGTTATATATTCATCTATAACGTCATCATTGCCTTGCTACAGAGATCGACCAATCATGACCAAGCACTGCCTTGTCTCTAGCAAGGAACAGCTATTTTTTTTCATCTATTAATGCATTGATCTACCATACTTTCAAAGTTATCATACATAAATTATTATAAATATATATTACTACAACAAACCGTGTTCCCCAAAGTGTAAAAACTCTCTAACAAAAACTTACAAAGGATAATGGTTCCCAATAATACAAATTCATTGTAAACGGAACTTGTATGTAGCGCCATCTTGAATCCCGTTCACTAACTGTTAACAACCTACCTGTTTGGGTTAATAAAATTGAAGCAAATTTAAAACAAATAATACAAACGCCAACGCCAACGCCAACGCCAACGCCAACGCCAACGCCAACGCCAACGCCAACGCCAACGCCAACGCCAACGCCAACGCCAACGCCAACGCCAACGCCAACGCCAACGCCAACGCCAACGCCAACGCCAACGCCAACGCCAACGCCAACGCCAACGCCAACGCCAACGCCAACGCCAACGCCAACGCCAACGCCAACGCCAACGCCAACGCCAACGCCAACGCCAACGCCAACGCCAACGCCAACGCCAACATCCATATCCGCGTGTTTCGTTTGTTCGCTTGCTTGATTTGGTTTGTGGAAGGTGAGAAAAAACTTCTTTTACATTTCTGGCTGTTGTTTTATATTTGAAATCTACCCTTTACATGCTTAATTGATAATTACTTACTTCTTCTACTATCTCGCATTTCAACACTCAATTCTCCATTATTTCCAGTGATCCTGTACCAAAACCGAAAACACCTTACTAGGAGCTTACTTGGGATAGTTACCCCATACGAATTTCTAAAACCTGAAAAGTAAACGAAAAAACTAAATAAAAATAAAAAAAACAACAACAAACAAACAAACAAGTAAGAAGAAACAAAGAAACAAAGAAACAAAGAAACAAAGAAACAAAGAAACAAAGAAACAAAGAAACAAAGAAACAAAGAAACAAAGAAACAAAGAAACAAAGAAACAAAGAAACAAAGAAACAAAGAAACAAAGAGGTCACAGTAAAACGAAACATAGAAACAAAGAGGTCACAGTAAAACGAAACATTATAATGTGGCCATAATGTGACGTTCTCCCTGATCTGCTGGCTACCTCCCGTCTGTAAACAGATGAGCGCCAAGGGAATTTGAATTTGATTGATGTCACAAGCCCATTAAGACGTGTTTACAGAGCTTCTCATCTTTTTTGGCCTCATTTTTGTTTTGGTTTGCGTCAATCGAAATACGTACGAAGGGCCGAGTTCATTTTGATCGCGAGCGATAAAGAAATTCCCATGCGAAAATGGCTGTCGAGAAATTTCCGCGACTCAGCAGCCAATTTCGCATGGGAATTTCATCACCACTCGCGATCGGAATGAACTCGGCCCTTCGTAGTTTGATTGACGGAAACCAAAACGCCAAAAGCCTAGAGGCCGTTAGGTCACAGAATAGACCTTTTTCGAATTCGTACAATACCGCTGCGTTCAACGACTACCGATTCATTTACGTATGGTTAGCCTCGATTTTGTGTAGAATATTCATGCGTTCCAGTGAGTTCCGCTTAAACGTACTCCAGCTTAAAATATATCAATATTTTTTGCGATTAGAGAGAGTTGTTGTGCTTTTAAATCTAACAGCTATCCTTAGAATTTCATAGTCATATTTCATATGTCTTAATTTCCTCATCTAACAATTTGTGAGCTTTACAAAGGTCACTAAATTGATGTAGCTTTGTTTTCTGGAATTGCGTTATTGTATACTGCCGCCAAACGGATCATTGCCGTGACATGTATGAATAAATATCTTCCCTGAATGCGAAGACTTTTTAGGTTAAGTGCAGATATTAAAATATCTGCGCTTAACATATCTCAGATACATAAATATATTCTTTGAACCCTTTATTAAAAAAGACCAGCCAAAAATGACTCATGTTTCAATATTTAGATAGGCTAAGAGATCACGCAACGCCATTTTGCTATGCACTTAAGGTAAGCAGTCTGAACTTGGCCGCACATTCAGCCGCACATTCGACTTTCGCTCATAAATCGCGAAATCGAAAGTAAACCACACTCGAAAACCACCAAATATTGTGTAGAAAATCACCGGCTTCTTCCTGATTACACTAATATTTGGCACAAATCGGTTGGAAGCTCCCGGCATACAATAGCAATCGACACTTGGAAAATGTTTTGATCGTTCGCCCGAATTACAATATTCAGTCCTTAATAACTCATCTAAAATGTATTCCATTCCTCTAAAAATGAAAAAATAAATTTGTTTAGCGCAGCTGGTTTAAAATTCTACCTTGCATATTTGGAATTTTATCACCCCGTCAATATGAAACCTTTCGAAGTTTCCAGTGACCTTGCCTGTGTTCTTTAAATGTTGTACCGTGTATGATATTGATTTTGAAGCCGAGGAAAATAATGGGCGACAAGTTATTAATTGTTGAACTTGGTTCAAACTTCGAAAGGTGTGAAATAGGCTAAATATAAGCAATGTTGGCGCTCTGCATGCCGGATGCGAACTGACTCTTTATTTAAAATGGCTGTTATCTCATTGTATAATCATTAACTAAGTAAATGAATATCATCACAAAATGTTCCATATTGAAGGGGTGATGAAATTCCAAATATACAAGGTAGAAATTTTAAAACCGCTGCCCTTGGCAGAGTAGAGCAATATCAATTTGTTTTTTGATTTTTAGAGAAATCGAATACATTTTAGATGAGTTATTAAGGATTGAATATTGTAATTCGAGTGTCCAGTGTTATTGTATGCCGGGAGCTTCCAACCGATTTGTGCCAGATATTATTGTAATCATGAAGAAGCCGGTAATTTTCTACACAATATTAGGTGGTTTTCAAGTGGGATTTACTTTCGATTTCAATGCCGGGAGCTTCCAACCGATTTGTCCCAGATATTATTATAATCATGAAGAAGCCGGTAATTTTCTACACAATATTAGGTGTTTTTCGAGTGGGATTTACTTTCGATTTTGCGATTTATGAGCGAAAGTCGAATGTGCGGCTGAATGTGCGGCTAACTTCAGCCTGGTTTTAAGGTATCAGGATATGTCGCGCTACCTCAAATTTCGCACGGGCTTTACAATATTTTGGCATTAAAGAATTCATTTCCTGAAAACTAAATAAATGTAGTTTTCCAATATTTATTTAAAATTGTCTGTTTTGTAACATAAAGAAAGTTATTGGGTTTAAAGTGAAATTCTACCGCACTTTATTTTAAAGCTTCCCGCACGATCAGAATTTCCACTATGTCGATCAAAAGTACATTAGCATGCTCTGTGGATAATGAGCTTCAAAACAGTGTCTCAGATTTGTGATATCTGTTTGGATCGTGTGCAATGACGCGTTATATTAAATCCGGATGTTAGAATTTTCGGTGGTTATAATTGCAAAATAGACTATATCTATATCAAACATTTGAACGTAGATTTTATTCGTTCTGACAACCCTGCGACATAGGGTAAGGTAACTCTGGACCTCTTCCCCGACACATTTTGGTCCTGGCTCTTCCTTTGTTTTTCGGCCTCGAGGAATGCCCATTTAGGATAACCACATTTGTAAAGGGATCTTCTACTGTGCTCAATTAAAGAAAGGGCTCTGTTCTTCCTTTTTTGACATCAAGATATTCAAAGTATTTGTATTGTTGAAGTTGTGCATTGTTTTTTGTTTACCGTTGGTATTTGTGAATATTCTGACACTGAAATGAGGCTAACCCTGAGTAAATGAGTCTGTAGTCAAGGAACACAGCGGTTTTTACGAATTCGAAAAAGGAGTATTCACAGGTAGCCCAAGCTGGCTTTATGTAGTGTCATATTATAAGAAAATGTATAATATCGTCAAAATGTGAAATAAAGTAAAGAAATCTTAGCTGACCTTTGAGACTGAAGTAATACCTCTATCGCCAGGAATTCGGATTAAGCCAGTTTTAGCGTTTCCTTCCTCCACTTTCTTAACAGCGGAGGACAGGAACTGGCTTAATCTGAATTCTAACCTGGCAGGGCGATAGAGGTACTACTTTTCAAAGGTCAGCTAAGATTTATTTACGATGTTTCACATTTTGAGGATTTTATTGAGGTTTTTAAGGATCGCTCTATATGTTCTAATAATATGACACTTAAGAAACCCAGCTGGGCTACCTGAGGACTATTATGAAAAGCACTGTAACTACAAACAGACTACTGAAAATCAAAAATTGTTTAGCACAGTTTCGATTCTCACTCTGTTATCAAACTGCATCTTATTATACCAAAAGGGAATGCAATAATTTTTACCTCGCGACGTGGTAAGTGTCTTTTGAGTAAGCGTATCTGTAAGAAATACAGATATTTTAATGTACTTTGCAAGCTTCAAAAACTTTGAAATGCATTTATTAACAAAGGATAATCATATCTTTTATCCTATTTCGAAGATTTTGTTCCACACATTTTTCTCACAATCTTCTAGATCCAAGTAAGCACGTTAAAATTTTCGTTCGTGTTTACCTTCGTTTGTTTATCTAGCGCGCCACGTGTAGCCTTACGAAGACTTACGAGGAGTTGAAAACTCGTGATGGTTTGCTGTTGGGATCCCGAGTCACCTACTTTCGCTTCTTTCTTAACAGTGGAGGAAAAAAACGCTAAAACTGGCTTAATCCGAATGATAATCAAGCATGCGATAAAAGTATTACTTCAAAAAGGTTAGCTAAGATTTCTTTATTTCATTTCACATTTTGCACTGACCCCACATACTATGCAGCTGCCCAGCTATCGCCCATACGTTATATAAAGCACGACATGACATATAAAGCATTCAGACAGAGAGACCAAAGGTGGGAAGAAATAATGACACAACCCCTACAGAGGCAGTACCATTAGCAAATCAAGGATGTGGCTGATAAGGAGACATGGCATGAGAGTAGCTGATCTGAAGAGATCTGAAGAGAGAAACTGAAGGGCTAATCATTTCTGCTTAAGACCAAGCTAAAGAACTAACGCAATAAAAAAGCACGAAGAATAAAGACCACCTACAAAGACCATCTGCAAACGGAACAACGTGAAAAGTGGGAATCTAAACCCCTTCATGGCCAATACAAAAGGCAAGTGAACAAAGCAGATGTGGACAAACAGAGAACACACAGTTGGTTGAAAGGAACATGCTTTAAGGCAGAGACAGAGGGGCTCATCATAGCAGCGCAAGATCAGACACTGGCTACAAGGTACTATGAGAACAAGATCATAGGAAAAGATGTTTATCAAATGGAGAATGTGCGGTGAATACGACGAAACTATCGACCACATTATATCAGGCTGTCCTGTTCTCGCAAAGAAAGAGTTCATAGAAAGACACGATAAAGTTGGGATATACGTTCACTGGAAGCTTTGCAAGCAGTATGGGTTCGACGTATGCAGAAAATGGTATGAACATGACCCTGAAAAAGTAATGGACAACGATACAGCAACAATTTTATGGGGCATGCAATACACACGGACAAAACCATCAAAGCTAACAGACCAGACATCATAGTCAAGAACAAATTAGAAAAACGATGTTTTTTAATTGATGTGTCAATCCCAGCGGAAAGAAATGTGCCCTTAAAACAGATAGAAAAACTCTCCAAATACAAAGATCTAGAAATAGAAATAAGAAAAATGTGGGGTATGGAAACAAAAACCATACCTATTGTTAATGGGGCACTTGGGTTGATACACAAAGGACTTGAACAGTATGTCAATAAACTACAAGGAGACATTCCTATCGCAGAAATGCAGAAGATTGCCCTCCTGCGAACTGCTCACATCATCAGGAGAACTCTTATGATTAATTGATTTTTTTTTTTGATTTTTTTTTTTTTTTTTTTTTGATTTTTTTTTGATTTAATCCGCTCTCAATTGTGAAAGTGAATACATTCTAGTTTTCCCAAGGTTCAAGGATTGGACTCTGTAAGCTAAGAATTTTGTAAGCAAAATGTTAAGCAATTTGGAAATAAATAATAATAATAATAATAATAATAATAATAATAATAATAATAATAATGCACAGATTGACAGTTCTTAAAATGTTAAAGTTCAAAATAGTCCTTATAATGATAATAATAATAATAATAATAATGATGATGATGATGATGATAATAGTAATATTAATAATAATGATAATAATGGTGATGGTAAAGGTGGTAGTGATGATGATGATGATGATGATGATATAATAAGTAAGTAATTTTAATAGATGTTGTTATTATTATTAAAGAACAGCTCACCGTCACTGTAAGGTTTAGTACAGCTACCCTCCAGCAGAGAGATGTCATCCAAGGCTATATCACCTTTAGGTCCAGAATTAAATTTCTTCACTCCCTCGATTATGAACTAAATAAAGATAGAACGATTATAATGAGCTGATGTTTTTGTTCAGCTAATGATAATAATGATGTTGATATTTCATCAGTTGTGACGGTTTTTCTCCTTTTATTTGCATCTTTCACGCACTTTTTAAAGTCGTGGTCGTGGTCGTGGTCGTGGTCGTGGTCGTGGTCGTGGTCGTGGTCGTGGTCGTGGTCGTGGTCGTGGTCGTGGTCGTGGTCGTGGTCGTGGTCGTGGTCGTGGTCGTGGTCGTGGTCGTGGTCGTGGTCGTGGTCGTGGTCGTGGTCGTGGTCGTGGTCGTGGTCGTGGTCGTGGTCGTGGTCGTGGTCGTGGTCGTGGTCGTGGTCGTGGTCGTGGTCGTGGTCGTGGTCGTGGTCGTGGTCGTGGTCGTGGTCGTGGTCGTGGTCGTGGTCGTGGTCGTGGTCGTGGTCGTGGTCGTGGTCGTGGTCGTGGTCGTGGTCGTGGTCGTGGTCGTGGTCGTGGTCGTGGTCGTGGTCGTGGTCGTGGTCGTGGTCGTGGTCGTGGTCGTGGTCGTGGTCGTGGTCGTGGTCGTGGTCGTGGTCGTGGTCGTGGTCGTGGTCGTGGTCGTGGTCGTGGTCGTGGTCGTGGTCGTGGTCGTGGTCGTGGTCGTGGTCGTGGTCGTGGTCGTGGTCGTGGTCGTGGTCGTGGTCGTGGTCGTGGTCGTGGTCGTGGTCGTGGTCGTGGTCGTGGTCGTGGTCGTGGTCGTGGTCGTGGTCGTGGTCGTGGTCGTGGTCGTGGTCGTGGTCGTGGTCGTGGTCGTGGTCGTGGTCGTGGTCGTGGTCGTGGTCGTGGTCGTGGTCGTGGTCGTGGTCGTGGTCGTGGTCGTGGTCGTGGTCGTGGTCGTGGTCGTGGTCGTGGTCGTGGTCGTGGTCGTGGTCGTGGTCTCAGTTATGGAAGAAAAGTTTTGAACACTCATAAATCGTATTAGGAGTACATTTTAGTAAATGTGAAAAGCAAATTTGAATCGCACCTTGAAAGACTGAAAAACCAGCAGTTGGACTTGACCTATTTGCCATTGATTCCGTTGTTGTCCTTTCTTTGACCATATCACTTGTTCCCTCTGCTTTGTTTTTATTATAATTTTTAGAGCTCCGATATCAGACCCGTTCATATGATACCAAAATTGTAAGCATAAAGATGACGCCACAGAGTTCATCCAGTCACTGGATAGTCGCGCAGTTTGATTAGCTGAGCCACTAGATGTCTCTATGAATATGTACTTGCCTATCAGTATCAAAGAGAATAAAAGACATGGTATCTCTCTCACTGAATAGCCTGATTTATCCAGCTGCAACTTGTACCTCATACGCCATAATTCACCTTTTCGGCGCTAGGCTTTTACGTGGTCTTCACGTGATGGATCGTGTTACGGTCACCAAAAAGTTCGGACATTGTTGTTGAATTGCCACACGATCGTACTAACTTTTATACAATTTATTGACTTGATTTGTTTCTTCTGTTCTCAAATTTTTACCAAAACTTCTTTAGAAATAAATTATTTAGATAATTTCACTAAGATTTTGAGAACAGAATTAACAAATTAAGTAGATAAATTGTATAAAAATTAGTACGATCGTGTGGCAATTCAACAACAATGTCCGAACTTTTTGGTGACCGTAACACGATCCATCACGTGAAGACCACGTGAAAGCCTAGCGCCGAAAAGGTGAATTACTGCTTGCTTAATGGATGACAAAGAAAGCTTTTTGATTGCGACCAATTCTTAATTATCCCCTGGGCAGGGTAAGTGTTACTAGTTACTCACTTTTGGAGTAGGAATGGTAATTTCAATGTGACTGAGGAGTCATTTAAAAAGCGTTTTCTTTTCTCTTTTTCCTTTTTCCCCTCCTCGTCGTCGTTATCGTTCTCACATTGTCGTTCCCCGTCCCTGTCTATTTCTATTTAAGAATTAATATAGGGGACAACAAGTAGGACAACATACCTTTTTCGCTGTAGCTGGTGTGATCATAGGTCGGTCCTGTTCCCTCCGTTGGTGTTCTTCCCTGATGGATTATCCAAACCAAGCCAGTGGCATAATCTTGCGTTAGACCACAGAATCCGTAGGTAAAACTGCAAGGCCCTGCAGGATATTGAAAATTTTATTTGGTATATTTATTAGTGTGAAGGAGAATGATAAACAGTTTAATGAACATTATTATGCAGGATCAATTACCTTGAAAGGAATAGTTAGAGTTTTGGGCCTCTTCTTTACAGTTCAGCTTGTTTAGTGGGCAACCAGAAAGGCCACCTGAAAGAATGTTAATGCGTCATAAATCCATAAATGTTGGCTGGGTTAAAGTCAATTGATAGGAAATGCACCAGTTCTCTGGATATTGTGCATCTGTTTTTCCTCCCGCAATTCCATCGTATCCTTTTTTCCTCGTCCTACAACTATTTATTATCCGTCTTGAATGAACAATATATAAGTAATAACTTCTTTCCACTTACCACATACTGCTGGGGAGTTTGACTTATCCTGGCACTGTTCTAGTTTCTGACTGGAGTTGGAACATGTTGAATTCCAGGAAAGACATTTACCATCAGGGCAGGTGAAGCGGCTCTCACACTTCCCTACTGAATAAACATGTCCTTAAAATGTTCACTGTTTTTTTTCTTCATGCAAATAAAACATGACTTGGAAAATTTTCTGTAATGTTTACTGCATACTAAACAGAAAGATGCAAAAAGATATCTGGGTACGTAATCGTCTAGAGCTCAACTTAGCTCAACGCAGTGCAATCTAAACTCGCCAGTAATGTGAGATTTCTAATCAACAATAAAGGCTGAATTTCGAATATCAAATAGAGGATATTACGATGGTACAAAGACTCAGTATGAAGTTTATCTTCGAGTGATGAAATATTTTTCCACACGAGAAGACAAACTTCATATATTCAAGCCAACATGTCAATTTTCACAAACAAAAACGCCATATTAACTCATCTTGGCTTGTTGCAACGCACGTTAAAATGAGCGGGAAAACACCGGAAGTGACGTCATCGATATCTTGACGTGTGAGGATATGAAAAACATGTCATGGAGGCCCCGGATGTAGTTCGAATAAAACATACGAGTGGCTTATTTCCTAGTCTTTATAATAAATTAAATTATTACACATACTAGATGGTTTTATAACTTTCGCAAGGAATACGACAAAACAGGGGGGAAAATGTCGTGCTACGTACCACATCTTTTCTCGTCTGATCCATCGCTGCACTGTTCTGTGCCATCACAGAGGTATTTTGAATCTATGCATCCTCCAGAAAGACAGGCTAGTTGCGTGGTAAAGCACTTGCAATTGTTTTCATCTGACCCGTCATGACAGTTTTTGTCGCCATCACATCGTTTACCACTGCTGATACAAGGTCCACTATAGCACTGGAACTCTTGTTTACCACACTGAAAATCTTTATAACATCAAAGTTATTGGTGCGCTGCATAAAGCTTAATTTAGTCACCCGCTTCGTTTAAAAGTTATGGTCATCAGTCCAATATATTAAACAAGAACTCCAAAGAGTGTCGTCAATGTCCATAACAGGATACAAAATAAGAATCTTGGCCTTCCGTACCACAAGTAAGAAAGATGACAAAAAGCACACACGCGGAAGTTATGCGCATGAATGCACGCGCGCATTACCTTAAAATTCAACCAGACTGAAAGCATTGTATTGTAAGGTTTAATAAATACCTGGAGATGAATAACCAGGAACAAACGTGCAATTCTTGCTCTTTATAGAAACATCAAATAAAGTAACTGATCCTGTACCGTTTGTTGTACGATTCCCGATGAACAGAAACTGTTGAGGAATTAATCAAAAAGATATTATGCACAATTATCACCTGTCATTAGTCAAAGCATCTTCAACTTCGTCTCCGCAATTATGCTGATCATCCTTTTTTATCAGCTTCATCGTCATTATCATCACATTAAAAGAACACTTGGATAAAAAAAAAACCCATTTTTTGAAAGTCCGAATAATTCAAGTATTTGAGGATAATATGACTCAATTATAATTACGAAAATCAGATTGGTGAAAATTTAAAAAATGAAAAAATAAAAAAAAACTTCTCTATTTGTAGGGTTACTAGAGTTACACGAAGTAATTTTCATCTAGGCCCACCTAGGTCGAATAAGAATTTAGAAGTTGATTTTTGCGGAAGGAGGAAAACCGGATAACCCTGACAAAAACCCTCGAACCATATGAGAGAACAAACTCTACTCACATACGGGACTGGAACCCTGGTCGCATTGGTGAGATGCGAGGGCTCTAACGCCACCCGTGCGCGCTAGCCTGAGAGCCACTTGGAACTGGATTAAGCTACATCGAAAAATATGCTCCCGGCTTCAATAGAGTACATTGGGCACTAAAGATACTACTAACCTTCGAATCCTCGGTCAAAGTGAACGGGATTTTTCCATTGCTACGGGGTTGGATACCTTGTACTTTCCATAGCAATCGACTAGAACTACCACTTTGCGTCTTTAAGAAGACTTTCAAAGATGAAGTGGTGTTGTAAGAAAGCAAGTAGCCAAATTCAAGACAGAATTTGATCTTGCTATAATAGGTCTTCCATTTTAAGACTGGACTTTCAAGTTCTGCAGGGAAAATGCTTTGAATGAGATCGATGCCCCCTAAAACATAAAGAAAAAACGCATTCAATGACGTATACTACATGTAAATAATGCTGTAGGCCAAAAAGGGAAGAAACAGGAGTTAAGAAATGATCAAGAAGAAACAGTTAAAAAAGAGAAATAAAAATAAACGTAACGTAACAAGAAATGTTGTGCAGTTGCATAAAAACAAAAACATAAATATGAATATAGAGAAAAAAATGTGATATTTAACAAGAAATTTAAGAGCATTGGATTCAACCATGAGATGTGAACTGACGACCCACCCGCCAATTACCATACTGCTCCAGCAATTTACCTGTTTTGCGACTTTTATTGACATAAGCCGTCCATTTTCCACTGTTCAGATTAAAATCTTCTTTCTGTATATTGGCAGCTACAAAACAGATAGAAAATTAGAATTGATGCATGAAAAAAATGCCTTATTGAAAATTAAAGCTCCATGAAATTAACGCGAATTTCAAGAAATCGATTTAATATAAGTCGTGTTAATTTCTTTTAATGTTAGTTTCCATATCATTAATAAAGTGGATCGTTATTATATGAATTTCTGGCAGTTTTATCTGTAATCTACTTGTGAAATATTACTTAAAACTGAACATTACACTTAATAACAACAACATTTGTCAGTATTTGTCCGAAACTATCTTTTTTTTTTAATTCTACAAGCTCTTGATTTTCACTTTCAGATGAGTTATCTTTGTGTCCATCGCGTTCATTTCATTTAAATGGAAACTTTGGCTTCTCTTTCACGTTAATTTTTTTTTTCATTTGGAAGTAATTTTTCCCTCGATTCGTGTTAATTTGTAATTAAGTCGTGCTAATTTCCAATACTTTAATTTCGTAGAGCGTTAATTTCCTATAATAAGGTAGATGAACTTCAGAAATTACATCATAGAAAAGTATACGTAAAGAACGTTAGTTCAACGGGATTTGATGATGAAGAGAATAACACAAGGAGGGATTGTTACCCATACAGCGATTTTGAGGAACAGAATCATATTTACTATATGATTATCAATGAATACCTATATTTCTCTATTTCAAAAATTTGATATTTTCACATTCGAAAATAACATGTTATTTTCACATTTGAAAATATCGTCACTATGGTTACGTACTTCTTAAAGAAGAAAAAAGCTCGAAAAGGCTTTCTTTTCTTTCGTTCGCTGCGCTCACTCGTGAGAGATCTTTTCAACACTCGAAGATAAGATTCATATCTCTGCGCGCTCATGTAATATCCTCTAAAGTATATAGTCCATGAAAAACTAGTAACTAAACAGGACTAAAGACCACGACTACATTAGAAAACAAAACTGAGGAATTTTTGCGCTATCTAGTACTATTTAGTTTTATTAATTTTTCATGGGTTTACTATGTGCACTCTACATTCAGCAGTCAGTACTTTTTACAACAACAGTTGCAACTTTGCGCCTTGCTGAAAAACCATCAGGATCTTCGGGAAATGAGTAAACAAGCTAAAGTAGAAATCAAAGGAAGAACATTAATAAGACATGCAAACAACCCTTTCCTCCCTTCTCCCCACCTTCATAAGCTTTCAGTGTTCTAAATTTTAAGAAAAAATATGGGAAAATCATAATAAAAACACGTATTTGGATGAAAACTTCAATCTACATTACGGCGAAAGTGTCACTGAACGGTACATGGTGGCTGCAACTTCGATCCAAAAACTACAAGTTATTTGTATGTATTCATAAATATTTACACATAATTTTTAATATTTAGCAATTCATTTAGTTCACTTTAATTTCGCGATTTTTTGAACATCCTGAAAATCGCGAAATTAAAGTGTTGCAAAAATAACATGTAATTTCATGTTAATTACTGCAAGTTTGTTCTCCCATGATAATAGACCCCTTGCAGCACGTCGGAATGCAGCTCAATTTGGAGGGGGAAAAAAAAAGGATTTAAGACTACTGAGAATTGGAAGCTATTGTTTTGCACTCCAAATTGAGCTGCATTCCGACGTGCTGCAACGGGTCTAATATATATGTGTTAAAGTACCTCTATAACAAAGTGTCCCGCTTCTTTTTCCACTGTGTAATCGCGGCTGAATGTTTTCTCTTTACTTCCAGTTGGTACAACATCCTCAATTTTGGAAATGGTGTTCAGGAAATGAAGCTCCAGTTTCATTGAGCATTTGGGACAAAACATCGAAACACACCAGTTTCTGTATCTTACTGTCAATAAATAAAATAAATGAAGATGGAAAGTTTGTGTATATGTTTGATCCAATGTAATCCGAAAGAGCTACAATGTTTTTAAAACGATATTTTGGTCACTCAAAAACTGCGGAGAAAGCCAATAACGTTTTTTGTGTCGCGAAACAGAAAATTCCAAATTGATTTTTAAAAACTACGTTTATTTAAGGTGGCTCGACCCAATAATTTTTCGTGAGTACCGTCCGCGTTTGAAGCTCCAGTATAAAACCGCGTTGGCTTCGATTTCAAATCCACTTGAACATATTTCTTTCATAAAGATTGAATCATGATTTAGCATGTTTTTTGGAGAAATCGGACATCGTATTGATTATTACGAAATATATGTTTTAGCCTTGAGTCCAATATTAGCCTTTAAAAGCACTCTCTCGCAAAATGCTTCATGCTGCTTACACCTTGAATCTTTGTCCCCAGTTGTTGAAAGTTTTATCAAAATTTGTAAGGCAGATTGCGAGATATCGAAGATTATTTAAATAAAGTGGATAATTTACTCAAAATCTAAACAATAGATTTTGCATCGAAAAATTTATTATTTCTTGGGTATCTTTTAGCCAAAAAACATCGTTCGTTCTTTTCTCCTATATCTCTTGCTCACTATATGGCAATTAAAGACCAATCGAGCCATACGATCATCTCAAAACGTAAAATATATGAGCCGGACCAAAAATTCAATGTTTACTTTTTGTCGCGGTTTTATATACAATTTCACCAAAATACGAAAATCATAAAATTTGTTTACTTGTTTCTTTAAAAAAACTTCATGGGGGCTTCAAGCTATTAATGTTTCGTAAAGTCTCTGATTTTCATGTTCATTGGGAAGTTTTTAAGGTTTAGCTGTCAGTACTGTCATTCAATAGTTGTAAACATGCATTAAAATGGCTTTTTACTTGAGATGTAAAATTATTTTCTAGTATTTTGTAGTTCAAATCATACACAGAATACTAATTTAAAAAGGTTTTACAGCAACGTTAACACTTTCTATGCTGTTCTTGACTTAACTTTCTTGGAGAAGGATCGGTTATAGCAACGGCAATGAAGATGGATGAATGCCTTCGCTTCGCATTTTTTATAAAATTTTGTTGAGTGAACTATAAATAAAAAATCGCACGACCTTCTAGTACAATTTGGAATTAATAGGCACTCGTAATGTTTTGAAAGTTCTTTAATTGCACTCGCCTAAAGGCTCGTGCAATTACAAGAACTTTCAAAACATTACCGTACCTATTAATTCCATATTGTAATCGAGGTCGTGCGATTTCCTATACTAGTTTTATCTGAATCGGGGTATTACAGTTTCTTACTCTACCCTGTCTTAGTCGATGACCTAGCCACCGCCGTGATTCACATAAAATACTTACCTTTAAGATGAAGAGTTTGTCCTAGTTCAACATATAACGTCTTAAAGGATTCCGAGGAAAGCACCCACCAACTGGGATCTAAAAGATATAAGATTACAATTAGCAACCATCCAACCATCCAACCATCCAACCATCCAACCATCCAACCATCCAACCATCCAACCATCCAACCATCCAACCATCCAACCATCCAACCATCCAACCATCCAACCATCCAACCATCCAACCATCCAACCATCCAACCATCCAACCATCCAACCATCCAACCATCCAACCATCCAACCATCCAACCATCCAACCATCCAACCATCCAACCATCCAACCATCCAACCATCCAACCATCCAACCATCCAACCATCCAACCATCCAACCATCCAACCATCCAACCATCCAACCATCCAACCATCCAACCATCCAACCATCCAACCATCCAACCATCCAACCATCCAACCATCCAACCATCCAACCATCCAACCATCCAACCATCCAACCATCCAACCATCCAACCATCCAACCATCCAACCATCCAACCATCCAACCATCCAACCATCCAACCATCCAACCATCCAACCATCCAACCATCCAACCATCCAACCATCCAACCATCCAACCATCCAACCATCCAACCATCCAACCATCCAACCATCCAACCATCCAACCATCCAACCATCCAACCATCCAACCATCCAACCATCCAACCATCCAACCATCCAACCATCCAACCATCCAACCATCCAACCATCCAACCATCCAACCATCCAACCATCCAACCATCCAACCATCCAACCATCCAACCATCCAACCATCCAACCATCCAACCATCCAACCATCCAACCATCCAACCATCCAACCATCCAACCATCCAACCATCCAACCATCCAACCATCCAACCATCCAACCATCCAACCATCCAACCATCCAACCATCCAACCATCCAACCATCCAACCATCCAACCATCCAACCATCCAACCATCCAACCATCCAACCATCCAACCATCCAACCATCCAACCATCCAACCATCCAACCATCCAACCATCCAACCATCCAACCATCCAACCATCCAACCATCCAACCATCCAACCATCCAACCATCCAACCATCCAACCATCCAACCATCCAACCATCCAACCATCCAACCATCCAACCATCCAACCATCCAACCATCCAACCATCCAACCATCCAACCATCCAACCATCCAACCATCCAACCATCCAACCATCCAACCATCCAACCATCCAACCATCCAACCATCCAACCATCCAACCATCCAACCATCCAACCATCCAACCATCCAACCATCCAACCATCCAACCAAATATTTTTGAATGTCACAAATACTCACCATGGTAGGTTGGATGAGTCCGATGAAACCCTATAACAAACATTCGTATATTTTACTAAATATTCATAAGATCAGTGAATATTATATTTACATTCCTGGTAAAGAGGCCGGGATTCATAATTAGGTAGTATGAGTATAACTGTTTGGTTAGGTACGTAGATGGGTAGCTATAGATCGTTTTCTAGTACGTAGATGAGTGATTGCATTGGTTAGCAGACTGCGAAATATATGTAATAGGTAACTTAGTCGTTATAAGAATCATAAATACATTTCTTTACCAGTATTGTGTTCCAGAGTCCAAAATTTCTCTGCAATAAATGAAAAAAAAAGTGAAACTGATGATATGAGGATGGATCAGTTATAGTTTTATAGTGAGTTTCTTTTCTTTTGCCGTGAGTTTATTTGGTCGTGAGCTTTTGATTTGCCTTGAGACTTGTAAGGCACCGTAGAAAATAGGTAGCCCTCTTTAGTCACAAAAAAGGTTCATACAAAGTAAGATTTTGAGATTCCCCATTCACAATCTCTGGAAGAAGTTTTTAAAAGGGGGTACGAGTTCTTGGTAATCTTCATGATGTCTCTCCAGACACTGTCTTATCTCTCACGCCAGTCAGGGGTCTCGGCCTCAATTTAGTTTTCTTTATTTGATACCTGTTATGGTGTTCAAACGATCTAATTAAAATGCTGTAAAATTAGCGTCATTTGGTACCATTTAGGGGTGAAACTATGACTACGAGAAAGACAATTTTGGTACCTTTTAGGGGTAATTTTCAAAATTTCCGACGAGCATCCCCACCCTTTTATATATGGTCGTCCCCCCTCCCCCCGGGCTTAGATCAGCCAAGAGGTTGTTTTAAGGTTCGATCGGTGAGTTAGCCATGCCTGAAACGACCTCTGGGTTCAGTGAGGGTCCTGAGAGGGAAGCCTAATCTTAGCCCAAAATTTTCAAAATCCCAGTCCCACTTATGCAAAATCTCAGTTCGAGTTATAGAGTTAGAGTTAGAGATTTTGCAAAATCCCAGTCCCACTGTATGAAATCCAATTTTCCCAACCCCAAAAAAGGCGAATCCCAGCTCTCATTTTCCCCTTCAGGACCCTCATCTAAGCTAGGGGTGCGATCTGTGAGTTAGCCGTGCCCTGACTTAGATCTACCCGGCCCAGAGGTTGTTTCATGGTTCAATGTGTGAGTTAGCCGTGCCATGACTTAGATCTACCCGGCTCAGAGGTAATTGTTTCATGGTTCAATGTGTGAGTTAGCCGTGCCCTGACTTAGATCAGCCCAGAGGTTGTTTCATGGTTCAATCTGTGAGTTAGCCATGCCCTGACTTAGATCAGCCCAGAGGTTGTTTCAGGGTTCAATCTGTGAGTTAGCCATGCCAGTGAACAAAAGTAACTGACTCAATGATGTTATAATGATTAACACATACTGGTGTCGATGCTATAATCAACATGACCTGTAAAGAAAAAGCAAACAGTCAAAACTGATTAAAAACATAAAGTGTATGGGTTAGTGCATGGTAGAGGGGTACGAACGTTTGTGCTGTGTATCAGCATGGCGTTTTTCTGAAGCCGTCAGTGTATTGGTTATAATTTCAAATGGACACCAACCTTCCTGTTGGTCAGGGGTTAGCCTCGATTTTTCGTATAATATAATATCAGGTCCGTAGAAGTGTTCGTATTGTTGAAGTTGTGCATTCTTTACTTTACCGTTGGTATTTGTGAATAATGTGACACAAGCTAACCCCGAGTAAAAGAATCTGTAATCCAGAAACCCATGTATTTTACGAATCCAAAAAGGGTGTGTTGTCCCTTTGCAAAATTGAGTGACCTAATCTGCATGAATCAAATTCGCTGAGTGAAGAACCATAATTCAACAGACCATTTCACGATTGTCGTCGCTAAACCTCATCCTCGATAGCGTGTAATTTATTCTTTAGAATTTGACTAAAGCCCGTGGAATTTTTAAGTGTTTCAATTGTTTGATAATGTGTACATTCCTTAAATTAACGTGAGTCAAGTTCTAAAGAATATATTACACACAATACACCCTATGCAAAATGGCGTGGCCATGGAAATACCTTAGTTCATCAGTTATTGAAAACACCATTGCTTTCATTGTAAAGAATATATCGATTTTAGTAATCTCCAAAAATGTCAGCTTACTAACATTAAATGATAAAAAGCTACAGCTGTTTGAAATTAGAAAGATTTGTATGGAAACAACAACCAAGGCCTGACCAGCCTCGTTTTCATGTTTTTGGCACCTTTCAAATGCTTATAACTCTGCAGTGATTTAATATATAACAACAGAACTCTACCAAATTACTAATTTAGACATGCTCTTTCTTGTAATCAAAATATATTTTTGAAAACCATTGATGATTCATGTTGCTCGTTCCCAGTCTTTACTCTTTATGCATAGGGTGTATAGAGGCTGAGGTCGAGCAACGACAACTGTGAAATGGTCTATTAGTAAATCAACTATCATCAGTTCATCAATTAATGAACGCTTCGCTTTATTAATCTATTCTTTTGTCTTTTTTTTGTTTTTGTTTTTTGTTGTAACCTTGCCTACCTAGCCTCCTGCGCAGCCGCTGTGAGGCGCTTCCGGTTCCCGTCATTCCCCCACTAGGGTCCGAAACGTCAGTAAGTGATCTTTCTTATTTGTTACGGTGTAAAATTTACCTTTTTATCACAACTAGCATGTTTTATTAGTAAATCAGTGATGTCTCAATCATTGAAGAATACGAGTGCAGAGTTTATGACGGCATCAAGTAATAGATCTAGCTCATGCACTTGCTTCAAATTTCTTTGATTTTTAAACTTGCTCCCTGTAATTTTTTTGGCACACTGAGAAAGTCAGTTCGCGGTAAATATTCGTAAAATTGTTAAGTTGGGGACTAAAAGCTTTTTCCACAAAACTGACACAAAATATTTTGATTTACCACTATTTTTTCCATATTCTCTTAATCCTGAAACAGAAAAAAGATAAAGAAAGGAAAGGTATGTAAGATATATAGAGGATATTACATGGTCGCGCGGAGATACGAATTATATCTTCGAGTGTTTATATTAGTGAGAGATAATATCAGCACAAGAGGATAAAATTCGTATCTCCAAGCGGCCATGTAATGTTCTGTTTATTATATGAAATCTTCAATGAAAAATAATGGAGAATTTGACTTTGGTCGAAATTTGACACCACTAGTGTTGATAAAAATCGTATCCCCACTGGCCACTGGTGGGAGTGGGGATATCAATTTTAACATTTTGATGTCACTCAATATCACACTCTATTTCATATAATAAAAATAATTATTATATGGCTACGATAGTACGCGCTTTGATTGGCTGATTTCCGGTCTGAGATTTTCCCATCTCAGACCGTTACCATGACAATTGGTCCGGATCGTATATCAAATTTGCGAGTTTGTTTACAATTTTCACGGCGCGAAATAAATTTGACATTTTTTCTCGTTAAACAAGAAATTTATAAGCAAAATAGAACAAAAGCGAACAAAGAAATTATGAGCGACGAGGAGGACCATTCTCCGAGCGAATTTTACTACCCTGACGAGCTCGAAGTGGACATGAAAATGAAAACCAACAATATGAAAACACAGCTCCTATAGACAGTCAAGAACAGATTGAAAACTTCGTTACAAACCAGAAAGCTAAAAATACGATCAGAAAAACCAAGTCGGACATGAACATACTCCATAAATATTTAAACAGCCTTGGAAAAAACACAGAGATTGAAAGCTTACCAGCTAACGACCTAGGCCATCTGTTAAACAAGTTCTTGTTTAGTTTGTTCCACTTCGATGAATGAGCTTAGTTCTATTACGATTGTTTTTTTCTTTTTAACTTAGAAACATTTAAAATGCTTGAACTTCATTCTGTGACATCAGTCTGAAGGGTCTTTAAAGTTCTTTGTGTAAAAAAAGATAGCAGTTTCCTGATGTAATAAACGCACGATTTGACATTTTGACTTTATGTGTTTTGCTAGTTGGAAACGATCGATACCTGGCCAATCGATATTCGCGCGATACCGGAAGTTCGCGTGTTTTCTGTCGACGCAGCTAAAAAATACAGCCATATAATAAACGATTTATTAACCTCGCTTGCTCGGTCTTTACCGTTTCGGTTCAGTCGCGTAGTCGCGGAGCCGGTCAGTGACAACGTTTTTTCAAATGACTATATCTCAAATTACTTCATATCGTATTCATCGGGTTTATATCCGAGATACAACCCGATGAATAATAGAGAAAACCCTGTTAGGTATGCAATAATTCCTAATAAACCTTGAATTTGTAATGAGGCATTTCCTCGTCGTGACAAACTCAACGTTCCCGATAAGCAGAGCTGCAGAAGCTCGCCCTCTATAGGTGTTGCTTATAGTCAACCCCGCCGCATGGTTCGAAAAAGCTGAGAGTGAAAGTTCATGACATCATATTGCCACGTCGACTTCTTCGTGTGGGATGAGTGAAAACAATGAGTGTGCCGTAATTCTAATCTACGCATGCACACTAATACGAGATACGTCAACATTATCACACTATTTTCTCTTGGGATTTGCCGTGTTGTGAAATCCTCATTAGGGATCCGAGGTATTTCCTGTCTTATTGCATCAGGTGCATTCCTAGTATTTTCGGCTATAAGCATATGTATCCCTCATTCTATATTTGGCTTATAGCCTCCATTATCGGTATGTAACTCTCAACAACCAATAAATTGACCGATGACGGAACAAACAATCAACCAATCAACATACTGCTAATAAATGATACCCACCAAGATCAGGACCACGTGGACGGATTTGTCCTAAAAGGTAAAAATTTAAATAAGAATTAAAAGAAGATGGAAAGAACAAGAGAACCGTAGTTTACATCAATGAAAACATAGCAGAAATTTAAAGGCTGATTTACACAGTACAACTTTTGCTTACAACTGTCGCATGCAATCTGATTACGTCACGCTTACAACACGAATTGTGTTGTTTATGTCCTCCATTTTGTGACAAAGCGCCTCTACTACCCCTCCCCTCGGCAGAAAATTGTTAAATAATTCGTCATTTTTCAATGTTTTCGGCTACGATTGTCGTAAGGTTTTAAAACATGTTTTAAAATCCTACAACTATTTTCTTGTCGCACACAACAGACTTGAGTAAGTTGTAGAGTAGATTTACACGGCACAACTCGTGTCGTGAGCATGACGCGAGCAGGTTGCATGCGATGGTTTTAGGCAGAAGTGTACCGTCTAAATTGGCCTTAAGAAAGTTTGTAATATGATTGATTTGAAACAGTTTGAAATATATGATTATATTTCATACGTGCAGATAGTGCTTACGTCTTCGGTATTTAATGTTGTTTAATGTCCCTTACATGCCTAGCGACCCCCAATTTTCCCCCAGAGTCCATTGACTTCTTGGGTAATTTATAAGACTGACACAGTTGAAAAATTAAAAAATAAAGATAAAAATGGTTCGATCTCAATCAGTAGGCATCGTTAAGTAATATCAAAAGCAAGAACCTGATATTGTTTCTAGGAAATCACAGTTGAAAAATTAAAAAAAGCAAGAACCTGATATTGTTTCTAGGAAATCAAGAGCACGAGAGAAGCATATCTTGGAACACATGTTCAGTATAGCCTTGCTTGAAAAAATGAACTGGGAGCTCCGTTTTTTTGAAATTGCCTAATATGTACATTATTATTGGTTTCTGACACAACAATATTTCTTACCTTGTACATTAAGACGTTTCTGAAAGTTATTTTCCTTTTCATATGCAAGGACATTAAACTCTAAGTTCCTCAAACCTATTACAAATAATAATAATAATAACTATAATAATAATAATAATAATAATAATGATAATAACTATAATAATAATAATAACAATAATTCACTAATATGGGCAAATTCACTAATAATTTAGCCACGACCATTGTTAGTAAGAATAGTAATTCAAATGAAATATTTGCCTGCAAATAGTGTTTTTATGTTTTTGTGGAATCCCTGTGGTTTTTTAATTTATATTAAGGCAATGGGCTCGCGCATTCGTGCACATCTTTCTGCGCATTTTTTATTTTATTTAGAATTGTATAATATATTGACCAAAATGTGAAACAATACACTGTATTTATATAACTTGACAATTAGTCGCATGGCAGTCACTTTGTGTATGTTCGATGACTCGAGGCATGCGCGACAAAACCCATGGATTGGGCTACCTGTGTGCTTTCCGTTTGTCGCTCTTCATTTTGCGTTGCTTTACGACTTATATCTTGTAAATGAATATGGTGACCTATACAATTTTTTCCTGAATTCGATGTCTTTTAACTAAAGCTAGTACATATCGAAAAAAATAAAAAAATCTATCGGTTTGTTTTCGAGAAAATCGTGAAACATCACCTAAAAAAGACGACATTCGCACGTAATTTCGACTGTTTTTCAAGTTGGAAATGTCAAAACTTAGCATTTTTTCTGAACTTTGTGACATTAAACTGTTTTTCAAGGAAGTTTATTTACTTTAATACCTCTGAAAGCCTCTGTTTTTCATATTGCAGCCACCAGAATTAAACTAGACGTAATACTTTGAGAAGCGTTGTTTTCGTTCTAGACTCGCTGGGGAGTGCCGTGTTCAAGCTAACATAGCACAAAATCTATGTCGATGACCCCCAATTTTTGTTGTTGTTCTGTTTTGTCCATCTCAAAAACTATCTATATGCAAAATTATAGGAAAATCTATCGGTTAAATTTGCGCGAGCCCATTGCCTTAAAACAATAGAGTCACGTTTATTATTGGTTACGTAATGCTATGCAAATATGGTTGGGTTGGAAGGTTGTCAATTATTATTACCCCCCCCCCCCCCTCAGGTATCTAGATGGTCACACGTTATTGTGAAAGCGTCCTTTTCACGCTGCTATCCAACGAGACCACTTCGTAAATTATTTTGATTCGGTAAGTTTACTCTTTCACCTAACAATTTAGTGGTCTTTTTGATTAAGTTAAGGTTAATTACTTAATTATTTGATTAGACCTTACGTGGTTTGTTTTAATAAGTTAATTCGGGTCACTTTAGGTTGCTTTTGTTTGTCGTCAAGCGGGGTTTTTATTTTCGAACAAATAAACTTAAGATCGCTTTTATTATGGCTGGTAGGTTGCCTAAAGTGCTTATTTTAGGGCATTCATTCGTTAAGCGTGTGTCTCTGGACATAAGAGGGGATTTTGATACTCGATTATATAGTTCTTTTGGTTTATTTGGGACGGCTGTTGTTCGGTAAGGACGCGTGGGCGGACGGATAAGTTGCGTCGTTTTGATTTAGATATTATTAATTCTTACGAGCCTGACATTATTATTTTGGAGATAGGGACTAATGATCTATCTTCTCTTGCGCCTGAAGTCATTGGTTTTGTTATAGATGACTTAGTTCAGTTACTTTTAGGATATTTGTGAGTTCGTGTGATCGGTTGTTGTTGTAATACCACGTGCTATTTCACATGCCGACTCTGTGTGTTTTCATCAAAGGGCTAACATTTTAAACAATTATGTTAGAGTAGTTTTAGATTCTCTCCCGGGGGTTTTCATCTGGGAACATAGAATTTTTAACCACACAGCTAAGGATTTTTATTTACCGGATGGTGTTCATTTGAATGCCTCTGGGCAGTACCATTTATTTCGTAGTTATCGTGTGGCGATTCTGATATCATTACTTTAAGTGACTTTAACATTCTTATTTTCTATTTACTGGGTCATGGGCTATTTTTATACTTATTTTCGGGGGAAACCCGATTTTATCATGGACTATGGACTAAAAGATCATTTTAGGAACATTGAAATCTGCCAAATTTGTTTTGTTCAATTTTTCAGAATATAAATCTAAAGATGTCTGGAGTAAGACGATCAGTGAGAAAGCGAGCGCGTAACTTAACAACTGCCAGAAACAGGCTCGTAGGATCGTAGGACTTCCTTTTAGATGTAGTGACTGACAGTTGAAATTTATCTTCTAACATTGGATTATTCAAATTTGATATTACGTACATAATTTCTTTTCTTTTTCTTTTCTCCGTAAGAAGAAAGATTTCTCTAAAAGATGCCTTATTTTCGTTATTAACTGCTAAAGTTTTGTTTGTTTTTAAATTTGTGTGATTTGACAAAATTTAACTTGAATTTGAATTTTCTCGAACGTAAAGTCAAGCTGAGATAGAGCGCGCGCTCGGAAACAACTGCTGTCACCCAGCGCAAGCAAAACATGAACGAGCTGAAGTTCTTATAATAATAATAATAATAATAATAATAATAATAATATTAATAATAATAATAATAATAATAATAATAATAAAAATAATAATAATAAAAATAATAATAATAATGATGATGATGATGATGATATTAATAATAATTTATTTAAGGTCGATAACGTGGGAAGTGGTCGCCCAATTTTCCGAGCATATAAATCTCAAGATTAATCTAGCTAAGTTATGTTATAACTGAAATGAGAAATGCCCTAATTAATGAAATACGAAAGCCTTATATACAGCCTTTTGCAAAAATTATGGCCATTTCAAATATATGTACAAGTATATCAAAAGGTTTTGAAATGACAGTTTGAAGTCTTAGGTCTTGGGAAAAGACCCGACTAGTAAGTTTACCAGGGAAAAATCATACTGTATCAAATTTTCCTGATGTTCAAATAAAATAACAATAATAATAATAATAATAATAATAATAATAATAATAGTAATAATAATATTAATAATAATAATAATAATAATAATAATAATAAATCGACAGAGGGAAAAATAAGGATACCATAATAATAATGATAATAATAATGATTAAATTCTGATTATTATTCATCATGCACTGTGCACTTATTTTTCAGTAGATTAATTATAGACAGATGCACTACACACTACATTCATAATACCAACGAACCTGGGTCTTTAAAGAACAAGTATTCGGCATTTACTGGATTCTCTGTTTTGCCATCGGGTCTTGTCATACGAAAAGAAAAGCACCCACGGTCTGTTCTGGCTTTAGGGTTGTGGACTTTCAAAACATAGATTACACACTTGCTGAGATACAATGGCTTGGATGTCGTTTGGATGCAGCTAAGACGATGAGCAATCAAGACAGTAGACAATTCAGTAAATTTATGGATAGAAAACCCCAGCCCCGACCTGAACCTATTGTTCTGTGGTCATTCAAGCGAATTAGGTCTATTTGATTTAAATAGGTGAGATTGGTGTAATATGAGGTGAGGTTGTTAGAAATGTTCTGCTATATGCCATGCTGTATTTTACCGTGCTGTAATGTGCTATAATTGGTGTACTGTGCTATGCTATCAGCTGCTAAAGTTCCTAGCGTAGAATATATATATTAATGACAAGGGATGAAACTTTGTCTGGTTATATCTGCGCCTCGAGTAAGGGGGGACGGAAGCAGAAGTTACCTTGCTCCGTTCAAGTTGCTGTACTAAGTCTGAGAGTAAAACATCATGTTTAACTGGCGCCAGCACATGGGATATGATGGGGTGGTATAGGATGGTGTGGTATATGTAGTGTGATGAGAGGTAAGGCGAGGCGATGTTCTGTGATTTAACGTGTGTCAGCTTGCATATAATATAATGATACATATAATGGCTCGACGTATTGTTGCTTACAAATCATCTTCATTATGTGCAGCTGTTCTTTCTATTAGTAGCAGTGCATTCCATTTGTATTTTTCTCCCCAGTTCATGTAAACCGATTGATGATCATCCCATCGTCTCATGTCTACTTTGCACGGGTTACTGTATGAGCAACTCAACAGAAAAGTATAATGACCACTCAATGGGACCTGCAAAGAAATATGGTATTTTACGCTGAGTTGACCTTCAGAACAAACTGAAGGTCAACCAATCAGAATTGAGACAAATTCGACATCGTATCTTGATTAGCATTTCCCATTATTCTGCCAAGAGAATTTATAAAATACGAGTTCTTCCTTCTTTAAATTAATCGTTAACAGTCGAACTCATGGCGGAATTATAATTTAATCAACAAGAAAAGTATACATTGTATACTCGGAAAATGCTCGAAAAATGCTAACCAAGATTAGTGACCCACAATTCCTTTCCGGGAAGGCGATCAACTCAGCTTGTTGAACTGGACGAATTTTAACTGTTCAAAAATGTGTACACTTAGGTGTTCCGTTTGCATAAATCGACTTTCGAAGACTTCCCACTCTACACCATTCTCTTGTAATACCCAAGAATCAGTATTGATCCTAAAAATCGTGCGTTCTGATTGGCTGATTGAGCGGGTGGTATTTTCTCAGTATTTGCCCGCGGTCCGGTATATTGACGTCATCAGCGCGCGCATGAGGTAACGGATGCAAAACAAGTGGAGAAGTCAATGGGGGGGGGGGGGGGGAGGGAGGGGGAATAGATAAATTTCTACCGTCCTAAAGTCTGTCCGGATAGGGAAAAACTCTGTCCTCGGTCTTGAAAATGAACCTCAGACACAGTTTTTGTCCTATCCTGACCGACTTTAAGACGGTAAATAACATATATAGATATATTACTTGAGATCTAGGTTTTATTCTATATTTAGTATATTTATGTATTTTGTAATTAAATAATGTTTCTGTATGTCGATCCACATCGGCCTTATAGTCTGCGTTTAGCTTAACCCCCATTACCAAATAAACAATAATGATCATAACTGATGCAGAATATGATCAATCTACCTTAATATAAGCCATAAAATGTTCTTCATAATCCTCGTTTATTTCAAAAGGTGAAGCAATAGTCGAGAGATGAGTCGTTGCATGAGCTCTACGTCCTAACTCATACCATAGTTCACGGACCACACCTTTGATGTTATCTACTGAATCTAAAGAACAAGACAGTTTAAGAGCGGAGCACCATGCATACTCAATTAAAGTGCACCTAACCCCAGATACATTGCTTTCTGCATCGATTCTACATGAAGTGACTAGTTGAATGGTCACCACAGGGATCCCACCCGCTTGATTTCAAAACAAAATTCGCAAATGTAAAGAAATATCGCTAATTTGCGCTGGTTTGCCGTTGTTTGGTTGGCCGTTTTTTTGGTTGATGTACTGAAAACGTATTTGTGACCCCTCTAAGGCAAAATCCTGACTACACCCCTGTTATGAACTGAAAAACAAAAATACAAGTGTATTATTTCCCAGTAAAACACTAGTTTCTATAAAATAAAATATAACAAATATAGTAGCAGGTAACATACCGTATGCAATAATTGAGATGTGGCAGAACGTTCCATTGCCTTTCTTCCTAATGGAAACCTCATTACCTTTAGCTAGGTACCTGCACTTGAAATGGGAACGCGGAGAATTAATGATGCTTCCCCACCTGTCTCGATGCATTTTGAAGTCATAACATAATCTGGCGTTGTTCTTCTCCAGTACAAATATTTCTATGGAATCTGTCTTGTGCGTTGTTTGGATTTCATCAACAAACATCGTATTAGGGAGCGTTACGTTCAACCACATATAGGTCTGTTTCTATAAATTGAAGAAAAACGCACGTTAAACGCTATAATTTCAAACATTAAAATGTTTAAGTGTTTCTTTGTAGCATGGCATACCACACTGTTATTTTCAAGGAGTAAATATAACTCATATGGACACCGCTGCAGAACGCAATGCGCATGCGCTAAAAATTATTTGTTTTGTGAACAAACCTTACTACCATGGCGCGAAATTCAAAAAGCCGAAGCGAATAAAGCAAAGCCGAGCGAGAAATTTTCAGAGTAGCTACAGTGTCATATATAAAATAACATACTTTTTGCACCACATAGTTTTACGTTTGCACCAAAGGTGAAAATGAAGTTTAAAGTGGGTCGCGTGCAGCCGTCGAGTACTGCTATCGCTATTTTCTTGATGTTGTTTTTACGAGTGGTAGTGGTAGTAGATGGTTCAAACAAAACTAGTATATGCATGAGGGCTGAAAAAACAAGAACAGGAAGGGCTTGCCAAGGGAGACTTTACTCTGTGAATTCGGAGATATTGAAACTCGCGCATGCGCAGACGTTCTGCAGCGGTGTCATATGATAAAGTGAAAATTGGAGTAATTTTGAAAAGAGTTAAATCTACTCATCTATCGGGGTCAATTTAACTCCGACTACATTAATTTATACTCGCACATGAGCTATTGAATTCTCTTAAAGTAATCTCTACTCCAGTTTTGGAGTAAATGTGGAAGGGGTTTCTTTGACTCTCGCTCATGCCACAGAACAGATGAGTAAGTTTGACTCTAATTTCAGAGCAAACTAGCAGGGAGTTGATTTTACTCCTGATATGCGACTCCATTTTGGACTAAATGAGAAGGGAGTTGATTTTACCACAGCTCATGCCACAGAATAGAGGAGTAAGTTTGACTCTAATTTCAGAGCAAACTAACAGGGGGTTGATTTTTTGCCTGAAATTACACTCCATTTTGGAGTAGTGAGAAGGGAATTGATTTTACCACCGTTCATGCCACAAACTGAAAGAGATGAGTTACTTTGACTCTTACTTCAGAATAATCTGAAAGGAAGTTAATTTTACTACTGCCTTTCCCTCGATGTTTGACTCGTAGGCCATGAGGGCGAGAGGTCTAATTGTTTTAGTAAAAACCTACTAATCGGTCCAATAAAAGGATGCAAAAAGTTTTGGATTTTGCTTTAAATATATATTTTTTGGTTTTCAAAACCGGCGCTTTTCGCTACTAGAGGTCTATCACTAATAGACCCCTAGTAGCTCAGCCAATCACAGGGCTCGATTGGTGATAGACCATTAGTAGGTTTTTTCTAATCAGCATAATCCTCTCAAAATAACTTTTAAAGTGACATTTCTTAGTTTTTTCCAGAAGGTAGCAGGTTTTTTTCAGTCCTTTTTTAACAATTCAAGTATCATTTTAAAGTACATTTCAAGACCTACAAAAAGCCGTGTGTATGTTGTCGTCGCGCCTTTAAATTTAATAGATACAGAGCCATGAATATTAGAGATTTGGGTTTTAAGCATAAAATACACTTGAAAGTCCCTAAGATTGTCATTGCCAAGGTAGTAGAGTGAGACAGAATAAAAAGCTCTATGTGATTGTTTGAAGCTTAATCTTTCAAAAGCCGTATGTATGTCATGTTTTCAAAGAAATGCTAAAAACCGCGTTGAAGATGCACTGGTAACAGAGTTTCAGCCATTTTCTCTGTATTTGAATCTCCCGCCACTCATTAACTTCGCACTGGCTCATTGCACTCCAAGCTCTTAATTAGATGCAAAAACCTATTTGACCCCTCATTCTGCGCGATGGCCATCACCGCCAAGACTCTAAGGTATCCGACCACGTAACGTTGATAATAGTGGTTAATTTACTAGTCAAAGGAGTCAATTATTGAGATATAATTGTTGCCTCGCTATTTAGTTTTCATACCAAATAACACCGCGGAAAAAACTCCTGTTAGCGTTGTTCTTTTATCATTTGTTGCTCTCTTATAGGCAATGGGTTCGCAGAATGTTGTGGTCTTTGATAAATACGTTGTTCTGTTATACTTCACTCTTGGCGTATGGTTATGGTATCCCAGAGTGAGAGTTATATTTACTTTGCCGAAGGAGTATATTTTAACTCGGAAAAGGGAGTTGAAAAATCGAGTACAAAATACTACCAAAAAGGTGTCGTTCTGTCCCTTTTTTCTAAACCCCAGATTTGGACATGAGTAAACTGAACTATAGTAAGAGTAAAGTTCACTCCACTGAATTTATACCAAAGTAAGAGTTAAATTTGCTCTCTTGGATTAACTCTTAAAGGGGAGTCGAAAAATGGAGTACAAATTACTCCCAAAAACGAGTCGTCCTGTACCTTTTATTTGAACTCCAGATTTGGAGTTGTATTCACTCCTTGAAAATAACAGTGCATGGTTATATTCTACTTTTTTTCTTTACCCAGAATGAATTTATATTTAGTATAAAGAAACAAAGTAGAAGATTAAAATGTTTATTCACTATTACTGATGTGTAATTACTTTTTCGTCTTTGGTTGCCAAATTTAGCTTAAAATCAGTTAGTTTCTTTGTTGTTCATCGGGTTGTAAATTGTATTACCCCCAGCTGATGCCACCCCCGGTTTTGGGTCAACCTTGCATTTGTAAACAGGGATTTACCCTGGGTTTCAGACACTCTCTCGAAGTGGTGCAGAGGCTCTCTCGCGATAACGAAACATACGATCGAGAAGCATTAGAGCAAGAGAGAATTCAAGAAGTTCAAATTTTACTTTAAGCGAATTTGTCAAAAAAAACAAAAAAAAAACAGCTAGAATCATGAGCGATTTCCACCGTCGTTTGTTCTTAAAGACATGATATTCGGAGTTAGATAACAACTAAAGAGACAATCACATCGACATTCTACCATTATATCGAACAATCATACACTCTTGTAAAATGGGCGCTATAGGCGCTAGTTTCAAAATTTACGTTTGCAAACGTTTTTTTCTTCACTGCACAGTGAGAAGATCAAAAAAATATTAATATACAGCACTGTTTGTGTTCTTACCGTTTTAAAGTTAAAGCAGGTGTAAGGTGAGCCATCCACAGCTAGTGATGCCATAGATGAATTCACTAGAGATGTAGTTGGACGTCCCCTTGCAACGTCAACTTTGAAAGCAAATACATAATTAGTGGAGGCTAGTACAGAAGCTGAACATAAGGTTGATCATATGCATGCTATAGACCCTTTTAATAAATCCTACAATGCTTTATTTTCCGCGTTTGACGTCAAATTTATTCTTTTGAAATTCGTTCCTTTGAATGAAATTGAAAAGAATAAATTTGACGTCAAACGCGGAAAATAAAGCATTGTAGGATTTATTAAAAGGGTCTATAGATCTGAATTTCTAAAGCTATCTTTTATTACCTGGCAAACTTTGACAGATGAAGCCGTGCTTTTCCTCTGAGCATTCTTTGTATTCTGTTTTGTTCTGTTTCATGATGAATGCTCCACAGCGCACCTTACCAGAGCCCTTATAATTCTGAAACTTCTTGTACCACAGTGTCCAATCAACACTCTCCTCGCGCACAGCTTCAAATAGCTTTTCTAAAGGGAGTGTTCTCAAACTGTGCAAGCTGTTGCTATCTATTAGGTCACCATGGATAATGCGGCAAGTTTGGCGAGCATTGTTCCAAGTTTGAGGGTTCTCAATGTAAAAATGAAAACAGGAATCTCTGAGACGGACCCAGTTTAACAGGCAGCCAGGATTCTTTTCTGGAGAAAAAAAATTATAGACATTTCTACACGTTTCTACGAAACCCCTTCAGCATCCCGGCTTCATGTTTAACCTCATAACTGAATCCTTGTAATCCCTTTAAAGAAATCCCCAAAAAGGCATAAAACACAAAGATTTCCAATCTTCACCTTTTCTCAAAACGGCTTGGAATTTTTGAATGCCAAGTTGACCATCAGGGTGAGATAAGATCGCTGTGTTGTCATAGGAGGATGTTTTTAGCTCCTGTGTCATTGAACCGTTATTTGCTATGACAAAAATTGTGTCTGAATCTTGAACAGTATACATGCTATAGAAGAAGTCCACTGGGAAAGGCGACTGAGAATAATTCAAGGAAATGATATGATTTTTTCCTGTGGGAGGATAAACGAAGTACATCGGTTTGGACAGGTTCCCTGTGGTCTTTCTCGCCGTGAAGGAAAAGTGGATTTTCCAGTCATCTGTTGGAGGTGAGGTTCCAACTTTGAAGAACTTGTCTTGAGAAACATGAAATATGTCAGAAGCTGAAAAAGACCAAAAATAGTAAACAGAAGATGACGAGAGTGATGAAGCAATACAACGGCATCAGGAGTAGATCCAGACCAGCTCACGATGTTTTCCAGAAAACGTTCAATATTTTCAAAGCTAGGAGCATTAATGTAGCTCATTTTTAGTAACAGTTCTTTTAAAAGGTACACCAACGGCCGGTTCGGAAAACGGGGCCAACAATTACAGTGTCTGCACTTTCAAGCCAAATGATAATACCGATTTCCTCTTTCTATTTCTGATATCGTTTTGTTTGTTTCGGAGACGGTTTTGGCGTCATTTTATTTTTGGATCGGTGGTAATGGGCCCTGAAAAATGGTCATTTTGGGGGGGGGGGGGGGGGCTGGATACGCGCCTGAGCATACCAATCAAACAATAAACCAATCATATTGAGAGATCTTGAAATTGAACATTTTTTTTATTGCTATTTTTGGGAAAAAGTTTTGTTTTAAATAAAGGTCTAGAATTTTAGCGTCAAAAATTGGAAATTATGTTTGTAAATAGAATCTGGTAAACGGATCGAATTCATAACTTGATAAAGAATGCTACCAGTTTGAAAAGTTGGATGGATGAATCAAATCAAAACTCGAGAAACCATGGCCTCTGAACTGAGGACGGTAACAGAAACATGAAGAGCTTTCTGGGCACAAACCTTGCATACAGGGTTCATTCATGAAACTTATATCGTCTATTGCAATCTGCCCTTCTAAGACTCCATGGGATGTTGCCATAACGATGACCTGACAAATATCAAGAGAATCAAAGTTTATATGTGGGAAGGAAATCAAGCATGAATTGCGCTGCTTTCTCCATTTTGGTCTTGAGCTCGTTTTATGAACGAAAGGTAGTTAGGTAGGTAGGTAGGTAGGTAGGTAGGTAGTTAGGGAGGGAGGGAGGGAGGGAGGGAGGGAGGGAGGGAGGGAGGGAGGGAGGGAGGGAGGGAGGGATCGATGGATATAATGCAGTGCATGGATGGATTGGTGAATGGAAATTGTGCTTTTCTCCTGTGCTTCTAGGGTTTTCCTCAGCGTCCCAGGTTTTTCTCTTTCCGCAACATTAAACAATATTTCTGTCAGGTCCGTTATATAGTCCATGTTTAGCTGTATTCATGCCATGCCTCGCATCATAGTACAAGTTGAATTAAAATTTAAAAAAACTTAAAATATATTTTCCACTTAAATTTAAAACTCGTATGTCTCTATCAAGTCTTCATCTCTGCTCAAACTGTTTTATATCATCTTTGGCCTGAAAACCTTTAGGTAGGGCATCTTTAAGGAACAGTCAATAACAACTAGCATGATTGTAGTCTATTTTAAATTTTTCAGTACCTGGTATGGTCTGGTCTCGTTGAAGAATACATGACCCTCAGCCCAGTAACCCATTTTCCAACCAGATCGTACCCAAGTCAGAGTTTTGGTGCCTTTCACTTTGATGTAGACTTGGAGACTTGTCATGTTGGTTGCGTTAATGAAGTAAGAGAACGTCATGCATTTTGATTCATTCATCACTGGACTGATAAGCCTTCCTTTCGCGAATGAAGAATGCTTATCGTTGTAAATGTAGTTTCCTTTGTAGTTGTTTTCTTAAAACATAAAAATGCATGCATACATTGTCTAGGAACAATGACTATAGTGTAATGTAAACAATTAACAAAGTAAAAGCAGGGAGGTGGTAAAAGAAAGCAAATGTTGATTGTGCCATCAAAAAGTATTGTTCTAGTTACCTCGGGCCTGATCACCTGTGGCACCAGATGAGTCGATAGACTGGTTATTTCTTCCTCTTAACCAATCGAAATCATCTAGGTTATCATTGTGCCAGTTGCAGTAGCCAGATTCAAAATTACAGTTTCCTTTAACAAAAATAAATGAAAGAATAAAGCGACATCTTTACGAGCAATTTTTCCTTGACAAGGAAAAATTGATCGTGTAAATGAACAATTTTTCCTTGACAAGGAAAAGCCAGCATGCCAGCTTTTCCTTGACAAGGAAAAATTGTCAAGGATGAAATGTGCTCGTGTAGACGGACAACAAGGAAAATGTGGCAGGGAATATTAATGAGATGAGTTCTCAGCCTGTTACTTCGCTGATCGAAACTTGTCAAGGAAAACTTTTTCATCATCTACACGAACAAGAAAACCTTGTCAAGGAAAAACTTGCTAATCTTCTAAGCGAGCAATGAAAATTGTCAAGGATGCTTGTCAAGGAATTTTGAATATCGGCGTTAAAATATATGTGCAGAGATTCTAAATCATTTATAACCTATGCCCACCGGAGTATCTAATGTATGTCTATAAGAATCAAAAGAAAATTCTATGGGCAAACCATCTAAACTGTTCCGTTGGGGTCTATTTACAATCCCTCTTGGCGACCATTTCAACTGTAAACAACTTATTGCGTTACCTCCATCGGCGTGACTTGAACTAATAAGATTCGAGTCACGCCGATGGAGTTAACGCAATAAGTTGTTTACAGTTGAAATGGTCGCCAGTAAGGATCGTAAAAATACCCCAACGGAACAGTTTAAGTGGTTTGCCCAGATAATTTTCTTTTGATTCTAATAGAGATACATAAGATGATTCTTTGGGTGTAGGTTTTTTATGATTTGGAACAAGAGCACATTTATTCTTACGCCGATATTGCGAGACCACAATTTGCATCTTCGAATTGTCGTCAAATAGGGACAGAAAAGCGTCCTCAACGGAACAGTAAAAATGATTTGCCCAGAGATTTTTCTTTTGATTCTGATAGAAATACATTAGATAATCCTCTGGATGTAGTTTTTCTATGATTTGGAAAAAAAGAGCACATAGTTTTTATAAGCCGTATTTTAAGGCCTTAATTTGCATTTGTGAACTTTGGAAATAATGAGCTTTGCAAATAATTTTTTTCGGGTCTTAAAACGCCAAATATTCTAAGATAAATACAACCGAAAGGAAGAGGAATATCTATTCTTTCGGTTATAAATGCCGACTAAAAATATAGATAAATGATTTAGCTGTACGATGCGCTTATTTTTACACTAAATTCCGTGATCTCGGCGATCATTTTTTCAATGCGTAGGGCCGAAATCGATTTTCGTAAATTTCTCGGGAACCAAGTAAAATTTTTCAAAACTAAAAACATCAGGATGTATTTCATGCTAAGGGCTATCAATAAACAAAATATGAGCAAAATCGATTTTTTCACTTGTGCCAATGTTTGGTGGATTTTTACAGAAAGTCGCTCTTAAGAAGTGGCGTTTTTATTCTCTAAAACAATATGTTCATATAGCCTTGCCTCCCTATCTTTTTGTACGATACGTATTGCTTGACAAACGACAAGGCACTTAATTCTAATAGTCCCTTTCACAGCTCCCTGTGCCATCTTGAACGGTAACCGTGCCTTTACATAGAGGCGAGACGAATGGTGAGCTTGCAATGATAGAGACCTGTGAATGCTTGTCCTAGTTGTTATGTCCAAGGTCTCTATCATTGCAAGCTCACCGTTCGTCTCGCTTCGATGCCAAGGCACGGCTACCTTTCAAGATGCCGCAGGGAACTGTGAAGGAGGCTTTTTCGTTTTTCTTCATTTTTCTCCAGTCTAGTACCCAGACCCTAATCATTCGTCAATCCTATGATTTCCAATGAGCACGGTCTAGGTGCGAGGGTGCTTCCCTCCGAAAAAGGACTACTACTGATAACGACCTCAATGCATATAGTATTGTGGGGTAGAATCTAAGGCGGCACAGGTTTTGATCGTGTTCCCAAATCCCAACAACCCAACAAAGTCCAACGTCCGGCAATCCTGCACGCAATTCGATTACTTAATGTCTTTGGACTTGGAAAAGGCGAATTAAGAAAAAAAGCTCCCGGGCATATAAGTACTCTTTACCTGAATCGGCAAATGCGTTGACTTGGCTTATAAAAAGCAATAGTAGTATCATTGACGTAGGCCTATAGATACGCTCTTTTGAGTCCATGATTGACAGTCTTATGCTTTTTGTTATTACATCCTTGAGTTTTCTGTAAAAAAAAAGTTGCGCATTTTATTTATCAAAGGCCAGTTCAGACGTCGAACTTTTGCCGCGTCGAATCTAATAGCATCTGAGGGATGCAGCTAAGAAAACGCCGATAACTGCCATATGAGACATCAGCTTAGCGCCAGGAGACGACATGTGTTAGTTTGGTCTACATACTTCTGCTAAAAAAGCGCTCAACCTCAAAGGCTATTAGATTCGACGCGGTAAAAGTTCGACGTCTGAACTGGGCCTTAAAAGATTGAAAAATAGAATATAACTTATTACATGAACTTTTCGCGACACTTTTCATCACCCGTTATAATTATAAAAGTTATTCACGCTGTTATGAAAAGTGGCGTTGTCAAGAAAATTGACTATATATTGATTTGCAGCTGCAGCTTTATGGTCACGAAGTCTAATCGAATAAAATTATTCATCTCGAGATGACAACTTAATTCACAATTACGTTTTTTAAATTATAACTATTACAACTTCCTCAAATATGCTTGGTTGTGAAACTATATGCTCTATTTTCCACTAATCGATCTGGTAGTTGTAATGGACTACTTCGATGACACGGCGGCCATTTTGGTAGGGGGCAAATATACAAATCTTTGTTACACTTATGGCGTCGATTAAAACTAACGTTTCACCCCTAGAAAACTTGACAAGAGGTGAATTAAGAAGGTGGACATAAAAGAAAGACAAATAAACGAAACTCTCTATCTTATCCGACACTGAGGACGTATATATAAAGAAACCCTGGCAGTGGCCACCCTCAGTGCGTACACCTCATACCGTATGGGTCCTCGTAGTGAAGCCTTGCTCTGAGGGTTGCCCTGTCCATCTGGCGAAGTTTGTAAATATATAAATTATCTTGCGACTCCCAAAGGAGTTCAAAAAAATTAATAAGAAAACGAATTCGAAGAGGATTCTGGTGGTAGTGCTATCAAGACGTAATAAGGGGAATGGTGAGATGTGTAAAATCATAGCTCTTTTGCTAAAAAAAATAGTTTATTTTTTATATAAAAAGTCATTTCTTTTGATAAGAGACGAAGTTTTTCCCCTCGGAAATTGTATGATTAATTAACACTACGCGGTCGTCCGAAATTGCTGGAATATTCATGTCGATCAACTTTAACCGTTAATTGATGTTCGATTTGGGTTGTTTCTTGATGCAATGGCAAACCATTACGTATACACCGATCCCGGCTTTTCCAAAGGGAATAAAGGATGTCCGTCAAACAAAGAAAACTCGATTTTTCCCCAGTTTTTTTCAGTAGTTATTAATTTTTTTCTTACTGTAACTTTAGAACGCATTTATTCTAACACATACAATGTTCAGCAATCGGTTTCTGTTCCATGCAATAGACCACTTGCAGCACGTCGAAATGCAGCTCAATTTGGAGGACAAAACAATAGGTTCTCAGGAAATTGAAATTGAAAGACTACTCCTCAACCTTTTAAGAAATTATGATACGATGAAGACTCGAACCACTTAATGTATTGATATATATAGCCTACGTCATCCCTAAACCTAACCGCTCAATTTATCACGCTTTAGCAAGGGATTAATTTTATTTCCTATTTTTTTTATTTTTTTATTTTTTTCATTTTTAAATCCTTGTTCTAACAATGAGAGTACGTATTCGCATTGCATTTTTTTTGAAAACTATGATCAGTATTTGATAGTGTTACACCGAGAAAGAACAATCTCGAGGTTTTACATATAACAAAAGACACATTATTTGCGATCATTTCTAAAACATACTAGACCTATTCCAGAGAAGAGAAACTTACTTGGCTGACTGCGTGCCATTAAATACTATCAAATTTCTTGTTAAGTCTTTTAAGAATGAAAATCCCGGAACCAAAAAAAAATTCAAAACGCCCGATTGCAAAAGTGTCGGCGATTATTACTTCGATCAAAAAGGCCTACAAAAGAGAAAAACGTTTTTTTAAGAATGATCAACTCATTGCTCCACTAAACCATCATTTTCACATATTCATTGAACTTGACTAGTTGTCATTTTTAGAACAACTTTTAATGAGGTGGACAGAGTCTCAAAAAACAAATTACCAACAAAAGATAGAGCATTTATTCGTGGGTTTTGTGAAGAAAAATGTTTTAATCTCACTATACTTTGGGGTAAAAGAGAAGAAAACTCGCACCTTTACAGTCACAGTAGACGGTTGAGTAATGATGATGCATAATCCACATTACATACAAATTAAATATGACCACGTTTGTAAGAAAAGACTTACCCTCAGTCACAGCGCAAAATTCCTCTTTCGAATTATATATTATGAAAGTTTCTCTGGTCGTATACGAGCTTCTGGCTCATTTGGGCAAAACCAAATTAGCTTCGAATTCTGCTTCAGCTGGACGTCAGTAAAAACTAAATCGAATTAGAAAAAAATAATATATTCATAACTTTCTTTTTGTATGCGAAGCGCTATCCCAATTTGCATAAAATTCATCCGTGTTTTCAGAATTTTATTCACAACATTTCGTATACCATTTTTCGTATACCCTGAATTGCGAGAAAAAACCGTGGGCACCCAGAAATATTTCAAAAGTCGTTTATTGTTCGATGAGATATCTAAAGCAACTCTTTTACTGGAAGAAGTTCGACTGATTTGTAGTCAGATAAACTTCGTGTAGGTAGAGAGTCGTTTCTGGGCTGATTGTTCAACGAACAATAAACGTTAACGATTGCTGAAATATTTTTGGGTGCCAACGGTTTTTTCTCGCAATTCAGGGTACCCATTCTCTCAGTAAATGGGCACAATGTTGGATATATATATTATACATATATATATGTTTAACCTCATTTTTTGTTGGGAAATCAACATAAAAACCATGTCTTTATTCCATTTGATAAAAATACAAATCAAATGGCGGTGTATAACACATATGTATATATATATATATATATATATATATATATATATAGATAGATACAAAATTCTCAATTTTTTTTTTTTTTTTGGAACGAGTATATGTATATATTATATATATATGTATATATTTAACAACTATATCTCGTTTTACCTCATGAAGTATTTCTATTTTATGTTTTAGTTAGTTTCATTTTTAGGACAAGTTTGAACATGTACACCAACATGATTAGTTAAACGTTTTCAGTTTTCCATGGAATTTTGGGCCTGAATGTAGTTGTGAAGAAAAATATATTCCAATCTCACTCTTTAAAAAAATAATTCTCAATCCTTCTCTATGCAATCATAGTGGACAGTAATGATGTGTAATTTGTTTTAGATATCAAATAAAATATGACTGACTTACCCTCAGAATGGCAAAATTCCACCTTAGGATTCGTCTTAGCTGAACGTTTCTTTGTTTTGGCGGATCTCTAGCTTACTTGGTCAAAGCCAGATCAGCTGGGCGTCGGTAAAAACTAAATCGAATTAGCAAAAATGTATTCATAATTTTAACTTCTTTTCTTGTTTTTCCCTGCAAGGCCCTATCCCAATTTGCATCAATTTCATCTGTGTTTTTGAAATTTCTTTCGGAAAACTTCTTTTACCCTTAGCCTTTAATAGGTGTAAAAAAGGTACAATTTATAGAAACTAATTAGCGAGTTTCAAAGAACTAAAGATGAAAAATATGTAAAGGAAATCGCACGACCTCGAGTACAATTTGGAAATTAATAGGTACGAGTAATGTTTTGAAAGTTCTTGTAATTGCACGAGCCTTTAGGCGAGTGCAATTAAAGAACTTTCAAAACATTACGAGTGCCTATTAATTCCAAATTGTACGAGAAGGTCGTGCGATTTTTTATTCATAGTTCACTTAACAAAATTTTATAAAGCATGCGAAGCGAAGGCATTCATTCATCTTCATTGCCTTTGCCTTCGCTAACAGATCCAACATGGTTTATTTCGTAAATTTTGAATATATATATATATATGCATACAATTACAATCCAAGAAAATGTGTTACAAGTAAACGGTCATCTATACTTTCTTTTATATACATGTCCTTTGCAGTGTCCGTCTTCCATCTTCCATGAAATTTCAACAACCGCTCTGATAGTTTATTTTTACTATTTTGCACTACGGAGGTTGCTCCCCCTGATCTTAGACTATGGAGGCCGTATTCGCGCTCGTCATAACCTAATTCTTTTAAGGCATCTTTAAAGATTTCTCTGCATCGCGTATAAGAAAGTATTCCACTCCTTAAAGTGTAGCTCGAACTACTCCTCCAGTACGTAAGAGGCCTGAACAACTTCTCGCTGCTATTTCTATCGAGCTGTGCTAGATTCATATAGCGCTCCAGTATTTTAACCGGACAATATTGGTTATCTATCCTGCTAATATATACACAGTTACCTTCTCTATATATGTCAGTTTTACTTTGGGCCACGAAGATCTTAACGTAGTCCGAGTTAAACTCAATATGTCTCGGTTCTATATTACTCAGTTCATTGTAACGGAAAAAGCCTGCAAAACCTAGGGCGCATAATGTAGCAATACGAAGGTCTTTCAAGTTCGATTGCGCCGAACCATACTTGTCAAGGATTTTCTTAATCATATTTGATGAGGCTGGCTCTTTTTTCTTTATCCCTTGTGCTTTGGATCTTTTACACGCTTCAACGAGAGTCTTACAAAAGCTATTATCTAGGGGATTGGGGCTAGAATCTGGGAATAAAGAATGCAACCATTTGAGTGCTGCATAGCTAGCTGCTACTGTACTTTTCCCTTGCGTGCTCTGTTGCAACTCAAATAGGTAAAGGGACACCACAGCGACGGACGACGGTAATTTCGCACTAATCTGCTTATTCGTACACCAAACCAGAAAATGGCGCACTAATCTTAAATAAGTACGGACTGTTGAATCAGCTCTGGATTTTAACAAAAGACTGATAATTGGGCTGGGGTCACCACTGTTGCAAGAACTAGAGTAACTGATCCATGCTTCACTTGAACGAATCACCTGTGAAATAGAACAAAAATATTTACAGCAATATGTGAATTGAATCATCGTTTGGATTAATCTTTTAATCATCATCATCATTCTTATATACAATACGACAGGACTCCTCCCTTCGAAACCTGTCCTGGACAATTTGATCTATAGTACTTTGGATTTTGTGGACTCGACGCTCTATTAAATGAATGGTACCCCGACCGGAATTCCAATGGATTCCTAACCAGTCAATTTCGCGCGTAGGGATCCATACAGATTTACTGTCATTAATTATGAAACCAGCCCTGCCTAGATCGCTGCGGACTTGTTGAGCGGTTCGACAACAAACGTTATAATCCTGCTCAATACACCAGCCGTCGTCAAGATAGAGCGTGATTTTAATGCCGTCATAACGCCAGTGCTTCTCGAGAGGCTTAAGAAGTTTTGTGAAAATATGCGGGGCTGAAGACAATCCGAAAGGAAGGACTGAGAACGCGTAATACCGAATCCTATCGGAACCCCTAGATTTCCATGCCAATCCTAAATAGGTCTGATGCTCTTTGCAAATCTCTACGTGGTGATAGCCACTTTTTAGATCAAATGTAATCATATAGCCACCTTGCGTAAAGTAATTTAGGGCTAATTTCCAATCTTCGTATTTGATTTTCATCTTATTAAGGCATTGGTTCACGTGCCGTAAATCCAAAATCAATCTCTTTTTACCACTAGCCTGCACTGATACTGATAAAGGATTGATCACGTACGGCGCTTCTTCCCATTCTAATAACCGTCCGGAACTTACGAGCTCATCTATGGCCTCGTCTACAAAATCTTTATGAAATTCGGCCGATCTATTATTTCTTAAATGGACGCTCTCTGGTAAACTCTTGAAAGGTAGTTTGTAACTGTTATCAATAATGTCAAGGATAAATCTATTCGTTCCGAGTGATTTCCAAAATTCAATGTTTTTCTTTAAATTTCCCTTAACGTTCCGCTGTGGACTTTCGTATTCATAACTGTCTATCATGCCTTGTACCTGAATAATGTCTTCAAAGTTTGTTGTTACTGTTGTTGGTATTGGCATTAGGTTGATATCCTGAGGTGGTTTTGTTATAGTTGTATCCGTACCCATAGTTAAACTCTGGCTGTCTATGGTAGGGATTGGATTGGTAGTTGCCGCTGACCGGTACTCTACACTCTCTAGCCCAGTGGCCGATTCTGTTACATCGGAAGCACCTTTGGGTGTTAACAGGGTCTCTATCGCCTGAAAAGAAACGAAATCAACCTGGAGTACGCAACTAAATAAAAGAACTAATATACAAACTGAAATGGGGCGGGAGGGCGGGAAAAACAAACGCGATAGATTGAACCAAGTTGTAGATATGAAAGCGATTGAGTAACAACCGTACTCTTGGTCAGCCTATTTATAGTTATATAAGAGCACGTGCAAATTATGCACGATTGACTAAAGAATACTTGAGGGAGATAAAGACTTAATAGATTCTGCATACCAGCAGAAAATACATTTACGTTCTAATTCACTTCGTTCAAACGAACGTAAAACATTTACAGCTTAAATGCTAATAAATCAAACAAGATACAACTGTATGATGGGTGGATTCGCTAACAGATCCAACATTGAGAAATCACAAAGTATCCTAAGCGGGTTTATGATACTAAAACTCACCACGAAAAAGACGATTATCGTCGCCAACTTTAGGCTTCTTGTTATCACTTTTGTATTGCCCATAGCGAAATTTTCTCTTTCTGCTTGCCGCCTCCCTTGCCTTTCTTAGTCGTTTCTCGTCTTCAGAGCCGGAGGCCAGTTCGTCAGATTCGTATTCCTCTACCACGGTCCACCCATCTTTACTTTTGTCAGCTATGCGAATTAACTTTTGCCTTTTGTGAACAAGTGCTTTTCCTTCTTGGATGATCTGCAAGACTTTCGCGGTTGAATTTTCTTGTTGAACTTCTTTCTCAATATTTTCCAAGATACTTTCAATTTGAGCGTTAAACTCGTACTGTTTCTGATTGCCCTTGAAGCGAAGTTGCGTAACTTGCTTCTCTATCTGGTTCTTCTTGTCGATTTGTTTGCCTTTTTCCTCTAGCTTATCTTGAAGATAACTTTTGAACAAATGGAAAACTTCTTCAACTTGGGAGTGATCTTGTGAACTCCTTGAGCTTTCCCCGACTTCCGATCCGGTTCCTACAGTTTTGGACTTCGTCTTCGTAAGTTTTCCTTCTTCAGCATCAGTCATCATTAAAACAAACGCGATAGATTGAACCAAGTTGTAGATATGAAAGCGATTGAGTAACAACCGTACTCTTGGTCAGCCTATTTATAGTTATATAAGAGCACGTGCAAATTATGCACGATTGAATACAGAATACTTGAGTGAGATAAAGACTTAATAGATTCTGCATACCAGCAGAAAATACATTTGCAGCACGTCGAAATGCAGCTCAATTTGGAGGACAAAACAATAGGTTCCAATTCTCAGGAAATTGAAATTGAAAGACTACTCCTCAACCTTTTAATAAATTATGATACGACGAAGACTCGAACCACTTAATGTATTGCTATATAGCCTACGCCATCCCTAAACCTAACCGTTCAATTTATCACGCTTTAGCAAGGGATTAATTTTATTTCCTATTTTTTTTTTTTTTTTTTTTTTTAGGTCCTTGTTTTAACTATGATCAGTATTTGATAGTGTTACACCGAGAAGGAACTATCTCGAGGTTTTACATATATCAAAAGACACATTATTTGCGATAATTTCTAAAACATACTAGACCTATTCCAGAGAATAGAAACTTACTTGGCTGACTGCGTGCCATTAAATACTATCAAGTTTCTTGTTAAGTCTTTTAAGAATGAAAATCCCGGAACCCTAAAAAAATTCAAAACGCCCGATTGCAAAAGTGTCGGCGATTATTACTTCGATCAAAAAGGCCTACAAAAGAGAAAAACGTTTTTTTAAGAATGATCAACTCATTGCTCCACTAAACCATCATTTTCACATATTCATTGAACTTGACTAGTTGTCATTTTTAGAAAAACTTTTAATGAGTTGGACAGAGTCTCAAAAAACAAATTACCAACAAAAGATAGAGCATTTATTCGTGGGTTTTGTGAAGAAAAATGTTTTAATCTCACTATACTTTGGGGTAAAAGAGAAGAAAACTCGCACCTTTACAGTCACAGTAGACGGTTGAGTAATGATGATGCATAATCCACATTACATACAAATTAAATATGACCACGTTTGTAAGAAAAGACTTACCCTCAGTCACAGCGCAAAATTCCTCTTTCGAATTATATATTATGAGCGTTTCTCTGGTTGTATGCGAATTTCTGGCTCATTTGGGCAAAGCCAGATTAGCTTCGAATTCTGCTTCAGCTGGACGTCAGTAAAAACTAAATCGAATCAGAAAAAAATAATATATTCATAACTTTCTTTTTGTATGCGAAGCGCTATCCCAATTTGCATAAAATTCATCCGTGTTTTCAGAATTTTATTCACAACATTTCGTATACCATTTTTCGTATACCCTGAATTGCGAGAAAAAACCGTGGGCACCCAGAAATATTTCAAAAGTCGTTTATTGTTCGATGAGCTATCTAAAGTAACTCTTTTACTTAAAGACGTTCGACTGATTTGTAGTCAGATAAACTTCGTGTAGGTAGAGAGTCGTTTCTGGGCTGATTGTTCAACGAACAATAAACGTTAACGATTGCTGAAATATTTTTGAGTGCCAACGGTTTTTTCTCGCAATTCAGGGTACCCATTCTCTCAGTAAATGGGCACAATGTTGGATATATATATTATACATATATATATGTTTAACCTCATTTTTTGTTGGGAAATCAACATAAAAACCATGTCTTTATTCCATTTGATAAAAATACAAATCAAATGGCGGTGTATAACAAATATGTATATATATATATATATACAAAATTCTCAATTTTTTTTTTTTTTGGAACGAGTATATGTATATATTATATATATATATGTATATATTTAACAACTATATCTCGTTTTACCTCATGAAGTATTTCTATTTTATGTTTTAGTTAGTTTCATTTTTAGGACAAGATTGAACATGTACACCAACATGATTAGTTAAACGTTTTCAGTTTTCCATGGAATTTTGGGCCTGAATGTAGTTGTGAAGAAAAATATATTCCAATCTCACTCTTTAAAAAATTAATTCTCAATCCTTCTTTATACTATCATAGTAGACAGTAATGATGTCTAATGTGTTTTAGATATAAAATAAAATATGACTGACTTGCCCTCAGAACGACAAAATTCCACCTTAGGATTCGTCTTAGCTGAACGTTTCTTTGTTTTGGCGGATCTCTAGCTTACTTGGTCAAAGCCAGATCAGCTGGGTGTCAGTGAAAACTAAATCGAATTAGCAAAAATGTATTCATAATTTTAACTTCTTTTCTTGTTTTTCCCTGCAAGGCCCTAACCCAATTTGCATCAATTTCATCTGTGTTTTTGAAATTTCTTTCGGAACACTTCTTTTACCCTTAGCCTTTAATAGGTGTAAAAAAGGTACAATTTATAGAAACTAATTAGCGAGTTTCAAAGAACTAAAGATGAAAAATATGTAAAGGAAATCGCACGACCTCGAGTACAATTTGGAAATTAATAGGTACGAGTAATGTTTTGAAAGTTCTTGTAATTGCACGAGCCTTTAGGCGAGTGCAATTAAAGAACTTTCAAAACATTACGAGTGCCTATTAATTCCAAATTGTACGAGAAGGTCGTGCGATTTTTTATTTATAGTTCACTTAACAAAATTTTATAAAGCATGCGAAGCGAAGGCATTCATTCATCTTCATTGCCTTTGCTATAACCGACCCTTCTCCAAGAACGCCAAGTCAAGAACAGAATAGAAAGTGTTAACGTCGCTGTAAAACCTTTTTAGATTAGTATATTATGTATGATTTGAACTACAAAATACTAGAAAATAATTCTCAAGTAAAAAGCCATTTTAATGCATGTTTACAACTATTGAATGACAGTACTGACAGCTAAACAGCGAATCAAGAAGCGACTTTTCTTTGAAAACGTACGTTGTGAAACAGGGGCGGATCCAGGAATTTTCAAAAGGGGGGGCCGGACAGGATCAAATTAGGGGCGTAGCGTCGCCATTTTGATAAGACACCTAAAAAATCGCCGAAGCAAAAAAAAAAAAAAAACAACGTGGCGCACTTCGATGTTGACACTGTTCCATAAATTATTACCAAGTTTTAACACATTAATTTCAAAAGGGGGGGCCGGATAGGATCAAATTAAAAAATGAAATAAATTTCCTTAATGCACGAGGCAGTACAAAAGCAAAAAAAAAAAAACCGGCAGCTAAAGGGGGGGCCGCGGCCCCCCCGGCCCCCCCCCTAAATCCGCCCCTGTGAAATCTAAGCGAAAGTTGAGAGTTTACAGTTCGCTAATATAAGTTTTTTTCCTCTTAGCATTTGCTAATAACTGCAAAAACACAATTTCAAAATTCTTTCTTCGAAAACAAGTTAGCTGGACAACATCAAAAGGGATAAAAGCGATAAATATGTCGTTTAAGTTAAAAGTTTTGAAGTACGGCTTGCCGTGAACGAGTCGCCAGTGATCAAACCATGTGCTTTGAATATTATTCCCTCATGTAGCTTGAAGAATTTCGCTGCTAATTTCTTTGAATGTTGAATTATCTGAATATTTTATTATTTCAAGACTGGATTGACAACTTAGGATCAATTTACCTGTGATAAATAGCTGAATTCGTCTCTCTACAACTGCTCGACAGTTTGCCGGTAAGATTTGATCTTAACTATTTTCAAAACAAAAAACGAGCCTCTACTCGCTGTGTTTTTTCGCTAAACGGAAAGAAATTTGCTTTAAAACTATTGTTAGCTGTTTTCTACATATTGTACAATTATTGTAGTTTTGGTGTTGAATTTATTTTTCGAGAAAACCACAGAAGACAACAGGTAGTAAAATGAGAACATTCAAAACTCCAACTCAAATTGTTTGGCGAAAAGTACAAAGAAAAAACGACTTCCTACTACAAAACATGATTTATTAGGTCTTGAATTTGTCTAGTTATCATAATTTGAGGCCATCCTATGTGTGTATTAAACAGTTTTCTGAAATTTTTCCATTTTAATCTATAAAACACTGATTTTTTTGGGAATTTCACTCATTTCACTGGAGAAATTTGCCACTTTTGGCCGTGTTTCCATAGCAACCTAATTGTACTCCCGCGGAGTACCAATTAACGCTCTAATTGTACTCCTCTAGACCAATCAGAATCGAGTAATTTTGTTGAGTGTACTATAATTAAGGTAATAAGCCTGGGATAGGAAGACTTGTTTTCGTGTTTGTGCATTATTATATACATTTTAAATACTTTTAATATTACATTGCTTGGCGCCTTTTGTTATTGCATTTGTCGCAAGTTGTAATAACCCATATCATAATTGAGATAATTTATTGACGCCTTTCCAAATGATTCAACAGCGAGGGAGATACTATTATACACCTATTTCAAAAAAGGTTGTCGTAGCTGAAAGCAACAAGCAACAACACAAAACGGCAAAGAAAATCTGTATTTTAAATACTCCCTGTTAAACATTTAGACACGATTATTTAAGTTGTTTTGTAATAAACCAGTTCACAGTTTAAAAATCATCTTCAGTGCGCATGCGATTTTATCCCGAATTTATAATCTTCCTTTGTTTAATTAAAAACAAAAGGTTTAAACAAAAGAAAATGATAAAAATTCAGGATAAAAAATCGCATTGGGAATGAGGATGATTCTTTAACTGTGAATTTGAACTGGCTTATTAAAGGCTGCAACCTTCCCGAATCTTCAACCAATTAAAGCATTGTTTGCAGGTGGTCTTCAGGGGCGTAGGCAGGGGATTGGGGGCAACTAAAGCACTTGCGAAACTCAACCAACCCAAGCAAAGCTTTCACCTACGGAGAACCACACCGGCTCGTAACTACAGCTTCAAATACAAACGTCGAGCTCCCTATTACTGTAAGAGTAACGCCAACATCCTATCTAGGAATGGGGACCAAAAACCACGTATTTAGATCAAATGGTAGGAATTGTTTCGCCATTCAAAACCAAACTCACCTACATTTACAAGGCAAAAAGCTAAACGTCAAGCGGAGAACAATGGCTTCAAATGCTTATAATATACCGGTATCCTAGAATAAAATGAACTTAAACTAATGTGTTGTTCTCTTGATTCTTCTACGAGAAGATGTTTACTAAAAAGATGTTTACTTTTTTTTTTTTCTTTTTTCTCCATCGCCAGAAAACCATCCCGCTACCCATGTCACGCATGGTTTACCCGGCTCAGAAGAAAATACAGCCGGCGAAAAGTTATAAAAAATGTTCGGGTTTAAAACAAAAAAATTGTCTAAAATATAGCCTGTGAGTTGGCGGATCAAAAATGTGTGCATCACAATTTGTAATTCATTTATAGGACAGTATAACCTGCAAGAAATATATCACTTTAATCTAAATTTGAGGTTTCCTTTTTAAATTTCAAAATGACTCCTAGAGAAATCGCACTGAAAGCAGAGGGTTGTATGAGAATGAAAAAATAAACAAAAATTAAATTAGTTTGTAATTCGCCGAAACAGAAAATAGACGACAAAAGAAACAAATGTGTGCAGAAATATTGTTTAATTATTTGAGCACCAGCTCGAAACTAAATCTCGGCTCTAGGATTAGATCCGAGGTTTCCTTTTGATTGCTGAACAATAACAGCAGTTAAACAGTTTAAAAATACCTCCATGTTTCCCCGTTAATGTTTGCAAAATACTCTGACTTCAGGGCTTGATATCTTCGCAAAGAATAAGCCACATCTCGTAGTTGAAACGCCATTTTGAAGAGCAACTCTCGAGCGGGGCACACAATATCATATTTGATCCGAATATCCAGTAGAACCCCCAGAAAATAGCGCCCAAATGTATGTACCATCGCAGGAAGGTCCGTAAGCCCGCGAATGAATCAGAAATGTCAGCGGTCTTTACTAAACTTGCGGGGACTTTTGAAAAATGCGCGAGTTTCTACTAAAGAAATTATAAGATAAAGTCGAGATGGGCCTTAATCTTGATTCCCTTGTTTAAATATCTACGATAGAGTAGGTTTTTTCTTTTTCCACTTATTAAACGCATGCGCAATGCGCCCATTGAATACCGCTGACAACATTTGCATGTCGCGGTTTTCTAGCGATGCCTCACCTATAATATACTCAAGAACGGTTTGTCATTCTATCCGTATGTCTTCTTATTTACCACGGCTCTCGACCAATCAGCGGGCGAGAAATTACACAATTATGGTAAAAATAAATAAGTATAATATATAGATTTAGGCACTGCCTAAAAGCCGAGCTCCCATGAATAGTATATATATTGCTAAAAACGTGACAATTGTGTGACGCGGCATAAACGCCGGTTACAGCGTTACCTCTTCTTTTGATTTTACCAGAACCCAGAAGGAAAAACTAAAAGAAAAACCATTATGTTAAGACTTTAAAAGCATTAAAAAACCTTTCAATTCGAAGAAAAATAATTATAGATTGTAGAACATATGAATACATGTATAGAACAAAGGATTTTATTCAGCAATTCTTAAGTTATAAGATTTTTAGGTGGAAAGTGAACTACACTAAAAATTCTAGCCAAATATCTTACAAAAACATAATCTTATCCATAAAAAAACAAGCTCATCATTTTTGCGATTGTGTAATAATAATAAATGCTGGAAAAGCCCGATAAAAAGCAAATAATTGGTGTGATATGTATTCCTTTTTCATATTTCAGTCAACATTAAGATAAATTATTTATAAAAATGTCAAAATTTTCATATGATTATGAAATATGGAATCTTAAGCTTGTTATGACATCAGAATTTCTCGCTTGAGGCTCGCTGGCCGTTAGGTATATTTTTTCAAAGAACTAAGTCTTTTTATTAAGTCTTAGCCTTTTTTCTTGAAATGGGATCAAAAAAGATTCAAAGCTTCAAATATCGCTTTTTTGGTTCACAAGTATTGAAGAAAAAGATAAAAAAATCTAAAATGCAGTAAAAACGACAAACTATCCAAGTTTTTCTGACAAATTTTGCCGAAGCAATGTCCTTGGCTTGTCTGAGAGTTTCTTCAGCTAGTTTACACATTTTTTTGTCGGTTTTTTTACGAAATATTAGTTAAAATTAATGAATTTACCTTCTATGAAGTGTTTTCTACGGAACTGAAATATATGATTAGGTTTTTCTGGTCTACAGGCCACTTTTTCTCTCACTGAAGTTTCAGTCACGAAACTTCATCGTAAGATTAAGAATCTTCCCTCTCTAAATCTTCTTTAGATGGTCCCTCAAGTCGAAAAATTGTTTTTTGTTCACTTTAAGACAGATATGACTTCGATTAAACTTATTTTCGCATTGTAAAACTAAGAAAAAATACTTCTTGATCCATCTTTGACTACATTGTTGACTATATTATTGCGATAAGCAAAGCGCGCGGGAACCCTGTGCATAGTGGTACACGGACGGAATAATGTATGTATGTATGTATAGATGGATGGATGGATGGATGGATGGATGGATGGATGGATGGATGGATGGATGGATGGATGGATGGATGGATGGATGGATGGATGGATGGATGGATGGATGGTTGGATGGTTGGATGGTTGGATGGTTGGATGGTTGGATGGTTGGATGGTTGGATGGTTGGATGGTTGGATGGTTGGATGGATGGATGGATGGATGGATGGATGGATGGATGGATGGATGGATGGATGGATGGATGGATGGATGGATGGATGGATGGATGGATGGATGGATGGATGGATGGATGGATGGATGGATGGATGGAAAAATGAAAAATCAACTCGATGGATTACCAAGTTAAAATGCTTTCATTTATGGGGGTTAGGGGGTTGGGGCGGCAACATTTTTTTTTAGGGGGGTCGCATTCTTTTCGAAAGCTAAAGGGGTTGTTACTAATTGTATGCAGCTGTATAGTGGGTTCGTAATAAAGTGTGCGAAATATAAGGAGGCTATGATATTTTTGCCAACCAGGAAGGGAGGGTATTATTTGACAAAGACAACGGGTGATTTTGTCGACCCCCTCCCCGAACCCCTCACCCATACATACACCAATAAATAAAAGCCCCCTTAGTTTCACTTTCAGATATAATTAGCCCTGCGAGTTACTTGGAAGACAGGAAGTGGAAAATCCGGTCCCGGAAGTAAAACAACAAAGGTTTAGTGGAATTGACTTCCCTGTGTTTTTTATTGCAGAAATGTAATTCATAAAAGAAAACCTCGTGCTAATTCTTTTTTATTTATTTTATTTGATCACTCAACGAAGTTTACAATCACGACGCTTACCCACCCACCCCACCCCTCTATTATTTGACTATTGATTCCTTTATCCTCTGACTTCCTAATATTCTGCATTGAAAAAATATTAGAACTTCATTTGTTGAATAATAATTAGAGTAGGAGAGCCAGGCTGCATTCTCTTTTGATACTCTATATTACAATCATGAACTACCTCATTACATGCGACACGCTAATTTCGCGATTTTGGAGGTCGCATTTTTTGCGACACCCTTATTTGTCAAAATCATTATCTAGATCATATTGATTTCGCGATTTTGCCGAAAAAAATCATTCATAATGTGTTTCCAAATACGCACAAATTCCTTTAGAAAACCCACTTAACATTAACAACCTTCGTATTAGGTCCTTGGTTTTTACGAGTTTAATATATTTAACACAAGTTCTAATCAATTATTGCATCATGCAATATTAGTCGCTAATACTTGGTTCTCAGTAACGTCTCCATACCTTTAATTAGATGGTCGACGTCATTCAATTCTTTACGTTTTATAAGTCATTACATTTTCGCGACATTTATTTTTTGCGACACTTACAGCGCGACGCGTAAAAGTATGACCACTTTTTATGTATTCGCATACTTCATTGCACGGGATTTTTTGCTCCAAACGAGCTTTTACACGCCTTATTTGGTAAAACCAGACAGCTTCGCATCAATTGTGTCGGTTTAAAGTACAAAATCCCGTGCATAGAAGTATGCGAATACATTAAATGTGGTCATACTTTTGAGCGTCGCGCTGTAAATTTTGCGATTTCGCGACTAGAATTGAATTTAATGATTTAGCATTTTTTATGCTGGCTCATTATAAAATGCAGTTGAAAAAGTGATGACCTACCCCCAGTTGTGAAGCAAAATTGCATAGATGTTCCATTGTATAGATAGCCCACCCCTTTCACAACGGCCATTCAAAATTTAAAAAAGTTACGCTACGGTTGTTTGAAAAGAGAAGGGAAACCAATAAAATGAATAATTATTCAGTCATACATCAAGATTTAACTTTCATTATTTGATATTTATCGCCAGAATGGTGGCACTAAACGTTCCATGAGCGATAACGGTTTGTGTATTTTTTTGCAATATACCTGAATCGTGCATTTCATGAATAAATTACCATCCTCGTCACAGTATGCTGGTATCGCATCATATGCTGGCATAAATCCATCCCATTGTAATTGTACGTCACTAGAGCTCAGACAAAATACATGGCGTTTCTCTGAAGAAAGATCTTCAGTATCACTTCTGAAGCTTTTCACTGTTAACCTGGATACATTAAGAAATAAATTAATTTCAAGTGTAGTTCCTGAAGCAAGGTTCCAGGCGACAATATGTCATTTCAATGGATAGATAATTATAAAATATCTTACCTGCATAACACGGATATATCTTTATTACTACGAAGTGTTGTAGTGTCATCTTTAGGTCTGGAACCACATTCCTCGTCAAGACAAAGGTGCACTGATACTTGTTCATTCTCCTTGAATATTTTCAAGTACCAGCTGTAGTCACAAAACAAGAAGGTAGGACTTCTGTTGGACGGGCACAGAAGTAAGTTGTGGTAGTTTTCTATTCTCCATGTGTACGTTCTTGAAAGTTCCTCATTTTTCTAAGAAAATAAGTGTAAGACATATAATGATGTTAACGTGCTTAAAATGATTCAGTTTAATTGAATCAGATGTTCGATGTTCATACTTCAGATATTCTACTCTCCTACCTTAACTCGGATTAATTCCTTCTTTGGTTCTTTGTTCTCTTTGGCCAGTAACATCATGTGTTCGGTGAGCGATGAACCTTTATCGGTAAGTATCGTGTTTTGCTCGGTAAATGATGAACAATTCTTCGTGAGTGTAGAAATTTGTTCGGTAAGTGTGGAACATTTCTTCGTGAGTATCGAACACTGTTCGGTAAGTGTGGAACATTTTTTTGTGAGTATCGAAATTTGTCGGGTAAGTGTCGTGTTTTGTTCGGTAAGTGACGAATTCTGTTTAGTGAGAGATGAACATTGTTTGGCCAGTAACATCATGTGTGCAGCCATGTTGTCTTGTACATGTTTATCAACATGTTGTCGTTCAACTTGGACTGAACATCCCTGATCCTTGAATGGACAATCCAGTATTGTCTTGGTACAGTCATTTCTCAGATGCTCGTCTAAGTTAATCCTACAAACAATCAGAGTTTCCCTGTTACACTATTGTGTAATTCATTCTCAGCAGGGGTGCAGGGATGGAAAAACAAGTTTTTTTCACCGCCTTACTTAAATAAAATCGTTCAGTATTTTCCATTTTAACACATAGGAACCAGGCTGTAAACAAAGGCATACATCACAAGTATTGAAAGCCATATTGAGTATTCCGTACCTTTTTATTCTGCTCATTTCTTCGGTTCCTGGACATCTACAGCTATTGGGGCATGGGACCATCTCTTCAGGACATTCCGAGTCCTTGTGTACCGGTAGCTCAAGTCGAACCATAACGTTTCTGCATTTCTGACATCTCACCTTTTTATACTCGCATATCTTGTCGTGATCCTCCAGTTCTCTTCTCTGCATGTTGGTGTTGCAGTTCACATTAGGACACTGTACTTGTTGGAAAGGACAAGTTTCTCTGTGTTTTGTGATGTTCTTCCTCTTAATACTTGTCTCACAGCCGTTAGGACATGACAGTATTAGTTCAGGACAATCATTTCTCTTGTGCTTCAGCAGGTCACGTCTGATCAGAGTCACACCACATTCCTCATCACATTCCAACTCTTTATACTCACATATCTTATCATGATCTTCCAGTTCTCTTCTCTGCATGTTGGTGTCGCAGTTAACATTAGTACACTGTATTTGTTGAAAAGGACAAGTTTCTCTGTGTTTGACAAGTGACTGTAGCTTTCCAGTCCAGTCACACTTGAACTGACTTTTCTTTGTGTCTGTATAGACATCAGTGAGACAACGTCAGAAAGTGGAACATGACATAACCAAGTTAAAAATGTTATTGAACAAACAACAAATGTTGTATAACAAAGCACTGAAGAAGAAGAACTTTAATTGGTCCATTCACATTCTCTCTGATGTTCGGTGATGAGAACATGCTGGCTAGGGATATTTGGATCTGTTTCGCTAGAAACTAAATAAATTAGATGTCTACAATCCTACCTAACACTAAGATTTTGCACATATCTTTGTGACAAGAAATACAGAACGTCACGTATGACGTCATTCTCAACCACTCACCTTCTTTTGCCGCTGTATGTCCATCACTCTCTGGTGGGTGACAGTACACTACGAGGTTTTCTATCATATTTTTCATAGGCAAACATCGTCCAAGACTTTCAACTCGTAGTGCATTATTGCCAATGGGACATATCTGTCTGGCCTCCAGGCATCGTGTAATGCAATTCTTACAGAAGCTATGCCCATCTTTGCATTGCCAGGGGTCCTCCAGTACTTCCAAGCTAGAAAGGAAATGGCAAGATGAAAAGGACTACGGGAATTGTTGAATTTCAAATTGGATTTGTTTCAGTTTACTGACATATGCCAGAATGAAAGTGTTGGCTACAATCGTAAGGATACAATCTTACAATGTAACTAAATCCCTTTTCTTCCTCTCAACTCGTCTCTTCAAACAAAAAGACCGTTGTGATTTATGAACGCTCATTAAAGTGCACCTAACCCCTATCTGACTTATATTAAACGTATAATGTTGTGAAGCACTTCTGTGAAGAGAAAAAATAAATTTTAATAAATTCATGATTTTCTGTGCGTCTTCAAAGTTATTGAAAATGGACCATAAAACTATACCTGTGTTTTCCCATCACCACCGAGCAAATGAGGAGAATGAGGTCGAGTCTAGATCTAGTCGGTTGTGACGTATACCCAGGTAAACATGTCGAAGGTATTCCCATAAAAACCGAGAGTTGAAACTATTCCATTGTTTATTTTTTGTGCAGAACAATTTGTTTCGTTGCCACTAGTTTAAGAAGAAATGTGTGCTTACTTCGCGTCTCTACACATGCAAGGATAGCTGGAATTACGTCACACTAGAATCGAGGCTTCAAGGTTTTTCAAAGGGTTGTTCAAATTAGAACCTTGCAACCTGACTGAATGTTTTGTGTTTGACCATTGAATCGATGTATGGAAAATGGTGAATACATCGTCTGACAAAATATAGAACAAAGTTTTATACTATAATCTTTAGAACCTTTAAAATAAAGATTATTTTTCCAAAACCCTGCTGTATGAAGCCATTTTTCCGCTGTGATCCGAAAACCCCGACCCTATCCAAGACAAGAATATCTTGAAAAACATACCCCATTCAAGCACAACCCAGGTAGGCGAAGCGAAGAGTTAGTGGGCTGTGACGTCATCAGTTTCGTCATCACTGAACGGTTAATATTTCATATCGTTTGAAAATATGCATTCAGGAAAACTTAAATTTGTTTATGATTTAGAATAAAGTCGCTAAAAATGTTGTTTGGCAGTCGAGGAACATTTTGATAATGAAATGTTGGCATGGAATTGTGTTTTTCAGGGGTTTTTAGCCATTGGGAAAATTTAGCCCCAGAAATCGATTCTCCAATAATTACAGATAAAATGACTGCGAAAAATATTCGGCGAAAAATTCAAAAGATACACTGAGTAGGGAAGGGACAGGCCCAATGTTACCTGAAATTAGTACTCTGTGACAGTGCGGTATCATTTCCCGTAACATGTCGTCTATCCCCTCCCCACTCAGTGTTGGTTTTGTATTTTTCGCCTAATATTTTTCGTGATTTTTGTCTGTAATATATATCCAGGGCTTGCCTTACGAATTTTTTGTAGGCATCGCAGGGACAACAACTTTTCTGTTAAACATCAAATTAAAGAAATTAAAAATCGATTTTTGGGACTAAATTTTCCGAGAGGTTTCAATTGTTACGGGAAATGATACCGGAAAAATCCTAACCCTGTAATCAACGTCAAAGTTATATGGAAGTTATGCACTAAACACTGACATAAAAGCCAGAATTGAATACCCTGTCATAGACTTAAGAATGAAGATACCATTAGCCTAATTCAGGACTGATGACCCCGTCGAAGATGTTGAAAACTAGATTTCTTAATGGCGGACGCTAACATCGCATATCTATATATTGTGATAAATATGAGACAATTTTTGCTACGGAAAAAGGCTTGCCTACATAAACACTCTCCAAATATATAAAGACCTTCTGTAAACGAGATGCACTGATCATTTCCATCGTAGTTTTAGAAGATTTTACTCATCGTGACACATAACTCCAAACACTGAAAGTTGCTTACCATATCGAACATTTGAGGTTTTCATCGACTTTATCCACGAATTGTTCTATCTTGTAACCCATTACGGTAACTGAGATGTTAACAGGAGTGAAAACAATCGAATAAACTTCCAATATCAACTTCCTAATCCAAGTATATCACCAGCCAAAAACAGCTCTAACGCGAAAATCATTTACATGTCAAAGCTGCTTACGAAGTTAAGTTGCTTTCATTTATGGGGGGCGGGGACGAAATATAGGGGGGGGGGGGGTAATGATATTTTTGCCAACCAGGAAGGGAGGGGGAGTATTATTTGACAAAGACAACAAGGGATTTTGCCGACCCCGACCCCTAATTGCATTGCATCATTTAGTGGCTTTATTTATCCCCAATGGCCACATTAATTTTCAACCCGCTAAATGAGCTTCGAAAAGAGGCGATACTTGAAATCCCCCCATGACGTTTTAGCAATGGATTTCTTGTGGTGAGAAGAAGATTTCAATCCTTGTGGTATTTCTTGTGTAGTTCATTTGTCCAGATACATAAAAACCAAGTACAGCTGATGAAGCAGACAATAGCGATTAAAACTACACTTGCATTGAACATTACGGCATGAAACACTGCGGGACGACTCGCGGGATGATGATCAGACCGTGCGGGATTGGATTTGTAGGGGACTGGGATCCGCCAGCCGATCGTTATATGATCTGAAATAATAAATTTTAATAAATTGTAATTTATATCTTTATTAAAATTTTAAAGATGAATTCAAATAAACTGATTATGATCTCGATTATATCCTTTAAATATTGGTTTGCTACATTGTTTGCAACAGCATTTAAGGGGGGACTTACCTATTTACCAGCCACGGTTGCTATGGAATAGATTTCAATCTCTAAAAGGTTTTTCTTATATTATAACTTCATAGATAAAATCAATTTACGAAATGGATAGTTTTCTGATATGTGCGATGACGTCATCTCTCTTACGCAATTTATGACGTCATAATTCATTAAAAATTAAAAAACAAGCGTGCATTTGGTCGGATTGGCTCACAAATTAGCAAAATCATAGCTGATATGAATTGAAACAAAGTTAAGCATTATTTTTGAATACGGTGAAAAAGGCCAGGCTACCAAGCCATGTTGAATTTTTTAAATCTAAATATTTTTCCACTCTCTTAACGTAGAGTAAAATTCAGGCTTAACTTTGTTCCAATTCGTATCAGCTATAATGTTGTTTATTTTTGGGTCAAACGGACTTATTGCACGCTTGTTTTTTAACTTTTTATGAAATATGACGTCATTAATGACGCAAGAGTGATGACGTCATCACACATATCAAAAAATGGTCCATTTCACAAATTGGTTTCATCATGAGCTCAAAACATTAGAAAAACCTCTTAGGCATTTTTAAATACTTTCCATAGCAACTGTGGCTGGTAAATAGGTAAGTCCCCCCTTAATCTTATTTCTAGCCTAAGGTACTGGTCATAAAGTAAGGGGGGGAGGGTGGGGTAAAACTAGAATTAAATTACCTTTTTTTTATGCTGGCTCATTATAAAATGCAGTTGAAAAAGAGATGACCCCCCCCCCCTCCAGTTTTGAAGCAAAATTTCATAGATGTTAGATGTTCTATTGTATAGATAGCCAACCCCTTTCACAACGACCATTCAAAATTTAAAAAATGTTACGCTACGGTTGTTTGAAAAGAAAAGGGAAACCATTAAAATGAATAACTATTCAGTCATACATAAAGATTTAACTTTCTCTATTTGATCATTGTCGCAAGAATTCCAGCCAAAAGCGTTCCATGAGCGATAACTTTTTTGTTAATTTTTTCGCAATCTACCTTAATCGTGCATTTTATGATTAAATCACCACCATCATGATCACAGTATGCTGGAGCTGTCATAGATCCATGCCATTGTAGTTGTTTGTCACCAGAGCTAGCACAAGTAAATACATGGCGTTTCTCTGAAGAAAGATCTGCAGTATCACTTCTGAAGCTTTTCACTGTCAATCTGGATAAATTCAGAAATATAATATATTCAAGAGTACCGTAAATCCTCTATTAAGCCCCCCTCTCTAATAAGCCCCCCTCCCCTCCCCCTTCACAACTAAATTCACAATTAAGGTAAATCATACTTGAGACTAACACAAGTGAATCAAATGTTGAAAATAGCTTGTAATTCGAACAATGCATACACCATGCGCCTATAGATTAAGCAAGAAAGTCCATAAATACTTCCATATAATCCTGAGTTTACTGTTTTGGAATAACGTTATCATATCATAAGCCCCCCCCCCCCCCCCCCCCACCCCTCAAACGTGCCTGAAATAAATATGCCCCCGGAGGGGCTTAATAGAGGATAAAAAGTAGTTCCTAAATTTAGGTTCCAGGCGACAATGTGTCATTTAATCGATAAATAATTACAAAATATCTTACCTGCATAACACGGGTATATATGTATCACGACAAAGTATCGTTGTGTCATCTCTAGGACTGGAACCACATTCCTTGTCCAGACAAAGATACACTGATACTTGTTCATTCCGCTCCGGGAATATTCTCAGATACCAGCTGTAGCCACACAACCAGAAGGTAGGACTTCTGATGGATTGTCGACGTATCTCGCGGTAGTTTTCTATTCTCCATGTGTGTTGTCTTGAAAGTTCCTCATTTTTCTAAGAAAATAAGTGTAAGACGTATAATGATGTTAACGTGCTTAAAATGTTATTACATTGATGTTCATACTTTATATTGTACTTTCCTACCTTAATCTGGTTTAATTCTTCCTTTAGTTGTTTGTTCTCTTTGGCCAGCGATGAACATTGTTTGGCCAGTAACATCATGTGTGCAGCCATGTTGTCTTCTACATGCTTATCCACATGTTGTCGTTCAACTTGGACTGAACATCCCTGATCCTTGAATGGACAATCGAGTATTATCTTGGTACAGTCATTTCTCAGATGGTCGCCTAAGTTAATCCTACAAACAATCAGAGTTTCTGTGTTACACTATTGTGTCATTGAGTCTCAGCAGGGATGCAGGGATGGAAAAACGTTTTTTTTTCTTCTCCGCCTTACTTAAATAAAATCGTTCAGTATTTTCCATTTTAACACATAAAAACCAGGCTGTAAACAAAGGCATACATCACAAGTATTGAAAGCCATATTGAGTATTCCGTACCTTTTTAGTCTGCTCATTTCTTCGGTTCCTGGACATCTACAGCTGTTGGGGCAGGGGACCATCTCTTCAAGACATTCCGAGTCCTTGTGTACCGGTAGCTCAAGTCGGAACATAACGTTTCTGCATTTCTGACATGTCACCTTTTTATACTCGCATATCTTGTCATGATCCTCCAGTTCTCTTCTCTGCATGTTGGTGTTGCAGTTTACATTAGGACACTGTACTTGTTGGAAAGGACAAGTTTCTCTGTGTTTGACAAGTGACTGTAGTTTTCCAGTCCAGTCACACTTGAACTGACTTTTCTTTGTGTCTGTATAGACATCAGTGAGACAAGGTCAGAAAGTGGAACATGACATAAGCAAGTTAAAAATGTTATTGAACAAATAACAGGTGTTGTATATCAAAGCACTGAAGAAGTACTTTAGTCCATTCACATTCTCTCTGATGTGCGGTGATGAGAACATGCTGGCTAGGGATATTTGGATCTGTTCCGCTTGAAACTAAATAAATTAGATGTCTACAATCCTACCTAACACTAAGACTTTGCACATTTGTTTGTGACAAGAAATACAGAACGTCACGTATGACGTCATTCTCAACCACTCACCTTCTTTTTTCTCTGTTTGTCCATCACTCTCTGGTGGATGACAGTACACTTCAAGGTTTTCTATCATATTTTTCATAGGCAAACATCTCGCAAGATCTTTGACTGTTAGTGCATTCTTACACACGGGGCATAGTTGTCTGGCCTCCAGGGATCGTGTAATGCAATCTTTACAGAAGGTATGCCCATTTTTACATTGGCAGGGGTCCTCCAGTACATTCAAGCTAGAAAATAAAGGACATGATGAAAAGGTCTACGGGAACTTGAAAATATGCATATTCAGGAAGACTTAAGAGGCCATAGCCATCAGACATTCGCGGCAAAGCTTGTTTTATCGATTTCGCTCAAATTTTAACCATAGGTAGGCCTTGTCATAAGATACACCACTGTGTAGTTAGTTTTGAAAATGTTTACTTTTTTGAGGAAAAAATGGGGAAAAACGATTTCGCGCCAAATCGCCCGTCTGAGACTCGTAATTTTAGGTCAACTTTGTCGGCTTCGTGTGCCCAAAATATTAACTCTACTGACTCAAAACTACCGTTGCAATCTTTGCAATTATCTTAAGTTATGTTCCAAGCTTTTTAAAAAACTTTCAACTGCTTTTATATTTTTTTGACACATTATTTCTGAAGTGCACTAATTACTTATGCAAAATAGGTAAAAAATAACGGGCCTTTTTCCGATGTGCTGACCAAAATTATTCAATGATATTTTGCATTCTGAAAGTCAAAGGGGGAAATATGAGTCTGTGAAAAAATCAGCTTGGGTAAATGTAATGGAGCGAAGTTATGAAGCTCTAAACATTGAGAAATAGGGCTGGTTTCAGACGAGTCTGCGTGTGGCTGTAATCAATTAGCGTGTCATATGCCAACAAGTAATTAACATAAACAATAATTCAAGTTCCTTTATTCTACAAAATAGCTTTACAGTATAATTCCACAACGAGTAAACTTTATTTTACTCGTTGCAAAAGTCGTGCAGTGTCATTCTTATTCTTGCATGCAAGAAGGAGATTTTTTTCTTGTTTTCTTTGATTTTCTTATTCATTCTTTCTCATTTCCCTACTCTTTTTCCTTTCGTATTTCTTTCTTTCTTTCTTTCTTGAAACGCCTAATTTTATTTTATTTACTGAGGTATGTACCAGTGCCATGTGACTTAGTTGTACAGCAACGTCTGTTTCTTGTTTGTTATCTTGTAATTCTTTCAAAAGCTTCCTACAGTTCATACATACACCTGGAAATAGAGCGGAATATAGAGCTATAAACTTAATGTTGTCGCTACTAATTGATAACGTAAAATGTGTCGTACATATAGGATATTACATGGTCGCGCGGAGATACGAATTTTATCTTGGAGTGTTGATATAGAGAGATAGTATCAGCACGAGAAGATAAAATTCGTATCTCCAAGCGGCCATGTAATGTTCTGTTTATTATATGAAATCTTCAATAAAAAAAAAATGGAGAATTTGAGACTTGCTGAGCAAAAAGTCGAAATTTGACACCACCAGTGTTGATATAAATCGTATCCCCACTGGCCACTGGTGGGAGTGGGGATATCAATTTTATCATTTTGATGTTACTCAATATCACACTCTATTTCATACAATAAATACCTGATCCAACTTGGACGAACACTCCAGTTCGTTTAAATATCACCTGCGATTCCGTTTTATTAACTCCTCTTTCTCCCTTCGGCCACTTCCTCTTGCCTTTTCCATGGGTTGAGATCCCCACTGGAACTCTGCATCTCTCAGTGGACCTCCTTGTCCAGCCCAAACCTAATTTTAATCGATGAAGAGGACAAATTGTGCAGGTTGCAAAGTCCTTGGGACACGTAAACAATCCTGCTCGGCTTAAAATCAGATCGGCTTCATTAGCGTGTCCAGAAAACTGAAAAGCGCGCTCGTGACCAGAAATCTCCTTCTTGCATGCAAGAATAAGAATGACACTGCACGACTTTTGTCGACTTCTTTGATCATGGCCACAAATCCCCCCTACAACAGCTTTGAAAGAACAGTAAATTTCCATTTCTACACCTTCGTAACCAACTAAGCATCTGAAGTTATTTTATGATCACAATCGCTTTTAGCGGCAGCAAAAGCACAATTCATGTCAATTTCAATTAAGCCTAGTCATCCGTTCTCTGACAACAAACAACAGATTTTCGTGATTTTTTTCTTTCAAATAAAGCTCACAATCTTCTAAAAAGGTCATCCGAAGGAAAACTGAATTTTTTAAACGAAGGAAAAGAAATAATACTTCATAAAATTCGAGAGATGTTTACATTTATCGACGAAGTTATTTGCATATTCGGCGACAAGCGCCTACTTGTAGTATTCGACAACAAAACTGACATAATTTAGGCCAAATATGTCATTCTAATGCCCTTATGGAAACTAAAATAAAGTTTACTCGTTGTGGAATTATACTGTAAAGCTATTTTGTAGAATAAAGGAACTTGAATTATTGTTTATGTTAATTACTTGTTGGCATATGACACGCTAATTGATTACAGCCACACGCAGACTCGTCTGAAACCAGCCCTATTTCTCAATGTTTAGAGCTTCATAACTTCGCTCCATTACATTTACCCAAGCTGATTTTTTCACAGACTCATATTTCCCCCTTTGACTTTCAGAATGCAAAATATCATTGAATAATTTTGGTCAGCACATCGGAAAAAGGCCCGTTATTTTTTTACCTATTTTGCATAAGTAATTAGTGCACTTCAGAAATAATATGTCAAAAAAATATAAAAGCAGTTGAAAGTTTTTTAAAAAGCTTGGAACATAACTTAAGATAATTGCAAAGATTGCAACGGTAGTTTTGAGTCAGTAGAGTTAATATTTTGGGCACACGAAGCCGACAAAGTTGACCTAAAATTACGAGTCTCAGACGGGCGATTTGGCGCGAAATCGTTTTTCCCCATTTTTTCCTCAAAAAAGTAAACATTTTCAAAACTAACTACACAGTGGTGTATCTTATGACAAGGCCTACCTATGGTTAAAATTTGAGCGAAATCGATAAAACAAGCTTTGCCGCGAATGTCTGATGGCTATGGACATCGCCTCTTAAAGCGTTGTTGAAAGTATTGACGCTCTATAAATACAACTTATTATTATTATATTATTATTATTATTATTATTATTATTATTATTATTATTAAATTACTTTATGATTTTGAATAAAGTAGCTAAACAACAACAACAACAACAACAACAATTTATGTTTATTACCCTACAATACAATAGTTTTACAATGTATGAATATATAAATTAGACTGAAGGTAAAAGTTACTCAGAATAACTATATCAAGCTAATCGAGCATAACAACAAAAACTATATCTTTGTTAGACTTATATATTATATATGTTTATCATATTCATTAAATAATTCATTAGGGTGAGACCCAATGAAGTCGCACGAACAGGGTCACATGACAACACTGTAAACCCCATACAGCTAAGCTAATTAGTATTCTGTAAGTACGTTATAGAATATTAATTACCCTGTAGGTCCAGCTTGAGGAGGATGGTTTCCCAGAGCCTTTTCAAAAGCCAGTCCCACCAACTAGATCAAAAACCCTGCAACCTTGCTTTGTTAACCTAAACAAGATATTGGATGTTGGATCCCCGTACCAAACAATGCGTGACATCAGAAAACATTGTACGCATGCTCCTTAGAAATATAACACTGCTTTTAAAATCTATTCTTCATGAATCAGTATCTTCATTGAGAATGAATATGATAAGAAAGATACAATATTCGTCACAATATTGTATGGGATATACAATCTTGCCTCTGGCTCCTGATTGTATATCCCATACAACATTGCCATTTATATTGTATCTATTACATACACCGAATCCCTAAAACTTTGACAGATTCCTTGCCCTAGTAGACAAACACTTCCCTAGAGACCACCAGCTTAGAAAAATCTTCAATCGCAACCTTTTTTGAAATTAGTGTTCATCGTAACTAATTCTTCTATGTTTTACATTTCCATGCTTTTATTCCTTCCTTCCTTCCTTCCCTTGTTCCTTCATTCATTCATGTTCGTTCGTTATTTCGTTCCTTCCTTTTTTGAGGGGGAGAGGGGTCATAACCACTATCCACTGAAAGTAAGCTAGGGGACACGAACGTTTTTCAAAACTTCTTCTTTTCATCCGCCCTAAAACAGAACAGAACAGAACAGAACAGAACAGAACAGAACAGAACAGAACAGAACAGAACAGAACAGAACAGAACAGAACAGAACAGAACAGAACAGAACAGAACAGAACAGAACAGAACAGAACAGAACAGAACAGAACAGAACAGAACAGAACAGAACAGAACAGAACAGAACAGAACAGAACAGAACAGAACAGAACAGAACAGAACAGAACAGAACAGAACAGAACAGAACAGAACAGAACAGAACAGAACAGAACAGAACAGAACAGAACAGAACAGAACAGAACAGAACAGAACAGAACAGAACAGAACAGAACAGAACAGAACAGAACAGAACAGAACAGAACAGAACAGAACAGAACAGAACAGAACAGAACAGAACAGAACAGAACAGAACAGAACAGAACAGAACAGAACAGAACAGAACAGAACAGAACAGAACAGAACACATTTTCAAAAAACATAATTTTCAAAAAACATAATTTTCAAAAAAATATTTTTTTGTTAAGAGTTACCTAAAGGTTTTACATGAGTTCAATACGATAAAATGTTGCAGTGGTCCGTCAAAACACTGGAAATCACATTTCCGAGAGGCTATTATATATCTCAAAATTTTCAGGGAGGTGGCGCCCCCCAGCATTTCTTTTTCATATCATCAAAACAAATTGAAAATTGAAGTTGAGGTACGTAAACATCATTGAAATCTACAAATCATATACGACGCCTAACGCCAATGATATTGAAGCGTTTTCCGTCCCCTGCATGATCAAATAAAAAATATACGATGATTGTACAGGTATGAATTCGTATAAGAAATCGCACGACCTCGAGTACAATTTGAAATTCAAGATTTGATCTTACTATTTTTAAACAAAAAACGAGCTTCCTTCTCGCTGTGTTTTTGGCTGAACGGAAATAATTTTGCTCTATAACTATTGTTAGCGGTTTTCTACATATTGTACATATGGTTTAGAATTTACTTTTCGAGAAAACCACAGAAGACAACAGGTAATGAAACGAGAACATTCAAAGCTCCAACTAGTTTGGCGAAAACTAAAAAGAAAGAACGACTTTCTGCTACAAAACATAAATTATTACGTCTTGGATTTTTCTAGTAATCATAATTAGAGTCCTTCCTATGTGTGTATCGAACAGTTTCCTAAAATGTTTGCATTTTAATCTATAAAATACTGATTCTTTGGGAATTTCACTTGAGAAATTCGTCGCTTTTGGACGTGTTTCCATAGCAACTTAATACTGAGGTACTCCTACGGAGTACAATTGTACTCCCCTCGACCAATTAGAATCGATAAATTTTGTCGAGCGCACTATAAGATAAAGAATAGCCTAACAAACTTTACTTACTTAAATTTCGTATATTTAAGAAAAGAAAATCAGAATTTGTTTTGTTTCAGTAGCTATTTAAATTTTAGTTTAGTTCGCGAATACCGGTAAGAACACCTGTAATCTGAGGTTTTGTGTACATACTCAAAAACCCAAGGTAATTCAATAGCTTATTATCTCCATATTCACCGGTAATTTTACTTGGAATATTGGTTGGACACTCTGGAAATTGTAAATTTTTCAGAAGCAGTTTTCGGTTTCACTTCTGGCACACAACTACTGACCAGCCATGAACAATTTTTTTTTTTTAATTTCTTAATTATAACCAATTATTAAGAGCAAGTGTCTGTAAATCTCGCCCGGAATGATGCAAAATGTGAAAAATTGAAATCCCCCAAACTTTGTCAGTTTGTAGGTATAGATAAGCTATAACTATTGGTGTAATTTTGAACTCATTCCGATTATTATTTGGGGAGAAAAAAATATTTATCTGTTGGGCCGTTCTCAAGCGGGTTTCAGAGCTCATTACCATATCGTACATCGAGCAAATTTCAGAAGAAACCAGAAAAACAATGGCAACAATAATAGCATTTATGAAAAGAAGACATGTTAACAAACAATCTCAGTGAGTTTTGTTTGAATACCTTGCAAAATGAATATTTTTGAGATTTTTGAATTTTAACTATTTTTCGATCATTAATCATACGCAAATATTATCTAACTTTAAAGGCCAAAATCTCACAATGGCATATGACTAGAAGCTCTAAAACTGTATCCAAGTACTGTATCCACTTGCTCTTAAGAAGCAAAAACAAATTACAAGTCCATAACTAACTGTTTATCAAAGATATTTGATAATTTTCCGCCTAAAAGTTTCGCGCTAGCACTTTTAAAAGTTGCTCTCTCAGTAATAGGGCTTACTAGCGTAATAAATCGAGTGCTTGATATAAAGAAAATTCAAATTTCAATTTCTCCCAAAATAACAGCTTTTAGAACTTGAAAATACACAAAACGTTTTACCAATGAAGGCTCAATCCACTAGTAAATTTTGGGGGAAATTGCGAGAAAACTTTTTTTTTTTCCATCCGCCGTAAACTACCGATATTTCTCGAATCTTACAGTCAAGCTCTCTTAAATAAATAAATTCGAGACTATAATATTGTTGCTATGCAAAAAGCGTTGCCCACATAAACACTCTCACAATATATAAAGTCACCTTGCTGTAAGCGAGATGCAAATCGTTTCTATCCTAGTTTTTGAAGATTTTACTATTGTAATATATTATTTTAAGTTCAATACTGCAAAAAAATATTCGAGTTGAATACATTCCCAAACACTGAGAGTTGCTTACCATATCGAACACTTAAGGTTTTCATCGACTTTTCCCACAAATTGTTCCGTCTTGTAACCCATTACGGTAACTGAGGTCTAACAGGAGTGAAAACAATCGAATAAACTTCCAATATCAGCTTCCTAATCCAAGTATATCATCAAACAACAGCTCCAACACGGAAGTCATTTACATATCAAAAATGCTTACGAAGCAGTTTCACTTTCAGAAATAATTAATTCAATGTCGTATAGAGATAAATTCATCGCACATGAATTTTCAACCCGCTTAGAAAACTCATGACTAATGGCTAGAAAAGTTGATTATAAAGTATTTTTATAAAACAGGTTCTGGTGGAACTGGAGGTAAGTAAGAAAATGAAGACTTTTTGACCAAAAAAAAAATTGCCTGAAGTCAGCATTGCAACATCCCAATGGCAACATTTATTTTCAACCCGCTAAATGAGCTTGGCTTTATAGCAATGGATTTGTTGTGGTGAGAAGAAGATTTCAATCCTTGTGGTATTTCTTGTGTAGTTCATTTGTCCAGATACATAAAAACCAAGTACAGCTGATGAAGCAGACAATAGCGATTAAAACTACACTTGCGTTGAACATTATGGCATGAAACACTGCGGGATGACTCGCGGGATGATGATCAGACCGTGCGGGATTGCATTTGTAGGGATCCGGCAGCCGACCGTTATATGATCTGAAATATTAGATTTTAATAAATTACAATATATCTCTTCATTCAAATTCTAAAGATAAATTAAAATCAACTGATTATGACCACGGTTATATCCTTTGAATATTGGTTTGCTACATTGTTTGCAACATCATTTGATCTTATTTCTAGCCTAAGGGACTGGTCACAAAGTAGGGGGTGGGGGTAGGGCAAAACTAGAATTGAATTAGCATTTTTTTATGCTGGCTCATTATAAAATGCAGTTGAAAAATGGATGACCCTACAGAAGGTAGGTGATTACAGAAGGTATGCCCATCTCTGCATTGCCAGGGGTCCTCCAGTACTTCCAAGCTAGAAAGTAAACAGGATGATGTTGCATTTGTTTCACTCACAGCAGCTATTTTTTACAAGACCTGCTTGATTTCACATGACGTCATTTCTGTATGTCTTATGCGGAATGTTCTAGTCAGCTGAATCACAAGTTTTCAATACAATCCGTCTTTCTGGTTGATAGAGCATGGTGGTCAGTGCTTGACCACCATTTCAAGCAGATAATGAGATTCACAGGCTTTTATAACATGATTGAAATTCAGGAATAATAAAATGTTAAAAAAACGTATCGGGATGCAATTGTAAGGATAGAATCTTGCAATGTAACTACATGCCTTTCCTTCCTCTATTCTACTTATTCTTCCCATTGATATGAAATGATAATTATAATGTTGATCTACTGATGATAAAGACTGTTATGTAAATAGCAGCTGTGTGATATTGGTTGTGTAGTCAATTTAAACGCACTACAGTCAGCCACAGTGAATTGTTTTATCCTTTAATCCATTGAAGTGCAATGAAATCTGGACTACATGATAGAAAGTGCGAGATCATGTGTCGTTATGTATGTGTGGTTCGAATTGTAGTGGATAAATCTTACACTAATTTAGAAGTAAAGTGTTTGGCACAACAAGCAAAGACATAAACTAACAACATCATCGTTAAACATATTCGTTGATGTGCAAAATATTTGAGCGAATACAAATGTTCAAGACTTTAAACCAATGAACCGAAGGAAACAACATATTCCTTCGACTGGCGTAGGTAGACTGGATAGCAAATCTAGTAATATCGAAACAAATAAACACTCAAAGTTACTTACCATATCGAGCATTTGAGATTTTCATTGACGTTTTTGACAAATTGTTCAGTTTTGAAACCCATTATTGAGACTGAAAGAATTTCCAACACAGCTTGCTCACCAATATGTCAACTCTACCGCGGAAGTATATAATTAGCCGTGCGAAGTATTGGGGAGACCGGAAGTGGAAAAACCGGAAGTGCAACAGCGAAGATTTACGTTTAGTAAATTTTAAAATCTATTTCCCTGAGACTTTTATAACGTTGTCTGTGCGGTCGGGCATCGTTTCTAAATCAGATGAAGAATCCTGCATGTACAGCTAGTATCAGTCGTGATTATAAAATTAATACTCTTACAAAAAATATCAAAATAAGTTGAACCTCAAGGAAAATTTCAAAACAAACCGAAAAAAAAAAACAGGCAAAAATATAGTTCATAAAAGCAAACTACTGCTATGAAAGATCTTATTCACCTTTGTTATAACATATATTTACAATACCGAAGGTGGATGCTGTTACACACCAAACCCTCTGATATTTCACTACTTACTCCCTCATTCTCTAAAAAACCCTGGGGAAACAACAGCGGTTTTGAATTATTAATGTAATTGCAATCTCTGTAGCAGACCCAGAATGAATTATTATTGATCTATATTACAGCCATGAACTAGCAGAAGAGTACCTTGTTATCGCTGTTGAGTTTGTTTCTGGTAAAATGTGTTATCATTCGAATTGTTTTTTCCGTCATTTTGATTGGCCGGGAGAACTGCAAATAACTGCCTACAAATAACGGTCTGCTCATGCGCATTACGGTACAAGCCCATTTTGCTGCAAATAACGGTCTGCTCATGCGCAATAACGTTGCATTTGACAATGCCTCGCTTCCCTGAAAAAATGAACTGATTTCTTTGTTTTTGTTTGACTCGTGCGCACTACCCCTTAAAGATTAGAAAAAATAATTTGAATGATAAAACAATTATTGAACTCGGTTATCGTAATATTTTGCTCAACCTCGTCCAATAATTTCTTATCATTTTCTTACGGGGAGAACACTTTTGAATCTAGCACGGATTCCATTGACTATTCACGGAGATAATACGTCATGGATAATGGATAGATTCGGGTGTAGATTGGTAAGTGATTTATTAGTTTGGGATTCAGTATTCAGTTATCTTAAGAAGAAAAAATATCAAACTTGTTTTCTCACTGCTTATACACTGGGTTCCAGGCGCTTTCTCGCTCCAGTTCTTCTCGGTCGTGGGATTCGTTGTCTTTGGCCTCACGGTCTTTGGCGCCTGCGGCACCGTTCGCCATAGAGCGAGAGGACCTCTGGCACCCAGGGTACGCTGGTTATCGTGTTTCTACAAAATTGTGTTTTATTTGCTTTACTGTAACTACCATAGTAACATTTTGTTTGCTTGAAATATATATCCGGTGTAAGAATCTGAAAATTCACTTTGGAGGGGTGATCTTACCTTCCGGCCCTTAAAAACAATATTACTGAATTGAAGAATTGTTTCTTGGATCAAAAAGTCACAGCCATGTTAGAACAATCCGGAATCGAATTTACACTACTTATTGCTAACTGGAAGGGCTGAATAAAGCAGTTAAAATCATGCCTTTTTTAACCTGATCGAGGGCTTTGATTTTGATCATGGTTATAGAGACACTGTTGAAATCTTTACCTTTATGAATATTTTGTTTTTTCAACTTTTGCTATTCTTTATCGTGTTTTGTTCAGTTAAATTTTTCACAATGGAAGTTTAAAAATTTACCGAGCATGGCAAAATTTCGGATCAAATTGCAATGTTACATAATCGCTGATTCGTGCAAATTCCCTCTTGGTGATTGGCTAATACCAAGAGAGTATAAATAAGAGAGAGAAACATCTTAATATCGCGCGTGCCATGTGAATTCCCGGTTGGGCTATTTTTAGCATTCGCATAAAGTCTATTTTCGCCTCACAATACCCCTGTGCGTCAAAAATTGTGTGCCTCATCCAAACCTGGAAGTAGCGAAAACATCTAAATATTTTTGAGGAAAATATAAATTTTGCGTATTTTTGAGTGTTCAACAGCCTCAGTCTTGTTTTATCATAACAAAACATAGCCAATCCTGATCTTTTTGCTTTATCTAATAGATTTTGTCGAAAAAAAGTGAGAAAAATCGACAAAAAGTATGTTGTTTTTGAGCGCGCACGAACACGTCCACGCCATCAAAAAAATTATAAACCAAATGACTTTGGATGATAAAAATAGCCCAACCGGGAATTCAGATTGCGCGCGTGGTATTAAGAACTTTCCGTCTCTTATTTATGCTCTCTTGCTAATACTGATTTGAGCAAAACTCGCGGAATTTGTTTGCTTTCGGGGGCAAATCATTCTTGTGCCGAAGTTCAATCCATTTTTCATAGAAAACCGGTTACAGACATTGGAAAACTACTACTTTATATCAAAAATACGTCAGGTTGATGATTTTAAAATCCAGTAAAGAAGACTTTTAGCTCTGAGAGGGCAGTTTAGCGAGCGAAAGTGTTTCTTCTCTGGTGAAAATAACTGCTCGCTCGGTGAAACTGAAAGGGATGATTCCCAGGAATACTATATCGTTGTCTGACAAAAGATTTCAAATCTGGGAAATATGCACATGCTTTAAAAAACAAAAAAATTCTTCAAACACTGTTTTATACGATTTTTTAACTTTAAAAGCCGAGATTACATTGTTTTTCAATAAATTTATGATGGTGTAAAAAAAAATTAGTTACCAGGGTATGTACTTTGGCGCCTTGTGAAAAGTAAAGAATTTTCAAAAAATGCCTTTCAACATGTGTTAAATAGAATAAAAGACCGATATTAAGAAAATGAAGAGTCGAAATGATATTCTAACCGTGACCAAGAGCATGTTTTGGTGTTTTTATACGGTGACGAGTAATCAAGATCTAAAGCTGGAGAAATCTCAAAGAACGGCGGTCGGTCGGCTAAATCAAATGATTTTAAAAATTACCTACAAGAGCAAAGTAACATAAACTATGAAAGTACCGGCTCAAGCTTCTGAAGTAACACTACTTAGCGTGAATAGATGGGTTAATACAACTGAATTTAGCACTAAGAAAGATGCAATTATTCTAGAGTTGAAGGCCGTTGTTTTACTAATAGCCGTTGCGTGACCATAAGTGTGACCAGGGAGTTGGGATACACTGCATTTTACAAAGAATTGGGTGTGGCCTTTGATGCTATAATAGGTGCTTATTGCATAGATCCTTAGAGGGGGATTGGATGGAATGGAATACCTTTATTATTATTTGACATAGAAACTAAAATTTTAATCTCATTTAAGACCGGTACCTTAATATAGATCATTATGCAAACGGCCTATTCTCTGTTTCCCAGAGCTATCCTACATTAATTTTACTTACATGCAATATCTAAGTAACAGTCTATAGAGGCTTTGCACCATCACGTGATGGCAGCCACGACAGGAGGCAGGAAACAAATGAATCTGGTCTAATCTGATTTACATGAGAAAGAATTCAGTTTCCCAGGGGAAAAAGACTCTATGTTTTGCCTCGTGTCATGGCTACCATCACGTGATGGTGCAAAGCCTCTCTTTGTTGTACTGAAATAGTGTCATTAGAGTGGTTTTCGTGTGAGTGGGAAATATATGTTACTGAATTATAGCACGAACACGGTACGTACGACGTGTACATGTGGTATTGGAATGCCTCCAACTGTCTTAATCTTCCAGTAATTCATCGTGCCATCACAATGCGTATTAGGCCAGGCATAGTTCGAACGTCGATTTTCTCATGAGTCGAACGTATTGAAAACAATGGCTGGTGATATCATTAGGGACGGCACATGAGAAGAACGAGGTTTAAACTGAACCTTCGCTGCACTACGGATACGAAATGGACGAATACCCACTCATGTGAAAACCGCTCTATATATAACGACCTACTAAAACACTTGCTAAAGTTTATATCAACTTTATAATTAAATGAAAAATTGATGCATGAGCTACCTGCAGTGGCAAGGACTTTTGAAAATGGCGGAAATAACATTTCGTAATGTAATGTTTGTCAAGGGGATGTACAAATGTATATATATATATTTGTTCAAATGCAAAGGGAAAGGAAAGAAAGGAAAGAATATCACGATCAATTGTTTGCATCCTTTTTCAATATATTTCTGTAGAATATGAAAAAAAAATGGACGTCTATAGACCCCTTGCGAGTGACGTCAAAGCAACTCAGTTTGTAAGACAAAACAAACGATTTTCAATCTCCTGAGAATTGCATTCCGACGTGCTGCTCGGGGCCAGTCTATAGATTTAATTTTTAACTGATGAAGACTGTTGATTCATTCCTAACCTGCACAGCGCACTACGCGCAATCAACAAACAATCACTCATTGGAGTGTGGCAGTGCTGGGTGCCTGTGGACACCAAAACCAGCACGAGGAAACCTGTTATTTACAGTCGAAACGTCTTAATTAAAAACAAGAAAAGTCAGAGACAAAAGTATATATTCAACTTTAACTAAAGGTGTTTCCCTCCTGTTTTCGAACGACCGAACCGATTTGAACATTTTTGAACGGCCTTTCAACTAACTTTCCGTAGTTTGATTATTATGTAATTCACACGAAGTGTTCTAATTAGATCATTTAAAGTTTAAAAAATGTAACTGATTTAAAGAAATTAACGGTTACGATAGCAGCGATAAAAAGAATCGTTAAATATACCTCAACATAAATTCTGAACAATAACGACGGTACCTAATAAACCAAAGCTATGCTGTTAAAACTATGGAATATGGCAAACGAAATATCTAAAAACTAGAAAATTTTATCTCACAAATTTTGAGTAAATTGTAAAAACAGTTTTGAATCCGAGATTTTGCGTGCGTATAGGGCCTTTCTTAATATTGCATGAAATCCTTAGCCTCAGTTCGTGCCGCTCTGACAACATTCAAACGATCTTTTACACGCATTATTTGGTAAAAGGAGGCAGCTTCGCATCCAAATTAAATGTGTCCACGATGCACAAAAACCGCTCAAAATCGCATAATAATTTTCATAATTTAATTGAGGAACCATACACGTGTTGAACTTCAACAGGGTAAAGGCCTAACGACGGTGTTTTGCGATTTTTTTGTGTTTTTTTGAAACTTTAATCCTCATTTTTTCCCAAAATATTCAAGTTTTGACTACCAAACTTTGTCAGTATATTTTTCACATATGTGTTTTTAATATAAGATAGACTTGTTCTGGGGGCGAAGTTCCCCTTTAAGCTAACATGCACAAAATGCTGATTTTTTTACCTTATTTCTAAAACTTTCTGCGAATATTTTGAGTTAGTCTTTGAAAATAGTTTTTATAAAGCAGATGTCCTGAGAAAGTTACTTCCACAACTTTCTTAGATTTCGAGTGATAATTTTTTTCTTATAGAAAAGTTATTCAGAAGACACTAGCTTGTGTAGGGGCTCGGCAAAAAGAATCAAGTCCACCTGACAGGATACGAACCCCTGACCTTCCTGATATCGTACGATTTGCGATTTAATCAATATCGGTCATATAACATTTTCTAGTTTTTAGATGTTTTGCCATATACCATAGTTTAACAGAATAGCTTTGGATTTTTTAGGCATTGTCGTAATCGCTCAGAATATTCAGGTTTAGGTGAATTCAACGATTTTTGTTTATCGCTGCTATTCCCACCAGTCCCTTACAGAGCGAGTATAAATAAGGTCACTCCCAGATCTACCACGCGCAGTTTCGTATAAATTAGCCTCCTGGTGACAATGGCAGTTATAACGGCTTTCTATTGGTTTAGTCTTTATTCTTATTCATCGCGCGAGAAAGGAAATGTTGCGAATAGGATATTATTTTAACGTTAATTTCACACTTTTACATTTTGATAAACTTCAGTCTAAGTAATATATTTTATGTGAATTTAATAAAATAATTGAACCACGGAAAGTTAGTTTAACGGCCGTTCAAAAAAAACAAAAGGTTGAAATAGGAGGAAAACATCTTGAAATAAATAATTATTCAATCATACACAAAGATTTAACTTTCAATATTTGATCTTTTTTACGACAATTTCAAAAAGTTTCAACTGAATAACGCCCATAAACTGCTGAGCTTTTTGTTTATTTTTTCGCAATCTACCTGAATCGTGCATTTCATGAATAAATCACCATCCTTATTACAGTATGCTGGAGATATCGCATCATTTACTGGCAAAAGTCTATCCCATTGTAATTGTTTGTCACCAGAGTTCAGACAAAATACATGGCGTTTCTCTGAAGAAAGATCTTCAGTATCCCTTCTGAAGCTTTTCACTGTTAACCTGGATACATTCAGAAATGAAATAATTTCAAGAGTAGTTCCTGAAGCAAGGTTAACGTTCCTGGTGACAATGTGTCCTTTCAATCGATAAATAATTATAAAATATGTTACCTGCATAACACGGATATATCGTTATTACTACGAAGTGTTGTAGTGTCATCTCTAGGACTGGAACCACATCCCTCGTCCAGACAAAGATGCACTGATACTTGTTCATTCTCCGGGAATAGTCTCAAGTACCAGCTGTAGCCACACAACCAGAAGGTAGGACTTCTGATGGAACAACGCAGAAGTGTGCAGCAGTAGTCTTCTATTCTCCATCTGTACGTTCTTGAAAATTCCTCATTTTTCTAAGAAAATAAGTGTAAGATGTATAATGTTGTTAACGTGCTTAAAATGATTCAGTTTAATTGAATCAGATGTTCGATGTTCATACTTCAGATATTCTACTCTCCTACCTTAACTCGGCTTAATTCCTCCTTTAGTTCTTTGTTCTCTTTGGCCAGAAACATCATGTGTTCGGTGAGCGATGAACCTTTATCGGCAAGTATCGTGTTTTGTTCGGTAAGTGACGAACATTTCTTCGTGAGTATCGAACATTGTCCGGTAAGTGTCATGCTTTGTTTGGCAAGTGACGAATTCTGTTTAGTGAGCGATGAACATTGTTTGGCCAGTAACGCCATGTGTGCAGCCATGTTGTCTTGTACATGTTTATCAACATGTTGTCGTTCAACTTGGACTGAACATCCCTGATCCTTGAATGGACAATCGAGTATTGTCTTGGTACAGTCATTTCTCAGATGGTCGTCTAAGTTAATCCTACAAACAATCAGAGTTTCTGTGTTACACTATTGTGTCATTCAGTCTCAGTAGGGGTGCAGGGATAGAAAAACATGTATTTTTCACCGCCTTACTTAAATAAAATCGTTCAGTATTTTCCATTTCAACACATAGGAATCAGGCTGTAAACAAAAGGATACATCACAGGTATCGAAAGCCATATTGAACATTCCGTACCTTTTTATCTTGTTCATTTGTCTGGTTCCTGGACATGTACAGCGGTTGGGACATGGAACCATCTCTTCAGGGCAGTCAACATCTTTGTGTACCGGTAGCTCAAGTCGGACCATAACGTTTCTGCATTTCTGACATCTCACCTTTTTATACTCGCATATCTTGTCATGATCCTCCAGTTCTCTTCTCTGCATGTTGGTGTTGCAGTTCACATTAAGACACTGTACTTGTTGGAAAGGACAAGTTTCTCTGTGTTTGCCAAGTGACTGTAGCTTTCCAGTCCAGTCACACTTGAACTGACTTTTCTTTGTGTCTGTATAGACATCAGTGAGACAACGTCAGAAAGTGGAACATGACATAAGGACGTTAAAAATGTTATTGAACAAACAACCAGTGTTGTATAACAAGTTATAAAACTCATGAATAATTAATGAGGAAAACACAATAGAAATCATTGTCCGTGGAGGAGGTTGTATATCTGATACAAAATCGTCCTGATTTGCATAAACTTTGACTCCAATTTTCTCAGTCAAATTCAATTTTATCTTTAAAATTTTAGTAGAACATGAATGTATACACCTAGACGTTTCATAAGTAATATACAATATTCGTGTCCGTGTTGTATCAGATATACAATCACTCGGCTCGTGGTTGTATATCTGATACAACACGACCACTCATATTGTATATATTACTTATTGAAGAAAAACTTTAGTCCGTTCACATTCTCTCTGATGTGCAGTGATGAGTATTTGGATCTTTTCCGCTTGAGACTAAATAAATTAGGTGTCTACAATCCTACCTAACACTAAGATTTTGCACATTTGTTTGTGACAAGAAAAACAGAACGTCACGTATGACGTCATTCTCAACCACTCACCTTCTTTTTCCTCTGTTTGCTCATCACTCTCTGGTGGATCACAATAGACTTCAAGCTTTTCTATCATATTTTTCATAGGCAAACATCTCGCAAGATTGTTTACTTGTAGTGGCTTCTTACACACGGGGCATAGTTGTCTGGCTTCCAGGCATCGTGTAATGCAATCTTTACAGAAGGTATGCCCATTTTTACATTGCCAGGGGTCCTCCAGTACTTCCAAGCTAGAAAATAAAGGACATGATGAAAAGGACTACGGGAACTTGAAAATATGCATCATCAAGAAAACTTAAAATGCTTTATGCCTTTGAATAAAGTCGCTAAACAACAACAACAACAACAACAAAAACAATTTCTTTTTATTACCCTACGATACGATGGTTTTACAATGTATGAATATATAAATGAAACTGAGGGTAAAAGTTACTCAGAATAACTATATAGAGCTAATCGAGCTGAGCAACAAAACTATATCTTTGTTAGAAATACATATATATAGACGAGGTCGACGAGATGGGCAAAAGGAAAAATGATAGTAATGAAAAAATACATCAAACAATAAATTCACCAAAGAAAAAAGAAAAAAATATCCATGACATAGGAAAAAATAAATATATAAAATATTTTTAGGGTACCTCTTAAAAGCCAGTCCACGTAAGCTTCGAGTATATTTGGAAATGATCAAAAGCAACCCAACCTAAAACTTTGTGGGATGAAAGGTAATCACATACAAGTAAACACATGGACATTATTTAGTCTTGTAAACACAATGCGGTCTCGTGACAGCTGGTTGAACTTTGGACCCCCTTGGGCCAATTTTTGGTCCAGAAATTTTTCCAAAATTATCAAATTTTGAACTGCACTCGTTATCATACCCCTAGAGATATTTAAAAACTTTTTCGTTTCTATCATTAAAAAATCTTTATGGTTTAAAATCAGTACTTTCTACCTTTAACGCGTACCTTGCAAAAGAGAAATATTTTCTAAAGAGAGGGTGGTTTCACAGACTCGCCAAATCATGAAATTAACATATTTTCAAAAAAATATTTTATCTAGTAGGATTCATAAGATAAACTTCATTCTCCACGTGAATACAGTGCAAAAGTAGTACTACTGAGAACATGAAAAATATTTGTGGGAAAAATGGCAAAGTCATTGATATCGCAAAAGGTATTAAGGTGAGTAAATCGCCTTTGAAAAACCACGGGACAAGGAAAAAACATCGTAGAAAAGGCAATTTGTAATTAAGTCAGGAACAAATAGATTTATATCGCAAAAGTTTTGAAACCTAAATAATAGCAAAACTCTAACCAAATATCATTTCCCCCACCCCTCCCCCACAAGTTTCAAACTGATTTGCATACTGATTTACGAGGTATATTCTACGGGCTTCACAGATGTGATTTTTAAACGGGGTTTTTTAAAAAATTATCTCTAGTATTTCCGGATTTGGATTTCAAAATAATCCAAGAGTCATATGAGCTTGTTTTTAATTTTCTCTAAAGAAGAACTTGCAAAAGTGGAAGTATAAATGAGACATATAATAAGTGTATGATTGTCGAAGTAGATTTCAATACTGAAGAAAATTATGAATAATAATTACTCGTTTAACATGAGGGAAAAAAACATTTTGGGGGACAATCACAAACGGAGCCTTAAGGTCCATGCTAGGTGAAAGCGCAAAGATCGAATTGGAAATTGGAAGTTGATAATATTTTTGTAGAGGTAGGAAAACCCAGAGAAAAACCCTTGAAGCACAGGAGAGAACCAACAAACAACTCTACTCACATACGACACCGAGACCGGCTGGACTCGAGCTCGGGTCCTTTCTTATCTTCTGTGCTTTTATTATCATTATTATTAATACAGGCGTTTTTAGCTATAAAATTACAAATTAATATCTTGCGGAAATGCGGAATTTACTACTCTCCATAGAAACAGTCGATTTGGGTTGGTGGAGGGTCGTCATTTTTTCGTTCGTGGGGCCATCGATTTTTTCTAGAAACTGAAGAAGAGGGCCACCACAATTTTTTTTCATAATTTATAAACCCCACCCCACCCCCTCAATAAAAAACATACATTTCCTTACTCGCTACACACAACTAGCTTCCTCCTTGTTATTTAGTTCTCGAACAAGAACTCGATCAAGGTCTCGATTAACAAAAACCTAGATCCGCCCCATAAACAAAATTCTAGCTAGCTATGCAACAGTAGAAGGTCTCGTGATTCAGGAAGGCCAATTTAATAAATGTGGCCGGCAGTAATAATTTTTACCAAACTTTTTCTCATCATTTTCAAGTCATTTCTTACATCAAGCGTTTTACCTAGTTTACCTAGAGGGGCTAATTATTTCTATTTTGGTGGGCAACTACGAACAGGTAAATATGAGTCTAAATAATCAAATATTTATAATTTTCTTCAGTGCTGGAATCTACCCTACGACCATAATTCATTTCAAATTTAAATTGGGGATCCGTCCTGGTTCCTTTGGATTGTTATTTGTTGCAATATTGAACAAGTCCCAGTGGACGAACTCCGAAAAATCTTTACAATAGTTCTTAGATGTTGTTTTCCGATTTCACTTTTTAGTAGTCGACCGACACTAAGAACGGCTGCAAAGCATACTATCTTTCTAGGATCTAGGGTATTTCCTTCATTTCTTGTTTTTTTTTTTTTTGTTTTTTTTTTTGTTTTTTTGGCAGCCCGATTTTGAAATTCAATTCAAAACAGATTCAAAACTTCTCCGTTCTCATCAAAAGAAATAATTTTAATGTTAAATGACTAATTATTATTTTTGATATCAATAGTTTTGCCTAGTTACTAACATTTTTACTTTTTTACTTTATTACTTATTATTCATAATTTTCTTCAGTACTGAAATCTACTTCGACAATCATACACTTATTATATGTCTCATTTATACAGTCACTTTTGAAAGTTCTTCTTTAGAGAAAATTAAAAAAAAAAACTCCTATGACTCTTGGATTAGTTTTAAAATCCAAATCCGGAAATACTAGAGACAAATTTAAAAAAATCCTACTAGATAGAATATTTTTTTGAAAATATGTTAATTTCATGATTTGGCGAGTCTGCCGTGAAACCACCCACCTTTTGCAAGGTACACGTTAAAGGTAGAAAGTACTGATTTTAAACCATAAAGATTTTTTAATGATAGAAACGAAAAAGTTTTTAAATATCTCTAGGGGTATGATAACGAGTGCAGTTCAAAATTTGCTAATTTTGGAAAACATTTTGGACCAAAAATTGGCCCAAGGGGGTCCAAAGTTCAACAAACTGTCACGAGACCGCATTACGTTTACAAGACTAAATAATGTCCATGTGTTTACTTGTATGTGATTACCTTTCATCCCACAAAGTTTAAGGTTGGGTTGCTTTTGGTCATTTCCAAATATACTCGAAGCTTACGTATACGTGGACTGGCTCTTAAAGGTACAAATACAGAATGTGATTGAAAAATGAAGATAATACGGATTACCATGTAAAAATGTTGTTAGTAGTTGAGAAACATTTTGATAAAGAAAGCTTGAGATGTAATTGTTTTTTTCAGGGGTTTTTAAGCAAATGGAAAAATTTAGCCCCAGCTATCGATTCTCCAATAAGTTTTCTACAGAAACGTTTTTGTCCTACACGACGCCCAGGTGCGCGAAATCGAAAACTAATTTGTTGAAATTCGTAAAGCAATCCCTGGATGTACTCGGGATTTCATTACAGACAAAGATCACGAAAAATGTTCGGCGAAAAATACAAAACATATACGCTTAACGTTAGGAACCAAGCCGAAAATACGGTGATTTGAATGGGGAAATTATATATTCAAAACGCTATATCTCTGTAGCTTTTTAACCAATTCCCATGAAATTTGGCGTGTTAACGTCTTTCTTGATGTTCTGTCGAAATCAAAAATTGAAATTATAATACAGTCGAAAATCATTTTTATGAAGTCATCACTTCGGTACTCTATTAGTGCGTCACGTACATTTTGCCTGTCCCCTCCATGGCAACGGAAAACAATGATCGTTGAAATCAGTTTTCCTTGAATATCTCCCGTTTTCGATGAGCTTCAGAAAAATGACTATATACATGCTAAACTTCGCATTCAGGCACAGCTATTCAGATGATAATTAGAGGGTTGGATTAGAGCGATTTCGAATAAATCGCAAAAACATTCTGTGACCGCTTATTATGATACTGGAAACTATAGCAGAACAAAAAAATCCTTCGCGTTCGCATAATAATGTCAAACTACTGCTAAACGCCGATCGAGTTGAAATTGACATCAATCAAAACTTCCATCTATGCTTGGTGTCTGGTGTAAAATTCATTTTGATCATACCAGGAAAAGGTTTTCAATTCGCTAGATGAACATGAGAAGTGTGGTCAATAAAAAACTACTGGGAAACACCTTAATAACCACACATGTGGAAAATAAAAATCCCTGTATGGAATATTTGTGGGTTTTTTTATGTGCTGCAGAATTATTCATAAAAAAAATAAATAAATAAAAAAACTCCAAATGTGGTTTATCCACCTGTTGTTGATTTTTGAAAATCCATAGAAAATCCACTGTGAGAGAATAATAGTCTCATATTAATTTTTGTTTTTGTTCACAGAAATTTATAATTTCAGATGATTTTGGATTCTAAGATGCTTTACTAGTAATCAGGTCATCAAAACTAAATAAAAAACATAAAGTATCAGTATTCTTTCCTCAATTTTCTATATAAAGACATATATTTCTTCGACTTTCCATCCAAACACTCGACTTAAATATATTGATATGAGACTATTGTTGCTACGGAAAAAGCGTTGCCCACATAAACACTCTCACAATATATAAAGTCACCTTGCTGTAAGCGAGATGCAAATCGTTTCTATCCTAGTTTTTGAAGATTTTACTATTGTAATATATTATTTTAATTTAAGCTCAATACTGTAAAAAATATTCGAGTTGAATACAATCCCAAACACTGAAAGTTGCCTTACCATATCGAACATTTGAGGTTTTCATCGACTTTTCCCACAAATTGTTCCGTCTTGATACCCATTAAGTAACTGAGGTCTAAGAGGAGAGTAAACAACCGAATAAACTTCCAATATCAGCTTCCTAATCAAAGTATATCACCAGCCAACAGCTCTAACGCGGAAGTCATTGGTAAACATATCAAAGCGGTTTACAAAGTTGGTTTCACTTTCAGAATTAATTAATTAATTAATTAATTAATTAATTAATTAATTAATCATATCTATTTTGAAATCATTAGCAAATCCTGCAATCTGATTGGCTAAAAAGTGGGCGATTTAAGCATTAATTGCACTATTTTGAATCATTAATTGCATCATTTTGTCAACCAATCACTTTTGAAGCTACATATAACTGTTGAGTATTTGAATATATTAAGTTACAAAATGGATATGATTAATAGGTAATAGAACTGAGTGTCTTTCAATTTTGGGCTGAAATCACACTACGCGGACGTGCAATTTCGTAATCACTCTTGCGATTTCAGCCCAAATTACACTCCACTCAGTTCTATTACCATTATTGATTAGCGAGGAACTGGGGAGACAGGAAGTGGAAAATTCGCCCGGAAGTAAAGTAACAAACTTTAGTGTAATGGATTTCCCTGTGGTTTTTATTCCAGAAATGTAGTTCATAAAAGAAAAACTATCAGGAGAGAGAAAACAACCTGAAGTGAGCATTGCAGCATTTTAATGGCTTCAATGTTGCAAAGATAAATTTATCGCACATGAATTTTCAATGAATTTTCAACCCGCTTAGAAAACTCATGACTTTAGAAATGGCTAAAAAAAATGATAAATTATTTTTATAAAACAAGTTCTGGTGGAACTGGAGGTAAGAAAATGAAGGCTTTTTAACCGAAAAAAAAAAAAAATCTCAAGTCAGCATTGCAACATTTTAATGACTTTATTTATCCCAATGGCCACATGAATTTTCAACACGCTAAACGAGGTTGGAAAAGAGGAGAAACTGTGTTTAGTCTTTGCCTTCCCTTCTACTTCTACTTCTACTGAACACGGTTGCAATTATCCCGTTCTTATTTATCGAGCGTGAAAGAGAATGGTGCAAATAAGATACTATAGGATACTATTTTAATGTAACTTTCTTTAAATTTTACATTTTTATAAACTTGAGTTTAAGTAGAATATTTTTGTGAATTTCATAATAATCGAGGTACGGAAAGTTGGTTTAAAAAAAGTTCGGTATGGTTGTTCGAGAAACACCCTAAAATGAATAACTATATACGATCTTTGATATTCCATGACACGTCAAAACATTAAGTATACGGGCTCTGATACTTAATGATACTTTAAGTATCCCGACACGTCAAGTACTGTCCCCTGATACTTTGGATATCAGCGAGTATCAAGAGCTCGTATTTTCCATGACTCCCCTTTTTTCACGCAGTGTATTTAGTGATACATACAGATTTAACTGTCGATAATTGATCTTTCTCGCCAGTCACACTGTTATTTTAAAACCAAAGTGAAGCTAGCCTCGGATTGGCAGCCTCGGATTCATATTCATTGAGATTCAGAATCATTTCCGGGGAAGGTCAAGCACGTTATTCTATTAAAATCCTCTCTGTTCCACAAACGCAAAAAGTGGAGTATAACAGAACAACTCATTTTCAGAAGTACTTTTTACTCCTTCCCCCCCCCCCCCCCCCCCACTCTCATTTTCACTCACATTTTGAATCATATTAATAAATTTCTCACTCCTCAAAAAAAGCTAAATACAACAAATGCCCATAGATCATTCAAATAAACTTACGAAGACCTCCGAAACGGTGTACAGCGAGCCCGGTCCACGGGTCAACACAAGCGAGGTAGTGACTAAATACGGGCGAATAGCCGCGGACTAATCTCTAAGTTGACTTTCTGAGCTCTATAGGGATGTGAGAGAGGGGATATGAAGAAATGATGGCGATCGAAAGGAAATGGAAGACTTACGAGGAGTTGTAAACTCGTGATGGGTTGCTGTTGGGATCCCGAGTGACCTACTTTCTCTTCTTTCTTAACAATGGAGAAAAAACGCTAAAACTAGCTTAATCCGAGTTATAACCAAACAGGGCGATAGAGGTATAACTTCTCAAAGGTCAGCTAAGATTTCTTTACTTTATTTCACATTTTATTAAGGTTTTTTATAGTTCCCCATACATTTTCTTATAATATGACACCACAGAAACCCAGCTTGGGCTACCTATGAATCAACTCCCTTCTCATTTACTCCAAAATGGAGTCGAATTGCAGGGGTAAAATCAACTCCCTGTTAGTTTGCTCTGAAATTAGAGTCATTTCAGAGCAAACTTACTCTTCTGTACTGTAAATCAACTCCTTTCTTATTTACTCCATATCTGGAATATAGATTACTCCAGAATTGATAAAGGATGTTAAATTACTCATGTATGAGTATAAATTACTCTAGTAGGGGTTAAATTTTCTTCGAGAGATGAGTAGGTTTCACTCTCTTACAAATTACTTAACTTTTTTACTCTATCACATGAATTATATCTACTCCTTGAAAATAACAGGTCACTATCCTGTAAATTTTTTATTAAGTTTTCAATCATTAACCTTGTCCTCGTTTGATTTTCGTAACCCTGAATGTATGGGTAATCTACCTGAATCGTGCATTTCATGGTTAAATCACCACCATCATCACAGTATGTTGATATCGCATCATCTGCTGTCATAAATCCATCCCATCGTAATTGTCTACCATCAGAGCTGAGACAAAATGCATGGCGTTTCTCTGAAGAAAGATCCCCAGTATCACTTCTGAAATTTGTCACTGTTAATCTGGATACATTCAGAAATAAGATAATTCAGTTCAAGAGTAGTTCCTAAAGCTCGGTTCCAGGCAACAATGTGTCGTTTTAAGCCCATAAATAATTATATAGAATATCTTACCTGCATAACATTGGTATATCTTTATTACGATGAAGTGTTGTAATGCCAAATCTAGGACTGGAATCACATCCATCGTCCAGGCAAAGATGCACTGATACTAGTTCATTCTTCGGGAATAGTCTCAAGTACCAGCTGTAGCCACACAACCAGAAGGTAGGACTTCTGATGGATTGTCGACGTATCTCGCGGTAGTTTTCTATTCTCCATCTGTACGTTCTTGAAAATTCCTCAATTTCCTAAGAAAATAAGTATAAGTTGTATAATGATGTTAACGTGCTTAAAATGTTATTACATTGATGTTCATACTTTATATTGTACTTTCCTACCTTAATCTGGTTTAATTCCTCCTTTAGTTGTTTGTTCTCTTTGGCCAGTAACATCATGTGTGCAGCCATGTTGTCTTGTACATGTTTATCAACATGTTGTCGTTCAACTTGGACTGAACATCCCTGATCCTTGAATGGACAATCGAGTATTGTCTTGGTACAGTCATTTTTCAGATGGTCGTCTAAGTTACTCCTGCAAACAATCAGAGTTTATCTGTTACACTATTGTGTCCTTCAGTCTCAGCAGGGATGCAGGGATGAAAAAACATGTTTTTTTCACCGCCTTACTTAAATAACATTGTTTAGTATTTCCCTTTCAACACTTAGGAACTAACTAGGCCATAAGCAAAAGAATACACTGTATTAGAGTATCGAAACCCAAATCGAGCAATCTGTACCTTTTTATCTTGTTCATTTGTCTGGTTCCTGGACATGTACAGCTGTTGAGGCATGGGACCATCTCTTCAGGACATTCCGAGTCTTTGTGTACCGGTAGCTCAAGTCGGACCATAACTTTTCTGCATTTCTGACATGTCACCTTTTTATACTCGCATGTATTTTCATGATCCTCCAGTTCTCTTCTCTGCATGTTGGTGTTGCAGTTCACATTAGGACACTGTACTTGTTGGAAAGGACAAGTTTCTCTGTGTGTAGTGATATTCTTCCTCTTAATACTTGTATCACAACCGTTTGGACATGACAGTATTACTTCAGGACAATCATTACTCTTGTGCTTCAGCAGGTCACGTCTGATCAGAGTCACACCACATTGCTCATCACATTCCAACTCTTTATACTCGCATATCTTATCATGATCTTCCAGTTCTCTTCTCTGCATGTTGGTGTTGCAGTTCACATTAGGACACCGTACTTGTTGGAAAGGACAAGTTTCTCTGTGTTTGACAAGTGACTGTAGCTTTCCAGTCCAGTCACACTTGAGCTCACTTTTCTCTGCGTCTGTGGACATGAGACAACGTCAGAAAGTGGAACTCGACATAAGGACGTTAAAAATGTTATTGAACAAACAACAAGCGTTGTATAACAAAGTACTGAAGACGAATTTTGGTCCATTCACATTCTCTCTGACGTGCGGTGATGAGTATTTGGATCTGTTTCGCATAAAACTAAATGGATTAGATGTCTACAATCCTACCTAACACTAAGATTTTGCACATTTGTTTGTCACAAGAAATACAGAACGTCACGGATGGCGTCATTCTCAATAACTCACCTTCTTTTGCCTCTGTTTGTCCATCACACTCTGGTAGATCACAGTACACTTCAAGGTTTTCTATCATATTTTTCATACCCAAACATCTCGCAAGATTTCTGGCTAGTAGTGTATTCTTACACACGGGGCATAGTTTTCTGGCCTCCAGGCATCTTGTAATGCAATCTTTACAGAAGATCTTTTGCATTGCCAGAGGTCCTCCAGTACTTTCAAGCTAGAAAGGAAGCGACAAGATGAAAAGGACTACGGGAATTGTTGAATTTCATATTGTATTTGTTTCAGTTTACTGACATATCCAAGAATGAAAGTATTGGCTACAATCGTATGGATACAATCTCACAATGTAATCAACGTTATTGGCATGATAAAATAGTGTTAAGGGATTCATAAGGAAATACTAAGCACAGAAACATTCAAAGGATAAGTTGTTTGGATCAGGTTCTTGGGGTAGGAGGTTGGAATGGGAATTAGGACGATGAGTAATGTTTACAACATGTGCGGCCTTGCATGATTCTATGGCCGATACAACACAGACGAGAATATTGCAAACATTACTTCGTAAAGTTACGAAGTTACGTTATTTTATTAACTTCTCATACGTAGTTATAGTCAGGTCTATTAGCGAAAAGATCGTGCACTTATGAGTATAAGCATCAAACTTGGCACAAATGTTGCTTGAGGCATACTAAACACATTTAGGGTTGGGTGCCAAAAAAATGGTGGTCGGGAGGAGGCATCTGAATATTTTGGCTATAATAGCTACATTTTAAAGTCGGTTTTCATTGAATAAAGTCACCGAGAAAAACATTCAAACGTCACACCCACCAACCAATCAGCGCGCTTAGACTAGAAAGCAATCTGATAGGACAAAGGGTGCGTTTCGAAGAAATCTCTTTTTTAGTAGTTTAAAATTCCTCTAGGTGTTTGAATACATAAAGTCAGCCTGTTTCGATTTTGAAATTTGAGGTGTTATCATACGTACTGTACTAGATAGTTCTTATTACCATAGCGCGGTCTTCAAAACATGGCGGGAGAACAAGCGATTATGTTCACAACACTACTCTTAACAATTGCTCTATTTTTTCCAAAAGCGAAAGAGATTTCTTCCACATCTAAGGTTAGCTACATTACAAAGGGATTTCTAAAATAATCACAGACAAATATACAATAATCAGCAGTCAGGTGGCACGCTTTCGAAACTGGAACTGATAGTCCAGTCCACTCCAGTCCAGTCCACGTTTTACAACATGCCGATAGGCAAAAGTACAGTAACCTTCGAAGACAAGGAAAGTAAACATTTTGACAGCAAATTGTCAACTGGTGAGCTCTGATTGGTCATTGTTCGCGGTAGCCCAAATTAAACCATCTTTTTAGTTCCCTTATCAAAGGTGCCTTTTCCGGAGATCTAGACTTGTTAAGCTAGTTCGGCTTCATTTCCTTGAACAGCGAATTTCCGACCCTTTTCTATACAAAAACTCTAAAATTCCCAACCCTTTCCTATACCACCTGCCTAAAAAAGGTACCGTTTCTGGCGGTGCACCCCTGTAAAGTTCAGTATAGGGAGTACCCACTCATCCCCCCCGATCTCAAAACCCCTAAAACTGCTAACAAAAGGCCATGAATTTAATTGAGTTCGAGTAGTAATTTAGCGGATTAGGTAAGTTCGCTCGTAGCGAAGCCGCTATTTAATGACAGCCCTCGATCGAGAAGACACACAAACTTTTCCTGATAATAGAGGAACATGTTGATGTATAAATATGTACTGATATGAAGTTAGAATTTTAGTTTGGGACAATTTTTGAATGTGTTTTGGTTTGTTTGTTTTACATCATGCCTCCCAAGTCCATCGATTAATTTATTCCAGTCATTTTAAAACCTTGAGTACGACGTACTTCGATTCAAAAACAAATACTCAAAGTTGCTTACCATATCGAGCACTTCAGATTTTCATCGACTGTTCCCACAAATTGTTCAGTCTTGAAACCCATGACGGTAAACTGCGTTCTTAACAGAAGAGTCAACAGAAGTATCTTAATTAATGCGACGACCACTCTAAGTTTCACTTTCAGAATAATAAGCCGCGCGTGCGATGAACTGGAAAAGCCGGAAGTAAAACAGTCACTTGGGTCAAAATCAATAAAAATTGGAAATGATTTGAAACTTAGTTAAACTTATTTATATGGCCCCAATAGTAGCCAAGCAAAATATTTTCTTCACAGTCAAAATTGGCGGATGAAAATTATCAATTTATTTCATCATATACATATTGTGTGTAAATGACGTCATACATTCAAAAAATGCAAGCCATTCAGAATCGAGAAAGTTTGCAAAACTGAAGTGTCATCCTTCTTCACCTGGCGATTCTTCGGAAACGGAAACGGTTATTTCCTTATCTTATTTTCCCACTCAATGATGAATATCATAGTAAGATAAGAAAAAATTCCTCTGAAAATCTCAATTCAATTCTCGCAAGCTTCATGACACCACTGTTTTGAAGTGACGTCATTCCTTCGTCACTATTTCAGAACAGTAGGCTGTTCTTTTAGTTTTAACTCAAAAAAAAGGGGGGATGAAAGAAGAAAATGTTGTAGTGCATTTTTATGGATTTTTTTGTTCGTTCGTATTATAGAGGACATTATCTTGACCTGGAATTTAAAAAAATCATTAAACTCAATTTTTTCCACCTTTTACTTTTATCTAGATTGGCCCCCCTGTGTCTTCACCCGAGTTGCACGAGCCGGTAAGCTTATATTTTTGTGTCTACTGCCTTCTGGAAAGGCATAGCCACTATGTCATCGTGTAGTTTCCGAAGTGTCTGTAAGAGTGTAACCTCAAGCGATGCCGAAAGCCGTTACAATTTTGTAACCAATCAGCAGTTAGACATCTCGGCAGCTTGTAACCTCGTGTGTCTTTCGTTTCTTTCGAGTTTCTTTCGCTCGATTCATTGCTCAACATACGATACAAATTCCTACTATAACTTTTTCATCTTCAAAAAAAGCATGATTTCTCTCTCTCTCTCTCTCTCTCTCTCTCTCTCTCTCTCTCTCTCTCTCTCTCTCTCTCTCTCTCTCTCTCTCTCTCTCTCTCTCTCTCTCTCTCTCTCTTGCCTCGTGGGGCAATTTAAATAGTGGTCTCGCCAACAAACTACAAAAGTTACAAAATCGTGCGGGCCGAATAATAACATTTCAAGGTTATGATACCAGATCCAAAGATATATTGCGTTATCTAAATTGGGACAATCTGGCATCTAGAAGAGATAAACACTTGAGTTTGCTAATGTACAATTCAGTTAACCATGCTGTTCCTAAGTACATTAGTGATCTTTTCCCAAAATGTTCTGAAAGTAACCCTTATAAATCTCGACTTAGAGATCAAGAACTTGATGTCGAGATTGCTCGTGTCCCAAAGACTGAGTTCTATAAAGGGTCATTTTCATATAGGGGTGCTAAAAACTAGAATTCGCTACCTCATAATGTAAAGTCATCAAAATCTAAAGAGATTTTTAAAAAGTTATTGTTGGGCAAACAAATTGTCAATTAACTTTGAATGTTTTTATTATATAATTTGAAATCTTTATTTCATATTTAAAGTTGTACTTATTGTACGTATACAGAGACTCTTTTTATCACGGCTTTCATGTAGAGAAGTTTATAACTTATGGAACTACCGTGTATAAATAAAAGTGATTCATTCATTCTCTCTCTCTCTCTCTCTCTCTCTCTCTCTCTCTCTCTCTCTCTCTCTCTCTCTCTCTCTCTCTCTCTCTCTCTCTCTATGTTTCTATCTCTCTCTCTCTCTCTCTCTCTCTCTCTCTCTCTCTCTCTCTCTCTCTCTCTCTCTCTCTCTCTCTCTCTCTCTCGCTAACATTGATAGATTAACAAACATTAAATTTTTAAAGGGGGTGGGTCAAAATAAAATTTATATATTAAGGAATATATTCAAGCAAATGTAAATGTACAAGAATATATTCAAGCAAAAACAGGTATTCGGACCCAAGCTATGGAATGAGGGAGGGTTGTTGGGGAGGGGGAGAAAGGTTGTTCATTTGTTGAAGAGATGTGTAATTTTTTAATGATTGTATAATGAATGGTATGATATATACATTATTTAGAATCACTAAAATGAATTCCATATGGGGTGGGTCAAAAATTAAATTTAACACTTCAAGGGGTGGGTCAGGGAAAAATGTTTTGATGCAGACAATAATCTAGCTATGATTAAACTAGATCTTAATACATCTCAGATACAAAAAAATATACTGAGAAAAACTACAAAACGACTGACAAACAAAGCTTTGATAAAAGAACTTATAGAAGTCAGACAAGCTGATAGTGATCTAGCTACAACTGCGAAAGCGAACTGCCAAGACTCCTTATTGAATATTTCCATTTATGAAGATACAGAAAACAAAAACTGAGAGAAAAAAAATGACCAGTTAAATACATTTTGACTAAGAGTATTTACATTGATAAAACGTTTGTTTGGCAGTGAGCAGTTTCGATCCTGAAAAATGCGTTAGTAACGTAATCAAAGCTGTTGTCGCACCAGTAAACTAGGATAAAAGGTTGTTCTCAACAGGAAAGGAAACCTTTGTGCGAAATAAGTAAAGATTTGCATTGTGATTTGGTGAGTCTTGGAATGTTCATCATTGAGCCCTAGTTTTGATATAAAATAGCTTATTTGGCAGTGAGCAGTTCCCGGGGGGGGGGGGGGGGGGGGGAGCGGCGAGCAGTTTTGATCCTGAAATAGACCGTTTTCCTTTGATTTATACTCGCAAAAAATAATACAAACTTACATCCACACCCTCCTAGTAACTCCATACTTGCGGTCTTCAAAGGAAAACGCGAACCTTCCGGCGGATACCGGTTACCGAAACGCATATTTGGAATTCCGATGAGTACCCTTTGTGTACGGATCACAGGAAGAACGCCAAATCAACGGATTCGCGTTTGATTTTCTCAAAAACCGTTTAATGAAATGACCCGAAACCTAGGCACAACACAGATGGATAATCCTTCTTGGCTCTGTTGAATTTTCAAGCGAAAAGAAGGCAGGGAAGGTGAAGAATTCCGGGCTGAAATGCGAGATGGTGTGCAATCCGGAGACCGGAGCTGCCTGCCTTGTCTCATTTTTACAGTAAAGAGAGCGAGTCAAATAAAACCCCCGAACTTTCGAAGCCCTAAACAAGCATTTTTAAGACTTTCGCAAAAAAAAAAAAAAAAAAAAAAAAACACTTCAAAACAAGTAATAAACTATCAAACTTTATTTTAAGATAAAATGTTTTTGATGAGCGACTACTGAGGACAGATTTTAGGAGCAAAATTTGAACTACATCGATTAACAGCTATTTCTGTTCCACAGGGATCCCAAGCAAAGAAACCTTAAACACAGATACTTAGGGTGGTAAGCCTGTGCATATACCATAGTTTTAACAAAATAGCTTTGGTTTTCTTAGGTACCGTCGAAAACGTTCAGATTTTAGGTTTAGGTGAATTCAACGATTCTTGTTTATCGCCGCTATTGGCACCAGTCCCTTACAGAGCGAGTATAAATAAGGTCACTCCCAGATCTACCACGCGCAGTTTCGTATGAACCTCGTGGTGACAATGGCAATATTACTTTAGTCGTAAACCTTTCGCGCTCACCCTGTCAATGATCAGTAACTGTGTTCAGTCTTTCCCTCCCTCCCTCCCCCCTCAAAAAAAAAGTTCTTTACGGTTGTTCGAAAACAGGAGGCAAACACCCTAAAATGAATAATTGTTCAGTCATACATACAGATTTAACTGTGGAAAAAAGAATGTGGCAAAGGCTTTCTTTGAAAATGTAACCACCTCGAGTTTCGACTTATTTCTTCGTAATCCTGGTATGCGTAATCTACCTGAATCGTGCATTTCATGATTAAATCACCAACAGCACTGTATTTTGATATCGCATCATTTGTTGTTATAATTGCATTCCATTGCAAATGTGTCCCACGAGTGCTCTCCTTAAATACATGGCGTTTCTCTGAAGAAAGATCTGCAGTGTCCCTACTGAAGCTTTTCACTGTTAATCTGGATACATTCAGGAACAAAAATAATTCAGTTCAAGAGTATTTGATGAAGCTCGGTTCCAGCCGACAGAATGTCATTTAATCTATAAATGATTATAAAATATCTTACCTGCATAACACGGGTATATATTCATTGCGACAAAGTGTTGTAATGCCATCTGTAGGACTGGATCCACATTCCTCGTCCAGAAAAAGTTGCACTGTTATTTGTTCATTCTCCGGGAATAGTCTCAAGTACCAGCTGTAGCCACACAACCAGAAGGTAGAACTTCTGATTGAGTGCCGAAGTGAGTTGTGGTAGTTTTCTATTGTCCATCTGTACGTTCTTGAAAATTCCTCATTTTTCTAAGAAAATAAGTGTAAGATGTATAATGATGTTAACGTGCTTAAAATGTTATTACATTGATGTTCATACTTTATATTGTACTTTCCTACCTTAACTCGGATTAATTCTTCCTTTAGTTGTTTGTTCTCTTTGACCAGCGATAAACACTGTTTGGTAAGTGTCGAACATTGCTCGGTAAGTGACGAACATTTCTTCGTGAGTATCGAACATTGTCCGGCAAGTGTCGTGTTTTGTTCGGTAAGTGACGAATTCTGTTTAGTGAGCGATGAACATTGTTTGGCCAGTAACACCATGTGTGCAGCCATGTTGTCTTGTACATGTTTATCAACATGTTGTCGTTCAACTTGGACTGAACATCCCTGATCCTTGAATAGACAATCGAGTATTGTCTTGGTACAGTAATTTCTCAGATGGTAGTCTAAGTTACTCCTACAAACAATCAGAGTTTCTCTGTTACATTATTGTGTCATTCAGTCTCAGCAGGGGTGCAGAGATGGAAAAACATGTTTTTTTTCACCGACTTACTTATGAAATCGTTCAGTGTTTTCCTTTTAACACTTAGGAACTAACTAGGTCGTAAGCCAAAGCATACACTGCATCAGAGTATCGAAACCCAAATTAAGCTATCTCTACCTTTTCATCTTGTTCATTTGTCTGGTTCCTGGACATGTACAGCGGTTGGGACATTGAACCATCTCTTCAGGACAGTCGACATCTTTGTGTACCGGTATCTCCATTCGAACCATAACGTTTCTGCATTTCTGACATCTCACCTTTTTATACTCGCATATCTTATCATGATCCTCCAGTTCTCTTCTCTGCATGTTGGTGTTGCAGTTCACATTAGGACACTGTACTTGTTGGAAAGGACAAGTTTCTCTGTGTTTGGCAAGTGACTGTAGCTTTCCAGTCCAGGCACACTTGAACTGACTTTTCTTTGTGTCTTTATAAACATCAGTGAAACAACGTCAGAAAGTGGAACATGACATGAGCAAGTTAAAAATGTTATTGAACAAACAACAAGTGTTGTATAACAAAGTACTGAAGAAGAATTGTAGTCCATTCACATTCTCTCTGATGTGCGGTGATGAGAACATGCTGGCTACGGGGCCCGCGGAAGAAATTCAGATATTCAAAGTTGATGAAACTTTTCACCCTACGGTTCTAACTTAATTAATTACAGGCGGAGCTATTCGAGATTTTCTTCGCCTAATCCTTCCCTTACCTGAGAACACTATATACTAAGAGATGTATGGCAGCACAGCAAGAATGTTGGCTATATTTTCTTCGCGGCTGTATATACACTCCAAAACTCGATTTTCTTGACTATTTTAGTTAGCACATTAACTTTCAACATGTAATTAGAGTTTTCCGGTTTACAGGCTTTGGTACTAATAGTGCCAAGTACTAATTTACATATGTGCACTGATGCATGATCAGCATATCATGTGCGATATGATGTGACCGACGATTTGTTTTATTTACGACAACTACATTTTCGATATTTTTTTCGAGAGATATTTCCAAGATAAAAAGCAGCCAATTACCAAAACCGGCGAGGGTCTACTTCAAGTAATTAAGGCTTTCCAACGTAACAACGTGCAGTTGGAAAGCGTATTCATTACGGTTCATAGCCATGTCCTTATCGGTATCGATAATGTATTGTTGTTAGTAAGTTATTACATAACGTGTTATATACTTTTGTTTGTGTTTTAGTAGATATTTGAATATGCTAATGCCTGTGTCAGTATTTAAGCTGTAAAGCCGTTAAGGTCTTTACTCTCGCTTGTTGGACAGCCTGTTTTGGAACCAAACTTAAATAATTGATTTTTCATAGCTCTATCCCTCGGAGCCGTACGCCTGCACTCGGTCGAGAACTACGTTTCCCAGTGGGTTTTTGTCCCAAGTGGTTTTTATCCCACTGGTTTTTTCGTAGCGGGCAGCGTACTTATGCATTGTAAATGTTCTAGGGTTCCACTTTATCCCTATATCAAATACGTTATTTTGTAATAGATATATAATATTTCTATTAGACAAGCCATTTGTAAAACATGAATAAATATAATACATAGAGGATATTACACGGTGGCGCGAACATATGAAGTTTATCTTCGAGTGGAAAAAAAGATTTCACGAGTGAGCGTAGCGAACAAGTGAAATCTTTTTTTCCACGAGAAGATAAACTTCATATGTTCAAGCCAACGTGTAATTTTCTTTTTATTATATAGATATGAGTGTTTTAGCTGGAAAATAAATTTAAAAAATAGACGAAAAAGTTCTCCAAAGTGTCTTTATTTTGCAAATATAGTCAAAATATTACAATAGCAATAATAGCAAACAATTTATCTTAAAACATGTAAAAAACAAAATGTATATAATTCATTGAACTCTTTGTCATTCAGTAGTGAATAAGAGTACACATTTTTACGAAAGTGGCGGTCTACGCTTTGTAAAAAAGCTCTTATAGAAGATGGTTCGTACTCTTCACCGTTTTTCTTTCGTACGCCAAGGACAAACCTGACTACAAGATCTTGCAATTCTTTCGGAGGAATTGTATGAATCTCTCGGTTTTCCTGTTCACTTAGGAGAAATTCGTTGAATATTCTCAGGTCATAAAGTGTCTTTTTCTTTGTATTTTCGTTCTCCTGTTGTTCGCTGAAAGATTTGATGTATTCGTCTGTGACTTTTACAAATCTCGCCATTTTGTCGGACTAGTGTTTTGACAACTCGCGCCGAAATGAGCGGGGAAAACCAAGGAATGACGTCATCGATATCCTCACTAGTGAGGATATGGAAAATATGTCCACCGTACCCCGGATGTAGTTTCGTATGAGATCTACGAGTGGCGTATTTTACAGTAAAACACTCATATCCATATAATAATATGAAATAAATTATGCTGGTCGTGCTGTCCACCAGGCACCAAGCACAGTCACGCTCCTAATGTCGTTTGTTATTATTGGCGCTTAGCGCGGTGCGTTGGGTAGGAATGAATGTCTAAACATCGCGACCAACATTTCTGTCTGGCACAGGATTAGGATAACGTGGAGGAGCTGAGGCAATACTAAATTGTCACTGCAGAACCGGCTAACAAGAACCAGTGATAAATCGCAAGAAGAGCTCGAAATTGCGGACGAAGCATGGTTCAAAGTGAAAGTTAACTTTAATAATAATAATAATAATAACCTCTGAGTTTAGCCTTCTCGGCACGAATTCTCACGTGCCTGAGAGGAGCGATTTTGTAAACTTTATGAACAATTGATAAATAATAATGATCTCACAACGGTTTCATATTTATAATTCTTTTTCCTGCTTCGAAGTACCAGCGACAATTGTAATTTTAGAACTGAGTTTGTACAAAACGATATTTGTGATAAAATGATAAGAGTATAATAAAGATTTCATCGGTGCCTATCGCCGGTGCCTTGCTGAAAACATTTCGCCTGACACACAAGCTCTATAATTGTAAAGTCAATCATCATATTAGCTAGCCCGATCTGATATCTTATTCATAACAGAAGTGTATAATGGAGATTGAATTTTCATGAAATCAATTTTCAGTGGACGGAATGATATTCATATCCCATCAGTAGGCTTCGGTTTTTATCCAAGCAATATCACACTCTTTGGCAGTGAGTGTCTATGGTGAATTTTTTAGCTTTTCTCCAACATGTTGAATAAGAGTCATACATAAACTGTACAAACAATGAACAAAATCTTTAGTACAAAACTACATTATGGCCAGAATATAGGCATATTCTACAGTGGTACTAGCGCGGTACTATTAGCGCCAAATCGGCCTTAGTACCTGTAAATGGGAAAACTCTAATTGAAGTAAGAAAAGAGGGAAGTTTGATTTTTAACTGACCCCCTGACGGGTCCCCTCTGTCCAGATCAACAAGAAATTATGGATATTTGGATCTGTTCCGCTTAATTAAACTAAATAAACTAGATGTCTACAATCCCACCTAACACTAAGATTTTGCACATTTGTTTGCGACAAGAAATACAGAACGTCACGTATGACGTCATTCTCAACCACTCACATCCTTGTGGATCACAGTAGACTTCAAGGTTTTCTATCATATTTTTCATACCCAAACATCTCGCAAGATTGTTGACTTGCAGTGCATTCTTACACACGGGGCATAGTTTTCTGGCCTCCAGGCATCTTGTAATGCAATCTTTACAGAAGCTATGCCCATTTCTGCATTGCCATGGGTCGTCCAGTACTTCCAAGCTAGAAGATAAACGACAATTATTCAAGATGAAAAGGAATACGGGAATTGTTGAATTTCAAATTGGATTTGTTTCAGTTTACTGACATATCCCAGAATGGAAGTATTGGCTACAATCGTAAGGATACAATCTTACAATGTAACTACATCCCTTTTCTTCCTCTCAACTCTTCTCTTCAAACGAAAAGACCGTTGTGATTTATGAATGGTCATTCAAGTGCACATAACCCCTATCTGACTTATATTAAACGTATAATGTTGTGAAGCACTTCTGCGAAGAAAAAAATAAATTTTAATAAATTCCTGATTTTCTGTGCGTCTTCAAAGTTATTGAAAATGGACCATAAAACTATACCTGTGTTTTCCCATCACCACCGAGCAAATGAGGAGAATGAGCTCGAGTCTAGATCTAGTCGGCTGTGACGTATACCCAGGTAAACAAGTCGAAGGTATTCCCATAAAAACCGAGAGTTGAAACTATGCCACTGTTTATTTTTTGTGCAGAAAAATTTGTTTCGTTGCCACTAGTTTAAGAAGAAATGTGTGCTTCCTTCGCGTCTCTACACATGCAAAGCCGAGAAATAATTTGCTGAAATGTGTAAAGGAAACCCTGGATATACGTGGGATTTCATTACAGACAACTGATCACGAAAAATATTCGGCGAAAACTACAAAACATACACTTAGTGGGGGAGAAGACAGGCCAAATGTTACCCGGAAATTAGTGCGTCACGTACTGATTTCGTCTGTCCCCTCCCCACTACGTGTATGTTTTGTCCAATCTTGTCCAATTATATATGCAACAAGGGAGAGTTGAGAATCCAAATGGAAGTGAAAAGTGTAATTTTAGCGAGCAGCTTTCTCTTTCGTACACTTTCCATATCAGCAAGTAAGTATTAAGTCTGAAAAAGTTTATGTTTTACGATTAGGAAAGGGCTAATATTTCCTATTTCCGGTTACCGAAACTCATTATTCATGATGTCCTGAAAAGTATGCAATGACTTTGATATGAATAAATTATAAAAAACTTATTAGATAATCAATTTCTGGGATAAATTTTCCCAGAGGTTTGTGAAACGTTACGGGAAATGAAAACGGCCAAGTTAGAAGTTATGAACTAAAAGCCAAAATTAAATTCCCTGTCTTAGACTTAAAAATCAAGATAGCCTATTGAGGACTGATGACCCCGTCGAAGATGTTGAGAACAAGATTTCACAAAGGCGGACGCTAAGATCTTGGGTATGGACAAAACATGGACCCCCTTCATGGACCCGGTCCATGAACCCCGTTGTGGACCCGATCCATGGACTACCCCATCCAAAAAATCATTTTTTTTATACGAAAACTCGACTGAGATTATTGTAATACTTATCTTATACGTTTATTCGACAAACTATACGAACTATTTTAGCTATGGAAAAAGGGTTGACAACATAAACACTCTCAAAATATATTAAGACCTTGCTGTAAACGAGATGCAAATCGTTTCTATCTTATTTTTTGAAGATTTTACTATTGTAATATATTATTTTAAGCTCAATACTGCAAAAAATTATTCGAGTTGAATACAATCCCAAACACTGAAAGTTGCTTACCATATCGAACATTTGAGGTTTTCATCGACTTTTCCCACAAATTGTTCTATCTTGTAACCCATTACGATAACTGAGGTCTAAGAGGAGTGAAAACAATCGAATAAACTTCCAATATCAGCTTCCTAATCCAAGATATCACCAGCCAGCAACAGCTTTGACGCGGAAGTCTTTGGTAAAAATATCAAATCTGCTTATACGAAGTTAGTTTCCCTTTCAGAAATAATTAGCCGTGCCAGGAATTGGGGAGAAAGGAAGTGGAAAATCCGGCCCCGGAAGTAAAACAACAAAGGTTTAGTGAAATTGACTTCCTGTGGTTTTTATTGCAGAGATGTACTTCATAAAAGAAAACATTGTGCTAATTCTTTTTTTTTTTATTTTGTTTGATCACTCAACAAAGTTTACAATCACGACGCTTACCCACCCACCCCACCCCTCTATTATTTGACTATTGATTCCTTTATCCTCTGACTTTCTAATATTCTGCATGGAAAAAATATAAGAACTTCATTTGTTGAATAATAATTAGAGTAGGAAAGCCAGGCTGCATTCTCTTTTGATACTCTATATTACAATCATGAACTACCTTATTACATGAAATTTTTGCGACACGCTAATTTCGCGATTTGGATGTCGCATTTTTCGCGACACCCTGATTTGTCAAAATCATATTCTTGATCACTTTGATTTCGCGATTTTGCCGAAAAAATCATTCATAATGTGTTTCCAAATACGCAGAAATTCCTTTAGAAAACCCACTTAACATTAACAACCTTCGCATTACACTGGACCCGGACGAAAAATCAGATTCACTCATCTTCTCTCGTTGCAAATGTGGTGCAAATATGGTAAAAACATATAGAAAACCTAAAGCAAATCTGGTGAATACCACAATACACATGAATAACACAAGTTCTAATCATTTATTCTCCATCAGCATCATGCAATAGTCGCTAATACTTGGTTCTCAGTAACGTCTCCATATACTTTTAATTAAATGGTCATTCAATTCTTTTACGTTATATAAGTCATAAGTTTTCGCGACATTTATTTTTTGCGACACTTTGATTTTGCGATTTCGCGATTAGAATTGAACTAGCATTTTTTTTATGCTGGCTCATTATAAAATGCAGTGGAAAAAGTGATGATCAACCCCCAGTTTTGAAGCAAAATTTCATAGATGTTAGATATTCTATTGTATAGATGGCCCACCCCTTTCACAACGGCAATTCAAAATTTAAAAAAGTTACGCTACGGTTGTTTGAAAAGAGAAGGGAAACACATTAAAATGAATAATTATTCATAACTAAGTCATATACAAAGATTTAGCTTTCATTATTTGATATTTATTGCAAGAATTTCGGCAAAAAAAGTCCCATGAACGATAACTTTTTGTTTATTTTTTCGCAATCTACCTGAATCGTGCATTTCATGAATAAATCGCCATCCTCATCACAGTATGCTTGAGATATCGCATCATTTACTGGCATAAATCCATCCCATTGTATGTAAGTGTCACCAGAGCTCAGACAAAATACATAGCGTTTCTCTGAAGAAAGATCTTCAGTATCCCTTCTGAAGCTTTTCACTGTTAACCTGGATACATTAAGAAATAAAATGATTTCAAGAGTAGTTCCTGAAGCAAGGTTAACGTTCCAGGCGAAAATGTGTCCTTTCAATCGATAGATAAGTATAAAATATCTTACCTGCATAACACGGATATATCTTTATTATTACAAAGTGTTGTAGTGTCCTCTTTAGGTCTGGAACCACATCCCTTGTCCAGACAAAGATCAACTGATACTTGTTCATTCTCCGGGAATACTTTCAAGTACCAGCTGTAGCCACACAACCAGAAGGTAGGACTTCTTATGGAAGAGCGCAGAAGTGTGTAGCGATAGTTTTCTATTCTCCATCTGTACGTTCTTGAAAATTCCTCATTTTTCTAAGAAAATAATTGTAAGATGTATAATGATGTTAACGTGCTTTAAAAAAATGATTCAGTTTAACTGAATCAGATGTTCGATGTTCATACTTCAAGTATTCTACTCTCCTACCTTAACTCGGCTTAATTCCTCCTTTAGTTCTTTGTTCTCTTTGGCCAGTAACATCATGTGTTCGGTGAGCGATGAACCTTTATCGGTAAGTTTCGTGTTTTCCTCGGTAAGTGATGAACAATTCTCCGTGAGTGTCAAACATTGTTCGCTAAGTGATGAACATTTCTTCGTGAGTGTCGAACATTGTTCGGTAAGTGATGAACAATTCTTCGTGAGTATCGAACTTTGTTGGGTAAGTGTCGTGTTTTGTTCAGTAAGTGAGGAATTCTGTTTAGTAAGTGATGAACATTGTTTGGCCAGTAACATCATGTGTGCAGCCATGTTGTCTTGTACATGTTTATCAACATGTTGTCGTTCAACTTGGACTGAACATCCCTGATCCTTGAATGGACAATCGAGTATTGTCTTGGCACACTCATTTATCAGATGGTCGTCTAAGTTACTCCTACAAACAATCAGAGTTATTCAGTCTCAGCAGGTATGCAGGGATGGAAAACATGTTTTTTTCACCGCCTTACTTAAATAACATCGTTTAGTATTTCCCTTTTAACACTTAGAAACTAACTAGGCCGTAAGCAAAAGAATACACTGCATCAGAGTATAGAAACCCAAATTGAGCGATCTGTACCTTTTTATTTTGTTCATTTGTCTGGTTTCTGGACATGTACAGCTGTTGGGACATGGAACCATTTCTTCAGGACATTCCGAGTCCTTGTGTACCGGTAGCTCAAGTCGGACCATAACTTTTCTGCATTTCTGACATGTCACCTTTTTATACTCGCATATCTTGTCATGATCCTTCAGTTCTCTTCTCTGTATGTTGGTGTTGCAGTTCACATTAGGACACCGGACTTGTTGGAAAGGACAAATTTCTCTGTGTTTGGCAAGTAACTGTAACTTTCCAGTCCAGTCACACTTGAACTGATTTTTCTTTGTGTCTGTGGACAAGAAACAAGGTCACAAAGTGGAACATGACGAACAACAAGTGTTGTATATAGAGATTACTTCATGGAAAGTGCGCGCGTACGGTTTTTATTCACGAGTTGTGAAGTTACGAAACAACGAGTAAATAAAAACTGTACAAAGCACTTTCCATGGTGTTTTCTTTTTAATATATTCATACCGAGATTTTCAATTGGTTTAAATTAGACTGTTTTAGTTTACAAAGTTTTTAAGGTAATTCCGTAGTAATAGATCCGAACATAGAATTTTAATAAAACTTCACACAATCATTAAGTTAATGCTACTTATTCCAAAAATGAAACAAAAAAGTGGGGCCGGTCACCCTGCTCGTTTTGGCGCTAGATGACGGCAATTTATGGCATTTTTGGGGTCGTGCGAAAGAAATTTTCGAATCATGAGAATCGAACAAAAGGCCCCACCACTTTCAGGAAGTCATTGCTAACATTAAACTATTCGCGTTATTCTTTCTTTTATGAAGCAAAGCAACAGTTGGATGCCGAAAATTTCCCAGAAAATGAAGTCGTTGTAAAAAACAGGGACTTTTCAATTTCGATGTTCTCCCTAATATCGATCTGGAAACAGTTTTCCGCAGTATGTTTTTGAGAATATCTCGAAAAATGGAATTGGAATTTTGTTTAAATTAAGATATATTATGGTAAACCTATTCCTTATTGATTTACTGAAATAAAAAAAGATAGGTCAACGTGCTCGTTTTCTTGCTACAGCTCGCTAAAATACGAATTTTGTCCTCGAAATGTAGTGATCTAGAAAGGACTAGGGAGAGTTTACACACAAAAAAATATAAAAAAGACTGTGATATCTTTCTAAATTTATACAAAACTCTCATATCAATGCCAGATACCTTCGATTGATAATTTCCTGGTTGTTTTGGTTTGTTTTCTGTATTTTGTGTATTTTTAACAAACCGTTTTTACCAGCCGGCCGCCATCTTGAAATCGTAATAATAGCCAATGTGCATGTGCTCGCGCTGGCTAAAATCGTGCGCAGTAGCACGTGCGCAATGCAAAACTACGGAATTACCTTAAACAAAGCTCAGTTTCCAAACTAAAAATCATATTGCAATAACTCATTATTTTACAACGCTGTTTTACAAGCATAATAAAAACTTTTTCTTATTAAATTGATTTCTAATTCGGTTTCTAAGTTTTTCAACTTCTAGGCTTTTATTTTACACCATAAATGATTGCGAAAGCTTACCGAAGTTTCTGTCGCCTTCTTACACGGCAAAGCTGCCTTTCAATTCCTCGTTGTTGTTTAATACATTTTAAAGAACTTTTCCACTAGATTTACATCTCAGGCAGCTTTTCCTCCACTTTACTATAGGCAATTCATCGATGTTCTCTTTGGTTTTGTCGTCTAAAATATAGTTTCATTCATGTTTTGAAATAAAAACTTTCTAGTTTAGTCGAAAGTCTCACGCGAAAGAGCAGTGGAGCCCGTTGCTGCCGGCTTCTGATTGGACGTATCGTTTTTCTCACACGTGAAAAAGCGATACGCGCCTTGTGATTGGTTGGGAAAAGTGAACGAAGACGTCATTCTCAACTACTCACCTTCTTTTGCCACTTGTCCATCACTTTTTTGTGGATCACAGTACACTTCAAGGTTTTCTATCATATTTTTCATACCCAAACATCTGGCAAGATTGTTGACTGTTAGTGCATTCTTACACACGGGGCATAGTTGTCTGTGCTCCAGACATCGTGTAATGCAATATTTACAGAAGGTATGCCCATTTTTGCATTGCCATGGGTCCTCCAGTACTTCCAAGCTAAAAAATAAACGACACGATGAAAAGGACTACGGGAATTGTGGAATTTCAAACTGGATTTGTTTTAGTTTATTGACATATCCCAGAATGAAAGTATTTGCTACAATCGTAAGGATACAATCTTACAATGTAACTACATCCTTTTTCTTCCTCTCAACTCTTCTCTTCTAACGAAACGACTCTTGCTATTTATAAAAGCTCATTAAAGTGCACCTAACCCCTATCTGAATTATATTAAACGTATATAAATGTTGTGAAGCACTTCTGCGAAGAGAAAAATAGATTTTAATAAATTCCTGATTTTCTGTGCGTCTTCAAAGTTATTGAAAATGGACCGTAAAACTATACCTGTGTTTTCCCATCACCACCGAGAAAATGAGGAGAATGAGTGTTTGTGTTTGACCAGTGATACGATGTATGGAAATTAGGTTTGGTAGTTGAGGGACATCTTGATAATGAAATGTTGGCATGGAATTGTGTTTTTCAGGGTTTTTTAGCCATTGGGGAAAAATTTAGAAAAATTTCCATAAACGTTTTTGTTTACGCGACTACTAGGTGCACGACATGAAGCCGAGAAATGCTTTTTTTTGAAATTTGTAAAGCAAGACCTGGATATGCACGGAATTTCATTACAGATAAAACGATTACGAAAAATATTCGGCGAAAAATAAAACAAATACACTGAGTGGGGAGGGGACAGGCCAAATGTTACCGGAAATGAGTACTTTGTGACTTCATTTCCCATAACACTTCGCCTGTCCCCTCTCCACTCAGTGTTTGTTTTGTATTTTTCACCTAATATTTTTCGTGATTTTTGTCTGAAATACATATCCAGGGCTTGCTTTACGAATCTTTTGTAGGCATCGCAGGGGCAACAGCTTTTCTGTTAAACATCAAATCAAAGAAAACTTATTAGAGAATCGATTTCTGGGACTAAATTTTCCGAGAGGTTTGATATGATACCGGAAAAATCCTATGCCCTATAATCCTATACACCAAAGTTATATAGAAGTTACGCACTAAAAACTGACATAGAAGCCAGAATTGAATACCCTATCATAGACTTAAGAATTTAGATACCGTTAGCCTAATTCAGGACTGATGACCCCGTCGAAGATGTTGAGAACTAGATTTCTTAATGGCGGACGCTAAGATCATGTAAGATCGCGTATCTATATATTCGGCCAAATATCAGACAATTTTTGCTACGGAAAAAGGCTTGTCTACATAAACACTCTCCAAATATATAAAGACCTTCTGTAAACGAGATGCACTGATCTTGTCTATAGTAGTTTTAGAAGATTTTACTCATCGTGATACATAACTCCAAACACTGAAAGTTGCTTACCATATCGAACATTCGAGGTTTTCATCGACTTTATCCACGAATTGTTCTGTCTTGTAACCCATTACGGTAACTGAGCTGTTAAGAGGAGTGAAAACAATCGAATAAACTTCCAATATCAGCTTCCTAATCAAAGTATCACCAACCATGCAACAACAGCTCTAACGCGGAAATCATTGGTAAACAAATCAAAGCCGCTTACGAAACTAGTTTCACTTTTAGAAATTATTAGCCGTGCGAGAAACTGGGGAGACAGGAAGTGGAAAACCGGCCCCGGAAGTAAAACAACAAAGGAAAATCAATTTTAATAAATTCCTGATTTTCTGTGCGTCTTCAAAGTTATTGAAAATGGACCATAAAACTATACCTGTGTTTTCCCATCACCACCGAGCAAATGAGGGGAATGACCTCGAGTCTAGATCTAGTCAGTTGTGACGTATACCCAGGTAAACAAGTCGAAGGTATTCCCATAAAAACCGCGAGTTGAAACTATGCCTCTGTTTATTTTTTGTGCAGAAAAATTTGTGTCGTTGCTACTAGTTTAAGAAGAAATGTGTGCTTACTTCGCGTCTCTGCACATACAAGAGATACCTGGATATACGTCACACTAGAACCCAGTTTCCTAGGTTCACTGGTCGCAGATAAAGCATCGAAACGAGGCTTCAAGATCTTTTCAAAGGATTGTTCAACCTAGAACCTTGCAACCTTGACTGAATGTTTTGTGTTTGACCAGTGAACCGATGTATGGAAAATGGTGAACACATCGTCTGACAACATATAGGACAAAGTTTTATACTATAATCTTTAAAATCTTTAAAACCTTTAAAATAAAGATTATTTCCACACCCCCGCTGTATGAAGCAATTTTTCCGCTGAAATCCGAAAACCCCAACCCTATCCAAGACAAGGATATCTTGAAAAACTGACCTGGTTCAAGCACCACCCAGGTAGGCCAAGCGCAGAGTTAGTGGGATGTGACGTCATCAGTTTCGTCATGAGTGAACGGTTAATATTTCATAAGGTTTGAAAATATGCATTCAGGAAGACTTAAAAATTGGTTTATGATTTTGAATAAAGTCACTAAAATGTTGTTTGGCAGTCGAGGAACATTTTGATAATGAAATGTTGGCTTGGAATTTTTAGCCATTGAAAAAATTTATCCCCAGCAACCGATTCTCCAATAAGTTTTCTACAGAAACGTTTTTGTTCACGCGGCGCACCAGCCTGTGTATCAGGCCTTCGAAGCGACGACCTCGGGAGAGGGGAAAAGACTACCCCCCCTCCCCCTCCCCCTCCCCCTCCCCTCCCCCTCCCCCTCCCCTCCCCCTCCCCCTCCCCCAGGAAACCCTGGATATACGTGGGATTTCATTACAGACAACTGATCACGAAAAATATTCGGCGAAAACTACAAAACATACACTTAGTGGGGAGAAGACAGGCCAAATGTTACCCGGAAATTAGTGCGTCACGTACTGATTTCGTCTGTCCCCTCCCCACTACGTGTATGTTTTGTCCAATCTTGTCCAATTATATATGCAACAAGGGAGAGTTTTGAGAATCCAAATGGAAGTAAAAAGTGTAATTTTAGCGATCAGCAAGTAAGTATTAAGTCTGAAAAAGTTTATGTTTTACGATTAGGAAAGGGCTAATATTTCCTATTTCCGGTTACCGAAACTCATTATTCATAATGTCCTGAAGAGTATGCAATGACTTTGATATGAATAAATTATAAAAAACTTATTAGATAATCAATTTCTGGGATAAATTTTCCCAGAGGTTTGTGAAACGTTACGGGAAATGACAACGGCCAAGTTAGAAGTTATGAACTAAAAGCCAAAATTAAATTCCCTGTCTTAGACTTAAAAATCAAGATACCGTTAGCCTATTGAGGACTGATGACCCCGTCGAAGATGTTGAGAACAAGATTTCATAAAGGCAGACGCTATAATCTTGGGTATGAACAAAACATGGACCTCCTTCAAACTATACGAACTATGAGCTTGTAAAACTTATCTCGTTTCACGATCGGCTAATGTTGCCGTGGAAAAGCTGTCTTTAGTTAGTTTGCCGGACACCGATAGATCCCAAGAAGCCTAAGGTCATTCCTGGAGTTGGTTTTCCGCTTTTTTCCTGTCATCTTATTAAGTATTTCTCCTCTAAAGAAACCAAAATACAACGATCGATACATCAACTACCCGTCATTTTAGTTGGCACCAAATCCCCTCGCGGCCACAGGACGAAAGACCTGTATTATATGGCATATATAAGTATTATAATAACTATCTCAGTCGAGTTTTCGTATAAAAAAATGTTTTTTTGTATGGGGTAGTCCATGGACCGGAGGTCCATGTTTTGTCCATACCCAAGATCGCGTGTGTATATATTCGGCTAAATATGAGACTATTTTAGCTATGGAAAAAGGGTTGCCAACATAAACACTCTCAAAATATATAAAGACCTTGCTGTAAGCGAGATGCAAATCGTTTCTATCTTATTTTTTGAAGATTTTACTATTGTAATATATTATTTTAAGCTCAATACTGCAAAACGTTTTTCGAGTTGAATACAATCCCAAACACTGAAAGTTGCTTACCATATCGAACATTTGAGGTTTTCATCGACTTTTCCCACAAATTGTTCTATCTTGTAACCCATTACGATAACTGAGGTCTAAGAGGAGTGAAAACAATCGAATAAACTTCCAATATCAGCTTCCTAATCCAAGATATCACCAGCCAGCAACAGCTTTGACGCGGAAGTCTTTGGTAAAAATATCAAATCTGCTTATACGAAGTTAGTTTCCCTTTCAGTAATAATTAGCCGTGCCAGGAATTGGGGAGAAAGGAAGTTGAAAATCCGGCCCCGGAAGTAAAACAGCAAAGGTTTAGTGAAATTGACTTCCTGTGGTTTTTATGGCAGAAATGTACTTCATAAAAGAAAACATTGTGCTAATTCTTTTTTTTAAATTTTGTTTGATCACTCAACAAAGTTTACAATCACGACGCTTACCCACCCACCCCACCCCTCTATTATTTGACTATTGATTCCTTTATCCTCTGACTTCCTAATATTCTGCATGGAAAAAATATAAGAACTTCATTTGTTGAATAATAATAAGTGTGGGAGGCTGCATTCTCTTTTGATACTCTATATTACAATCATGAACTACCTCATTACATGAAATTTTTGCGACACGCTAATTTTGCGATTTGGAGGTCGCATTTTTCGCGACACCCTTATTTGTGAAAATCATATTCTTGATCACTTTGATTTCGCGATTTTGCCGAAAAAATCATTCATAATGTGTTTCCAAATACGTACAAATTCCTTTAGAAAACCCACTTAACATTAACAACCTTCGCATTACACTGGACCCGGACGAAAAATCAGATTCACTAACCTTCCCTCGGTGCAAATGTGGTGCAAATATGGTAAAAACATATAGAAAACCTAAAGCAATGTGGATACCACAATACACATGAATAACACAAGTTCTAATCATTCATTCTCCATCAGCATCATGCAATAGTCGCTAATACTTGGTTCTCAGTAACGTCTCCATATACTTTTAATTAAATGGTCATTCAATTCTTTTACGTTATATAAGTCATTATGTTTTCGCGACATTTATTTTTTGCGACACTTTGATTTTGCGATTTCGCGATTAGAATTGAACTAGCATTTTTTTATGCTGGCTCATTATAAAATGCAGTGGAAAAAGTGATGACTCACCCCCAGTTTTGAAGCAAAATTGCATAGATGTTAGATGTTCTATTGTATAGATGGCCCACCCCTTTCACAACGGCCATTCAAAATTTAAAAAAGTTACGCTACGGTTGTTTGAAAAGAGAAGGGAACACATTAAAATGAATAATTATTCAGTCATACATAAAGATTTAACTTTCTCTATTTGATCTTTATCGCCTCATTGCCAGCCAAACGCGATCCAAGAACGATGACGTTTCGTTTATCTTTTCGTAATCTACCTGAATCGTGCATTTCATGAATAAATCAGCACCACCACCACAATATGTTGATTCGACATCATTTGCTGTCATAAATCCATCCCATTGTAATTGTACGTCACCAGAGCTCAGACAAAATACATAGCGTTTCTCTGAAGAAAGATCTGCAGTATCCCTTCTGAAGCTTTTCACTGTTAACCTGGATACATTAAGAAATAAAATAGGTTCAAGAATAGTACCTGAAGCAAGGTTCCAGGCGACAGTTTTTTCCTTTTAATCGATAAATAAGTATAAAATATCTTACCTGCATAACACGGATATATCTTTATTACTACGAAGTGTTGTAGTGCCATCTCTAGGACTGGAACCACATTCCTTGTCCAGACAAAGATGCACTGATACTTGTTCATTCTCCGGGAATACTTTCAAGTACCAGCTGTAGCCACACAACCAGAAGGTAGGACTTCTTATGGAAGAGCGCAGTGTGTAGCGATAGTTTTCTATTCTCCATCTGTACGTTCTTGAAAATTCCTCATTTTTCTAAGAAAATAATTGTAAGATATATAATGATGTTAACGTGCTTTAAAAAAATGATTCAGTTTAACTGAATCAGATGTTCGATGTTCATACTTCAAATATTCTACTTTCCTACCTTAACTCGGCTTAATTCCTCCTTTAGTTCTTTGTTCTCTTTGGCCAGTAACATCATGTGTTCGGTGAGCGATGAACCTTTATCGGTAAGTATCGTGTTTTCCTCGGTAAGTGATGAACAATTCTTCGTGAGTGTCGAACATTGTTCGGTAAGTGATGAACATTTCTTCGTGAGTGTCGAACATTGTTCGGTAAGTGAGGAACAATTCTTCGTGAGTGTCAAACATTGTTCGGTAAGTGATGAACATTTCTTCGTGAGTGTCAAACATTGTTCGGTAAGTGATGAACAATTCTTCGTGAGTGTCGAACATTGTTCGGTAAGTGTCGAACATTTCTTCGTGAGTATCGAACTTTGTTGGGTAAGTGTCGTGTTTTGTTCGGTAAGTGATGAATTCTGTTTAGTAAGTGATGAACATTGTTTGGCCAGTAACATCATGTGTACAGCCATGTTGTCTTGTACATGTTTCTCAACATGTTGTCGTTCAACTTGAACTAAACATCCCTGATCCTTGAATGGACAATCCAGTATTGTCTTGGTACAGTCATTTTTCAGATGCTCGTCTAAGTTACTCCTACAAACAATCAGAGTTTATCTGTTACACTATTGTGTCATTCAGTCTCAGCAGGGATGTAGGGATATAAAAACATGTTTTTTTCACCACCTTACTTAAATAACATTGTTTAGTATTTCCCTTTTAACAATTAGGAACTAACTAGGCCGTAAGCAAAAGAATACACTGCATCAGAGTATCGAAACCCAAATTGACCAATCTGTACCTTTTTATCTTGTTCATTTGTGTGGTTCCTGGACATGTACAGCTGTTGGGACATGGGACCATCTCTTCAGGACATTTCGAGTCTTTATGTACCGGTAGTTTAAGTCGGACCATAACTTTTCTGCATTTCTGACATCTCACCTTTTTATACTCGCATATGTTGTCATGATCCTCCAGTTCTCTTCTCTGCATGTTGGTGTTGCAGTACATGTTAGGACACTGTATTTGTTGGAAAGGACAAGTTTCTCTGTGTTTGGCAAGTAACTGTAACTTTCCAGTCCAGGCACACTTGAACTGACTTTTCTTTGTGTCTGTATAGACATCAGTGAGACCACGTCAGAAAGTGGAACATGACATGAGCAAGTTCAAAATGTTATTGAACAAACAACAAGTGTCGTATAACAAAGTACTGAAGAAGAATGTTGGTCCATTCACATTCTCTCCGATGTGCGGTGATGAGAACATGCTGGCTAGGGATATTTGGATCTGTTCCGCTAGAAACTAAATAAATTAGATGTCTACAATCCTATCTAACACTAAGATTTTGCACATTTGTTTGTGACAAGAAATACAGAACGTCACGTATGACGTCATTCTCAACCACTCACCTTTTAAATTTTGTAATTCTGCTGCTAACCAATCACTCTCTGGTGGATGACAGTACACGTCAAGGTTTTCTATCATATTTTTCACAGCCAAACATCTCGCAAGATTGCTGGCTGTTAGTGCATTCTTACACACGGGGCACATCTTTTTGGTTTCCAGGCACTGTGTAATGCAATCTTTACAGAAAGTATGTCCATCTCTGCATTGCCATGGGTCCTCCAGTACTTCCAAGCTACAAAATAAACGACAAGATGAAAGGGACTACGGGAATTGTGGTATTTCAAACTGGATTTGTTTCAGTTTACTGACATATCAAAGAATGAAACTTTTGGATTCGATCATAAGGATTCAATCTTACAATGTAACTATATCCCTTTTCTTCTTCACAACTCTCCTTTTAGAGTGACACTGTGGACTGTTTTAAGTCTAGACTCAAAACTTTCTTGTTTAATTTAGCTTTTAAGTAGTGTTTATTAGTTTCTATATAACCTACATATATATAAATGCAACAAATATTACAAACAGTTTTTATCTCAGAACCATTGCATTAACGTTGGAACTCTTCCTAATCTATTTTACATTTTTAAGTATTATTTCTATTCTATTATTTTGTGAGTTTTCATATATGTATTTATATATGTATATATGCCGGACCGGAGGGATTCTGCCGCTTTAGATGTATATATGTCCTTTGTTCTCGAGACGGGGAACATGTGTGTATCTGGGGTTGCGGGGTTTTTTGGTAGGGTGTATGTATGGATGTATGTATATGTATGTAGGTATGTTATATATATAAATATTTATTTTTATCTATATTTTCTCACAATTGTAAAGCGCCTTAGAATATTTTATAATTTAGTCGCTATATAAATTATTAAATTATTATTATTATTTATTATATCCTTATGAACGCTCATTAAAGTGCACCTAACCGCTATCAGACTTATATTAAAGGTATAATGTTGTGAAGCACTTCTGCGAAGGACAAAATCGATTTTAATAAATTCCTGATTTTCTGTGCGTTTTATTGTTATTGTTATTGAAGTTATTAAAAATGGACCGTAAAACTCTACCTGTGGTTTCCCATCACCACCGAGCAAATGAGGAGAATGAGCTCTAGTCTAGATCCAGTCGGCTGTGACGTATACCCAGGTAAACAAGTCGGAGGTATTCCCATAAAAACCGAGAGTTGAAACTATGATGTCATTGTTTATTTTTTATGCAGAAAAAATTGTTTCGTTGCCACTAGTTTAAGCTTACTTTGCGTCTCTGAACACGCAAGATATACCTGGATATACGTCACACTAGAACCCAGTTCCCGAGGTTCACTGGTCGCAGATAAAGCATCGAAGCGAGGCTTAAAACCTTTAAAATAAAGACTAAATTTCCACAACCTTGCTGTATGAAGCCATTTTTCCGCTGGGATCCGAAAACCCTATCCAAGACAAGAATATCCTGAAAAACATAACCCATTCAAGCACAGCCCAGGTAGGCCAAGCGAAGAGTTAGTGGGTGTGACATCATCAGTTTCAATGAGCGAACGATTAATATTTCATATGTTTTGAAAATATGTATTCAGGAAGACTTAAATTGGTTTATGATTTTGAATAAACTCGCTAAAAATGTTGCTTGGCAGTCGAGGAACATTTTGATAATGAAATGTTGGCATAGAATTGTGTTTTTCAGGGGTTTGTAGCCATTGGGAAAATTTAGCCCCAGAAATCGATTCTCCAATAATTTTTTTACAGTTACATATTCAAAGTTATTGAATACATTTCAGGACATTATGTTAATGAGTTTTGGTAACAGGAAATAGAAAATATTAGCGCTTTCCTAATCGTAAAATATAAACTTATTCAGATGTATTGCTTACTTGTTGATATGGAAAGTGTACGAAGGAGAAAGCTGCTCGCTAAAATTATACTTTTCACTTCCATTTGGATTCTCAGAACTCTCCCTTGTTGCTGATATAATTGGACAAGATATCAAAACGAGTAAAATCGTGACCACTACAACTTTGAAAGCCATTTGCCACCAGAAAAATGTACGTAACCTAGACGAATTATATATCAAAATGCGCCAAAATTATCCACAAATTTGAATTTGGCGGTAAGAAGTACATTTGATCTCGCGCATTTAAAATATACCCAGTTTTTCTCGGCCTCGATACTACATAGCTCGTAACGTCCTGCTAAATTCGCCCCCAACGCGCGAGAGAAATATTCGAATTCCCACCCCGAAATCATAAAATATTCTCTTGAAACTCCTAACAGTTGTAGATGATATATTTCTTAACTTATATTTGATGGTAAGAATACATCATATGCAGTTTTTTTGCTTATAAAAGCGAGAAAAGCGACATTTTCGTGCCCGATGCATTAGACCCTAACCGGAAGTCGCGTGCAGTTACACGATATAGGTCAAATGAACCAATGCTTTTGATTTGGTTTGTGTCTACGCGACTCGCTCCTAGGTGCGCGACGTGAAGCCGAGAAAAATATTGTCGAAATTCGTAAAGCAAGCCCTGGATATGGGCGGAATTTCATTTCAGATAAAACGATTACGAAAAATATTTGGCGAAAAATACAAAAAATACACTGAGTAGGGAGGGGACAGGCCTAATGTTACCGGAAATTAGTGCTTCGTGACAGTGCGGTATCATTTCCCGTAACATTTCGCCTGTCCCCTCCCCACTAAGTGTTTGTTTGCTATTTTTCGCCTAATATTTTTCGTGATTTTTGTCTGTAATGAAATTCCGCGGACATCCAGGGCTTGCAATACGAATTTTTTGTAGGCACCGCAGGGACAACAGCTTTTCTGTTGAACATCAGATTAACTTAAACTTATTAGAGAATCGATTTCTGGGACTAAATTTCCCGAGAGGTTTGAAATGTTACGGGAAATGATACCGGAAAAAGCCTATACCCTGTAATCAACGCCAAAGTTATGTGGAAGTTAAGAACTAAAAACTGACATAAAAGCCGAAATTGAATACCCTATCATTGACTAAAGAATGAAGAGACCATTAGCCTATTCAGGACTGATGACCCCGTCGAAGATGTTGAGAACTAGCAAGAGTACCCTTCGGAGCCGCTCCACAATATATCCGCTCTGCACCCTATAATTTTACTGGCTGGGAAACCCTAGGTATTATAGGGCTAGCTGGGAATGTTTCTGGATGCCATATTTGCTGGGATTATGGGGAGATGATATTTATCCATTCTAGCTTTCTTTCTTAATGGCAGACGCTAACATCGCATATCTATATATTGTGCCAAATATCAGACAATTTTTGCTACGGAAAAAGGCTTGTCTACATAAACACTCTCCAAACATATAAAGACCTTCTGTAAACGAGATGCACTGATCTTGTCTATAGTAGTTTTAGAAGATTTTACTCATCGTGACACATGACTCCAAACACTGAAAGTTGCTTACCATATCGAACATTTGAGGTTTTCATCGACTTTTCCCACAAATTGTTCTGTCTTGTAACCCATTACGGTAACTGAGGTCTAAGTGGAGTGAAAACAATCGAATAAACTTCAATTATCAGCTTCCTAATCCATGTATATCACCAGCCAACAACAGCTTTAACGCGGAAGTCATTGGTAAACATATCAAAGCGTTTACGAAGTTAGTTTCCTTTTCAGAAATAATTAGCCGTGCGAGGAACTGGGGAGACAGGAAGTGGAAAATCCGGCCCCGGAAATAAAACAACAAAGGTTTAGTGAAATTGACTTCCCTGTGGTTTTTATTGCAGAAATGTACTTCATAAAAGAAAACCTCGTGCTAATTCTTTTTTATTTATTTTATTTGATCACTAAACAAAGTTTACAATCACGACGCTTACCCACCCACCCCACCCCTCTATTATTTGACTATTGATTCCTTTATCCTCTGACTTTCTAATATTCTGCATGGAAATAATATTAGAACTTCATTTGTTGAATAATAATAAGTGTGGGAGGCTGCATTCTCTTTTGATACTCTATATTACAATCATGAACTACCTCATTACATGAAATTTTTGCGACACGCTAATTTCGCGATTTTGGAGGTCGCATTTTTCGCAACACCCTGATTTGTCAAAATCATATTCTTGATCACTTTGATTTCGCGATTTTGCCGAAAAAATCATTCATAATGTGTTTCCAAATACGCACAAATTCCTTTAGAAAACCCACTTAACATTAAAAACCGTCGCATTAGTTCCTTGGTTTTTACGAGTTTTAAAATATATTGAACACAAGTTCTAATCATTCATTGTCCATCAGCATCATGCAATAGGCGCTAATACTTGGTTCTCAGTAACGTCTCCATACTTTTAATTAAATGGTTCATTATATTTTCGCGACATTTATTTTTTTACGACACTTAAATTTTGCGATTTCGCGATTAGAATTGAACTAGCATTTTTTTATGCTGGCTCATTATAAAATGCAGTGGAAAAAGTGATGACCCATCCCCAGTTTTGAAGCAAAATTGCATAGATGTTAGATGTTGGATGTTCTATTGTTTAGATAGCCCACCCCTTTCACAACGACCATTCAAAATTTTAAAAAAGTTACGCTACGGTTGTTTGAAAAGAGAAGGGAAACACATTAAAATCAGAGAATAATTATTAGTCATACATCAAGATTTAACTTTCACTATTAAATTAGTTCGTCATTTCAATCTTCTTCAAAATAGATAAAAAGACAAATGACGTTTTGTTTATTTTTTCGCAATCTACCTGCATCGTGCATTTCATGAATAAATCACCATCCTCATTACAGTATGCTTGAGATATCGCATCATTTACTGGCATAAATCCATCCCATTGTATGTCAGTATCATCATAGCCCAGACAAAATGCATGGCGTTTCTCTGTAGAAAGATCTGCAGTGTCCCTTCTGAAGCTTTTCACTGTTAACCTAGATACATTCAGAAATAAAATAATTCAAGAGTATTTGCTGAAGCTCGGTTCCAGCCGACAGTGTGTCATTTAATTTATAAATAATTATAAAACACCTTACCTGCATAACACGGATATATCTATGTTGCAACAAAGTGTTGTAATGCCATCTCTAGGCCTGGAACCACACCCCTCGTCCAGACAAAGATGCACTGATACTAGTTCATTCTTCGGGAATAGTCTCAGGTACCAGCTGCAGCCACACAACCAGAAGGTAGGACTTCTCATGGAAGAGTTCCAAAGTAAGTTGCGGTAGTTTTCTATTCTCCATCTGTACGTTCTTGAAAGTTCCTCTTTTTTCTAACAAAATAAGTGTAAGATGTATAATGATGTTAACTTGCTTAAAATGTTATTACATTGATGTTCATACTTTATATTGTACTTTCCTACCTTAATCTGGTTTAATTCCTCTTTTAGTTGTTTGTTCTGTTTGGCCAGTAACATCATGTGTGCAGCCATGTTGTCTTGTACATGTTTATCAACATGTTGTCGTTCAACTTGGACTGAACATCCCAGTTCCTTGAATGGGCAATCGAGTATTGTCTTGGTACACTCATTTCTCAGATGCTCGTCTAAGTTACTCTTACAAACAATCTGAGTTTCTGTGTTACAATATTGTGTCATTCAGTCTCAGCAGGGGTGCAGGGATGGAAAAACATGTTTTTTTTCACCGCCTTAAATAAAATCGTTTAGTATTTCCCTTTTAACACTTAGGAACTAACTAGGCCGTAAGCAAAAGCATACACTGCATTAGAGTATCGAAACCCAAATTGAGCTATCTCTACCTTTTTATCTTGTTCATTTGTCTGGTTCCTGGACATGTACAGCGGTTGGGACATGGGACCATCTCTTCAGGACAGTCAACATCTTTGTGTACCGGTAGTTTAAGTCGAACCATAACGTTTCTGCATTTCTGACATCTAACCTTTTTATACTTGCATATCTTGTCATGATCCTCTAGTTCTCTTCTCTGCATGTTGGTGTTGCAGTTCACATTAAGACACTGTACTTGTTGGAAAGGACAAGTTTCTCTGTGTTTGACAAGTGACTGTAGCTTTCCAGTCCAGTCACACTTGAACTGACTTTTCTTTTTGTCTGTATAGACATCAGTGAGACAACGTCAGAAAGTGGAACATGACATAACCAAGTTAATGTTATTGAACAAACAACAAGTGATGTATAACAAAGTACTGAAGAAGAATGTTGGTCCATTCACATTCTCTCTGATGTGCGGTGATGAGAACGTGCTGGCTAGGGATATTTGGATCTGTTCCGCTTGAAACTAAATAAATTAGATGTGTACAATCCTACCTAACACTAAGATTTTGCACGTTTGTTTGTGACAAGAAATACAGAACGTCACATGTGACGTCATTCTCAACCACTCACCCACTTTTGCCTCTGTTTGTCTATCACTCTCTGGTGGATGACAGTACACTTCAAGGTTTTCTATCATATTTTTCATAGGCAAACATCGTCCAAGACTTTCAACTCGTAGAGCATTGCTGCCAATGGGATATATTTGTCTGGCCTCTAGGCATCGTGTAATGCAATCTTTACAGAAGCTATGCCCATCTTTGCATTGCCAGGGGTCCTCCAGTACATCCAAGCTAGAAAGGAAATGGCAAGATGAAAAGGACTACGGGAATTGTTGAATTTTAAATTAGATTTGTTTCAGTTTACTGACATATCCCAGAATGAAAGTGTTGGCTACAATCGTAAGGATACAATCTTACAATGTAACTAAATCCCTTTTCTTCCTCTCAACTCGTCTCTTCAAACAAAAAGACCGTTGTGATTTATGAACGCTCATTCAAGTGCACCTAACCCCTATCTGACTTATATTAAACGTATAATGTTGTGAAGCACTTCTGTGAAGAGAAAAAATAAATTTTAATAAATTCCTGATTTTCTGCGCGTCTTCAAAGTTATTGAAAATGGAACATTAAACTATACCTGTGTTTTCCCATCACCGAGCAAATGAGGAGAATGAGGTCGAGTCTAGATCTAGTCGGTTGTGACGTATACCCAGGTAAACATGTCGAAGGTATTCCCATAAAAACCGAGAGTTGAAACTATTCCATTGTTTATTTTTTGTGCAGAACAATTTGTTTCGTTGCCACTAGTTTAAGAAGAAATGTGTGCTTACTTCGCGTCTCTACACATGCAAGGATAGCTGGAATTACGTCACACTAGAATCGAGGCTTCAAGGTTTTTCAAAGGGTTGTTCAAATTAGAACCTTGCAACCTGACTGAATGTTTTGTGTTTGACCATTGAACCGATGTATGGAAAATGGTGAATACATCGTCTGACAAAATATAGAACAAAGTTTTATACTATAATCTTTAAAACCTTTAAAATAAAGATTATTTTTCCACAACCCTGCTGTATGAAGCTATTTTTCCGCTGGGATCCCAAAACCCCGACCCTATCCAAGACAAGAATATCTTGAAAAACATACCCCATTCAAGCACAACCCAGGTAGGCGAAGCGAAGAGTTAGTGGGCTGTGACGTCATCAGTTTCGTCATCACTGAACGGTTAATATTTCATATCGTTTGAAAATATGCATTCAGGAAAATTTGTTTATGATTTAGAATAAAGTCGCTAAAAATGTTGTTTGGCAGTCGAGGAACATTTTGATAATGAAATGTTGGCATGGAATTGTGTTTTTCAGGGGTTTTTAGCCATTGGGAAAATTTAGCCCCAGAAATCGATTCTCCAATAATTACAGATAAAATGACTGCGAAAAATATTCGGCGAAAAATTCAAAAGATACACTGAGTAGGGAAGGGACAGGCCCAATGTTACCTGAAATTAGTACTCTGTGACAGTGCGGTATCATTTCCCGTAACATGTCGCCTATCCCCTCCCCACTCAGTGTTGGTTTTGTATTTTTCGCCTAATATTTTTCGTGATTTTTGTCTGTAATATATATCCAGGGCTTGCCTTACGAATTTTTTGTAGGCATCGCAGGGACAACAACTTTTCTGTTAAACATCAAATTAAAGAAATTAAAAATCGATTTTTGGGACTAAATTTTCCGAGAGGTTTCAATTGTTACGGGAAATGATACCGGAAAAATCCTAACCCTGTAATCAACGTCAAAGTTATATGGAAGTTATGCACTAAACACTGACATAAAAGCCAAAATTGAATACCCTGTCATAGACTTAAGAATGAAGATACCATTAGCCTAATTCAGGACTGATGACCCCGTCGAAGATGTTGAAAACTAGATTTCTTAATGGCGGACGCTAACATCGCATATCTATATATTGTGATAAATATGAGACAATTTTTGCTACGGAAAAAGGCTTGCCTACATAAACACTCTCCAAATATATAAAGACCTTCTGTAAACGAGATGCACTGATCATTTCCATCGTAGTTTTAGAAGATTTTACTCATCGTGACACATAACTCCAAACACTGAAAGTTGCTTACCATATCGAACATTTGAGGTTTTCATCGACTTTATCCACGAATTGTTCTATCTTGTAACCCATTACGGTAACTGAGATGTTAACAGGAGTGAAAACAATCGAATAAACTTCCAATATCAGCTTCCTAATCCAAGTATATCACCAGCCAAAAACAGCTCTAACGCGAAAATCATTTACATGTCAAAGCTGCTTACGAAGTTAAGTTGCTTTCATTTATGGGGGGCGGGGACGAAATATAGGGGGGGGGGGGGGGGGGGGTTAATGATATTTTTGCCAACCAGGAAGGGAGGGGGAGTATTATTTGACAAAGACAACAAGGGATTTTGCCGACCCCGACCCCTAATTGCATTGCATCATTTAGTGGCTTTATTTATCCCCAATGGCCACATTAATTTTCAACCCGCTTAATGAGCTTCGAAAAGAGGCGATACTTGAAATCCCCCCATGACGTTTTAGCAATGGATTTCTTGTGGTGAGAAGAAGATTTCAATCCTTGTGGTATTTCTTGTGTAGTTCATTTGTCCAGATACATAAAAACCAAGTACAGCTGATGAAGCAGACAATAGCGATTAAAACTACACTTGCATTGAACATTACGGCATGAAACACTGCGGGACGACTCGCGGGATGATGATCAGACCGTGCGGGATTGGATTTGTAGGGGACTGGGATCCGCCAGCCGATCGTTATATGATCTGAAATAATAAATTTTAATAAATTGTAATTTATATCTTTATTAAAATTTTAAAGATGAATTCAAATAAACTGATTATGATCTCGATTATATCCTTTAAATATTGGTTTGCTACATTGTTTAGCCTAAGGTACTGGTCATAAAGTAAGGGGGGGAGGGTGGGGTAAAACTAGAATTAAATTACCTTTTTTTTATGCTGGCTCATTATAAAATGCAGTTGAAAAAGAGATGACCCCCCCCCCCCCCCCCCCCAGTTTTGAAGCAAAATTTCATAGATGTTAGATGTTCTATTGTATAGATAGCCAACCCCTTTCACAACGACCATTCAAAATTTAAAAAATGTTACGCTACGGTTGTTTGAAAAGAAAAGGGAAACCATTAAAATGAATAACTATTCAGTCATACATAAAGATTTAACTTTCTCTATTTGATCATTGTCGCAAGAATTCCAGCCAAAAGCGTTCCATGAGCGATAACTTTTTTGTTCATTTTTTCGCAATCTACCTTAATCGTGCATTTCATGATTAAATCACCACCATCATGATCACAGTATGCTGGAGCTGTCATAGATCCATGCCATTGTAGTTGTTTGTCACCAGAGCTAGCACAAGTAAATACATGGCGTTTCTCTGAAGAAAGATCTGCAGTATCCCTTCTGAAGCTTTTCACTGTCAATCTGGATACATTCAGAAATATAATATATTCAAGAGTACCGTATATCCTCTATTAAGCCCCCCTCTCTTATAAACCCCACTCCCCTCCCCCCTCACAATCAAGGTAAATCATACTTGAGACTAACACAAGTGAATCAAATGTTGAAAATAGCTTGTAATTAGAACAATGCATATACCATGCCCTATAGATCATGCGAGAAAGTCCATAAATACTTCCATATAATCTTGAGTTTACCGTTTTGGAATAAAGTTATCATATCTTATAACCCAACGATGAATTTTCGCGCGCTGTCATTGGTTCAAATGGGTCACGTGCAGGACGGGTATCAGGCGATATTCCCCGTCCGAAGTGATATTCGTCCAGCAGAAGGTAAAAACGTTAAAAAAGAAAAGAAAAAACCCGGAAAACAAAGAAACTCGGTTTTTACAAACAAGTGAGAGTAAAAGACAAAGACTGGTTGAGAAAACTACGCCAGGAAACACGAAAAAATCAACATAATATACTGTAAATGTCTTCAATGGTAAGCATCCATGTTTCGTGAATGAAGTTTTTGGTTTGTTTTCGAAATTGTTTTTATAAACTACTAAAAACCAACAAAGAATTCGACAACAAATGTCAAACAATAGAATAATTCAATGTCAAACAGCTTTCATTTACCAAAATAATTGCTTTAAATATCCAGCGTGGAGACGAGAGAGAATTATTTTTTGAAAACTCTGGAGATGACGAGTCGATGCAGTTTGCTGAATTCATTTCAGTGAAGTCGTTGGGTTATAAAATAAATAAACCCCCTCTGGCTCACTGGAATATCGGCTGATAATGTCCTTGGATGAGAAATGGTCCTCAAAATATCACATTTGCCCCCGAAGCTTCGCTTCTCGGCCAAATGTTCTTTTTTCGGACCATTTCTCATCCTCGGACATTATCAGCCGATATCCCAGCCGCCAGGAGGGGTTTATTTACTAAATATTATATTCTGATAGCGTAGAACCCCCTCCTCTCTATTTAGTCCCCACCACTCCAATAATCCCCCCCCCTCCCCCTCAAACGTGCCTGAAATAAATAAGCCCCCGGAGGGGCTTAATAGAGGATAAAAAGTAGTTCCTAAATTTAGGTTCCAGGCGACAATGTGTCATTTAATCCATAAATAATTACAAAATATCTTACCTGCATAACACAGGTATATATGTATCAAGACAAAGTGTTGTAGTGTCATCTTTAGGACTGGAACCACATTCCTTGTCCAGACAAAGATACACTGATACTTGTTCATTCCGCTCCGGGAATATTCTCAGGTACCAGCTGTAGCCACACAACCAGAAGGTAGGACTTCTGATGGATTGTCGACGTATCTCGCGGTAGTTTTCTATTCTCCATGTGTGAGTTCTTGAGAGTTCCTCATTTATCTAAGAAAATAAGTGTAAGATGTATAATGATGTTAACGTGCTTAAAATGTTATTACATTGATGTTCATACTTTATATTGTACTTTCCTACCTTAATCTGGTTTAATTCTTCCTTTAGTCGTTTGTTCTCTTTGGCCAGCGAAGAATACTGTTCGGTAAGTGACGAGTTCTGTTTAGTGAGCGATGAACATTGTTTGGCCAGTAACATCATGTGTGCAGCCATGTTGTCTTGTACATGCTTATCAACATGTTGTCGTTCAACTTGGACTGAACATCCCTGATCCTTGAATGGACAATCGAGTATTGTCTTGGTACAGTCATTTCTCAGATGGTCGCCTAAGTTAATCCTACAAACAATCAGAGTTTCTGTGTTACACTATTGTGTCATTGAGTCTCAGCAGGGATTCAGGGATGGAAAAACGTTTTTTTTTTTCTTCTCCGCCTTACTTAAATAAAATCGTTCAGTATTTTCCATTTCAACACATAGGAACCAGGCTGTAAACAAAGAGATACATCACAAGTATTGAAAGCCATATTGAGTATTCCGTACCTTTTTAGTCTGCTCATTTCTTCGGTTCCTGGACATCTACAGCTGTTGGGGCATGGGACCATCTCTTCAAGACATTCCGAGTCCTTGTGTACCGGTAGCTCAAGTCGGAACATAACGTTTCTGCATTTCTGACATGTCACCTTTTCATACTCGCATATCTTGTCATGATCCTCCAGTTCTCTTCTCTGCATGTTGGTGTTGCAGTTCACATTAAGACACTGTACTTGTTGGAAAGGACAAGTTTCTCTGTGTTTGGCAAGTGACTGTAGTTTTCCAGTCCAGTCACACTTGAACTGACTTTTCTTTGTGTCTGTATAGACATCAGTGAGACAAGATCAGAAAGTGGAACATGACATAAGCAAGTTAAAAATGTTATTGAACAAATAACAGGTGTTGCATATCAAAGCACTGAAGAAGTACTTTAGTCCATTCACATTCTCTCTGATGTGCGGTGATGAGAACATGCTGGCTAGGGATATTTGGATCTGTTCCGCTTGAAACTAAATAAATTAGATGTCTACAATCCTATCTAACACTAAGATTTTGCACATTTGTTTGTGACAAGAAATACAGAACGTCACGTATGACGTCATTCTCAACCACTCACCTTTTTTCTCTGTTTGTCCATCACTCTCTGGTGGATCACAGTACACTTCAAGGTTTTCTATCATATTTTTCATAGGCAAACATCTCGCAAGATCTTTGACTGTTAGTGCATTCTTACACACGGGGCATAGTTGTCTTTCCTCCAGGCATCGTGTAATGCAATCTTTACAGAAGGTATGCCCATTTTTGCATTGCCATGGGTCCTCCAGTACGTTCAAGCTAGAAAATAAAGGACACGATGAAAAGGTCTACTGGAACTTGAAAATATGCATATTCAGGAAGACTTAAAGCGTTGTTGAAAGTATTGACGCTATATAAATACAACTTATTATTATTATATTATTATTATTATTATTATTATTATTATTATTATTATTATTAGATTGCTTTATGATTTTGAATAAAGTAGCTAAACAAGAAGAAGAAGAAGAACAACAACAACAATGTCTTTTTATTACCCTACGATACAATAGTTTTACAATGTATGAATATATAAATTAGACTGAAGGTAAAAGTTACTCAGAATAACTATATAAAGCTAATCGAGCTGAACAACAAAAACTATATCTTTGTTAGACTTATATATTATATATATTTATCATATTCATTAAATAATTCATTAGGGTGAGACCCAATGAAGTCGCACGAACAGGGTCACATGACAACACTGTAAACCCCATACAGCTAAGCTAATTAGTATTCTGTAAGTACGTTATAGAATATTAATTACCCTGTAGGTCCAGCTTGAGGAGGATGGTTTCCCAGAGCCTTTTCAAAAGCCAGTCCCACCAACTATTTTCGATGATTTTGGCAGTCTTACAGAGTCCATACTGGCTTCTCAGGGTTCCTGCATAATCTGTGGTGATTTTAACTTACATATGGACGCAACCAACTCTGATGTGGAACATTTTCAAGATCTTATAAACTCTGCAGATTTATATCAACACGTTGCTTTCCCTACCCATATAAAGGGTCATACTTTGGACCTCGTTATTACAAGCTGTCAAGAACTCGTTTCTCAACTACAACATTCATTCGACCTACCTTCTGATCATGCTTCTATCACCTGTTATCTAGACCTACCTAGACCTCCACTGGTTAAAGTCTACTCCAAGAGTCGCAGAATGCGGAACATAGACTCTGATCGTTTCGCAGGGGATTTGTCTCGTCTTCCTTTAATCAATGACCCGCCTTCTTCTGAACTATCAGTTGCCGTTGACGCATACTACTCTGAGCTTAATAACTTACTGGATGAGCATGCTCCAATTCAAGAGCGTTCTACAACCTTGAGACCTCATGCACCTTGGTACTCTGATTCCCTACGCTCTCTCAAACGTGAGAAACGACGGTCTGAAAGAAAGTGGGTGAGGTCTGGCCTTGAAATCCACAAGCAAATCCACAGAGAAACTTCGAAAAGATATTATGACGCAATCAAGGAAGCGAAACAAACTTACTACAAGAACAAGGTTATGAACTCTGACCAGAAACAGCTGTTTCAATTAATCGATGGTTTGTTCAAAATAAAAGGCACACATATACTTCCTTCCCACGACTCTGCCCAAGTTCTTGCTCAAAGATTCTGCAAATTCTACGCAGATAAAGTGAGTGCATTAAGATGTGATCTGGCAAAAATACCACCTAAATCCACCACCGTGCACTCTATCTGTGTTTGAACCAGTTACACCGGACGCTGTGAAGAAGCTTATCATGAATGCACCTTCCAAATCCTGCTCATTGGATCCACTCCCGACGAGTATGGTGAAAACGTTTATCGATGTTCTTCTACCGTGTATCACTTCTATAACAAATCGATCTCTGGAATCTGGGGAGTTTCCTGATTCTCTCAAGCATGGGCTTGTAACTCCAGTATTGAAAAAATCTGATGCTGACCATGAAGTACTTAAGAACTACAGGCCCATCAGCAACCTCCCTTTTCTTGGAAAAGTGATTGAGCGATCAGTGGCAACGCAGCTGAAACACTACTTGGTCGAAAACGATCTTTACGCCATAAACCAATCTGCATACCGAGCACACCACAGTACTGAAACAGCCTTGCTACGTGTTACTAACGATATAAACCTAGCTCTTGATAATCACAAAGAAGTCATACTGGTGCTGCTTGATCTTTCGTCAGCATTCGACACGATTGACCATAATATCCTTTTTGACAGACTGGAAACACACTTTGGTATAAGAAACACAGCCCTTGCCTGGATCAAGTCCTATGTGTCAAATCGTACACAATCAATAGTAATTAACCAAGCTAGGTCCTGTCCTTCAGCTTTAGAGTTTGGTGTTGCTCAGGGCTCAGTGCTAGGCCCGTTGTTGTTCTCATTATACGTGGCTCCGCTTGAAGAAATCATTTATCAACATGGCCTTCAACCCATGATCTATGCAGACGATACCCAACTGTATTTGGTTATGGAGAGAACTGAGCAACCCTCATGCCTTACAAAATTGGAGCTCTGCACCGATGACATTATACAGTGGATGACTAACAACAAGCTTGTATGCAACTCTTCTAAGACTGAAGTTATTCACTTCTCATCGCGTTTTCTTAGTCGTGAGCCCGTTGAAAAGGTCACAGTCAATGGCGTTGTAATCAAGTCTACATCAAATGTACGTGATCTAGGAGTAACACTTGACCATTCATTAACAATGCGTCCTTACATAAGCAATCTCTGCAAGTCAGCATCCTTTGCGCTCAAGCGCATTGGAAGTATTCGCAACTTTCTCGACTTACCAAGCACAGAAAAACTGATTCATGCTTTTATTTCTTCTAAAATCGATTATTGCAATAGCCTATTATATGGGTTGCCAGATAAGGATATCACCAAACTCCAACGAATTCAGAACTCTGCGGCTCGCCTTGTTACCAAATGTAGGAAGTCTGACCATATTACACCAGTCCTGCGTAAACTTCATTGGCTTCCTGTACGAAAGCGCATCATTTACAAGATTCTACTGATCACTTACAAGGTCCTTAATGGTATGGCTCCTCGATACCTGGTTGATCTGCTCACTCTACTCAAGCCTAACAGAGTCCTACGATCTAACGCCAATGATAATTTACGCCTATCAAGACCAAAATTTAGGACTAAAAACTATGGTTTACGCGCATTTTCCATTTGTGCGCCTGTACTATGGAATGACCTACCCATATCTATAAGGAACGCTCAATCTATTGAAACATTTAAAAAAAATTTGAAGACATTTTTATTCACCGCATAAAATGCAACTATATTCTTATAAATTTATTAGCATTATTAGATCTTATTATATTATCTTATTATATTAAATTACCTGTTAGGTGAGTGACGTCGCTCGCGATCAGTTCGGTTCGGAGTGGCGTTCACTCTTAACTTGTTTGTTTCCATTGTTTCTTTTTTTTCTTTCTTTCTTTCTTTCTTTCTTTCTTTCTTTCTTTCTTTCTTTCTTTCTTTCTTTCTTCCTTTCTCTCTCTCTCTATTTTTCTTTCTTTATTCTTTCTTTCTTTCTTTCTCTATCTTTCTATTTATTTATTAATATACCTTATTTAATTGCTTGTTTGTTTGCTTCTTGTTTATCTATTTATTTATGAACGATATTTTTCTGGTTTTTTTTTTTTTTTGTTTTTGTTCATTGTTGTGTTGTGAGCCTGTCGCTACTCCCGCTCTTCTGTCGTTATGTTGTGGTTGGGGTGGTGTCAGGCTCTCAACCAGTATATTACTTATTCCATTATGGTATTATTATTATTATTTATTATTTATTTTATTATTTAGCTAGCTTATTGACTATTCATATATACATTTTTAACCTATATAAATATATGCACCTTCTTGCGAGGGCGTTCTCATGCAGCATTTGAGCATTGTGGGTGTTCGGGTGTTGTATGGCAGCGTTCTTGCGGGAAGGTGTATATATTTTTTCTTTTATTTTACTATTTTTTTTATTATTAATTAATTTATTTTTCTGTATATATTGTAAGAGCATTGAGATTTTGTGTAATGCGCTTAAGAATAAAATTATTATTAATTATTATTATAACTAGATCAAAAACCCTGCAACCTTGCTTTGTTAACCTAAACTCAATTATTCAATGTGGGATGTCTGTACCAAACAATGCGTGACATCAGAAAACATTGTACGCATGCTCCTTAGAAATATAACACTGCTTTTAAAATCTATTCTTCAGAAATCAGTATCTTCATTGAGAATGAATATGATAAGAAAGATACAATATTCGTGACAATATTGTATGGGATATACAATCTTGCCTCTGGTTCATGATTGTATATCCCATACAACATTGCCACTTATATTGTATCTATTACATACACCGAATCCCTAAAACTTTGACAGATTCCTTGCCCTAGTAGACAAACACTTCCCTAGAGACCACCAGCTTAGAAAAATCTTCAATCGAAACCTTTTTTGAAATTAGTGTTCATCGTAACTAATTCTTCTATGTTTTACATTTCCATGCTTTTATTCCTTCCTTCCTTCCTTCCTTCCTTCCTTCCTTCCTTCCTTCCTTCCTTCCTTCCTTCCTTCCTTCCTTCCTTCCTTCCTTCCTTCCCTTGTTCCTTCATTCATTCATGTTCGTTCGTTCTTTCGTTCCTTCCTTTTTTGAGGGGGAGAGGGGTCATAACCACTATCCACTGAAAGTTAGCTAGGGGACACGAACGTTTTTCAAAACTTCTTCTTTTCATCCGCCCTAAAACAGAACAGAACAGAACAGAACAGAACAGAACAGAACAGAACAGAACAGAACAGAACAGAACAGAACAGAACAGAACAGAACAGAACAGAACAGAACAGAACAGAACAGAACAGAACAGAACAGAACAGAACAGAACAGAACAGAACAGAACAGAACAGAACAGAACAGAACAGAACAGAACAGAACAGAACACAACACAACAGAACAGAACACAACACAACAGAACAGAACACAACAGAACAGAACACAACAGAACAGAACAGAACAGAACAGAACAGAACAGAACAGAACAGAACAGAACAGAACAGAACAGAACAGAACAGAACAGAACAGAACACAACACAACACAACACAACAGAACACAACAGAACAGAACACAACAGAACAGAACACAACAGAACAGAACACAACAGAACAGAACACAACAGAACAGAACAGAACAGAACAGAACAGAACAGAACAGAACAGAACAGAACAGAACAGAACAGAACAGAACAGAACAGAACAGATTTTCAAAAAAAATAATTTTCAAAAAACATAATTTTCAAAAAAATAATTTTTTGTTAAGAGTTACCTAAAGGTTTTACATGAGTTTAATACGATAAAATGTTGCAGTGGTCCGGCAAAACACTGGAAATCACATTTCCGAGAGGCTATTATATATTTCAAAATTTTCAGGGAGGTGGCGCCCCCCAGCATTTCTTTTTCATATCATCAAAACAAATTGAAAATTGAAGTTGAGGTACGTAAACATCATTGAAATGTACAAATCATATACGACGTCTAACGCCAATGATATTGAAGCGTTTTCCGTCCCCTGCATGATTAAATAAAAAATATACGATGATTGTACAGGTATGAATTCGTATAAGAAATCGCACGACCTCGAGTACAATTTGAAATTCAAGATTTGATCTTACTATTGTTAAACAAAAAACGAGCTTCCTTCTCGCTGTGTTTTTGGCTGAACGGAAATAATTTTGCTCTATAACTATTGTTAGCTGTTTTCTACATATTGTAGATGTGGTTTAGAATTTACTTATCGAGAAAAACACAGAAGACAACAGGTAATGAAACGAGAACATTCAAAGCTCCAACTAGTTTGGCGAAAACTAGAAAGAAAAAACGACTTTCTGCTACAAAACATAAATTATTACGTCTTGGATTTTTCTAGTAATCATATTTAGAGTCCTTCCTATGTGTGTATCGAACAGTTTCCTAAAATGTTTGCATTTTAATCTATAAAATACTGATTCTTTGGGAATTTCACTTGAGAAATTCGTCGCTTTTGGACGTGTTTCCATAGCAACTTAATACTGAGGTACTCCTACGGAGTACGATTGTACTCCCCTCGACCAATTAGAATCGATAAATTTTGTCGAGCGCACTATAAGATAAAGAATAGCCTAACAAACTTTACTTACTTAAATTTCGTATATTTAAGAAAAGAAAATCAGAATTTGTTTTGTTTCAGTAGCTATTTAAATTTTAGTTTAGTTCGCGAATACCGGTAAGAACACCTGTAATCTGAGGTTTTGTGTACATACTCAAAAACCCAAGGTAATTCAATAGCTTATTATCTCCATATTCACCGGTAATTTTACTTGGAATATTGGTTGGACACTCTGGAAATTGTAAATTTTTCAGAAGCAGTTTTCGGTTTCACTTCTGGCACACAACTACTGACCAGCCATGAACAATTTTTTTTTTTAATTTCTTAATTATAACCAATTATTAAGAGCAAGTGTCTGTAAATCTCGCCCGGAATGATGCAAAATGTGAAAAATTGAAATCCCCCAAACTTTGTCAGTTTGTAGGTATAGATAAGCTATAACTATTGGTGTAATTTTGAACTCATTCCGATTATTATTTGGGGAGAAAAAAATATTTATCTGTTGGGCCGTTCTCAAGCGGGTTTCAGAGCTCATTACCATATCGTACATCGAGCAAATTTCAGAAGAAACCAGAAAAACAATGGCAACAATAATAGCATTTATGAAGAGAAGACATGTTAACAAACAATCTCAATGAGTTTTGTTTGAATACCTTGCAAAATGAATATTTTTGAGATTTTTGAATTTTAACTATTTTTCGGTCATTTATCATACGCAAATATTATCTAACTTTAAAGGCCAAAATCTCACAATGGCATATGACTAGAAGCTCTAAAACTGTATCCAAGTACTGTATCCACTTGCTCTTAAGAAGCAAAAACAAATTACAAGTCCATAACTAACTGTTTATCAAAGATATTTGATAATTTTCCGCCTAAAAGTTTCGCGCTAGCACTTTTAAAAGTTGCTCTCTCAGTAATAGGGCTTACTAGCGTAATAAATCGAGTGCTTGATATAAAGAAAATTCAAATTTCAATTTCTCCCAAAATAACAGCTTTTAGAACTTGAAAATACACAAAACGTTTTACCAATGAAGGCTCAATCCACTAGTAAATTTTGGGGGAAATTGCGAGAAAACTTTTTTTTTTTCCATCCGCCGTAAACTACCGATATTTCTCGAATCTTACAGTCAAGCTCTCTTAAATAAATAAATTCGAGACTATAATATTGTTGCTATGCAAAAAGCGTTGCCCACATAAACACTCTCACAATATATAAAGTCACCTTGCTGTAAGCGAGATGCAAATCGTTTCTATCCTAGTTTTTGAAGATTTTACTATTGTAATATATTATTTTAAGTTCAATACTGCAAAAAAATATTCGAGTTGAATACATTCCCAAACACTGAGAGTTGCTTACCATATCGAACACTTAAGGTTTTCATCGACTTTTCCCACAAATTGTTCCGTCTTGTAACCCATTACGGTAACTGAGGTCTAACAGGAGTGAAAACAATCGAATAAACTTCCAATATCAGCTTCCTAATCCAAGTATATCATCAAACAACAGCTCCAACACGGAAGTCATTTACATATCAAAAATGCTTACGAAGCAGTTTCACTTTCAGAAATAATTAATTCAATGTCGTATAGAGATAAATTCATCGCACATGAATTTTCAACCCGCTTAGAAAACTCATGACTAATGGCTAGAAAAGTTGATTATAAAGTATTTTTATAAAACAGGTTCTGGTGGAACTGGAGGTAAGTAAGAAAATGAAGACTTTTTGACCAAAAAAAAAATTGCCTGAAGTCAGCATTGCAACATCCCAATGGCAACATTTATTTTCAACCCGCTAAATGAGCTTGGCTTTATAGCAATGGATTTGTTGTGGTGAGAAGAAGATTTCAATCCTTGTGGTATTTCTTGTGTAGTTCATTTGTCCAGATACATAAAAACCAAGTACAGCTGATGAAGCAGACAATAGCGATTAAAACTACACTTGCGTTGAACATTATGGCATGAAACACTGCGGGATGACTCGCGGGATGATGATCAGACCGTGCGGGATTGCATTTGTAGGGATCCGGCAGCCGACCGTTATATGATCTGAAATATTAGATTTTAATAAATTACAATATATCTCTTCATTCAAATTCTAAAGATAAATTAAAATCAACTGATTATGACCACGGTTATATCCTTTGAATATTGGTTTGCTACATTGTTTGCAACATCATTTGATCTTATTTCTAGCCTAAGGGACTGGTCACAAAGTAGGGGGTGGGGGTAGGGCAAAACTAGAATTGAATTAGCATTTTTTTATGCTGGCTCATTATAAAATGCAGTTGAAAAATGGATGACCCTACAGAAGGTAGGTGATTACAGAAGGTATGCCCATCTCTGCATTGCCAGGGGTCCTCCAGTACTTCCAAGCTAGAAAGTAAACAGGATGATGTTGCATTTGTTTCACTCACAGCAGCTATTTTTTACAAGACCTGCTTGATTTCACATGACGTCATTTCTGTATGTCTTATGCGGAATGTTCTAGTCAGCTGAATCACAAGTTTTCAATACAATCCGTCTTTCTGGTTGATAGAGCATGGTGGTCAGTGCTTGACCACCATTTCAAGCAGATAATGAGATTCACAGGCTTTTATAACATGATTGAAATTCAGGAATAATAAAATGTTAAAAAAACGTATCGGGATGCAATTGTAAGGATAGAATCTTGCAATGTAACTACATGCCTTTCCTTCCTCTATTCTACTTATTCTTCCCATTGATATGAAATGATAATTATAATGTTGATCTACTGATGATAAAGACTGTTATGTAAATAGCAGCTGTGTGATATTGGTTGTGTAGTCAATTTAAACGCACTACAGTCAGCCACAGTGAATTGTTTTATCCTTTAATCCATTGAAGTGCAATGAAATCTGGACTACATGATAGAAAGTGCGAGATCATGTGTCGTTATGTATGTGTGGTTCGAATTGTAGTGGATAAATCTTACACTAATTTAGAAGTAAAGTGTTTGGCACAACAAGCAAAGACATAAACTAACAACATCATCGTTAAACATATTCGTTGATGTGCAAAATATTTGAGCGAATACAAATGTTCAAGACTTTAAACCAATGAACCGAAGGAAACAACATATTCCTTCGACTGGCGTAGGTAGACTGGATAGCAAATCTAGTAATATCGAAACAAATAAACACTCAAAGTTACTTACCATATCGAGCATTTGAGATTTTCATTGACGTTTTTGACAAATTGTTCAGTTTTGAAACCCATTATTGAGACTGAAAGAATTTCCAACACAGCTTGCTCACCAATATGTCAACTCTACCGCGGAAGTATATAATTAGCCGTGCGAAGTATTGGGGAGACCGGAAGTGGAAAAACCGGAAGTGCAACAGCGAAGATTTACGTTTAGTAAATTTTAAAATCTATTTCCCTGAGACTTTTATAACGTTGTCTGTGCGGTCGGGCATCGTTTCTAAATCAGATGAAGAATCCTGCATGTACAGCTAGTATCAGTCGTGATTATAAAATTAATACTCTTACAAAAAATATCAAAATAAGTTGAACCTCAAGGAAAATTTCAAAACAAACCGAAAAAAAAAAACAGGCAAAAATATAGTTCATAAAAGCAAACTACTGCTATGAAAGATCTTATTCACCTTTGTTATAACATATATTTACAATACCGAAGGTGGATGCTGTTACACACCAAACCCTCTGATATTTCACTACTTACTCCCTCATTCTCTAAAAAACCCTGGGGAAACAACAGCGGTTTTGAATTATTAATGTAATTGCAATCTCTGTAGCAGACCCAGAATGAATTATTATTGATCTATATTACAGCCATGAACTAGCAGAAGAGTACCTTGTTATCGCTGTTGAGTTTGTTTCTGGTAAAATGTGTTATCATTCGAATTGTTTTTTCCGTCATTTTGATTGGCCGGGAGAACTGCAAATAACTGCCTACAAATAACGGTCTGCTCATGCGCATTACGGTACAAGCCCATTTTGCTGCAAATAACGGTCTGCTCATGCGCAATAACGTTGCATTTGACAATGGCTCGCTTCCCTGAAAAAATGAACTGATTTCTTTGTTTTTATTTGACTCGCGCACACTACCCCTTAAAGATTAGAAAAAACAATTTGAATGATAAAACAATTATTGAACTCGGTTATCGTAATATTTTGCTCAACCTCGTCCAATAATTTCTTATCATGTTCTTACGGGGAGAACACTTTTGAATCTAGCACGGATTCCATTGACTATTCACGGAGATAATACGTCATGGATAATGGACAGATTCGGATGTAGATTGGTAAGTGATTTATTAGTTTGGGATTCAGTATTCAGTTATCTTAAGAAGAAAAAATATCAAACTTGTTTTCTCACTGCTTATACACTGGGTTCCATGCGCTTTCTCGCTCCAGTTCTTCTCGGTCGTGGGATTCGTTGTCTTTGGCCTCACGGTCTTTGGCGCCTGCGGCACCGTTCGCCATAGAGCGAGAGGACCTCTGGCACCCAGGGTACACTGGTCATCGTGTTTCTACAAGATTGTGTTTTATTTGCTTTACTGTAACTACCATAGTAACATTTTGTTTGCTTGAAATATATATTCGCGATCGGTGCAAGAATCTGAAAATTCACTTTGGAGGGGTGATCTTGTCTTCCGCCCCTTGAAAACAATTACTGAATTGAAGAATTGTTTTTTGGATCAAAAAGTCACAGCCATGTTAGAACAATCCGGAATCGAATTTACACTACTTATTGCTAACTGGAAGGGCTGAATAAAGCAGTTAAAATCATGCCTTTTTTAACCTGATCGAGGGCTTTGATTTTGATCATGGTTATAGAGACACTGTTGAAATCTATACCTTTATAAATATTTTGTTTTTTCAACTTTTGCTATTCCTTATCGTGTTTTGCTCAGTTTAATTTTTCACAATGGAAGTTTTAAAATTTAACGAGCATGGCAAAATTTCGGATCAAATTGCAATATTACGTAATCGCTAATTCGTGCAAATTCCCTCGCGGTGATTGGCTAATACCAGGAGAGCATAAATAAGAGAGGGAAACATCTTAATATCGCGCGTGCCATGTGAATTCCCGGTTGGCCTATTTTTAGCATTGGCATAAAGTCTATTTTCGCCTCACAATACCCCTGTGCGTCAAAACTTGTGTGCTTCATCCAAACCTGGAAGTAGCGAAAACATCTAAATATTTTTGAAAATATAAATTTTGCGTATTTTTGAGTGTTCAACAGCCTCAGTCTTGTTTTATCAGAGAACAGAACATAGCCAATCCTGATCTTTTCGCTTTATCTAATAGATTTTGTCGAAAAAAAGTGAGAAAAATCGACAAAAAGTATGTTGTTTTTGAGCGCGCACGAACACGTCCACGCCATCAAAAAAATTATAAACCAAACGACTTTGGATGATAAAAATAGCCCAACCGGGAATTCAGATGGAGCGCGTGGTATTCCCTCTCTTATTTATGCTCCCTTGCTAATACTGATTTGAGCAAAACTCGCAGAATTTGTTTTCGGGGGCAAATCATTATTGTGCCGAAGTTCAATCCATTTTCCCTGCAAAACCTGTTAGAGACATTGGAAAACAAAAGTTCTCAGTACACAATTTTGGGTTCCCTGTCTTGATAACACAGGAAGACCATAGGCATAAACCTCTACCCTGGGGATGAGTGAGACCTCTACCGAGATTTTTCGTTTGTGTCCTGGGTTTCGTTTGTGTACTGAGTTTCATTTGTGTACTGAGAACTTTTGTTTGTTTACTGAGTTTCGTTTGTGTACTGAGAACTTTCGTTTGTGTACTGAGTTTCGTTTGTGTACTGAGAACTTTTGTTTGTGTACTGAGTTTCGTTTGTGTACTGAGAACTTTCGTTTGTGTACTGAGTTGTTGATTTATGTAAGGAAATTTGAATTTTTGCATTCGAAAATAATGTTTTAAGCATTAATATATTTTGTTGTGTATTGCACTTGTGGGCAACCGTAGTGAGCCAATCAGAAACGGGGAAATATTTTGAATTAAGCAATAGAAACAAAGTTCTATGACTCTACCGGTGAAATAGAGCACGCGGGATGTTGGGAGAAACACGAGAAAAGTTCAAAAATCACGAGCCGGAGGCGAGTGATTTTTGAACTTTATCGAGTGTTTCTCCCAACATCCCAAGTGCTCTATCTCACTGGTAGAGTCATAAGAACTTAGTTTCTATTGCTTTTATGATATAGCAGAAGATATTTTAAGATTATAAAAACGTTTAATTTTCTGATCAAAATTGAGATTCTCCAAACTATGGCAAATAAGCGAATCACATTCGTCGTACTTTTTCTCATTCACAAAGAAGCAGAGTCTTACAAAGCAGTTTTCACGGAATTGTCTTGAAAAAAAAATATAAATAGGATGTAAACATCAACATTATACTAAAAGGTTTGGGAAATCCGACTTAAAATTTAAACAGAAGTGACAGTTCCTCAATATTTATACGTTATGTGCACAACTTTGGATCGTGCAAGCTCTACTTCAAAAACAACACTGGATTTTGTCAGATCTTTTTGAACTTCTTTTCTACATCTACAACAGAGCAAACCTCACGTCCTGGGTAAGTTTTATAGTTTTGTTATTTGAGGAATTGTTTAGGAACCTTTTTATTTCATTCCTAAGTGAAACCAGACTGTTTTCGGGCCGTAGTTTTCGTCGCTTTTCGATCTACTGACTGGCTGGAGGTTGCTTCGGCGAAAAAACTTTTCGGCAAACTTACTCTAGCATTTCGCAAAGTATTTCCTCGAATTTTACTTCTTTTACTCCTTTTCAGAGAACTATTCTAGTTGTAAAGTGTATGTCTTTGGTTTAAATTTGACAGGAAGTTTTAGTTTAAGCTTATAACAAATAGTTCAAGCGTATTTGTAAACAAGAAAGCCTAGTCAGCAATGTTAGACAATTGTGCTGCGAATTTCAACCTTGAGCAGGCACTCTACAGGTATATTTTGTGCCTCTTTTGTCTTTTTATTTAAAAAAACAAAACTTTGTTGAATGAAAATTCACTACGAAAGATTAAAACAATCTTGAAAATCTTGAAAATTGCCCATTTTGTGCAGATTTTGGAGTTAAAATGTAGTAGAGAAACTTTCATTTGTGAGCTGTCAATCACAAACCATGTCTTTACCGGTGAAATAGAGCATAGGTTTTTGGAGTGAATTAGCCAATGAGAGCGCGCGTACTATCTAAGCTATATTATAATGAATAATAAACAGATTTAACTGTCGATAATTGATCTTTCTCGCCAGTCACTGTGCTACTCTTTTTAAGAATTTCATCGACATTTCTCGCCTCTTTTTTTTGTAATCCTGGTATGCGCAATCTACCTCAATCGTGCAATTCATGAATAAATCACCAAATTCATCACGGTATGGAGATATCGCATTATTTGCTGGCATAAATCCATCCCATTCTAATTGTACGTCACCAGAGCTCAGACAAAATACATGGCGTTTCTCTGAAGAAAGATCTTCAGTATCACTTCTCAAGCTTTTCACTGTTAACCTGGATACATTAAGAAATAAAATGATTTCAAGAGTAGTTCCTGAAGCAAGGTTAACGTTCCATGGGACAATGTGTCCTTTCAATTGATAGATAATTTTTTTTTAAATATCTTACCTGGATAACACGGGTATATCTTTATTACGACGAAGTATTGTAGTGTCATCGTTAGGTCTGGAACCAAATCCCTCCTCATGACAAAGATGCACTGATACTAGTTCATTCTCCGGGAATAGTCTCAAGTACCAGCTGTAGCCACACAACCAGAAGGTAGGACTTCTGATGGAAGAGTGCCGAAGTGAGTAGCGGTAGTTTTCTATTCTCCATCTGTACGTTCTTGAAAATTCCTCATTTTTCTAAGAAAATAAGTGTAAGATGTATAATGATGTTCACGTGCTTAAAATGATTCAGTTTAATTGAATCAGATGTTCGATGTTCATACTTCAGATATTCTACTCTCCTACCTTAACTCGGCTTAATTCCTCCTTTAGTACTTTGTTCTCTTTGGCCAGTAACATCATGTTTTCGGTGAGCATTGAACCTTTATCGGTAAGTATCGTGTTTTCCTCGGTAAGTGATGAACAATTCTTCGTGAGTGTCGAACATTGTTGGGTAAGTGTCGTGTTTTGTTCGGTAAGTGATAAACATTTCTTCGTGAGTGTCGAACATTGTTTGGCCAGTAACACCATGTGTGCAGCCATGTTGTCTTGTACATGTTTATCAACATGTTGTCGTTCAACTTGGACTGAACATCCCTGATCCTTGAATGGACAATCGAGTATTGTCTTGGTACAGTCATTTCTCAGATGGTCATCCAAGTCAATCCTAAAACAAACAAGAGTTTATCTGTTACACTATTGTGTCATTCAGTCTCAGCAGAGATGCAGGGATGGAAAAACATATTGTTTTCACCGCCTTACTTAAATAAAATCGTTTAGTATTTCCCTTTTAACACTTAGGAACTAACTAGGCCGTAAGCAAAAGCATACACTGCATCAGAGTATCGAAATCCAAATTGAGGTATCCGTACCTTTTTATCTTGTTCATTTGTCTGGTACCTGGACATGTACAGCGGTTGGGACATTGAACCATCTCTTCAGGACAGTCAACATCTTTGTGTACCGGTACCTCAAATCGGACCATAACGTTTCTGCATTTCTGACATGTCACCTTTTTATACTCGCATATCTTGTCATGATCCTCCAGTTCTCTTCTCTGCATGTTGGTGTTGCAGTTCACAGTAGGACACTGTACTTGTTGGAAAGGACACGTTTCTCTGTGTGTAGTGATATTCTTCCTCTTAATACTTGCATCACAACCGTTTGGACATGACAGTATTACTTCAGGACAATCATTACTCTTGTGCTTCAGCAGGTCACGTCTGATCAGAGTCACACCACATTCCTCATCACATTCCAACTCTTTATACTCACATATCTTATCATGATCCTCCAGTTCTCTTCTCTGCATGTTGGTGTTGCAGTTCACATTAGGACACCCTACTTGTTGGAAAGGACAAGTTTCTCTGTGTTTGACAAGTGACTGTAGCTTTCCAGTCCAGTCACACTTGAGCTCACTTTTCTCTGCGTCTGTGAACATGAGACAACGTCAGAAAGTGGAACTCGACATAAGGACGTTAAAAATGTTATTGAACAAACAACAAGTGTTGTATAACAAAGTACTGAAGACGAATTTTGGTCCATTCATTTTCTCTCTGATGTGCGGTGATGAGTATTTTGATCTGTTTCGCATAAAACTAAATGGATTAGATGTCTACAATCCCACGTAACACTAAGATTTTGCACATTTGTTTGCGACAAGAAATACAGAACGTCACGGATGACGTCATTCTCAACCACTCACCTTCTTTTGCCGCTGCATGCCCATCACTCTCTGGTGGATCACAGTACACTTCAAGGTTTTCTATCATATTTTTCATACCCAAACATCTCGCAAGATTGTTCACTGTTAGTGCATTCTTACACACGGGGCATAGTTTTCTGGCCTCCAGACATCGTGTAATGCAATCTTTACAGAAGGTATGCCCATCTCTGCATTGCCATGGGTCCTCCAGTACATCCAAGCTAAAAAAATAAACGACAAGATGAAACTACAGGAATTGTAGAATTTCAAACTGGATTTGTTTCAGTTTACAGGCGTATCAAAGAATAAAATATTTGGCTTTGATCAAAGGATTCAATCTTACAATATAACTATATCCCTTCTTTTTCTCACAACTCTCCTCTTCAAACGAAACGACCATTGCGATTTATGATCGCTTATTAAAGTGCACCTAACCCCTATCTGACTTATATTAAACGTATAATGCTGTGAAGCACTTCTGCGAAGAAAAAAATGAATTTTAATAAATTGCTGATTTTCTGTGCCATGGACCTTGGAGCAGGGGGGGGCTACCCCCCAATAATGGGAGCATGCCTTCAAACCCCCTAGGTCTCCGAGTATTTGGTGGTCGTTAGCCCTCCCAATCAAAATTATTAGCCCCCCTGAAAATGGACCATAAAACTATACCTGTGTTTTCCCATCACCACCGAGCAAATGAGGAGAATGAGCTCGAGTCTAGATCTAGTCGGCTGTGACGTATACCCAGGTAAACAAGTCGAAGGTATTCCCATAAAAACCGAGAGTTGAAACTATGCCATTGTTTATTTTTGTGCAGAAAAAAATTTGTTTCGTTGCCACTACTTTAAGAAGAAATGTGTGCTTACTTCGCGTCTTTACACATCAGAGTTAATAGTGGGGACTCTGTACACATGCAAGAGATACCTGGATATACGTCACACTAGAACCCAGTTCCCTAGGTTCACTGGTCGCAGATAAAGCATCGAAGCGAGGCTTCGAGGCATTTTTAAAGGATTGTTCAAATTAGAACCTTGCAACCTGACTGAATGTTTTGTGTTTGACCATTGAACCGATGTATGGAAAATGGTGAATACAACGTCTGACAACATATATTTTGTACTATAATCTTTAAAACCTTTAAAATAAAGACTAAATTTCCTCAACGTTAACCTCGCTGTATGAAGCCATTTTTCCGCTGGGATCCGAAAACCCCGAGCCTATCCAAGACAAGAATATCCTGAAAAACATACCCCATTCAAGCACAGCCCAGGTAGGCCAAGCTAAGAGTTAGTGGGTGTGACTACATCAGTTTCAATAAGTGAACAATTAATATTTCATATTGTTTGAAAATATGCATTCAGTAAGACTTAAAAATTGGCTTATGATTTAGAATAAAGTCGCCAAAATTTTGTTTGGTAGTTTTGGAACATTTTGATAATGAAATGTTGGCAAGTAAACGAGCTCGGACAATGCAGCACATTGCTATTTAGTAATCTGTTCGATCTCATTGGGAAACACATAAACATTGGTTTATGATGTTGAATAAAGTGGTAGTTGAGGAACATTTTGATAATGAAATGTTGGCATGGAATTGTGTTTTTCAGGAGTTTGTAGCCAGAAATCGATTCCCCAATATTTTTTTTTGCACTTACATATCAAAGTCATTGCATACATTTCAGGACATTATGTTAATGAGGTTTTGGTAACCGGAAATAGAAAACATTAGCCCTTTCCTAATCGTAAAACATAAACTTATTCAGATTTATGAACTTACTTTGCTGCTCGCTAAAATTATACTTTTTAATTCCATTTGGATTCTCAAAACTCTCCCATGTTGCATATATAATTGGACAAGATATCAAAATGAGTAAAATCGTGACCACTACAACTTTGAAAGCCATTTGCCACCAGAAAAATGTACGTAACCTAGACGAATTATATATCAAAATGCGCCAAAAGTATCCAAAAAATTGAATTTGGCGGTAAGAAGTACATTTGATCACGCGCATTTAAAATATACCCAGTTTTTCTCGGCCTCGATATTACATAGATCGTAACGCCTTGCTAAATTCGCCCCCAAGGCGCGAGAGAAATATTCGAATTGCCACCCCGAAATCATAAAATATTCTCTTGAAACTCCTAACAGTTGTAGATGATATATTTCTTAACTTATATTTGATGGTAAAAAATACACCGAGTAGGGAGGGGACAGACCCAATGTTACCGGAAATTAGTGCAGCGTGACAGTGCGGTATCATTTGCCGCAACATTTCGCCTGTCCCCTCCCCACTAAGTGTTTGTTTTGTATTTTTCGCCTAATATTTTTCGTGATTTTTGTCTGTAATGAAATTTCCCGCATATCCAGGGCTTGATTTACGAATTACGATTTTTTTGTAGGCACCGCAGGGACAACAACTTTTCTGTTAAACATCAAATTAAAGAAAACTTATTATAGAATCGATTTCTTATTTGGACTAAATTTTCCGAGAGCTTTGAAATGTTACGGGAAATGCATGATACCGGAAAAATCCTATACCCTGTAATCAACGGCAAAGTTATACAGAAGTTACGCACTAAACACTGACATAAAAGCCAGAATTGAATACCCTCTCATAGACTTAAGAATTAAGATACCGTTAGCCTAATTCAGGACTGATGACCCCTTCGAAGATGTTGAAAACTAGATTTCTTAATCTAAGATCACATATCTATATACTGTGCCAAATATCAGACAATTTTTGCTACGGAAAAAGGCTTGCCAGCATACTATAACACTCTCCAAATATATAACGACCTTCTGTAAACGAGATGCACTGATAATTTCCATCGTAGTTTTAGAAGATTTTACTCATCGTGATACATGACTCCAAACACTGAAAGTTGCTTACCATATCGAACATTTGAGGTTTTCAGCGACTTTTCCCACAAATTGTTCTGTCTTGAAACCCATTAAGTAACTGAGCTGTTAACAGTAGTGAAAACAATCGAATAAACTTCCAATATCAGCTTCCTAATCAAAGTATCACCAACCATGCAACAACAGCTTTAACGCGGAAATCATTGGTAAACAAATCAAAGCTGGTTACGAAGCTAGTTTCACTTTCAGAAATTATGATCCGTGCGAGAAACTGGGGAGAAAGGAAGTGGAAAATCCGGCCCTGGAAGTAAAACAACAAAGGTTTAGCGAAATTGACTTCCCTGTGGTTTTTATTGCAGAAATGTACTTCATAAAAGAAAACCTCGTGCTAATTCTTTTTTATTATCTTATTTGATCACTCAACAAAGTTTACAATCACGACGCTTACCCACCCACCCCACCCCTCTATTATTTGACTATCGATTCCTTTATCCTCTGACTTACTAATATTCTGCATGGAAATATTAGAACTTCATTTGTTGAATATTAATTAGAGTAGGAGAGCTGGGCTGCATTCTCTTTTGATACTCTATATTACAATCATGAACTACCTTATTGCATGAAATTTTTGCGACACGCTAATTTCGCGATTTTGGAGGTCGCATTTTTCGCGACACCCTTATTTGTCAAAATCATATTCTTGATCACTTTGATTTCGTGATTTTGCCGAAAAAAATCATTCAGAAATGTGTTTCCAAATACGCACAAATTCCTTTAGAAAATCCCCTTAACATTAACAACCTTCGCATTACACTCACTGGACGAAAAATAAGATTTTACCTACATTACACAATAAGTCTCAACAACATCGATACTTGGGCATGTTGGCCAGTCAGACGCAACATACAGTTTATTAATCATAACAAAGCACAGTAAAGTTGTCATTCAACGAGAGGATATAGGATCAAACCTTCAGACCTCACATACTTATTAATAGTATAGCTATAATACATCTAAATTTTGTCATACTCCGTAGATATATCTTGCAGCATGCCGGACACGCAAAACCCAAAAAACCACATTGTTGGAAAAATGGGAAACGTGTACCCCCACCATGCATTACTGCGACCTTTGGGGTACAAAGGTTCCTATGAACAAGTCATAATCAAAGAGAAATTATGGAAATTGACTAATTACAATATTTCCAAAACAAAACAAAAAAAAAAAAAAAATTAACCATACGACGGCGGTGACTGACCGTAGACTGATTCAATTCCTAACGTACTCCTACTTATATACAAACCCATAATGCACCGCGACTATCCCTAGCGTATTGTTCCTTGCCGGCAAAATATCAATTTATGGCAATCTCGTGCCTTAATTTACATAAATTACATATTTTACCTACATTACACAATAAGTCTCAACAACATCGATACTTGGGCATGTTGGCCAGTCAGACGCAACATACCTATAGATATTAAAGGTAGGGAAAACGTGAAAGGATTGGAATTCCTGTGCAAGCACTGATCATTTAGTATGTTAACCAGTGAAATTACAATAGTTAAGGTTGCTCCGTAGCAAGACTTAAAGTGTTCGAAACAGATAATCTAGATGAAAGAGAATCCTTTACGTAGGTGTCTTTAGCTTTGGTGGACTTCCATCTCCCATGACGCTGGAATTGTCGTTCTGGGATGCCTGAATTCGCTGCCAAGGTAGCACCACCCGACCTGATAGAATGTGTGCTGTACTTGGAAATATCAGGTACAATATCGTGAAAGGCTTTCTTGAACGCTTCTCTATATGTCGAGTAACTTATGGGGCGATCCACGGACACCAGCCGTTTACCTTCCCTGCAAACTGAAATGGGTCTAAAGAGATATACATTAGTACACGCGACGATGTTTGCTCTGTTGAAATATCTTTTCAATAACTTCACAGGGCACAAGATGGAATCTTGGAGTTCAGCGAGAACCACTGTTTGCCCATCTCTGAGCTGGTCCGTCTTACTCTTCCGAATCACCAGACTCACTAGACCTTCTGAGAAAATCACGTCTTCTCTCTTCAGTTGGATCACTTCCGAGCTACGGAGAAAACCTGCAAAAGACAGTACAAACATAACAACATTACGTAACTGCACTAAATCGTCCAAGTTCGCTTGGACACACAGATCTTTCAGGAAGTGTACATCTAAAGGTTCCTTCCTATTCGACCTGCCGTGACTTAAGATCCTAATGGCGCCATCTCGGGCTAGGGCCACAAAAGGGTGATCTGTAGGAGAAGGGAAACCAGACATTCGGTGAGCCCAATTAATGGAATAGAACGCCGAATTAATGGCTGAGGCAGATTTCGAGGTTTCTACCAAGTACTGAAGAAATAATGTTACATGCAAAGGATCGGCTGGAAGCACTGCAACTTGAAGAATTCCTTGGGCGAACGTCTTCCATTTATTGAAGGATCTTTCGTAAAGATGGGTCGTGCCTTCGGCTCTAGAAGCTAACATGGTGGTCTTTAGATTTTCTTTCAGTTGTTGAGCAATAGCATTGCCAGACAAATCCTTCGACCAGAAGGGTCCGGTAGAGAACACATCTGAAATGAAAGAAATGAACGAAAAAACGAGAACAAAGGGCGTAACGCGCAAGCGCATGCACGTAAACAACACCAACAGTAAAAACAATGATTATGTGGCAACCATTTATTGGTGATAGAATTATTGGACTACAAATCCACCAAAGTCATACAGACCTTAAATTACAATTTCAAGGGACTTTAAATACTGGGATTCTGTTGAATGCAAAAACTTCAGCTTCGTACCATACGGATCATAACATCCACACCATCATAGGATTGAGTTGACAATTGTTATCATGATTTATATATTACGCATCAACTACGCGTTTAACAACACTCCCTAACCGTCCTATTTAAGGGACCCATTTAGGGTCGAGGAAGGAAAATAAACAATCTGGGATACGTGCTTTATCCCTTACACCCACTTTAGGGTTTCTCTACTTACATGACTTACAAACTTCATAGTCATTACATTACAATAGCAAATTTAGCGTTATTGAACCTTTGAGGAATACCGAAGTCAATCCTCAGAGCCACAGTGGCAAATCTCAGTGGTTTATTACCAAATATACAATTCTGAGCTTTACACTTCAAAAACAGTTTTGGATGATTAGGAAGAACCAACCAATCATGGATGAATCCATTCCAATGGACGCCATCGGCACAAAGAAGGGGCCAAAAATGCGCAGACTTCCACACGGGTACTATCAGAGTCCCTTGAGCGTTACATGCTCTCAAATGCTTAAGCACTTTACACGTTAAATAGACGGGGGGACACAGCCAATTGTTATCGTATTGCCAATCCTGCGAAAAAGCATTCACACCACTAGTACCGGGTTGAAAATACCTTGAATTGTATTTAACCAGTTTAGTATTATAATAACAGGCGAATCTGTCACAAGAATGAGGCCCCCACACCCAATCGATCGTATTAAATACATCATCGTGAATAGTGTAATCATCAAAATCGACCACCCTGCTCATGTCATCTGAAACACTATTCAGATCTCTTGGGATCCACTGAACATCTAAAAGTATACCGTTTCTTACGCAACTGCTAAATATATCAAAGGCTATGCTTTGCAATTCTTCGATTCTAGAACCACATGAAATAATTTGGGTCACATTCTTATTATCGGTGTACCATAAAACAGTCTGAGCTTTTAAACGATTAACAAATGACTTTAGTGCTAAAGAGACTGTTAACAACTCTCTGTAGGTCGAACTTTTGGTACTCTCGTATTCAGACCAATTCTGCTGAAATAATTCACCACCGGTTTCTAATAGACTCCCACAACCGGTATCGGAAGCATCAGAATAAACTACTTTAGTCGGAGCGCTTTTGATGGGCCATATTGGAATCCCATTCAGCTTTGCAAGGTTAACTCTCCAAAACAAAAGCTCTTTCAAAACGTCTTCATTCAAAGTAACATAAGAGTGCCAAGTGCTAGCTGAATTAATCAGTGCGTGCGTATGCCTTGACATCAATCGGGAAACATTACCGACACAGCTACCTAAGGAGATGATTTTTCCACAGACGCTGGCAATAGTTTTCACATGAAATGATTTCGATTTGTGTTCTACGATGTTATCAATATCCGATAACAAACTATCGATTCTTCTAGAGGTGGCTGATATTAGCCCTGCAGAAGTATCAAAAACTACACCTAACCAAGTAATACTGAGGACTGGATCCCAATGGCATTTGCTTTCATTGGGCAGAAAACCGAATTTCAAAAGATCCGCGTGCATCTGTAAACTCACGGCCTTAGCAAGAATGTACGATCTCGCAGCTCCAAGACCGTCGTCTAAATAAACAACGATTGTAAAACCTTCTGAACGCCACTTTTTGACTAGGGGCTTAAGTAATTTAGTAAATAAATACGGGGCGGAACTCAAACCAAATGGCAGAACACAAAATTGAAAATATCGAACACTACCGTTAGAAAACTTCCAGGAAAAAGACAAATATTTTCTGTGATCTTCGAATATTTCTACATGATGATACCCAGATTTGAGGTCAAACGTAAACATAAAATCCCCAGGGTTAAGAATTTCTTTTGCTACTGAAATATCCTCGCATCTAAATTTATTCTTGAAAATATACTTATTAACATGTCTTAGATCTAAGATAAGCCTTTTCTTACCAGAATTTTGAATTGAAACAGAAAGGGGATTAATAATATCAGGCTCTGTTGAAACTTCACAAACACATCCCAAAAATAACAATTCATTAATAGCTTGTTCTACAAATTCTTGCTCATTAAGTGCCGAAGAATTATTACTAGCTTTAAACGGTCCAGGGACCGACAACAAAGGAATTTTATATCCATATTCAATTACATCTATAATGAACTCAGGTGCATTGATAGCTCTCCAGGCCGATAGACATTTACATAACCGACCTCTAACAGAAACTCCCTTAATAACGTTAGATTTAAATTCATGTTGATCTTGTTCAAATTGAAAAGACGTTTCATCAAGCTTTGATAAATTATGAATGGAACATTCATCCTCTAGAATGATAAATAAACACTATATATTATGTAATGAAACAGTAATCGAACAATGAGAAACAAACAAAATACTGCGCTACTTCACCTTCAAGTGGGCTCATCTCGTTCTCACTACCATATAGTCATTTAGGCTGGACATTCTGGGAGGCTACCAGAGGACAAGCTGCCCTCCAATGCCCTGGTTTCCCACAGGCGAAGCACACTCCGCTTGACTTATAGGGATTCACTCTAGGCCTGGTTATAGTTGGAATAGGTGACGGAAATTGGGGCTGGTTGTTGGTCAATGGTTGCTTCGTGTTGAAATTTCTTGATGATGGATTGAATTTCTTTGTGGTTCTAGCCGCCCTAGCTTCAGCCCTATAAATTTTCTTCTCGTCTTCCTCATCATCTGCTAGGTCGTGCTGCTTATACTCGACAACGGTCTTCCAGCCATAGGGAGATTTATCTGCTAATAAGATTAGTTTTTGCCGTTCTTTAATCAGAGATTTACCTCTTTGCAAAGCCTGCTTTGTTTTGACGGTGTCAGCCTTCTCTAAATGGAATTCGGCGTCTTCTATGGCATCGAGGACTGACTTGGTTGATTTGAACTGGTCCTCGTTGCTTCTTTTCTTGAACTGTGGGGTCTCGGTGGTTTTGAGCTTCTTAATCTCCTGTAACTGTTCTTCTGCGGATACGTCGTTGGCTCTTTTGAGGCCTGATATAGATGTCGTTATGAGGGCAGTCATTTGACTGATCATTGATTCATTATTCTGTTGAATTACGCGATGAATAGCTTCTTCGTTCATGGCGATCAGAGAAAAGCTGCGAAAAAATTAACCATACGACGGCGGTGACTGACCGTAGACTGATTCAATTCCTAACGTACTCCTACTTATATACAAACCCATAATGCACCGCGACTATCCCTAGCGTATTGTTCCTTGCCGGCAAAATATCAATTTATGGCAATCTCGTGCCTTAATTTACATAAATTACATATTCACTCATCTTCTCTCGGTGCAAATGTGGTGCAAATATAGAAAAAAACATATAGAAAACCTAAAGCAAATCTGGTGAATACCACATTTACTTATGGGTGAAAATGTGGTAAGCAAATATGGTATTCACCAGATTTTCTTTAGATTTTCTCTATCTTTGCACCACAATCGCACCGAGCGAAGATGATTGAATCTGATTTTTCGTCCATTGTTAGTTCCTTGTTTTTACGAGTTTAATATATTTAATTTCAACTTCAATTTCAGTCTAAGTTGATTTACACTACATATACAATATAATGTTACAAGAGATAATATAATTAAGTAAACAGATTATAGTTACATTCTTTGTAAACAGTTATTGAGTGAAAGTGTAGGGCAATTAAAGTAGCTCAGGCTTTCTAGTTAATCACCCTCCACAGCAAGTTAAATTAAATAATATAGCGTCAGAAATAGAGTGAGAACATTTTGAAAACACACAAAAAACAGGAAGTAACAAGACAAATATATTAATAGATGGCAAACAAGGGAAATAAATATATTAATATTCATAACTATCTGACATCATGTATATCATGTATATATATATATATAGATTATGGATTGTAGATAGATCAAAGACAAGACATAACTTTTGCTGTTACTCGGAGTTTCACGCTTACGCGATCTTCAGACAGTCTTTAATCAGATCTAAAGACTGTCATCGCGTAAGCGTGAAACTCCGAGTAACAGCAAAAGTTATGTCTTGTCTTTGATCTATCTACAATCCATAATCTATAACGCTCTACATGTCAATGTATTGAGCACTTTACCGTCAGAATAGACACATCCAAGTAGAATTTGAAGAACGCTTGACGCTTTGATATTTTTAACTTCTCACCTATTGTATTTAGTATAACTATCACCTATTGTAATATAGCACTTAGCCTATTGTCTTAGCATGTATTTATATCTAGTTGATAGGAATGTCTTTCATTAAATACTGTCTGACGAGTGCGTAAGCACGAAACTCGGAGTAACAGCAAATCTTGCCTCTTCGTTATTACATTTATACTTTGCTCTACACCATATGTGTATTGAGCACTCTTTGATGGGATCAGCTACTTCCTCATATGATTATATATATATATATATATATATATATATATACAGCGATATGCAGAAATTCTGATCCATTTGAGCGAAGTATATAACTATATCGGGTGCATTGTGGGAAGGATTTCGCGCGCGATTCAAAGTAAAGAAGCGTGACTAGCGTGGAGTTGATTGCCAGCGCTATATTATACACTATATAGCATCGAACAACTGGACGTTTTGCTTACATTATTGAAAATACTGATGCTTGCTCAAAGAGCTGATAATGATTTATGAACTTCTCACTCAATGAGGAATTTTCCCTGCATTTGTGAGGACGGAAATAACAAGTGTAAAGTGTGTCGAAATATTAATTACGACTCAATTCTCTTTTGATATTCACGGAGCAAATTTATAGCTACAATAATGTAGATTTACATTATATTCTGACTTTTGCATAACTCAATTGCAAACCTTTCAGTCTTTTGAGCCAGACATCAGGGAAAGATTAAACTTATACCCGAGAAGTATTTCTAATTTAGAATATAAGATTCCATTGCTTTAAACATCAGAGGAGAAAGTGTGCACAATAACACACATTTTATATTTTGCGTTTAATCGAATCACACTGCTTATAAGAATAAACTCTGTAGCTTGTAAAAACCAAAAGTTATTTCCGTCCTCACAAATGCAAGGAAAATTCCTCATTGAGTGAGAAGCTCATAAATCATTATCAAGCAAGCATCAGTGTTTTCAATAATGTAAGCAAAACGTCTATTGCTTTCTTTGCATAAATTAAACTGTTTGAAAGACAATTTCATCCGAATATCCTAAATATTTTTAAATACGCCTTCAACGACTTTAACGTATATCTAAAACACTCAAAGTTATCTCAAGCTTTGGTATTATAGTTGTAATTAAATGTAAAGTTTGTTTTACCGTTACATGTTCTTGGGCGATTAAATTATTTGAGCAGAGGTCACGACAGTAAAAACTGAACTTTCCTTGCCTTTTATTGACTTTAATTATTTGGTTAACGACGTTACTTTGAGAGACAACGTCTTGGAGTAGTCTGGTGTTTTAAAAAAACATTTAGGCTCTCGCCTTCCGAGTTGTTCGATGCTATATAGTGTATAATTTAGCCGCGCTGGCAATCAACTCCACGCTAGTCACGCTTCTTTACATTGAATCACGCGAGAAATTATTCCCACAATGCACCCGATATAGTTATATACTTCGCTCAGATGGATCAGAATTTCTGCATATCGCTGTATATATATATATATATATATATATATATATATATATATATATATATATATATATATATACCGAATCCCTAAAACTTTGACATTTTTGCGATATATATACATATATGTTTGAGTGCTATTTTTGTTGAAAAATAAAAAGTAAACAAGAAGAAAATCAACTGCAAACATGTTAAAAAACCTCATTAGGTATTCTAGAACAACTTGGTAACAAATGTTTGTTGAAAAACGACTGAAATCGCTGTCTTTCATATATATGTATATATATCGCAAAAGTGTCAAAGTTTTAGGGATTCGGTGTGTATATATATTGTATCGATATAAAATTAAGATTAATGGAAACTGATTTATGAAAATATACAAAATACTGATAATATAATTATGTATTTATCTATTATTGTAAAAATAATAGATATTTTTTTATAACTGTTTTTAAATGATGGAAATGAGAGGGACTTATGCACAAAAAACATGGCTCTAAGGCATTTATTTTGTTTAGTTATAATTTTAGTTCAACTAGTCTTATATGTATTACCCCAACTCATCACCTCGTATATCAAGTAAGGATAAATTAATACATAATATATTTGTTTCAGTGTAGAGATATTGAGATAATACCTAAGCTTATATATTATTCCCAAGTTTTTAGCTAATTTATTGTTAACATGCCTGATTTGAGTCTTCCAGTTAAGATTATCCTCAAGAAATACACCTAGATACTTAAGTTCTCTAACACAATCAATATTAGGGATATTAATTTTTACTTTCTTTTTAGCAGAAGAAATTACCATATTGTTGGTTTTCTTCATATTAACAGATAATTTGTTTATAACGCAATATTCAAAGACTAGTTTCAGCTCCTCATTTATTTTTCTCTCTAGGTCAATTGGATTATCATCAGTAAGAAATATATTAGTATCATCAGCAAAGATTCTGAAAGACAACAAGTTCTAATCATTCATTGTCCATCAGCATCATGCAATAGTCGCTAATACTTGGTTCTCAGTAACGTCTCCATATACTTTTAATTAAATGGTCATTCAATTATTTTACGTTATATAAGTCATTATATTTTCGCGACATTTATTTTTTGCGACACTTTAATTTTGCGATTTCGCGACTAGAATTGAACTAGCATTTTTTATGCTGGCTCATTATAAAATGCAGTGGAAAAAGTGATGACTCACCCCCAGTTTTGAAGCAAAATTGCATAGATGTTAGATGTTCTATTGTATAGATAGCCCACCCCTTTCACAACGGCCATTCAAAAAAAATGTTACGCTACGGTTGTTTGAAAAGAGAAGGGAAACCATTAAAATGAATAACTATTCAGTCATACATAAAGATTTAACTTTCTCTATTTGATCTTTATCGCTTGAATGCCAGCCAAACGCGATCCAAGAACGATGACGTTTCGTTTATCTTTTCGTAATCTACACAGGATGAAATAATATATTTAAAGGACTTTAAGACACTGAGATGACACTGAAATAAAACTTAAATTGATTTGCGAAATCCTTATTTGCTTGCACAACTGATTTAAAGATAAAATGTCTCAGTCTAAAATGTCTCAGTCTTCGCACTCTTCGGAGCTTAAAAATTAGGAGGTTGACTTTCTTCAAAATCATTTGCATGAATTTCTAAGTGAGGGAAACTTTTGCTATGGGGTCATTGAAGAAAATAATAAAGAAAAAGCGGAAATTTTTAGAGAGTTTTAAGTCTTTAAACTCCGCGTGTTATGTCGATCGCATGCTCGTGACAAAGATAAAGGTCACAAGAGGTTTTCGAGTACAGGTAAAATAATTAATCAAAGGTAATATACGTTATAACTCTTCTATATGAAAAAAATGTGGACAATATTTTCACGCAACCTGCATTGGGCTTGACTTCTGAAGCGGCCTGTCCAGACTATTTTTTCACTGTCCATAATGTATATTTTTTTCCTAGAGGTTTTTCTTTGTACAGACTGATTTAATCAAAACATTCTACATTATGATTTTCATACAAGGTAACGAAAAAAATACTCATAACCAGTCATAATTGATTTTTCGAAACAATTCAAAATATTTGATTTTACTGATTTGGCCTCAAGAGAATTTCAAGTAGTATTTCAATAATATTTCTAGCTATTTTCTTTAGAAAATATGCAACGAATTTCAGTAATTAATAGAGTGCAGACAGTATATCCGTGAAACATTAGTTATGCTAAATAATACAATTTTATGCAAATTCTATTGTTTTCTATTCTTTAATTAACACTATTTTGTGCTATTTAGTAATTTGTATTTAACAGATATATTGTTTGCACTCTACGCGATATCGTCAAGAACTGCCCTAAGAGTTTTAACTCTGTAAATAATGTTTATTTAAAAAAGACATAAGTGAAAACTTAACAATTTCAGCTGACCAGGTCATACTACGGGATACAATTCAGATTTTATGAAAGGGTTCAAACTCAATAATAATAATAATAATAATAATAATAGTCTCTCTCTATAGTAAAAAAAGATACTGAGTACTCGAGTAAAATATATTCTAGCGTGACCCAGGTATTGCATTACGTATGTATTATGCATATCATTAGATTACACAACCGCTGACACGATAAAATTGAATCGCGGGATAAATTGTCGACCTTAGAGTAGTAATCTAATAGACTAACGGTAATGATTTAGCATCAAACTTGCGATGGCTAAGATCTACACCAGCTTATTTTCTAAGATATTCTGTAATTTTGTATAGTTATTGGTAGTTTTTCCATGCGGAAGCATTTTCGACTTCCATGTATAAGTTTGCTCATACCGAAGCCGCTATTTAATAACAGCTCTCAAGAAATCACACAAACTTTCCCTGATAATAGAGGAACATGTTGATGTATAAACATATGTACAGATATGAAGTTAGAATTTTAGTTTGGGACAATTTTCGAATGTGTTTTGGTTTGTTTGTTTTACATCACGCCCACAAATCCATCGATTAATTCAGCCAAGTCATTCTAAATTTGAGTATAACGTACATCAACTTCAAACAAACACTCAAAGTTGCTTACCATATCGAGCACTTCAGATTTTCATCGACTGTTCCCACAAATTGTTCAGTCTTGAAACCCATGACGGTAAACTGCGTTCTTAACAGAAGTGTCAACAGAAGTATCTTAATTCAAGCGACAACCGTTCTGACCTTCACTTTGATAATAATATGCAGCGCGTGCGAGGAACTGGAAAGACAGGAAGTGGAAAAGCCGGACGTAAAACAACAAATTAAAGAGTCACTTGGATGAAAATCAATACAAATTAGAAATGATTTGAAACTAAGTTAAACTTATCTATATGGCACCCAAAAGTAACAAAGCAAAATATTTTCTCCATTGTCAAAATTGGTGGATAAAAAATATAAATTATGTTCACTACATTGCGAATAAATGACGTCATACATTCAAAAAATGTTAGCCAATCAGAATCGAAAAAGTTTGTAAAACTGAAGTGTCACCCTTCTTCACCTGGTGACTCCGACTCCTTTCTTTATTTTATTTTCCCACTCAATGATGAATATCATAGTAAAAGTTTACAAAATAATAATAGAGTTGTTCCGCACAAGAGCGTTCGAGATGCAAATATACACTACTAGACCTTCGACATGCAAATTACAGCGAACCGCACGTGCACTCTTCGCGCTAAGTCGCTTTATAGGTAGCAACTAAGGGACCGATCGTTTATTACATCGGGGGGGGGACGTGTGTGTGTTTGGGGGGGGGGGCTTTTGGATACACACTTTTTCGGAGGGGGGGGGGGTATTTAAAAAACAATTCGTTGGAAACATAATTTTTGGGTTAAATTTATTTTACATTTTTATGCAGACTCGTCATTCGAATAAAAATAGAGTAGAGAGACAAGCATTCAATAAATATGTAAAAAAAAAAATTAAATTTTACGTTTGGTGTTATTTGTAAAATTTATACTTTAAATTTATACTTTTTTATTTCTACATTGGGTAAGAAAACTACTTCAATACTAATAAATAATAAGCACTTATTTGCAGTGCCGACTGTGGGTACGATTTTAACATTCAAATTTCAGATTGGTTTTTTATTTTTATTTGCAATTATAGTAGGGGGAGGTCGAAATTTAAACTAAACGTTTTTACCTAACCCCACAGGGCAATCAATAAACAGTTGGTCCCTAACCTTAGATTTTTAATCAGTAGAATTGCAATCATGCAATTTATTATTGCGGGCTTTTAAAAACAGGGGATAATGCAAACGATGACACTTCTCTCACACCATTTTATCAAAAAATTTATTCAGATATATATATGAGGTTATATATCATCTATTTTTTTTCTAGTTTAGTCAGAATTCCTTCCATAAGCGCTATGTCAAATGTCGCCTTTTTACACATCTCTGTGTGAGCGTTCTGCGCCTCTAGCACTGCTTCTCGCATAGTTTTTTCGGCTTCTTGGAGGGCATAACGTCGTCCTCATCCTCATTCTCTGGAGTTTCGACAAATTGCGACATTTTAGCCTGTTAGCCTTTTTTTCCTATGTTTATTCACACTCCTTCCTCCTCCACTCCGACTTCAGCTATCACTTAGAGACCGATTATTTTATGACTTTCATGGTGAAGTGTTTCATGGACGAGATGTGTTTTCTCTCATATGCCGACAGCGGTACCTGTTTTGGCTAAATACAGGCGAAACACCAGAGTCCTTCCTTGAAATTGCACGCCATACTGCTCCTCGCTTTTTTTGTGCTTACAAGACGTGGGAATCCTAGGCAGCGAGTTATCGCCTAATGGAGCCAATAGGGCCTGGACTGACACTAGACATTCCTCCTGGTGTAGTGTTCCTGGCTGATAAGGGATACCCGGACAACCTACCACTGCTAACACCATTTAGGCAGGCACAAATGAGAATAATGAACAACAGAGATAGACGAAGAGCTAGGCAATTCAATCGAGAACTGTCTCGCAAGAGAATTAAAATTGAACATATATTGAAGAACCTGAAGGATTTTAAATGTACAACAGGAATTTGGCGCCATCCGAGATGGTTGCTACCAAGTGTCATAGAGTTATGTACATATCTAACTGAGCGGCGTCTTACATTATTTGAGCAAGTGTAATATCAAAGTGTATACGCCTATTTCAAAAAACGTTGTCGGTGGAAGATCTGAAATCTCTGACATCTGAGACCGAGTAACGCGCTGCAAAATGTAACATATTCACAGCCAAACAACGTAGCTGGCATTTAGATTGGAATATGAAGCATGACCTTTGAGTTAGGAATGTAATTTTTCGTATTTAGCCAGAAAACATAAAAGCACAAAAGTTCTGTTTAGTCTCAGATCGCCCATTTCAGATCTCCGATCCACAACGTTTTTTGAAATAGGTGTACAGTGGTCCTATGCGAGTGATTGCACGTTAGAATTAGAAAAGAATTGCTCATTAAAATCTATTTAACTAAAAACAATAAAGCGACTTAGCGCGAAGAGTGCACGTGCGGTTTTCGCTGTAATTTGCATGTCTAAGGTCTAGTAGTGTATATTTCTCGAACGCTCTTGTGCGGAACAACTGTAATACATTTTCGATTTTATTTCCACCTTTTACTTTTATCTAAATTGGGCTCCCTGTGTCTTCACCTGAGTTGCACGAGCCGCTACAAGCTTATATTTATCTGTAAATTTCTTAGGTCATGATATAAACTAATGGACGGCTCGTGAAATTACAACAATTTTGAAATATCACTCGTGGTATTTATGCCAAATATCACTACAAACAATGCTATTACCTATACAAATCTTTTAATTAATTTCATTTAAGACATGTATCTTTATATAGGCTATCATGCAAACGACCTATTCTCTGTTTTCCAGAGTTATCCTCCATTTTACTTTCATGCAATATCTAAGAACCAGTCTATTTGCTGCATTGCAATCGTGTCATTACAGCGGTTTTCGTATGAGTGGGAGATATACGGTACTAAATTACAACACGAACACAGTACGTACGACATATCGCTTTAAAATGCCTCCCACTGTCTTAAGCCCCATTCACACCAACTAACCTTGGTATTTATTAATCTATCTATCGCATTTCCTTTGTCCTTTGTCTGCCATCTTTTACACAAGGTTACAGTAAAACTATATCCCCAAAGTAGTTTAGTAGCTAAGTAGTTTAGTTAAAGAAGGCTCGATAGTTGTTTAGCTAGGCGTAAAGGTGTAAAGGTCACTCCCAGATCTACCACGCGCAGTTTCGTATATGAACCTCGTCACTGGTGACAATGGCGATATTAAAGGCTTCAGTAATATTCCTTTAATTTACTCCGATATATTTGCGAAACTGGTCAAAAATCTCAAAACCTTGTTTACTTTTTCGCAATCTACCTGAATCGTGCATATCATGAATAAATCGCCATCCTCATTACAGTATGCTGGTATCGCATCATTTACTGGCATAAGTCCATCCCATTGTAATTGATCGTCACCAGTGCCCAGACAAAATGCATGGCGTTTCTCTGAAGAAATATCTTCAGTATCACTTCTGAAGCTTTTCACTGTTAACCTGGATACATTGAGAAATAAAATAATTTCAAGAGTAGTTCCTGAAGCAAGGTTAACGTTCCAGGCGACAATGTGTCCTTTCAATCGATAGATAAGCATAAAATATCTTACCTGCATAACACGGATATATCTTTATTACTACGAAGTGTTGTAGTGTCATCTCTACGACCGGAACCACATTCCTCGTCCAGACAAAGATGCACTGATACTTGTTCATTCTCCTTGAATATTTTCAAGTACCAGCTGTAGCCACACAACCAGAAGGTAGGACTTCTCATGGAAGAGCGCCAAAGTAAGTTGCGGTAGTTTTCTATTCTCCATCTGTACGTTCTTGAAAGTCCCTCATTTTTCTTAGAAAATAAGTGTAAGACGCATAATGATGTTAACGTGCTTAAAATGTTATTACATTGATGTTCATACTTTATATTGTACTCTCCTACCTTAATCTGGTTTAATTCCTCCTTTAGTTGTTTGTTCTCTTTGGCCAGTAACATCATGTGTGCAGCCATGTTGTCTTGTACATGTTTATCAAGATGTTGTCGTTCAACTTGGACTGAACATCCCTGCTCCTTGAATGGACAATCGAGTATTGTCTTGGCACAGGCATTTCTCAGATGTTTGTCTAAGTCCATCCTAACAACAAACAAGAGTTTCTCTGTTACGCAGGGATGGAAAAACATGTTTTTTTTTTTCACCGCCTTACTTCATAAATAAAATCGTTCAGTATTTCCCCTTTTAACACTTAGGAACTAGACCCTAAACAAAAGCATACATCACAAGGATCGATAGCCAAATTAGTGTTTTAATGATTTCATGGTTATGATTTATATAGCGCCCTGAGTTTCTATGTGTGTATAATCAAAGGCTCTTTACAATCATGAGAGGTGGTTAGTATGAGGTGTAGGCACTGAGGGTGGTCACTGCCAAGGTTTCTTTACGTCCCCAGTGGCGGGTTCTTTTTACGTCCCTCCGATATTGGTTAGATGAAGTGTGGAGAGACAGGACCACCATTTAATGTGGTCATCCGAGCCACTTGAAAGTCTAACCGTTTGCAGATGTAATAGCGCGGCTATTACATGACGGATATTTGGCCCCCTACCGTGACGTGACTCAGACAAGAGTCACATACATTCTCTGTAAATTACAGGCCGTGATTTTCAAATTTCTACTCATAAATTGCGAAATTGGCCACAAATTTACTCAAAAACCCAATAATATTGTGTCAACTATTGATCTGATGTGATTGATTAAGGTTTTATGAACTACCAAACGACTGGAAACTTTTTACATACCATAGAGGTAGACTCAGACACGGCAGAACATTTACGTGAAGATCGGGGTTACAGTTCTTGGTCACTATCTATCTAAATAATTTGAGCATAAGCGTAGAATTTCCTACATAAAAGTTTAATAATAAGTTAGATAATTTGACTGTTCTATATCTATCTATTCATTTAAGTTTTTTCTGGAATAATATTGTTCGAACCCTTGGGTTTATTTGAGTTATCAACGTATCCTTGGGACATATTTACCATGCGTTATAAATAGCTAGTTCATCTCACTCTCCTTTTTTATGGTGCTAAACCTAGGTTTAAGGCAAAACCTTTTTAAATAATGGTCAGTGACCGAATCCGGTAGACCGATACTCCAGTAAATATATGAAGCTTTTCACGGTATCTTAAGAGTCATTGTCAGATTTCGCATAAAGGTGCCTGGCAGTGAGGGGACTGTAAAATGGCCCAAATTTTTCTCAGCTGATTTTGGTTTTACTAAAGCTGTACTAATTCCTGATGTAGATATTGATTCAAGCTAGTGTGGCAGTTTAAAAATAATAATTTCTAAAAAAAGGTAATTTTTGGTACTGTTTTTCTCTTTAAAATTTTGCCAAAACTAGTACCAGTCCCCTCACTGCCAGGCACCTTTATGCTAAACCTTCACATATGAAAGAGCAATCATAGTAGAAACATACCATACAGTCTATTTGCCCATAGATTTGGTATGTATAGTGTTATGAGGATTATAACTTATTATATGGCTACGATAGTACGAGCGCTCTGATTGGCTGATTTTCGGTCTGAGATTTTCCCATCTCAGACCGTTACCATGACAATTGGTCCGGATCGTATATCAAATTTGCGAGTTTGTTTACAATTTTTACGGCGTGAAACTTGACATTTTTTCTCGTTAAACAAGAAATTTATAAGCAAAATAAAACAAAAAGCGAACAAAGAAATTATGAGCGACGAAGAGGACCATTCTCCGAGCGAATTTTACTACCCTGACGAGCTCGAAGTGGACAGTCAAGAACAGATTGAAAACTTAGTTACAAACCAGAAAGCTAAAAATACGATTAGAAAAACCAAGTCGGACCTGAACATACTCCATAAATATTTAAACAGCCTTGTAAAAAACACAGAGATTGAAAGCTTACCAGCTAACGACCTAGACCATCTGTTAAACAAGTTCTTGTTTAGTTTGTTCCACTTCGATGAATGAGCTTAGTTCTATTACGATTGTTTTAAAAAAAAAAAAAACTTAGAAACATTCAAAATGCTTGAACTTAACTCTGTGACATCGGTCTGAAGTGTCTTTAAAGTTCTTTGTGTAAAACAAATAGCAGTTTTCTGATGTAACTAGACACTCTCAGAGTGCGAACTCGGGCTACATTATAGAGAGTATCTAGTATATATATTTGCGACCATGGAATCAGATAGGAATTGATTTGGCAGTCAAAAATGATATATGTTGAATGCAGGTGTATTTTGAGCGCATCCACACTGTTTAATACATAAATAAATGTAAAAGGAGATTATGTATTATAACCAAGGGCAAGTCGTCGTGATGTATAACAGCTGGGTGGGGAGGGAGATTGTAAGAGAAAAATATGTGACCATAAACATTAAAAAACATTTTAAATTCTAGTAAGGCATTAGTGTTACTGACTTGTCAACGCATATTATATTTCTACTTGACCTACTAGAGTACCTTTCAAGACTAGCTGATGAAATTAACATATCTATTTCAGTATCGAAACTGTTCGCTGCAAAACAAACGTTTTATCAATGTAAATACTCTTAGCCAAAATGTGTTTAACTGGTCATTTTTCTGGTTTTTGTTTTCTGTATTTTCATAAATGAAAATATTCAACAAGGAGTCTTGGCAGTTCGCTTTCTTGTAGATCACTATCAGCTCGTCTGACTTCTACAAGTTCTTGGAGTCAACTTGCAGGTAGCCCGAGTAATAAACGCACGATTTGACATTCTGACTTTATGTGTTTTGCTAGTTGGAAACGATCGATACCTGGCCAATCGATAATCGCGCGATACCGGAAGTTCGTGTGTTTTTTGTCGACGCAGCTAAAAAAAACAGCCATATAATAAACGATTTATTAACCTCGCTTGCTCGGTCTTTACTGTCAAGACCTCGGTCTGATATTTTCCCGTATAGACCTCACGCTTGGTTAATAATCCTTTAATATCCTTCCATAAACAGGATTTTTCATGATTTTTGGGCTAAAAAGGTACCCAACCCTGTAACTTTTGAACCAAAAGGGAGAAATCAAAACCAAAGCAAACTTTGCAATATCTCATGAAGTCCAACTTCTGCACCAAGTTTCATCAAATTTGGTTGACCCCCCTTTCTATCTTCTGGAGTACTTTCTCTGACAATTACTCTTAAATTAAATTGACATTTCACCTAATACCAGTACTTAGTGCTGTGCACATCGTTTTAGATATCTTTCGGGTTATGGCGATTTGTTGAAAAAAACGTTGATGAAATGTTAAAATTAAGGAATAAAAAACAGTTTTCCGTGTATTATACTCTGATAAAGACACGCGGGATGTGGAGAGAACATGAGAGAAGCGTAGGAAACCACGACACGTAGCTTCTCAAGTGTTCTCTCCACATCCCAAGTGTCTTTTTCAGAGTATAATACACGGAAAACTGTTTTTATTGCTTTTATAAAATAACTAAGTTTTCGAGAGAAAAAAAATGACGTGAGCATGTATTATGCTCTTATAAAACATGGCTTTTTGACCAATCAGAGCGCGCGTAATATCAAAGTTATTTTATAAATACATTTACTGTAAATTTTGAGCTTTGTTTGTCTGAGTCATGCGAGGGGTCCAGTGGTGTGAAATCTGTTTTTAGAATAATCGCGCTACTTTATTACAAAGGCAGTACCTTTTCCTCAGTTATTTTAAGACCTTGAAGTGTTGGGTCCGGCCGGTACTCGAACCATGACTTTTCGCACGAAAGTCCGGTGCTCAACCAACTGAGCCAACCGGGCGCCAGCCAAATTGAGCATTACATACCTTTTTATCTTGTTGATTTGTCCGGTTTCTGGACTGGTACAGCTGTTGAAACATGGAACCAATCCTTCAGGACATTCCGAGTCTACGTGTACCATTAGCTCGAGTCGGAACATATATTCTTCACATTTGTCACATTCCACTAATTTATGGTCGCATATCTTGTCGTGATCCTCCAGCTCTCTTCTCTGCATGTTGGTGTTGCAGTTCACATTAGGACACTGTACTTGTTGGAAAGGACAAATTTCTCTGTGTTTTGTCAGTGACTGTAGCTTTCCAGTCCAGTCACACTTGAACTGACTTTCCTTTGTGTCTGTAGTGAGAAAGTGGAACATGACATAAGCAAGTTAAAGACGCTATTGACCAAACAACAATTGTCGCACAGGGAGGCCACAGCCACTGGTATCATAGTTTAAAATAAAATCTATCTTGCGTAAAAGCTCGTGCTCCAGCATGCACGAACTCGTTGGCGTTTCCGGATTGGTTGAAGTTCAAGTCTGAATAAATTATCAGCTGCTAACGTTGCTAGCGTAGAATATAATGACAAGGGATGAAACTTCAAGAATTTTTCGTTCTATCTGCGCCTCGAGTAAGGGGGGACGGAAGCAGAAATGAACAATAGCACCGGAAATGAGCGTCTTCCGTTCAAAGCTTTGGAAGATAGTAATGACAATGAAATTCCTTCAAAATCGTTATTATAGATACAGAAAAAAGTTATTTTAGATGCAGAACGAAGTAAAAACATTGATGACTACCTGTCAGACTTATAAGATTCCATTTTACTTCCGTCCCCCCTTACTCGAGGCGCAGATAGAACGAAAACAAGATTTTAATTTTTTGCCATTTTTTCAAGACATAAGTCCATGCTGATTTTCTCTGTCCACACAGAACGTTAGACAAACTTTCCAAGTATCAGAATTTTGAGGTTTAAAGCTTAAAAGACATTTCATGGTTTTTTAAAAGCAATTTTATTCGAGGGGTCCATTTGAAGTTTCATCCTTGTCATTATATTCTACGCTAGCAACGTTAGCAGCTGATAATTTATTCAGACTTGAACTGCAACCAGTCAGGAAACGCCGCCAAGCTCGTGCGGGAGCTAGCACGTGCATTTACACATGATAGATTTTATTCTAATCACTGATTCTACCAGTGGCTGTGGGCTTCCTGTGATTGTCGTATAACAAAGCACAGAAGAAGAACTTTAGTCCATTCACGGGCGCCAGAGTCGCCTCCTCGTTTGGATTAAAACTAACGCTTTATTTTGTTTCCAACGGTCGAATAAATCTGCTTCGGTACCGCTGACGGTTACTGCTTCGTGTATGACTCCATATAGTGGCACTAATGTATGATTCCATATATACTTATCGCACTAATGTAGGTTTCCTTATAAATCAATATATTATGTACTTGTCTTACTTAATGCGCTTATCTTACTTCTGCTACTTTATCATCTTGTGTTGCTTACCTTACTTCTGCTACTTGACCTACTTATGCTGCTTGCCTTACTTATGCTGCTTGGCCTACTTAGGCTGCTTGACCTACTTATGCTGCTTGCCTTGCTTGAGGTGCTTGCCTTGCTTGAGGTGCTTGTCTTGCTTGAGGTGGTTGACTTGCTTGAGGTGCTTGGCTTGCTTCAGGTGCTTGGCTTACGTGAGGTGCTTTGCATACTTGAGGTGCTTTGCATACTTGAGGTGCTTTGCTTACTTGAGGTGCTTGGCTTGCTTGAGGCGCTTTGGTTACTTGAGGTGCTTTGCTTACTTGAGGTGCTTGACTTGCTTGAGGTGCTTTGCTTACTTGAGGTGCTTTGCTTACTTGAGGTGCTTGACTTGCTTGAGGTGCTTTGCTTACTTGAGGTGCTTGACTTGCTTGAGGTGCTTGGCTTACTTGAAGTGCTTGGCTTCCTTGAGGTGCTTTGCATACTTGAGGTGCTTTGCTTACTTGAGGTGCTTGGCTTACTTGAGCTGCTTGGCTTGCTTGAGGTGCTTCCCTTGCTTGAGGTGCTTGGCTTACTTGAGGTGCTTGGCTTACTTGAGGTGCTTGTCTTGCTTGAGGTGCTTGACTTGCTTGAGGTGCTTGACCTACTTAGGCTGCTTGACTTACTTGAGCTGCTTGCCTTGCTTGAGGTGCTTGACTTACTTGAGGTGCTTGGCTTGCTTGAGGTGCTTTGCTTACTTGAGGTGCTTGACTTGCTTGAGATGCTTGACTTGCTTGAGGTGCTTGACTTGCTTGAGGTGCTTGTCTTGCTTGAGGTGCTTGACTTGCTTGAGGTGCTTGGCTTACTTGAGGTGCTTTGCTTACTTGAGGTGCTTGACTTGCTTGAGGTGCTTTGCTTACTTGAGGTGCTTGCTTGGCTTGCTTGAGGTGCTTTGCTTACTTGAGGTGCTTTGTTTACTTGAGGTGCTTGACTTGCTTGAGGTGCTTGGCTTACTTGAGGTGCTTGACTGCTTGAGGTGAGTCAATTTAATTCACTTGTTTAATTGGCAAGCAGAGTCACCACTAATGGGTACCGAACCCATTAATGAAGTGGATATATTTTCAGAATCTATATATTTACTTTTTCACAGCATATTCACTTAATTGCAAGAACGTTGTCACATAAAAATATAAAATAGGAATTTAAATTATTTTTGCAAAACAGATGTAAATTATGTCATCGTTTTGAATGTATCAATTGCCTGATATTTTAGAGATAATCTTGTTGGGATATTATTAATTATTTTATTTATTTATTTTTATTTACATAACTTTCACCCAACTTTAAAAGATAAAACTAAGATAGATAAACAAGATAAATAATATTGGGCATTTAAGGAACACACAACAGAGCTAGGCTCCAATTACAGTGCGTCCATCAAACTAATAATAAAGATAAAAAAAATGAAAAATAAAATAAAATAAAATAAATAGATAAATAAATAAAATAAAAAAGATTGGGAATTAAAAATTATAGAATTTTGTATGCTAATAATAGAGACTATTAAGACTTCTAATAATAAAAATATAAAACGATAAAATCACTTCTGTTTAAAAATAATTAGATACTGATAATAATAACTTCTACTCAATAACAGCAAGCCTTAGGCCCGTTTCAAACGCCGCGCTACAGTCGCGCCGAACTTCTAGTCGCGCCGAATGATTAAGTTCGGCGCTGTTTTAAACGTCGAACTACACTCTGTAGTAGGTAATTAAGAAATATTCTAGAATCATTGAAACTTTCTTCAACCTATAGGAAAAAAAAGAAACGACGAATAATCATGAAGGCAAAATTCAAAAATCAAAATATTGCAATTATTTCCGCCTTTCGTGGCGATCGAACTAACAATAATAGTAATGATGTTTGTGGACGGCGTAATAAAGATATTATCCTTAAAAAAACTTTATCAAATTATATTTTTGCCAGAAACCACAAACAAAAACATATTTTTCTTTTCATTTTGACTCGTTTCTGCATCATCAATGTTGTATTTTACTCCATTTTTATAGCAAATTTTGACGCATAAATTTTTGAACGCATGTCGGTCGCCATCTTGTTTTTGCTTCTCGTGAAGATATTGCGCATACTCACTAGGACAACCGCTGATATTTGCTCCAAAAATAATGTATGCATTAAGTTTGGCACATGAATAGCTCGACGTTTGAAACAGTGTCGAACTTTTGCCGTGCGGAGCGACTGACACGGTCGAGCTCAAGTTTGTGTCGCACCTACCTCGTCGTGCCGAACTTAATTGTTTTAGACGTCGCGCGCGCTATTCATGTGCCAAATGAAAACTATTTGGTTCGGCGCGACTGTAGCGCGGCGTTTGAAACGGGCCTTAGTCTTTAGAACAATACAGTTATTTTTATTAATTTAGGTGGATATAGAAACAAAATAAATAAAAATATTTCTGAATAATTCCTAATAAAGTTTAAGTGTTACTTGTTATTTTTATATGACAATTAATGTTCTTGCAATAATAGGTGTATATAAAAGGAATGTCTACTTTTTGCCAAAAGGAAATAAACAGAATGATGCAAGAAATCAAAAGAGATTAACGGCAAATCTAGAGAGTTCTGCATACCATTTATTGCTCTCAAAATGTACAACTTTCAATTTTTTTATAGTAATTAAACTTTATGTCATAATTGTATGTTATAGATATGCCAATGAACTTATATCACGTCTTGCAAATAATTTTTGCTTGCGCATAAAAAAAAATAAACACTTTTTTGCACACATTTTTAAAACTAATTACCAGTCACACATAACTTTAATTTACGGCAGTAATCATTTTAACAAAAATCTAATCTGACAAACCATATATATGTCCCCTCATATTTTCATATAACTCTGAAGGCAGTATTCTAATTTTCTTTCAATTTAATGTTATGTTTGTGTCTAAAGGGAAAAAGGTGTATTCACTGCAATCATGTGTATTCACTGTAATCAAGTGTATTCACTGCAATCATGTGTATTCACTGCAATCATGCCTATTCACTGTAATCATGTGTATTCAGTGTAATCATGTGTATTCAGTGTAATCATGTGTATTCAGTGCAATCATGTGTATTCACTGTAATCAAGTGTATTCACTGCAATCATGTGTATTCACTGCAATCATGCCTATTCACTGTAATCATGTGTATTCATTGCAATCATGCCTATTCACTGCAATCATGCCTATTCACTGCAATCATGTGTATTCACTGCAATCATGTGTATTCACTGTAATCATGTGTATTCACTGCAATCATGTGTATTCACTGTAATCATGTGTATTCACTGCAATCATGTGTATTCATTGCAATCATGCCTATTCACTGTAATCATGTGTATTCACTGTAATCATGTGTATTCACTGTAATCATGTGTATTCACTGTAATCATGTGTATTCACTGCAATCATGCCTATTCACTGCAATCATGTGTATTCACTGCAATCATGTGCATTCACTGCAATCATGTGTATTCACTGTAATCATGTGTATTCACTGCAATCACTTGATTGCAGTGAATACATATGATTGCAGTGAATACAGTGAATACACCAGATAACAATGAATACTCATGATTCACATTATATTAATATGAAAGTGTAAATTGTTTAAGAAATACAATAATACTCATTAAAACCAATAAAATTTGAGTTGAAAGTTAATAATTTTCTGAGTTTAACTGTCATTGTCCTTATAATATTCAATAAATAAATACATCCACTGTCAGATTTCACACACTGACATTTGAAACAATTTGATTGCAGTGAATTAATACACCTTTTTCCCTTTAGACACATGCAAACATTACATTAAATTGAAAGAAAATTAGAATATTGCAAAAAGTAGACATTCCTTTTATATACACCTATTATTGCAAGAAAATTAATTATCATATAAAAATAACAAGTAACACTTAAACTTTAGAAATTATTTAGAAATATTTTCATTTATTTCGTTTCTATATCCACCTAAATTAATAAAAATAACTGTATTGTACTAAAGACTAATGCTTGCTGTTATTGAGTAGAAGTTATTATTATCAGTATCTAATTATTTTTAAATAGAAGTGATTTTGTAGTTTTATATTTTTATTATTAGAAGTCTTAATAGTCTCTATTATTAGCATACAAAATTCTATAATTTTTAATTCCCAATCTTTTTTATTTTATTTATTTATCTATTTATTTTATTTTATTTTTCATTTTTTTAAATTTTTTATTATTATTAGTTTGATGGACGGACTGTAATTGGAGCCTAGCTCTGTTGTGTGTTCCTTAAATGCCCAATATTATTTATCTTGTTTATCTATCTTAGTTTTATCTTTTAAAGTTGGGTGAAAGTTATGTGAATAAAAATAAATAAATAAAATAATTAATAATATCCCAACAAGATTATCTCTAAAATATCAGGCAATTGATACATTCAAAACGATGACATAATTTACATCTGTTTTGCAAAAATAATTTAAATTCCTATTTTATATTTTTATGTGACAACGTTCTTGCAATTAAGTGAATATGCTGTGAAAAAGTAAATATATAGATTCTGAAAATATATCCACTTCATTAATGGGTTCGGTACCCATTAGTGGTGACTCTGCTTGCCAATTGAACAAGTGAATTAAATTGACTCACCTCAAGCAGTCAAGCACCTCAAGCAAGCCAAGCACCTCAAGCAAGTCATGCACCTCAAGTAAACAAAGCACCTCAAGTAAGCAAAGCACCTCAAGAAAGCCAAGCAAGCACCTCAAGTAAGCAAAGCACCTCAAGCAAGTCAAGCACCTCAAGTAAACAAAACACCTCAAGCAAGCCAAGCACCTCAAGCAAGTCAAGCACCTCAAGCAAGACAAGCACCTCAAGCAAGTCAAGCACCTCAAGCAAGGCAAGCAGCATAAGTAGGTCAAGCAGCACAAGGAAGTCAAGCAGCATAAGTAGGTCAAGCAGCCTAAGTAGGTCAAGTAGCAGAAGTAAGGCAAGCAGCTCAAGCAAGCAAAGCAGCATATGTAAGCCAAGCAGCATAAGTAGGTCAAGCAGCATAAGTAAGGCAAGCAGCATATGTAAGCCAAGCAGCATAAGTAGGTCAAGCAGCATAAGTAAGGCAAGCAGCATAAGTAGGTCAAGTAGCAGAAGTAAGGTAAGCAACACAAGATGATAAAGCAGCAGAAGTAAGATAAGCACATTAAGTAAGACAAGTACATAATATATTGATTTATAAGGAAACATACATTAGTGCCATAAGTATATATGGAATCATACATTAGTGCCACTATATGGAGTAATACACGACGTACCTACCCGGCTGACCTTTAGTAGTGAATAAACATCTAGCTACGATTTCAATCTCGTGATGTTTGTCTGTTTAATATTAAGAATCGATCGTGGGTCACTCGGAATTAATCGGTAACGTACTTCACGAGGTCCCCCGAGGTCAGCCGTACCGAAGCAGATTTATTAGACTGTTGGAAACAAAATAAAGCGTTAGTTGTAATCCAAACGTGGAGGCGACTCTGGCGCCCGTGGTCCATTCACATTCTCTCCGATGTGCAGTGATGAGAACATGCTGGCTAGGGATATTTAGATCTGTTCCGCTTGAAACTAAATAAATTAGATGTCTACAATCCTACCTAACACTAAGATTTTGCACATTTGTTTGTGACAAGAAATACAGAACGTCACGTGTGACGTCATTCTTAACCACTCACCTTCTTTTTCCTCTGTTTGCCCATCACTCTCTGGTGGATCACAGTACACGTCAAGGTTTTCTATCATATTTTTCATAGGCAAACATCTCGCAAGATTGTTCACTGTTAGTGCATTCTTACACACGGGGCATAGTTGTCTGGCCAGCAGGCATCGTGTAATGCAATATTTACAGAAGCTATGCCCATTTTTACATTGCCATGGGTCCTCCAGTACTTCAATGCTAGAAAGTAAACGACACGATGAAAAGAACAACGGGAATTATTGAATTTCAAACTGGATTTGTTTCAGTTTACTGACATATCCAAGAATGAAGTTGTTAGCTACGATCGTATGGATACAATCTTTATAATGTAACTATATCCCTTTTCTTCCTCTCTTCCCCTCTTCAAACGAAACCGCGACCCTTGCAATTTATGAACGCTCATTAAAGTTTCGATATTGACTTTTTCGATTTAATCATTCACCATTTTAAATTTCCATACATCCGTTCACTGTTCACAGACAAAGCATTCAATCGATAGGTACGTAGTTTAATTTCAAAGGAATTTTCAAATTTAAACTTTGTAAGCTCGACTGAATGTTTTGTGTTTGACCAGTGAACCGATGTATGAAAAATGGTGAATACATCGTCTGACAACATACAGGACAAAGTTTTATACTATAATCTATAATACCTTTTTAAAATAAAGATTGTTTCCACAACCAGTGGAAACCAGTGCTCCGACAACCCTGACCCTATTCTTGAAAAAACATACCCCGTTCAAGCACAGCCTAGGTAGGCCAAGCGCAGAGTTAGTTGGCTGTGACGTCATCAGTTTCAATGAGTGAACGATTACTGTGTGGATAATCCAACCGGGACCATTTTGATAAACAAGTGTCATTAACCAATCACATTGCGATATTTGGTTCAATGTTTTTAACCATCCAATCAGTATGTACTGTATATAGAACACTGAAAATTTTAGGTATGTTACTAATACATACAGTAGGGCGTCTTAGAATATAGAACTCACAATACTTTTGACCTAGCCCCCCCCCCCCCCCCCTCCCAAATATTTTGGGCCTTGCTACGGCCTTGTAAATTGCTTTATGATTTGAATAAAGTCGCTAAAAATGTTGTTTGGTAGTTGGGGAACATTTTCATAATGAAATGTTGGCATGGAATTGTGTTTTTCAGGGGATTTTAGCCATTGGGAAAATTTAGCTCCAGAAATCGACTCTCCAACAAGTTTTCTGCAGAAAAGTTTTTGCCACACGACGAGAAATAATTTGTTGAAATTTGTAAAGCGAGCCCTAGATATATGCGGGATTTCATTACAGACAAAAATAATCACGAAAAAGTATTCGGCGAAAAATACAAAACATGTTACCGGGAATTATTAGTCAGTCGCGACAGTACGGTATAATTTCCCGTAACATTATATTTCGCATGTCCCCTCCCACTAAGTGTATGTTTTGTATTTTTTGCCGCATATTTTTACTGATTTTTGTCTGTAATGCAATGGAATTCCTCGCATATCCAGGGCTTGCTTTACGAATTAAAAAAAATTCTCAGCATCGCGCAGACAAAAATTTTCTGTTAAACATCACATTAAAAAAACGTATTGGAGAATAGATTTCTGGGGCTAAATTTTCCGAGAGGTTTGAAATATTACGGGAAATGATACCGGAAAAATCCTATACCCTGTAGACAACGGCAAAGTTAGAAGTTATACGCACTAAAAATTGACATACTGAAAGCTAAAATTGAATACCCTGTCTTAGACTTAAGGTGACTGGCTACTTTTGGAAAAAAAATTAAACTTTCTTTTAAACTACGTATGTAATGCTTATTCCGAATATGAAAAGAAAAATGGGGTGTCCAGAGCTCTTTTTCGAGATAATTAGCATTTAATGGATGCCCATGCGCGACTTTTTGAATCAAAAATTGCGCCACCGGAAGTGATCAGAAAAAAATTACGATTCATTAGGTAATAGTTGTTTGAAGACTATATCATGCACAAAATGCCGGCTAGTGAATCATTCTTCAATACCACATGGATATTTTTGAATAAAGGACAAAGAAATGCCTTGATTTATCATGTTTTGTCCTTTCAGTTCTCTCAAAAGTTTCATAAATTCGAGCAAAAATTCCTACAAAACTATATTTTTTTCGTACGTTAGAAAAATTAAATTTAAAAAAAAATGATATAACGTAGATTTTTAGAAGTTCTTTCAATTAAGCTTATAAAAAGTATAGAGTCCCGTGCAAAATGTAAGGGTTTTGCGCTGTTGAAGTTCGAAACCTGTATGGTTCCTCAATAAAATTTTGTATTTTATTCAGCGGTTTTTGTGCGCGCGCGCATCGTGGGCTCAAATCGAGCGTTCAAAGTAGGCAGTCACCTTAAGAATTAAGATTTCTCAAACTCATTAATAATTCATGACTTTATGGTCCAATGATATGCTTCTATTAGGGTCACGTGCATACGCTTAGATACCTTGATCCGACACACGTGAAAAACGTCTGCGCATGATCTAAGTCCGTATGCAAATTAGTCAAAAGTGTCTTCGTGCTATTGTATAAATATGCAAATCTGACTTTCACACTTATTGCCTAAAGAATATTCTTTACAAATTGTCAAAACTTAAAGTCAGTTCTTGAAACTTAAGTCTAATTTTTTCATATTGTCTTTATTGCTGCCGCAGCGGAGCGAGCCTGAAGCGAGCGAAGCAAGGTAGTGATCCTAATTCAGACAATAGGTAAAAGGCAGGAGAAATCGAGATCTTCACTTGACCCACATGCAGCTCATCGACAGTCTAGAACAATACATTTCTTTGTTGTCGCCATCCCAGAATGCACCGGCTTACTTGTACCGCCATGCAGTTCGGGCGCTGACTATAAATATTCGGAAACTCGTGGTCTTCGTTCCCTTTGCACCAGACTGTTTCAAGGTATGTAGTTTGTATTGTTTGTATTTGTTCGAACACAAATACCGATATTTATCTAAACTAAAATATTTCTTTCTTCACTTCTAGCCCTTCGTGTTGCCAAGCCACTGAAAGAGGTAAGCCTTTGTCTTTACAGAATTAGTTCGGCACAGTTTGTGTCACGCACGTGCTTGAATTAGTGCGAAGTAGACTTATGTCAAAGCTTTATCTCGCGCTCTGTTGTATTTTCAACAAATTAGCAATATTTCTTAACCATATATCTTTCTTATCTTTAGCTTTATCTTAACGACTCATCGGACGACGAAAGACAAGCCTTCATGGTTTCAGTGTGTCAACTCAAGCTATAAAATTCTTGTTCCAGTTATTAAATACATTTTCCCGTTATTACGGGAGTTTCTTAAAGAAACAATGTAAACAACTGTTTCTAAATAAAATTCAATTTGATGTAAATCCGTATGTCTACTGTTGCGGGCAAAATAATATTAAGGCAGCACTCTCCAACTTTAAGTTAGGCTAGTTAATACAATATCTTGGTCTCACAAAAGTATACCCGCGAAATTTGTTGTATACTTGGAGAAAACAAGCATTAACTTTCTCACTAAAACTCTTGTAAATTCTTGAAGAGCGTGCTGAAAGGCACGCATGCGCAAACGTTTTGCCTAGTGTCCCTTGATCCAACACTGGATGCTAATTAGATCCAACTCCATGGAGTAGGATCTGATATCCAAATCCATGGACTTTGGATCTAATTAGCATAAAACTAATTTTTCATTCATTCTATTACACTTCACTCTCTCTTTTTTTCCTCCTTTTTTTCCTCCTTTTTTACTTATCTTGTCCATTTTTTACTTACCTATTTACCTAACATTTTATTTTTATTTTTTATTTTATCTTGGAAGTCCTGGGGCTCGAACTGGGAACCTCTGGCATGAAATTCTAGTGCATTACCAACTAAGCTAATAATGAATTTGTTGATACTTTTGGGTTGATTTCATATTTTATTGATGTTTTCCTTATAGGTTGATCACTAATTCTCTCCCAGGGGGCTTATATAGTAAATGAAGTGTTTGGTACCACTTTCAAATCGACATAATAGAGTTGTTCCGCACAAGAGCTTTCGAGATGCAAATATACACTACTAGACCTTCGACATGCAAATTACAGCGAAAACCGCACGTGCACTCTTCGCGCTAAGTCGCTTTATACATACATACATACATACTTTATTGAATACCCCTAAAAAGGCTTTTCAGCAACAATTTACAATAAAAATGATGAAAATAAATTCTTCCGTTGAGAAAGATTAAGAATGAGGTGAACGAATGATAAAATGTCTATAAAATATTATTTACTTGATAAAATATGATTCTTATATTGTTTTTTAAATTGATTTATTCTAAGATCCTTGAGTTCTTTGTCCATATTGTTCAATGTCTTTGTAGCCTTATATGTGAAAGTTCTCTGTCCTGATGCTGTCTTGTATAGAGGCGTATCTAAGAGATCACAGTTTCGTGTACGGCGAGTGTGGATATCAGAGCGTTTACGTAATTTGCTGCTTAAGTAGGCGGGAGTAAGATTATTATAGCATTTGAAAGCTATAACGGCGTCTCTATATTCTAGATGTTGTTTTACAGTCATCCAATTCAACTCTTGTAATAAGGGAGTGACATGGTCGTATTTCTTTGAATTGGTAATAATCGGCAGCAATTAAGGGACCGATCGTTTATTACATCGGGGGGGACGTGGGGGGGGGGGGGGGGAGGGGAGGGTTTTTTTGGATACACACTATTTCGGAGGGGGGTATTTAAAAAACAATTCGTTGGAAACATATAATTTTTGGGGTTAAATTTATTTCACATTTTTATGCAGACTCGTCATTCGAATAAAAATAGAGTAGAGAGACAAGCCTTTCAATGAATATGTAAAAAAATTGAAATAGAATTTACGTTTGGTGTTACTGATTTGTAAAATTAATACTAATAATAATAATAATAATAATAATAACGACTTTATTTCAGCATATCCACTCGGTGGCTCTTCGTCTGAAAATATACTAATCTATACTATCTAAACTACTCTATAATAAAATGTATATACACCTACTTGCAAAAACGTTGTCATACAACATTTGAACATTTGTAGTTTCAAGATTAGGAATAAATTAAAAGTACAAAAGAAAGAGTTCTGCTTCAATGATCTTCTTTTGTACTTTTAATTTATTCCTAATCCACTAAACTACAAATGTTCAAATGTTGTATGACAACGTTCTTGCAAGTAGGTGTATATATATATTGTAACATAATGATAGAGAACCGCATCCTGCCGCCACCCTGACAACTCAGAGGGAAATACTATACTATAAATTTATACTTTTTTTATTTCTACATTGGGTAAGATAACTACTTTAATACTAATTATACTAGGGGGAGGTCAAAATTTAAACTAAACGTTTTTACCTAACCCCACCGGGCAAGTAATAAACAATTGGTCCCTAACCTTACATTTTTAATCAGTAGAATTGCAATCATGCGAGTTATTGCGGGCTTAAACAGGGGATAATGCAAATGATGACACTTCTCTCACACCATTTTATCAAGAAATTTATTCAGATATATATGATGTTACATATCATCTATTTTTTTTTCTAGTTTAGTCAGAATTCCTTCCATAAGCGCTATGCCAACTGTCGCCTTTTTACACATCTCTGTGTGAGCGTTCTGCGCCTCTAGCGCTGCTTCTCGCATGGTTTTTTTCGGCTTCTTGGAGGGCATAACGTCGTCCTCATCCTCATTCTCTGAACTTTCGACAAATTGCGACATTTTAGCCTGTCGTCTTTCTTCAGGCGTTCTTTTTCTGGCATAACGTAGCTGATTTTGGGTCACTTTGCTAGCAGCGGTAAAAGTAGAAGTAGAGCTAGAAGCAGAGGTGCTTGCCGAAGCCGCATGGTCTTTAAGTTGTTCCCTCACAATTCGTTGAATTCGTTTGATAGACGTTGCCTCCGCAGTCTGCAAGTAATAATCTACCACTCTGGAATTCAACGGCTCTTGCTCGATATCTTCCTGTACTTTTTTTAGCACCGCGTTCTATCCTTGGTGGCTCAAGTGTAGGTAGGCATTCATTACAATCTCCTTTTCATTATCGCCAACCTTTATGTTCAGTCTGTGACGAGCTTCTACAGGTTCATCGAATGGTCTCCAAATATTTGCCATGTTCAAACCGCTACGAGGATTGAGGAGAGAGAGAAATTTCGACAATAAACACAGGCTTTTATAATAATATCCCGCGTAAATACCTTACACCTTTCCTATCCCACATCACACTTAGCACGCCCTTTTATTTATTTTATAGTAAAACTAGTCACGGTATTTAATCACCTTCAATACAAACCTTGCAGCTAAACAGATGGAAGAAACAATAGAAATAATTGCAGCCGCTTCAAAAAATTGAGCTTTTTAATTGCTTTTTTCACTCTATTTACCAAGATGGAGAGAGCGGACGAGATGCGTTTGTTAATTTTGTATATTACCATGTTAGTTCAAGCACTTGGCATATTAACACAGATACCACCTCCATTACCCTATGAAGAAACAGAACACATTACCACACTCTTGGCTAGCGTACTGGGACAATTCCTATGTTTATTCACACTCCTTCCTCCTCCACTCCAACTTCAGCTATCACTTAGAGACCGATTACTTTATGACTTTCATGGTGAAGTGTTTCATGGACGAGATGTGTTTTCTCTCATATGCCGACAGCAGTACCTGTTTTGGCTAAATACAGACGAAACACCAGAGTCCCTCCTTGAAATTGCACGCCATACTGCTCCTCGCTTTTTTGTGCTTACAAGACGTGGGAATCCTAGGCAGCGAGCCGGGAGGTTTAAATTGAGCATAGTGAACCGGATACTGCTTGTGTTCATTTGGCTTCGAAAGTATCCGCATGTACACACCCTTTCACTACTGTTTAATGTCAGTCCACAAACCGTGTGCGCCTTACTATACCAAGGAATAAGTGTTCTTTGACGCCAGTTCAGTCTGGCAGTGACCTGGCCTAGCAACAGAGAATGGGATGCAATGCGCAACACTTGGCAACATTTTCCTAACGCTGTTGGGTGTATAGACGCTACACCACATGAGATACTTGTCCCGTCGATCGAGCCACAACGCGAGTTCTACAGCGGTCATAGACATTTTCATCTTATAAACACTCAAATGATCTGTGACAATAGGGGCCACATTCGATTTCTACAAGCCGGTTTTTTAGGAAGCACCCATGATTCGCAGAGTTATCGCCTAATGGAGCCAATAGGGCCTGGACTGACACTAGACATTCCTCCTGGTGTAGTGTTCCTGGCTGATAAGGGATACCCGGACAACCTACCACTGCTAACACCATTTAGGCAGGCACAAATGAGAATAATGAACAACAGAGATAGACGAAGAGCTATGCAATTCAATCGAGAACTGTCTCGCAAGAGAATTAAAATTGAACATATATTCAAGAACCTGAAGGATTTTAAATGTACAACAGGAATTTGGCGCCATCCGAGATGGTTGCTACCAAGTGTCATAGAGTTATGTACATATCTAACTGAGCGGCGTCTTACATTATTTGAGCAAGTGTAATATCAAAGTTTATTATATGGCTACGATAGTACGCGCGCTCTGATTGGCTGATTTCCGGTCTGAGATTTTCCCATCTCAGACCGTTACCATGACAATTGGTCCGGATCGTATATCAAATTTGCGAGTTTGTTTACAATTTTCACGTCGCGAAATTTGACATTTTTTTCTCGTTAAACAAGAAATTTATAAGCAAAATAAAACAAAAAGCGAACAAAGAAATTATGAGCTACGAAAAGGACAATTCTCCGAGCAAATTTTACTACCCTGACGAGCTTGAAGTGGACATGAAAATCTTGTTTTGACTTCGCGTGAGGTTCGCTGGCCGTCAAATATATTTTTTTCAAAGAACCAAGTCTTTTTACTAAGTCTTAACCTTTTTTCTTGAAATGGGATCAAAAACAAAAAATCAAAGCTTCAAATATCGGTTTTTTGGTTCACAATTAAAAGATGAAAAAGAAGAAAAAGATGATAAAAATCTAGAATGCAGTAAAAACGACAAACTATCCAAGTTTTTCTGACAATGTTTGCCGAACCAACCCGGACGTCCTTGGCTTGTCTGAGAGTTTCTCCAGCTAGTTTACACATTTCTTGTCGATTTTTTTACGAAATACTAGTTAAAATTAATGAATTTACCTTCTATGAAGTGTTTTCTACGGAACTGAAATATCATTCTTGCAGTATAATCAGGTTTTTCTGGTCTACAGGCCACTTTTTCTCTCACTGAAGTTTCAGTCACGAAACTTCATCGAAAGATTAAGAATCTTCTCTCGCTTTCCCTCGCTAAATCTTCTTTAGCAAGTCGCTAAAGTCGAAAAATTGTTCTTGTTCACTTTAAGACAGACATGACTTCGATTAAACGTATTTTTCGCATTGCAAAAATAAGAAAAAAATACTTCTTGATCCATCTTTGACTACATTAATTTATTGAAAACCAACAATATGAAAATACAGCTCCTATAAACAGTCAAGAACAGATTGAAAACTTCGTTACAAACCAGAAAGCTAAAAATACGATTAGAAAAACCAAGTCGGACATGAACATACTCCATAAATATTTAAACAGCCTTGGAAAAAACACAGAGATTGAAAGCTTACCAGCTAACGACCTATAGACCATCTGTTAAACAAGTTCTTGTTTAGTTTGTTCCACTTCGATGAATGAGCTTAGTCTATTACGATTGTTTTAAAAAAACAACTTAAAAACATTTCAAATCAGTGCTTGAACTTCTGTGACATCGGTCTGAAGGGTCTTTAAAGTTCTTTGTGTAAAAAAAGAGCAGTTTCCTGATGTAATAAACGCAAGATTTGGCAGTTTGACTTTATGTGTTTTGCTAGTTGGAAACGATCGATACCTGGCCAATCGATATTCGCGCGATACCGGAAGTTCACGTGTTTTTTATCGACGCAGCTAAAAAAACCCAGCCATATAATAAACGACTTATTAACCTCGCTTGCTCGGTCTTTACGAGAAAATATCAGACCTCGGTCTTTTTTGTACGGACCTCGCTGCGCTCGGTCCGTACTGTCAAGACCTCGGTCTGATATTTTCCCGTACAGACCTCGCGCTCGGTTAATAATCCTTTAGTATACGCCTATTTCAAAAAACGTTGTCGGTGGAAGATCTGAAATCTCTGACATCTGAGACCGAGTAACGCGCTGCAAAATGTAACATATTCACAGCCAAACAACGAAGCCGGCTTTTAGATTAGAATATGAAGCATGACCTTTGAGTTAGGTATGTAATTTTTCGTATTTTAGCATGAAAACATAAAAGCACAAAAGTTCTGTTTAGTCTCAGATAGCCCATTTCAGATCTCCGATCCACAACGTTTTTTGAAATAGGTGTACAGTGGTCCTATGCGAGTGATTGCACGTTAGAATTAGAAAAGAATTGCTCATTAAAATCTATTTAACTAAAAACAATAAAGCGACTTAGCGCGAAGAGTGCACGTGCGGTTTTCGCTGTAATTTGCATGTCTAAGGTCTAGTAGTGTATATTTGCATCTCGAACGCTCTTGTGCGGAACAACTCTAATAAGACTAATGAATCATTGTTTTCAGACTTCAATGATGATTCACTGTTCGGAACAATTACAGCCAAACTGATGTTATCTTTTTGAAGTCATGGATTTTTGATTTGTTTGAGAAGCCAGATCAAAAACTCGTGCTTCGTGTTTCATCAGGGGACTCCAAATACCTCGAAACAGATGAAAGCACTCGGCCTGCGGCCTCGTGCTTTCATCAGTTTCTCGGTATTTGGATCCCCTGATGAAACACTCGCAATCCTATTTGATCTATTACATCGTTAGCCTATTCAGGACTGATGACCAGTTGAGATTTTGAGGACTATATTTCGCAATCGCGGACGCTACCATCGAATGCATAAAGAAAATATATAAAGGCCTTCTGATAACGAGATGCAAATCATTTCTATCTTATTTTTAGAAGATTCTGCTATTGTAATATATTATTTCAAGTTCAATACTGTAAAAATTATTCGATTTGAAAACTGAAAGTTGCTTACCATATCGAACATTTGAGGTTTTCATCGACTTTTCCCACGAATTGTTCCGTCTTGAAACCCATTACGGCCACTGAACTCCAACAGGAGTGAAAACAATCGAATAAACTAGCTTCCAATGTCAGCTTCCTAATCCAAGTATATCACCAGCCAAAAACAGCTCTAACGCGGACGTCATTCGTAGAGGTCGACAATTTATCCCGGGCGATGTATGATACCCTCCCGCGATCCAATTTTATCCTGTCAGCGGTTGTGTAATCTAATTATATGCATAATACATACGTGATGCAATAGATGATTTTCTAGATGACCTGATGACACTGAAATTGTAATCTATAACTAACTTAAATTGATTTGCGAAATCCATATTTGCTTGCACAACTGACTTAAAACACTTATCTGAAAACACAACACACACAGTGAAAACACAAGACACTTATCTGAAAACACAACACACACATCGAACACACAAGTTACGTATCTTAAAACACAACAGACAAAGTTAAACTACAAAACACTCATCTGGAAACACAACACACACACAGTAAAAACACAATACATTCTGTGGGTATATACTTCATGTTATCCAACCATATAGTCTCCCGTGCTTATGACCGCCATATATTCCCCTATCATCCTCCACAATCATTATCCATCATTACTCGTCCCCCACCAACGCTCCTTAACGGTCCTTAGCCATCCTGAACCATCCTCTCCCATCCTCAACCATCCTCAACCATCCATACTCATCCTTAGTCATCCTCAACCATCCTCAACCATCCATATTCATCCTTAGTCATCCTCAACCATCCTCAACCATCCATATTCATCCTTAGTCATCCTCAACCATCCTCAGCCATCCATACTCATCCTTAGTCATCCTCAACCATCCTCAGCCATCCATATTCATCCTTAGTCATCCTCAACCATCCTCAGCCATCCTTAGTCATCCTCAACCATCCTCAGCCATCCATATTCATCCTTAGTCATCCTCAACCATCCTCAGCCATCCATACTCATCCTTAGTCATCCTCAACCATCCTCAGCCATCCATACTCATCCTTAGTCATCCTCAACCATCCTCAGCCATCCATATTCATCCTTAGTCATCCTCAACCATCCTCAGCCATCCATATTCATCCTTAGTCATCCTCAACCATCCTCAGCCATCCATATTCATCCTTAGTCATCCTCAACCATCCTCAGCCATCCATACTCATCCTTAGTCATCCTCAACCATCCTCAGCCATCCATACTCATCCTTAGTCATCCTCAACCATCCTCAGCCATCCATATTCATCCTTAGTCATCCTCAACCATCCATACTCATCCTTACTCATCCTCAACCATCCTCAGCCATCCATATTCATCCTTAGTCATCCTCAACCATCCTCAGCCATCCATATTCATCCTTAGTCATCCTCAACCATCCATACTCATCCTTACTCATCCTCAACCATCCTCAGCCATCCATATTCATCCTTAGTCATCCTCAACCATCCTCAGCCATCCATATTCATCCTTAGTCATCCTCAACCATCCATACTCATCCTTAGTCATCCTCAACCATCCTCAGCCATCCATACTCATCCTTAGTCATCCTCAACCATCCTCAGCCATCCATACTCATCCTTAGTCATCCTCAACCATCCTCAGCCATCCATATTCATCCTTAGTCATCCTCAACCATCCTCAGCCATCCATACTCATCCTTAGTCATCCTCAACCATCGTCAGCCATCCATACTCATCCTTAGTCATCCTCAACCATCCTCAGCCATCCATACTCATCCTTAGTCATCCTCAACCATCCTCAGCCATCCATACTCATCCTTAGTCATCCTCAACCATCCTCAGCCATCCATACTCATCCTTAGTCATCCTCAACCATCTTCAGCCATCCATATTCATCCTTAGTCATCCTCAACCATCCTCAACCATCCATATTCATCCTTAGTCATCCTAAACCATCCATACTCATCCTTACTCATCCTCAACCATCCTCAACCATCCATACTCATCCTTAGTCATCCTCAACCATCCTCAGCCATCCATATTCATCCTTAGTCATCCTCAACCATCCTCAACCATCCATATTCATCCTTAGTCATCCTCAACCATCCTCAGCCATCCATATTCATCCTTAGTCATCCTCAACCATCCTCAACCATCCATATTCATCCTTAGTCATCCTCAACCATCCTCAGCCATCCATACTCATCCTTAGTCATCCTCAACCATCCTCAGCCATCCATATTCATCCTTAGTCATCCTCAACCATCCTCAGCCATCCATATTCATCCTTAGTCATCCTCAACCATCCTCAGCCATCCATATTCATCCTTAGTCATCCTCAACCATCCATACTCATCCTTAGTCATCCTCAACCCTCCTCAACCATCCATATTCATCCTTAGTCATCCTCAACCATCCTCAACCATCCATATTCATCCTTAGTCATCCTCAACCATCCTCAGCCATCCATATTCATCCTTAGTCATCCTCAACCATCCTCAGCCATCCATATTCATCCTTAGTCATCCTCAACCATCCATACTCATCCTTAGTCATCCTCAACCATCCTCAACCATCCATATTCATCCTTAGTCATCCTCAACCATCCTCAACCATCCATATTCATCCTTAGTCATCCTCAACCATCCTCAGCCATCCATATTCATCCTTAGTCATCCTCAACCATCCTTAGCCATCCATATTCATCCTTAGTCATCCTCAACCATCCATACTCATCCTTAGTCATCCTCAACCATCCTCAACCATCCATATTCATCCTTAGTCATCCTCAACCATCCTCAACCATCCATATTCATCCTTAGTCATCCTCAACCATCCTCAGCCATCCATATTCATCCTTAGTCATCCTCAACCATCCTCAGCCATCCATATTCATCCTTAGTCATCCTCAACCATCCTCAACCATCCATATTCATCCTTAGTCATCCTCAACCATCCTCAGCCATCCATATTCATCCTTAGTCATCCTCAACCATCCTCAGCCATCCATACTCATCCTTAGTCATCCTCAACCATCCTCAGCCATGCTATCCATATGGTTGAGGATGGCTGAGGATGGTTGAGGATGGTTGATGCATGAGGAGCGTTAAGGATGGCAGAGGATGGCTGAGGATGACTGAGGATGGTTGAGGATGGCTAAGGAGTGTTGAGGATGGCTGAGGATGGTTGAGGATGGTTTAATTAGGATGGCTAAGGACCGTTAAGGAGCGTTGGGGACGAATAATGATGGATAATGATTGTGGAGGATGATAGGGGACTACATGGTGGTCATAAGCATGGGAGACTATATTGTTGGTTAACATGAAGTATATACCAACAGAATGTATAGTGTTGTGTTTTAAGATACGTAACTTGTGTGTTCGATGTGTGTGTTGTGTTTTCAGATAAGCGTTTTGTGTTTTCAATGCGTGTGTTGTGTTTTGCACTTATGGGCCACCGTAGTTTTCAAATACGCACAAATTCCTTTAAAAAGCCCACTTTACTACGTAACATTAACAACCTTCGCATTAGTTCCTTGGTTTTTACGAGTTTAATATATTGAACGAAAGTTATAATCATTCATTGTCCATCAGCATCAAGCAATAGGCGCTAATACTTGGTTCTCAGTAACGTCTCCATACTTTTGATTTAATGGTCATTAAATTCTTTAATTTTGCAAAAATGGAGGGTAATTTTCGCGTCATTTATTTTTTGCACAATTTCATTTTGCGATTTTTTTTCGAAATCGCGACAGTAAAGTGTAGCGAAAATTTCATATATTAAGGTAGAAGAAGAGAAACAAAACCCAAAGTGAGCATTATTGTAACATTTTAATGGCTTCAACGTACATAACGTTTTAATGAATTTTCAACCCGCTTAGAACACTCCGATGACTTTAGAAATGGCTAAAAAAATTATAAATTATTTTTATAAAACTAGTTCGGGAGGAACTGGAGGTAAGAAAATAAAGACTTTGTAACCAAAATAAAAAATATTTGAAGTCAGCATTGCATCATTTTAGTGGCTTTATTTATCCCCAATGGCCACATTAGTTTTCAACCCGCTTAATGAGCTTGGAAAAGAGGCGATACTTGAAATCCCCCCCCCCCCCCCCCATGACTTTATAGCAATGGATTTCTTGTGGTGAGAAGAAGATTTCAATCCTTGTGGTATTTCTTGAGTAGTTCATTTGTCCAGATACATAAAAACCAAGTACAGCTGATGAAGCAGACAATAGCGATTAAAACTACACTTGCGTTGAACATTGCGACATAAAAACACTGCGGGATTACTCGCGGGATGATGATGAGACCGTGCGGGATTGGATTTGTAGGAGACTGGGATCCGGTAGCCGATCGTTATATGATCTAAAATATTAAAATTTTAATAAATTGTAATATATATCTTCATTCAAATTTTAAAGATAAATTGAAATAAACTGATTATAACCTCGATTATATCCTTTAAATATTGGTTTGCTACATTGTTTGCAACAGTATTTGATCTTATTTCTAGCCTAAGCACAGGGAGCCCGGATTTCCTTTGCCGCATTCAATATTCATTATTCTTTACGTAATTGCTTTTTATGGGTTTCCTGTGGTTTAAGATCGGCTTCCTGTGGTTTGGGATTGGTTATGATTACACAAGCTGTAATCAGATCTATACTGTAAATTGATAACCGTTGGTAACGCACTCTCTATAAAGCATTCAAAAGAAGAGATCTCTTCTTTTGAATGCTTTATAGACGGTGCCTTACATTCAAACAACACAGGCAACCCATAAAGAGCACGTTACCAACGGTTATCAATTTACAGTACAGATCTGATTACCGATTACAGCTTGTGTAACCAAAGCCGATCTTAAACCACAGGAAACCCATAGAAAGCAATTACGTAAAGAATAATGAATATTGAATGCGGCAAAGGAAAGCCGGGCTCCCTGTGGCCTAAGGGACTGGTCATAAATTAGCATTTTTTTTATGCTGGCTCATTATAAAATGCAGTTAAAAAGAGATGACCCCCCAGTTTTGAAGCAAAGTTGCATAGATATCCCATTGTATAGACAGCCCACCCTTTCAAGGAGCTCAAAATTATGTTGCCCACCAACCCCCCCTGTTTTTAACCCCCTTACTTTATGACCAGTCCCTAACAACTTTAAAAACCTTAAAGGTGACAATTCCCGTCCCCATCCCCTACGGGTTGTATTTTAGTGTCATTGGCTTTTGACAATGGATTCAGGTATTTCAGCAAGAGCATTTTCTACGATCGCCTAAAATATATATGCCTTTTTTCAATTCAAAACACATTTGGAAACCCAAGAAATTCAATCATTTACGAAAAATAAGGTAAAAAAAAAATAAATAAATAAAAAAAAATGACAAAACGATATATAAGTTACATGAAATTTTCGACCTGAATTTCGTCACAATTCTTAGTTAAAAATCTCGGGAAATTGCTTTATGAAATGTCCTTGGAGAGTTAACTTACCTAAAGCGAATAAATATCCCTAAATGGCGACCAAACACATAAGGGTGGGCTGTGTTTAGACTATTTTCAGTCGTCTGGCAGAATCGCACATATCAAAGCAGTTGTGAGTTATTGTCCGATGTCAGTCTGCGCTGCGGGTGTTGACTGGTACAGTGATTTTGATTGGTCAAAGATGAAAGATCGTAACTTTGACTGGTACAGTGAATTTAATTGGTCAAAGATTAAAGATCGTAAGTTTTGAATGATACATTGAATTTGATTGGTCGAGGATAGATTGCAAGAAGAGAAGAGAGGAAAAGCGAATAGCAGGGAGGGGAGGGGAATTTTAAGGGAAGGGAAGCGAAGTGAAGGAAAGTGAAGGGGAGAGGAGATGAGAGGAGAAGAGATGAGAGGAGAGAGGTGCGCAGCATCGATGTTGAAGGAAAAAATAAACATGTTAAACGTTTTTCGATCTCTTGTTTTTAATTATCCGTGACTGCACACTACAAAATACAGTGTGTAATGTTAACAAAATTTGATGAATTAATTTAATTAAAAAAATTTTCATATCCTAGGAAGGCAAAAGAGTTGTTCTAAAGGACTGAGAAGGGACAATGAGGGCCATAGGGGGCTTTCCTAAGATCTATAATGGAACAAAATTACATAGGGACATTTTAAGGTAGGGCCATTATTCAGTCTTAATTCTTTGGCTCGTCATTCTGTATATAATACTATCCCGTCCAGGGTCCATGTACCAGAGCACCAAAGCAATAACGTACACAGTCAGGACTAACGTGATAAAGAGCCACAACCAGATGTTGAAGATGACAGAGTAGAAGGGTGTGTAGTTGTACGCCAGGTTTAAGGCGGAAAAATTCTGAAAAGAATTGAAAAATAAGATGGTTACCTTGGGCTACGTTTATATGAAGGTAGGGTAACCCTGGTGCTAGGGATAAATCTTTTGTTTTCCTTCCCCAGGGGACACACCAAAAATACCCCACCTTTATTTGAGACCGACACGCGTGAAAAACGTCTGCGCATGCTCTAAGTCCGTATGCAAATTAGTCGAAAGCGTCTTCGTGCTATTGTAAAAATATTCAAATTTGACTTTCACACTTGCCTGAAGAATTGTCTTTACAAAATGCCAAAACTTAAGATCAGTTCTTGAAACTTAAGGCTAATTCTTTCATATTGTCTTTATTAACACATTATCTTGGTCTCACAAAAGTATACCCACGAAATTTTTTGTATACTCAGAGAAAACAAGAATTTAATTTCTCACTAAAACTCTATGATTTCTTGGAAAGCGTGCTGAATGGCACGCATGCGCAAACGTTTTTCTCTAGTGTCTTTGAGACCACGTATCATTCCCATAAGTGTCATATTTTTGCTTAAAAGTTGCGCATTGACTGTATCACTAAACACCAAACAAAACAACAACAAACCATGATGTTTTTTGTTTGTTATTTGATTGAGTTAACAGTCCCAGAATGTATTGCTGCAGCACAATAGCAAAGTCTATGAGACAGGGTCCGTGCAGGCTTCTTGTGAAGACATTCAAGGACTTTTCAAGGAGTATTCGAGGACCACATAACGATGTGTGCGATCGGGATTACGAACTTTTAGATGAGGAAAACAGGCGTTTTTTGTTACAAAAACCTTTCTAAATATTTTTCGAGTATTTACGATTTTCAAGGATTTTTTTCTTTTTTCAAGGAGTTTCAAGTGCCCTTGAAATGAGTTTTCAAATTCCAGCACTTTTCAAGGAGTTCAAGGACCTACACGAACCCTGATGAGAAGACACATGAATATGATACAACTGAAACAAAGAATCTTATTCTCAGAAGAATGACACATGAATGGTCTGATGTAGGAAAATATTACGGCAAAATAAATAATGTCTATTATTATAACTTTATAGGGCATTGTGGCGCATTTTGCGGGCTAAAATACGAAAATCAGCGGGCTAAAATATATTTTAGCCCGCTGCCATCAGCCAATAAGACGTGATGTCGTATTTTTCAAAATATGTAGTCGATTATTCCTTTTGTAAATGCCCTAAAAAGTTATAATAATAGTAATAGAGGCGATGTTCTCTGGCATAAATATGTTTTTGGCCCTTCTCAGTGCTCATTTTAACCCTCGCTTCGCTCGGGCTAAAATGAGCCTGAGTCGGGCCAAAAACACATTTATGCCCTCGAACATCGCCTCTATTGTTATATTATAATTAGTATCATTATTTCAATTGCCCTTTTTATACATTGATTTTTTGTTTTATAAATAATGTATGATTGATTCCTAAGCTCTCTTACCGCAGCTTGAGAAGACCCAGGTTGATCGTCAAGATCACGTCTAGCTCTGTGCAGCACTGAACTACCAAGACAATCAACCTTGAAATAAAAGAGAGAGAAAAACACTCAATCTGTTGATATAACTACAAAATATAATCTTATTCTAAAAATAGGAATTATACTAAAAAAAAAAAAAAAATTGGGAAAAAAAAAATAATGGAAAAAAAAAAAAAAAAAAAAAAAAAAAAAAAAAAAAAAAGAACACATGAAAAAAGAAATCAAACAAGAAAACAAGCAAACAATACAAGAGGAATAAAGCTTCGAAAAGGATTCTGGTAGTCGTAGTACAATGACATCATTTTCTGATATTTACCTTGAGTTTTGATTGCATATTAAGTAGTTTATTATGAAGAGAATCGCACAATGTCTCCATGATAGTAGTATCCTGAAAAAAATAAATGGGAATATGAGGAAAAATTACAGTGAGGACACTTGAACCGTGAACACTTTGAGGTTTTTTCATACTTTTTTTCTCTTTTATCGCTTGTGTGAATCGATTGGAAATATGATTTATTTTGAACAATAAGATCATTTGAGTTCAGTGCTTCGTTATCAGAAGGTTTGAAGCAGTAGAAATTTCATAAAATAAAAAATATAAAAATATCAAATGTTCATGGTTCGAGTGTCCTCACCGTAAGGAACGTGATGAAATGTCACTCTAAATATAGTATTTCGTTGGGAAGCCATTTAAGTGTAACAGTCAGTCCTAAATGGATTTTTTGATCCTTTTCACGAAAACCATTTACATGCTGGGAAACCATTTCACTGTACAGTGTACCACGTAAGTGCTTCTCACTCATACGATAAACACTCTTGTGGGAAGCCATTACAGTGGTATGGCATACAATAACGTGTACGTGCTGTAAGTCAGTACTATACATTCCCACTCATACGATAACCATTCTTTTGGGAACCCATTTAAGTGTTATGGGCATTGTTATGGGAAGCCATTTCAATGGCAAGTGGTACTAATTGTTTTTCAGTACGTTTGCTTTCAACGTCGCTTCTTACCATATCATGTTTGAGGTTCACGCTTGGCAAGTGTTGGCTGAAGGATTCAACAGAATCTGAAGCAAGATGAGGTTCCAAGTGATGAAAGATTTCACCGACAACATCAGGGTATCGTTCTTTGAAATCCCTAGAAAAATGGACAGACAGACAGACAGGGTCAATCATTGTCAGTCACTCAGTCGATCGGTAGGTCAGTCAGAATCAGTTGGTCGATCGACCGATCACAATCTTTACAAAAGAAAACATTTTTCCTAAGAATATAACCAACCCATTCCATTCTGTAGTCAAGACTTCAACAAGAGCATTCCCATTGTACAAGTCAGCAAATCCCTTGCTCAGCTAAAAAGAAAAAAGTAAAAAACGATTTTTCATTTGAAACCAAAGAATACTAAATAATATAATAAAGGCTAAATATAGGTACAAATGCTAATACGTCCTTACCTTGGAAATTACAGAAGAAAGAAAAACCACGGCTCCTTTTGCTTGTTGTGAATTCTTACCATAACGACCTCGAACAGCCTTAAAAATAAAGCCACAAAATCATCAGTCTTACGTATGCTTATTTGTTAGGTATCTCCCTTGATTCAAGGGTTTTTCTCCAGGTTTCCCGTTTTCATCCCTCCACAAAACCAAACACGCTAAATTCCAATTCAATCCAGGAACCGAGCGAGGGGAGGGGCTGATTGTGCTATAGCCCTACCACTAGTTTTCCCTTTTCCCATACTAGTCTCTTATATTTTCCAATCTAAGCCCCACCACTTTTTCCCATACTAGTCTCTTATATT